>OU026146.1:10941372-11541372 GCA_907269125.1 Eristalis pertinax | reverse complement strand
GTTAGTCTCATGATTTCAAGGTACTATAAGTCTATCCTTGCTTAAGGTGGTCATACCAGTATCACATTCATTTTTGCTAACACATTTTAACTAAGTTAGCAAAAATGTTATAATTTAGGGTGAAACTGTGTGTGCACTGAATGAGGGAGACAGGGACGTTGAAGAACTCAGCCTCTGTAGTTGTTCGGAGATTGCACTTTATAGAAGGAAGCTGTGAGAAGATGGTCATTATCCTGCACCAGGAAGATGGGATCGGATCGCTCGTTGAGGATACTAATCGGTGAAGTGTAGTATCTGTCATACATTGATCAGCCAATATTTTTCTCAAAGATATTTCTGAGGAGCGCGTATTCATGGTGTTGGAAGGCAGAGATCCTCTTTTTACCTAAGCTAATCAGGTAGTCAAGCAAGGGCTTAATTATTGAGACTTGGTATATAGATTTGTTGCTGTACCATTTGCCCACTGGTCTTCTATGTTTAGAAATGCAGCTTCTGATTATTTTGCGTTCGAATCTTTGAAGCTCTAGCGCCACATTTGGTGTGATTTGGAAACTTAAAAGGAAGTCGTATGCTAATATGGGACGGATAAGAGTTTTGTATATTAGCAGTTTAGTTATATTTTCCACCCAACTTGAGTTGAGTACGATTTTTATTTTGGGCGCTGCCGCCTTGGAGGTGTTTAGAGCTTTTCTGGCGTGAGGGTTCATCTTTAAGCGTTCATGAAGAGTATGAATGATTTTTTCAGTGGAATGATATTGCCCTCTATTTGTAGATTGAGGTTTCGGCTGTCGCGAACCGCTAGGTGGTGTCCTCTGCCCGATGCATTTCGGAAGCACGCTAGTTCGCATTTTTGGAAATTTAGTTTGATTCCCCATTTACCAAGAAAGGGCACTACCAAATTCAAGTGGGATTTAACTGCAATAAATGCTGAATAAAATTGTGTCATCGGCATAAAGAATTGCCTCTGAGTTCTGATGGTGAATAGGGAAATCGTACGTATAGTAGTTGAAGAGGTGCGGGCCTAAGATGGAACCCTTTGGGACTCCCGCCAGGATTGGGATAGGATGTGAGTTTTGGTTTTCTAAGTTGACCGAGAGAGAACGATCAGTTAAAAAGCTTTTGATTATTTTGGTTAAATTTGGGAGAAAATTCAGATTAAAAGGCGTATAGATTAGACCCTCATGCCAGACACAGTCGAACGCCTTAGTTAGGCCTAAGGCGCACGCTACTGCGCATCTTGCAATTTGCAATTTTATCTTGGAGGCAAAGTAGAGCATGTTCGGTGGAGTGTCCACGTTTTAAACCAAATTGCTGGGGTTGCGACAGAGTCGAGTCTCCAAGTGAGGATTGAATCTTGCTTAGAATAATCTTCAAAATTTTTCCTAGGTTTGAGAGCATCGATATGGGGCGAAAGTTTTCCACACTGTTGATACTGTTCATTTTTTAAATTGGAATCAGCTTTGCTTTTTTCCAGATAGCTGGAAAATAACTATTGTTGATACAATTATTGAAGATGGGGGTTAGGACTCTTGCTAGCGTGGTCTTAGCTTTGCGGATTAGGAAATTAGAAATGTTGTCTGGGCCTGAGGATTTTTTATTGTTAAGGGAGGAAATAATATTTTCAACGGAATTTAAGGAGATGAAATTATTGTCATTAGCCTCGTCTGACTTGTTCGAGGGTGAGAAATTAGTGAGAACGAGATTTTGATTCCAGACTATGAAGGAGCTATTGAAGGATTCCACAATCCAATTGTTGACTATGTCGGATGAGGAAGTTTTTAAGGAGAAAAGGTCAGCGTAGTATTCTCCAAAAGCTTCTACTTTCTTTGTTGCAGACGTGAGAATTCTTTCGCCATATCTTAGTTGCATCTCTGGGTTCGGACTCTTTTTACGACCCGTAATCTGGTCGATGGCTTTGAAGACGTTTGAAGACGGTTTAAGGTTGCTAAGTTTTCTTCTGAACTGTTCGTTGAATTGCCTTCCGACAATGTCTTTTATTATTTAGCTTGGGCAACGTATCTGCGCCGACAATTCCATATAGCTGGGATTATTGGGGTCTTCATAGTGGTGGTAAATTCTTTTCAGTCGTCTTTTCCATAGGTTTACAGTTTTGAATAATCCAATCGTAGAGTCCGAGACCCTTACCCAGTTAGGTCTTGGTGTTATAACCTGGCTATGGTCTGCTAGGCAACGATGGAAAATGGAGGTAAGTTCCTCTATATAGTTCTCAATCTCTGGATTTTCCAGGTTCCTATCCTTGGGAATATTAAGGTTCTCAAGGTCTGATGCCAATGATCTGTTAAAATTCAGCCAGTTGGTCCTTTTAAAGCTATTGTAATTTCTGGGAGCGGCGGGGAAGGTTGAACAGTTTGGAATTTCTATGCACATAATTATTGAGAAATGGTCAGAAAGTGATATACAAGCTATGCTGTTGTTGCCTCGAAGGTTGAATGAAATCATAAAAAAATCTATATGGGAACCGGAGCTTGGTCTGGAGAGCCTAATAGCCTTCACTATGTCCCAATTCATGAAATTGTCCATATACCATGTAGCCAATTCTCTTTAACGTCGCCCTGCACTGGGTGCCTAGAGTTGAAGTCTCCGCTTACAATTATGTAGTCGAAGTTGCCTACAGTGTTAATTAGGTTATTTAGTGCTGGGACCAAAGCCGCTACTGCATTACACGAGACATAAATAGAAACTATCGCAAGGGATTTTGGGACTTGGTTCTGGTAGTGCATTGGTATTACTGCAATAGTTGCCGAGATCAAGCTGTTGGAGAAGAATGATTGGGAGAAGGTGATTGAGTTCTGGAAAAAGATTCCAGTACCTCTCCCATCTACATTGCTTATGAAATCATAATTGTCATTGAAGCGACTTCTGTTGGTGTTCAGTAATGCAAGTTTCTTGAACTAGTAGGGCGGTAGGCAATTTATCCTTTAGGAACAAATCTACTTCAATTTTCTTGTCTTTTGACAATGATGAAATGTTAGCTGTGACGAATGAGAAGTTCATGGCTTAGCTAAAAGGGAAAGTCCCCATTTCGCAAAAACTAAGTATTTTTGTTTCGCGTCGGTTTTTTTGTAAGTAGGTAAGGTAGGTCTCTAATTTTTTTGATGAATTGGTCTAACGGGAGACCGTACAGTCTTTCCGATTCCCCGAGGAAATCTAAAATTTCTTCATCCGACGCGTGCTCGTTGAGGGACTGTTAAGACCTTTCGTCTGTTAAAGTGGAACCTTTGACTGCATCTCCCGTCGCTTCCTTCTATTTCACAAAATTTACCCACTTTGGGCAGCCCCGATAACTAGCTGGATGCCCTGTCGAGTTGCAGTTTACGTAGAAGATCTCTTCTCTTTGTACTTCCGCTGCGAGATAGCAATTCCCCGCTTCGTGTGCCTTGTTACATTTGACGCATTTAGGTGTGGCAGTGCAGTACTTGGACATGTGTCCAAATCCCTGACAAGGGAAACACTGCTTTATCCCCGAACTTCTGATGCTTTCCCAGAATACCCTATGTTTTAGTACATATTTAATTTTTTTCAGTTTTATTATGCCTTCTCTATCCTCCACCGTACACAGAAACAACTCAAGGTTGATTCCCGATTTTTTAGACCACGCAATCTCAAATGGCTTGACTGACAATTTGACCGAGGGATCCAACCTCAACAATTCCTGCTGGACTTCCAGGGCTTGGTAACTTGTGATACCTCTAATCACTGCATTGTGCTTCCTGAGTTGCTTGTAAACGAGAAAGCCTCTTTTTTTGTGTTTTAAAGAGGTCAATCAGAAAGGAGTGCAGTTCAACGTCCCTTACAAATATTTTTAGTTTGTCGAACCCATTTCTCGAAAGTCTCACGTCCTCTGAGCTACACTTATTTAAGTGCTCCAACAAGTTTTTGGCAGAGATACCTTTTACATATATCGGCGGGCACCATGGAGATGTCTTCGATATCGGAGCTGAAGGAAGGTTGTTGCTGCTGCTAGCTCCAACGTTGATGTTGTTGTCATTGATGTTATTTTGCTGCCGCCGTTGCTTGTTCGGCTTCCTCAGTTTGGTGTTCGCGCCAGAATGTGACGGCCCGTCATCCGCTTCATCATCGTTCCTTAGGATGTCGTACTTATTTTTATGGTCGAAGGGAACATTTTTGTTCTTGTTTGCTTGGATATCAAGCTGACGCTGCTTTGTTTTGCCCCTTCGTAGAAAAATCGGTATTACCGATAAAACCCGCATGTACACTGTTTCCGATTAAACCCTGCATATGGCTGTGTATAGGATTTTTCGTCTCTTTCCTGCCTGTAGGTGTGATGGCTTCAGTACCGTTTGTCCCTTTTCCGGGTTTTTTACTAGATTGTCCGCGTCTCCGTGCCAGTCCATTTCCACGTTTTTATGCATTTTATTCTTGCTCACATCACTCAGGATATTTGTGGGCAGAAGCACTTTTTCCTTTGCAGATTTGTCCGGAGGCACCGACTGCACAATAGGAGGGATCTTCTTCTCCATAACAAAAAGGAGAAAGACACTTACAAGATTTAAACACAATTCACTTAAAACAAAAAACACACGACTAGCAGCACCATACACGTGTTGCCTCGTCGAGCTTACCACAGCGAATCAACAAAAAGTGACCAATTCAATGTAATCACATATCTTGCTATCAAATACATTTATTCAAATAATTATGGTATATAATTACCTGAACATTATTACTTTGAATGCAAGAAGCATATCAAGTAAAGTATTAGAATTCTTAAATGAAAACAAACCCTTTTCTCACCCAAACTTTAATTGTTATAGTCTCGACAGGAGTAACACATCGGGAGGGAGCGTTGCTGTCGTCATTCGGAAAAAATATTGTACATTCGGTACACCCAGGCTTACAACTGCGTGGTATTGAATCAATTGGCATAGAAATAGAAAAATTGATAAGATGTCTCACTTTAAGAACGACTTGTTAAAAAATATTTAGTTATCGAGGTAAAGTTATCTTTGGCGGAAATTCAAATTGTCGCCATCAATTGTGGAATTGTCTCCGGGCTAATTGCTGGGGTAACGAACTATACACTCCTGAATTTACTTACATCCCAACGTCTAAATCTAAAAGTCCTTCCACTCTAGACTTCTTTATGACTAATATTTCAACGTACTGCTCCATGCCGTTCACCTATGACAATTTGTTTGAAGTCAATCCACCTACGTTATAGTATACATATTCCGCAGCCAATTGGAATCATTTTGCTTCATTTATCAATACCAACTGCAATCAGAATAATGTTATTTCTTCACCTGTAACTACGACTACCCAAGTTGATTCAATGTGTATGCATTTTACTTCGTTATTAAACTGCGCTGCCGATTTCGCAATACTTAAGTACCCTAGGAAAGATAGTAGTGCAATTCCACTTCCTAGCAATATTTTACCATTAATACGGCTGAGAAACTCAGAATGAAGATAATGGATACGTTATCGCTATGACTGCTTTCTTTATGGCACGAAAATGTTAAACGAAGCCAATGCAAAAGAAATTAATGAGTTCAAAAATAAGCGTTGGAATAACTTATTTTATAGCTTTGATAAATATAGTAAACCATTCTGGAAAGTTTCAAAAATTATTAAAAAAAGAGGTTTGAGTATTCCACCTCTAAGGGTTCAAAGCCAGCTTTGTATTTCTCCAAGCGATAAAGCCAATCTAGAGACTTTCTGTGTGTCCATTTTAGTGATCCTGCCACTTCCACTAAAGTGTCTCACACAATTGACAGTTTCTCACAAGCAAACCTTAAAGCTAAAAAAAGTCCTGGCTCCGATGATATTAAGCTTTTAAAGGCCCTTCCTCTCACAGGCTTACGGTACTTAACTGCAATTCCTAATGCATGCCTTAAACTCAGCTACTTCCCTGATTGTTGGAAAACAGCTTTGGTAATTCCGATTGGCAAGCCTGGTAAACCAAAAGACGACGTCAACAGTTATAGGCCAATAAGCTTACTAAGCAGTTTAACTAAGCTATTAGAAAAGATAATAAAAGAAAAGATTGACAATCACTTAACTGTGAATAATATACTCCCCTACTATCAATTTGGGTTTCGGCGTTCTCACAATACGTACCATCAAATCATTAGGATTAAGAAACATGTCAAACATAAATTTCAATCCAAAGAGTCCACTGTATTAGTATTTTTAGATATTGAAAAAGCCTTTGATACGGTTTGGCATGATGCTTTAATATACAAACTTATTAAATTATAGTTTCCTATGGAAACTGTTAAAATCATCCAGAGTTTTTTAGATAAAAGAAAATGTGTAGTAAAAGTACAAAATCTTTCATATGGATTACCTCAAGGTAATGTACTCGCCCCAACACTTTTTAATATATTTGTCTCTGACATTCCAGATCTTGGGAATGATGTAAATATTGCTATGTTTGTTGATGATACAGCAATATTTGCATCTGGTACATACTACACGGACGTCTATAATGTGCTGCAAATGGCACTTTCCAACTTAGAAAAATTCGTTTATAAATGGAAAATTAAAGTAAATGCTTTGAAAACGAAAGCAGTTTGGTTTACACGTAGAGGAAAACAATGCTTTATTCCAAACAACGTAAAACTTCAAATGGGTTCTATCGATATTGACTGGTCTGAGCACTGCAGATATCTCGGAATTATGATTGATAAGAAACTTTTCAGAAACACATTTCTGTCACTGTAGATAAACTTAACAAATACATCATTATAATTATATTTTGTACCCCATTATAATTATATTTTGTATAAGTCTGTCTTTCAATCTATTCTACTGTACGAGCCTCCTGTTTGGTACGACTGCGCAAGAACTCACAAACTTAAACTTCAAATATGCCAAAATAAAATCATTAAAATTATTCTTAATTTACCACGTTATTATTCAAACCGCAGACTTCACAGCCAAAGCAATATAAAATTTGTACACTCTCTTATAGAAAATTTAACAGAATGATTCTATGATAATTGTTATATTTCAAATAATGAACTTAAAAAAAGCACAAGAAACAAATATGTAAAATAGTTAAATAAACATATTTGATTAGGGGACATTGCAATATTAGTTTTTAAAAGTTAAATAACGGTTTTTTCTTGTAGCTTTCCCTTGAATTAATGTCTAAATATTTTTGTTGTATCTCCCTCAATCCACTCTTTATTAAAATCATAGTTGTAAAGGACAGTTGTCATAAACCTCTAATTATAAATATTCTTACAAATGAAAATACCATCGGACGTGCAGCTTGCTGATCCAATGCATTCAAAGGCGAAACATATTGACATGCTATTAGGAGCAGAAATATTTTTTGACTTCCTCCTGCCAGGAGAAATAAAAGTGTCAAATGACCTTTCAACGTTGCGCAACACTAAATTAAGATGGATTGTAGCAGGAAGTATTACAATGAACGCAACAACGAATATAGCTACACTTACGGCACTAGATAAACTAGTCCGGAAATCTTGGGAGACTGAGAATGTAAGAACAATGAGCAAAGAGGAGCATGATTGTGAAACATGTTATCAGAAAACCATCAGAACAAATGTAGACAATCGATTTGTAGTACGTTGGCCATTTAGAGAGGATCCGAATGAAACATTAGGAGAATCATTCGAAATGGCCAAAAAACGTTTTTTGACATTGGAGAAAAAATTGGACAAAAAAGCTGAATTGAAAGAATCATACATACAATTTATGGAAGAATATGAATCGCTCGGACACATGACTCCAATCAGGGTCTACAAACTTAGTAAAACACATTACTTTCTTCCACACTATTGCATAATGAAACCCGAAAGATCATCAACAAAACTGAGGGTGATGTTCGATGCATCAGCAAAGAGCGCATCCGGTTATTCCTTGAATGACATCTTAATGGTTGGACCAAAAGTTCAGCCAGATTTATTTTCAATCTTCCGAATGCACTGATATGTTTTTACTGGCGATATAAGCAAAATGTATCGGCAAGTCTTAATATATCCTAAGAACATGATGATGCAGTTCATTATTTGGAGACCGCACCAAAATCTTCCATTGCAAATATATCAATTGAATACCGTAACCTTTGGAACGGCATTCGCGTGATATTTAGCTACAAGATGTTTGGCAAAGCTTGCGGATGAAAACAGCTATGAATGCCTGGCTTCGCATGCAGTTAAAAACTATTTTTATGTCGACGATTGTCTTACTGGCGCAGAAACCATAGAGGATGCCAAAGGATTATTATATAAAGTTTGCTATCTATTAGAAAAGGGCAATTTTGAATTACGAAAGTCTTGTGGTAACCATCCACAAATACTGGAAGATATTCCAGACCAGTATAAAGAACAACTGGTGTCATTTCATCAAAGTGAAGTAATGAAAACGTTGGGATTGATATGGTATCCTTCTTCTGATGAACTCAAATTCATTCATTCGAGATTGATGAAAGCAACGAAATATATGAACGTGTATGTAAGCGAAGCGTTTTAGCTGATCTAGCCAGACTTTTTATTGGCTGGAACTCCAAGGTGCTGTGCTCACGGTCGAGTTAGTAGAGAGGATATCACAGCTGCTAA
Source organism: Eristalis pertinax (assembly GCA_907269125.1). Taxonomy (NCBI): domain Eukaryota; kingdom Metazoa; phylum Arthropoda; class Insecta; order Diptera; family Syrphidae; genus Eristalis; species Eristalis pertinax. Next base: position 11,532,799 of record OU026146.1, on the reverse strand, counting down.
GCCATAAAATAAAGAAAATTAGGTATTACACAGACTCTACCACAGTACTGGCTTGGATAGCATCGCCTTATTACACATGGGAAACTTATGTTGCAAATACAATGGAAGTATATTTAGGGAAGCAACAACCCGACTATCAGCTGGATATCAAGAAGTGTGGATCTACGAACTCTTCTCAAAAACCCACTATGGTTTAATGGTTCTGATGTTCTCACAAAAGACAAAACGTACTGGGAAGTGACACAACATGGTTTTCCAGAAGAAATTCCAGAACGGCGCAAGAAAAAATCGGTGCTAACAGCTTGATGAATGAATGTTTGATTGAGCGAATCAGTCACAGAAACTCTTTCTACGTGCTGTAAAAAATATTTGCATATATTTACAGCTTTTATAATAATTGCAGAAGGCACAAATCATTAAGAAACGGCGCTCATCTAACAGTAGCAGAACTTCAACAAGGAACCAATTTTATCTTAATATGCGTGCAGCGAAGAGAATTCCCGAACGATTATCATACATTGCAGAAAGGAAAACACCTACACAAACATTCCAGCATAGCATCGCTATCACCGTTCTTTGATGAGAAGATTAAATTAATAAGAATCGGTGGATGATTAAAGAACGCATCAATTATGGCAGATGCTAAGAATCAAATATTGCTGCCTAAAAACAATGAAATAACAAAACTGGTTTTAGCATATTTGCATCATAAGCATATGCATGCAGCACCCAGAGCTCTAATCACCATTTATATGCAAAGATGTTGGATCATAAGTGTTGGGAGAATGGCGAGGCAAACAATTTCCTACTGCGTAATATGCTTCCGATTGAATCCACGACCTTTAACGCAGATGATGGGCAATTTGCCGAAGGAAAGAGTCAACCCATCGAGTCCATTTTTGTACTGCGGAGTTGATTTCTGTGGCCCTGTAAAGACGCACTATAAAATCAGAGGTAAAGTACCCACAATATCGTACTTAGCTGTTTTAGTGTGTTTTGCAACAAAGGCGGTTCATATCGAAGTGGTGGGGATCTCTCTGCAGAATCTTTTATAAATTGTTTAAAAAGATTTATTGGCAGGAGAGGGTTATCCCATACCATTTTCTGTGACAATGCGACGAATTTCGTAGGAGCAAAAAATTAATTGATAAATCTTAAACTGGCTTTTGAAAATGAGAATAATCAATCATCAATTAAAACAGCTTGCTTGGAAAATGGTATAAACTGGAAGTATATCCCACCACTGGAAGTATCCCCACATTTCGGAGGACTTTGGAAGGTTGCTGTAAAGTCAGCCAAAAATTTGCTTGTCCGCTATCTACGTGAAGCAACAATCTAACTCCTGGAACACTTGTCGTGATAAAGGAAGCTAACATTCCGCCTTTGAGGTGGAAATTAGGACGTGTGACGGAAGTATGTGAGGGTGATTCTTTGGTTCGGGTAGCAAGGCTAAAAATTTAGAGTGGAACGTACCTATGTCCGCTACCAGTAGAAAGTACAATAGAAGAAGATGATCAAAGGCCCAATGACGAAAAAGGTGCTATGACCAATAGAAAGCCGTGCATTCAGGAAAAAAACAGTCGAAATAAAAAATCTGGGAAAACTTCACTTTTATCCGCAATGTTTTTGACGCTGCTTATTTTGCTTACATCCGTAATTGCAGCAAATGAAGATATTGTAGACAGCAAACTCGACAATGCAGCAGGAATTTACTTTGAAGACATTGGAAGAATCCAAACCATTAATACTTATTGGAACATATATGCAAACATGACTACATATTGGCAAGAGTATAGAGAAATAAGGTCATATATGGATTTATAAGGTACAATGTGCACGAGGGACATGGTTCGGCATGCAAATTGCAATCCAATAATCGAAACAGTAAAATATAGATTGAACACATCAACGAATTGCTATTCAACCTGCATTCATCGAAGCACACTAGAGCCAGAATAAGAAGATCTCCATTTGAATTTATTGGCACTCTGGCTCATAGTCTTTTTGGCGTTTTAGACCAAGATAATGCCAATAATATCGAGAAAGAAATTGCCTCTGCTAAAGCAAATGAGCACCAGCTAACAGAACTAGAGACCAAGCAAAGTTCTATAACAGACACTACCGCAAATATTCTCAAACGAAACACGATCGAATTTCAACAGCAATTTAGGACCCTTAGAGAGCTATCGCAAACAATTAATGCTATTCATAAGAACGGCGGAATGAAGTGAAGTAATTTTTAACTTTTCTTCGCTAACATCATATTTAACTTTGCTGATCACTGACTTCGAACTCATCCAAGACAGCTTACTGGATGTTTTGCTAGATCTCAGGCATGAAAAAATAAACCCAAGGTTAATAAAGCCAGATCAATTTGTGCTACAATTGCAGCTTATATGCAACCACTTGCCAACCACCCTGACTTAACCAAGTGGATCTGTCACGGACATTTACAAAATGGCGACAATCAAGACTCGATTGTTGAATCATATAATCATATTCAAAATGCAGTTTCAAATTTTCAACTTAATTAAAATTCCCATAATGTATGAAAATTCAAGTTATATGATAGAGAGCAGTTATTCTTACTTGCCAGTTACATTAACGAGAGACAAGTATTTTTCCTTAACAGAAGCTGAACTAGGATCTTGCAAGATTTTCCAACTCCGAAATTATCTTTGCGGTCAGGCACAACCAATTTCTATTCACCAAAATTATCACCATGCCCATAATGCGATGTCTAAATGTAATATCAAGTTACTGCCTGCGAATAACCAATGGAAGTGTTTAAAGACATCTAGAGCATGGATACTCTCAATAGTAGGTAATCCCAACTGGCTATGTCATTTGTCAGGGCAGCACTTGCCCTTTACGTCTAACCGGAAACACACTACTGGAATTCAAAAGGTCGTGCACACTCAAATTATCTTCTCTCATCATCAATAAAAGAATCTTTTATTCCCAGTTCAAATATCTCCCGTTGGATAGGAAATCACAATATTGGAAGGGACATCGTCGAACCAGCTGAAATGAGTGACGTTGACTTTTCAAATTTTGATAAACTTAAGAGTAAGATTGATGATGTAATTAATCAGACTCTCTTTCGAGGTCTAGAGATTTGGATCTGCATGACTATCAACACTATTTTGTAGGCTTTTTTTACTGGCTAGCATGATAGGCTTGTTGATTGCACATTTTTATTCAAAAAGGCAAAAACTTCCACTGCACCCGCTCTCAGCCACCGCAGCGGTGGCTTCGTTTAAGTTTACATTTGTTTATTCAATTCTAACTACAATTAATTATTAAATTTTAATCGTAACTTGAATATATAACGTATAAAATTCTAATCTCACTCTGTTATAAGTTTGATTATTTGGTTTGTTCGATTTTTATTCAATTTTTATGTTTAAATTTAGAGGCTTAGAAACCCTCAAGGGAGGGTATGTTTAAGTAAAAATGATCAATGTGTTATGTGACACTATTCTATGACACAATTATCTGTACCGAATGGTGTGACTAGAACTCGCAACCAAAATTCACGCCTCTCAAGTTCTCCACGGGCAATATATTCGACACCGACGCAGTTGGGTCACAGGGTTTGAAATTCCTACTATGCACTTTTGTGAGCGTAATATGTGAAGTTGTAATTCGTGTCAGAACTCGAGGCAGTCTGTGTAGTATAATCAATGGGTCAACACCCAAATTTGTGCAAAATATATAATTGTAAAAAGTAATTACATCTTTTATTTTCTAACATAAATTGTGAGTTTTTCTTGTGAATAGATGGTGTTGTTGTAGAAGCTTATGATTCGAAGTATTTTCTCCTCCACTGTTTCTGAGTTATTTTAGTTACTACGTTTTAATAAACGAATGTGTTCATTGATTGTGTTATGCAGCCTTTCTACGTCTGCATTTGAGGAATGGTTACTATTTGAGGTGTAGTGGATCTCAATATTTTCTTTTCTTAAGAAATCTCGTGTAAGTATATCTTTGAATCCTAATTCATTGCCAACTACTATCTTTTTCATGTTGCCGTGATTACTCTTACAATAGAGTTTAGTTTTGAATCCTGTCCTTTGGCCTGTAATTTTATATGCTTGGGCATATTTTGTGAACTTGTCCATCATTTTCATGAATAGAGTCTTTTCTAAACTATTAAATACGTCCATATGTATATTTTCGTTTGGTCTCGAGGTTGTTTTCGTTATTTTATATGGTATTTTGGTGGTTTTCTATTTTTCAATAAAATATATTTCGCAATTGTTAATAAATTGTGTGATTCTAGTCTTTAAGTTAGGATGGTATATTTCGTCTTTTAGTTCTTCATATACTTCATTAATACCCCTATGACACTTTTTTAATAAGATCCTTCGTTATCTACATCTTGCAATATTCGTGAACACCTTAAGATTTTAAAATTTTTGTTGCTTGAAAAGTTCGGTGTACGTTTTGTTCAGTTCTGAGTAAAATTGTTCGTGTATCGGCAAGGCATTCAGTTGTTTAGGGTCAAAATGAGTTTTTAGAAGGGCCATTGCAGATTCTCTATCCAATGCTTTTGTATATATTATTTTCCTATTATTCTTAAAGATTTTTAAGTTTCGTATTTTTAATGAACCTGATATTGTTTACTTTATAAATATTTGGTTTCTAAAAATGTGTATTGGCGATTTTTTAGTTGTTATGGGATTAAATTGTAATTGTGCGTTCGGGAGTGCTTCTACTGTATGAATTTCTGTTTGGGCGATTCTGGACAGTGCGTCAGCATACTATTTTCTGTTCCCTTCTTATACTTTATTGTATAGTCAAATTCAGAAAGCTTGAGTCGCCAGCGAACTAATTTAGAATTTGGTTCCTTTATAGAAAAAAGCCAAGTCAGTGGTTTCTGGTCAGTTTCAATACTAAATTTGCGTCCGGACAAATATGGTCTGAAATATTTTGTGTACCACACTATAACTAGTAATGCTTTTTCTATTGTGCTATAGTTGATTTCGTGTTTATTAAGTGTGCGACTTTCGTAGCAAATTGGGTGGTTATCTTGCGAGTGCACTGCTCCAATCGCGTTGGTTATAGGTTTGGCAATCATTAAATAATCCTTTATGAATTTACGGTAGTAACCCGTTAGTCCTAAGAACTGTTTGAATTGTTAAGTTGTTTTTGGTATTGGAAATTTAACCACACATGCAATTTTTTTCTTAGAGTTAGGTTTGATACCAGTTTGGATTACAACATACCCAAGAAATGCTGTCTCTTTCTTCAGAAATTCTGATTTATCTAGTTGTATTTTTAAGTTTACTTCACTTAGACGTTGAAATATACATCTTATGAACTTGAAATTCTTGCTGTAGTGAAGGCATTAAAGAAGTTTCGGATATACTTACTTGGTATCCCATTTAACATTATAACAGATTGCCAAGCCTTCGCACTCACTATGGCAAAAGTGGATATAAGTTTGCGTGTCGCTCGTTGGGCACTAATGCTGGAAGAATTTCAATATACTATAGAACATCGTCCAGGCAAAGCAATGCGTCATGTTGACGCTCTGAGCCGAAACCCGTCATCAGTGTGTATCATAGAAGAAGTAGTGAATGCAATATCAGAACGTATTCGAAATGCTCAAGAAAAAGATACAGATGTAATAGAAATAAAGAAGCATGTGTACGATGGTAAATTCAAGAATTTTGTGCAGAAAGGCAATATTCTTTTTCGAATATGCGAAGGACAAATCAACATGGAAGCAGCAGCAGCCGCTCTACCAGCAATCGGTAATAATAATTTAAATTTAAGAAGTTTGGAACTAAACCCTTTAAAGTATATTGAACGTCTTCAAAACTTTGATGGCAGAACTGAAGATTTGCCTATATTTATTCAAAATGTCAATGACATTATCCCAACATTACTGACATACACTGACCAGGGTCACCGCATGTGTATAGATTTACTCAAATCCAAATTTATAGGTAGGGCCAGACAAAGCATTGAAATTCATCCTCACTTAAAAAAGTGGACTGATATTAAGTCCATGTTAATTGAAAATTTTGGTGGCTTCAAAAATAGCAACCAATTGTACGAAGAACTAAGAGGTTCTCAGTATAGGGGTGATGTAAATAAATTTTACAATTGCATCCAAAAAACCCTTTCATTATTAAACCAAAAATGTATCCAAGAAAAAAACCTTTCTGACATTTTCAAAAATAATGAAACCTTAAATATTTTTAAAGAACGCTTACCAATACATATGAGGGCAATCCTATATGCTCTTAAACTAAATACAATGGAATTAAAAATGCAATGGACGAGTAATAAAGCCTGCATGAACTTAATCATGCAGGCTTAATTACTCGTTCTCAGGACAGAGATAGGCAAAACAAATTCGAGACAGCTACTCGCGATAAGAACATATTTAACAATAATAAAAAGCAAAACCATAACAATTGGCAACCAAAGCAGTATATACCAAAAAACAATTATAATTATAATTACAATAACAAAAGTAATAATAACAGAAATAGTTCTAGACAGTTTCCTCAAAAACCCGAACACATGGATGTTGATCCTTCATCATCCCAAATTAGGAGAGCACCAGTAGCTAGTTATGTAGGAAAAACCCAAACGGAAGCAATTTTTCGGCATTCAGCCTCGGAACATCCCTTCCCTATATTAAACGAAAAAAAGAAAACGTCATCATAAGACTCCATACGACTTAGAAATTGAACTTGACAACTTGATAGTAAATATACAGTGTGCCGAATGGAGTAGTACACCACGCGCAAGAAGAGCGACGATTAAACACATCTTACGATACCCACCGGATATAAAGGAAATTGTAAAGGAAAAAAGCACGCAAGAAATGGATACAAACTCGCTCGCTACAGCATAAAACTCGTCTTTGAAGGCGAAAATCAAGCGTTCAAAAACAATCACTTGAATGTGTATATAGTAAACTTAACCGATCTTTACCGAGGAAACGTTTTAGTATTCTAGCGTACTATCTCTCTGATAGACTCTTCCGAGTAAAAGACGGAAATGAATATTCTGCCTTTAAAAATGTAACTGCTGGTGTACTGCAAGGAAGCGTTCTTGGCCCTCTGCTATATCTGCTGTATACGAGTGATTTACCACAAGAACAACACACTGTTCTAGGCACATTTGCTGACGACACCGCCATTTTGGTAACAACCTAAACGGTAGAAGAGTCTACATCAATATTAGAACGTGCACTGGATCAAATACACGAATGGATGAGCTTCTGGCAAATTGTCCCTAACGAAGGCATATCTGTTCATATCAATTTTACTTATAGGCACGTTGATAACTTGCCAGTCTTTCTAAATCGTGTCCAAATACCTTTCGGTAATGAAGCTAAATACCTAGGGATGACTCTTGACGTAAAACTCAAGTGGAAAGAACACGTTAAAAATAAACGTGCATAACTTGACAAAAAATACGAAGAATTTACTGGCTTATTGGTAAGCACTCCAAGCTTTGACAACAAATTGCTTGTATACAAGCAAATCCTAAAACCAGTTTGGACGTATGGCATACAACTTTGGGGTTTTACCAAAGCAAGCAATATGAATATTATACAGACTTTTCAAAACAAGGTGCTTAGAACTATTGTAAATGCACCATGAATATATCAGAAGCGAAGATATCCACAGATCTAAAAATTTTACAAGTCCAAGATGAAATAAAAAAAAAAACGCTTACTAACATAAGCGCCGCCCGGAAGAGCATACAAACTCTGCAGTTTATGCGATCCTTGAGGAAACTAACGTCTTGCGCCGACTTCAAAGGACTAAACCCCTTGATCTCGTGCGATAGCCTACACCCGCCCATGGTTGGGTGTTAGCAGGAACATTCATTGGAGAGTTACCTGTCAAACGTATCGAAATCAAGAAATACAAACTACTGGAAAAAAATATGCTATGTCTATTTAGATGAGATCATTATATTTTCCTCGAGCCTACAAGAACATATGGATTCACTCCATAAAATTCTAGATACACTTAAGAACGCAAATCTTAAAGTATCATTGAATAAATCTGAATTTCTACGTAAAGAAACATAATTTCTAGGGCATGTGGTAACTCCAAATGGTGTTAAACCAAATCCCCAAAAAATTGAGACAATAAAGAATTTTCCTATCCCAATGACAGTGGAAGAAATTCAATCTTTAGGATTAACCGGATATTACCGCAAGTTTATATCTGACTATATTAAAAAGGGTAGCAAAATAAATATTGAAGACGAAAGCTACACATAATCTTTTGATAAATTAAAAACTTTAATGTCAAATGACCTAATAAATATGCACCTAGATTTTTCAAAAGAATTTATTCAAACTACTGACGCAAGTAACTTTGCTATTGGAGCCGTGTTAAGTCAAACACATGGACCCCTTTCATTTGCATCACGCACCTTAAATAAACATGAATGCAATTATAGCACAATCGAGAAAGAACTTCTCGCAATAGTTTGGGAAACCGCACAGATTCGTCATTATTTATATGGTCGTAAGTTCATTATAAAAACTGATCACCGTCCGTTAGATTAGCTTTAAAATCTAAAAGAACCAAATTCTAAACTCCAAAGATGGAAAATTAAGTAGGAGAATACGACTTTGATATTCAATATATACAAGGGAAAGAAAATAGAGTAGCAGATGCTCTCTCTCGCGTCAAAATAAATATGCTGGCAAAATACGATCTCCTTACACAACATTGTGCCGAATCAGATAACTTAAATTTAATTCCTATTAGTGAAAAACCGATTAATATTTTTAATCGACAAATAATTCTTAAAGTCAGTGAAAATGACGAAGAGATAAGTATTATTTATCCACATGTTGGAAAAAGAAGAATTTTATTCACACACACAGAATTTAAAGAAAAAGACTGAAGACATAACCAAAGAAGTGGTCATTAATATGTTAAACGGCATCTATATAGAAGACGAAAACATCTTTAAGAAATTCCAAGATAAGTCTATTCAAATATTGCAAAGAAGCATAAAGCTCTTAAAAGATCTTAAAACAGACGAATAAATTATATAATACTTAAAACTCATAAAAACAACGATCATATTGGTATAGAAAAAGTTTATTTAGAACTAATTCAGAAATATTATATACCTAACTTAAAAACCCTCATAAATAAGCAAATAAATAATTGTCATCTATGTATGACTAAAACCGAAAGTTATTGAACAAATAAAACATAAGACATATACAGATGTTTTAAACGCATTAATGAAGATCTTTACTTATATGAAAAACCTAAACAAATAACCCTCGATAACGAAAACGCTTTTGTCTCTGAAACATTAAAAAATTTCTTAGAAAATAATGAAAACAATGTTCATTATTGCACAGCTAATCGTCATACAGGTAAATCTGACATAGAACGCTTCCAAAGCACACTCAGCGAACATATTTAAGATAAATTCAATAAGCAAATGAAGAGGTTAAACCGTTTGAACATACTATTAGAACAATAGACACATATAATAACTACAAGAGAAAAACCTATTGACGTACATTTCAGTAAACTCAACAATGAATTAATTTATAAGCACATTGAGAAAATAAAACTAAAATATTAAATAAATTAAACATCAATAGAAAAGATGATGATATAGATGAACGCTATGCTAAAATAACAGAACCCGAGAAAATTAAAAACAAATTAGGCCCAAAACATAAAGTGGTAAGAGTTATTAACAAATATCTAATAAAAAAATGCACGCTAAAGAAAAACCCCAATCGTATTCTTCACAAAGATCAATTTAGGAAGAAGAAAAAATACCAACAAATAAAATTAACAAATTCTAGGCCTCCTGAAGATACGGCATCAAATATTGCAACATAATAATTCTAATATTGATGACTATTACGACTCTCAACCAAGTACAAGCGGAGTTGGAAATAATAGACATTAATAGAGGCAATGACTTTGCCTTAATTCAGTTAAAAGAGGACCAATTAATAAAGCACTACCACAAAATACTCCATATAATTAATTTGACAGAATATGAGAAAAGTATCGAAATAATGGAAAGGAATATAAAAAGAGTTCCTGAAGAAGACTAAAGTATATCTAGGAAAATGCTAGAATTACGAAAGGAATTTTATACCTTCTTACCTCATCCTAAGCAAAATAGATACAGAAAAAGCTTATTAGATATAGTAGGAACAGGTTTCAAATTTTTATTTGGAGCAATGGAAGTAATGACAATGCAGAAATGGAAGAACATTTAAAAATAATTGAATTAAAAAGCCATAATGAAATCAAAAATTTAAACAACAAAATAATAATTAATGACAGATTCAATTAACAGATACAAATACTGACTGATACCTTGAACAATGAAACTCAAAACATTATGCATACACTTGAAGAATTTATAGGTAGTTACAACTACAAAAATGATACATAAATACAGTATGAAATTAAATTAAGAGAAGATATTAATTTGACATTGAAAAAATTAAGGAAATAATTATGACTTCGAGATAAGGAGTACTAAGTACAGATATTTTAAACATAGAAGAAATGAACACGTACAACATTAATATTAACAATTTAGAAGATCTAACTCTTAGTTTGGCTTTATATAAAACATTAAAGTACCAAGACTAACAGAAGAACTATGTAAATAAAGAAATACACATACTGCCTATTCCAAACAAAAACGGTTATTTAGAAATACAAATTAATAATCATTTTATATTAAATAAAGATGAAAAAATATACTTTCCAAGAAAAACAATACAAAATTTAACAGAAATTAATAATGAATGCATAAGAAATATATTAAACGGAACATGACTAATTGTGTATATGTAAAAAATACAAAAGAATCTGCAAAAACAGTAGGAATGAATCATATTATTGCTATTAACTTAAGGAAACAACGTTTGAAACAAAATTGTTGTCATAATAAATAATATAACATACCAAAATACAGAATTTAGACATGAAGTAATAATACCCAATTCAATCAAAACAATCAATTACACTGAAATACCAAACTTAACCTTTGAAAAATTACACTATAATAATATTAAAAACAATGAACTAGTAAGTGAGTTGACACACGAACAGCGCGATGCTCAATTTTCACCATCATCGCCTCAGTTGCCATTATGATTCTGTTTATCTAGAGATAAAACGCGAATTAATAATCACATTTATATGAAGTTTTACATGAATGCACTAAAATAATATTATTACTTAATAAATAAGTCAATTTATATATACAACCACAGCTTCACCCGACACAGAGAATATATTGAACGCCCCTCGTATGTCAGAGCTAACTTGTCAGTCGTTCACAGATCGTTGAACAGTGCAGATGTGTTTCGACTAATTTAAAGTAAAATCAAGTGATAATCAAGAAAAGTGAAGTAGTGTAATAGGTACGAGGATCCGCAGCAAGTACTTGGCCGAACAAGTAGCGTCAACAGCCGTGACGCATAGGGGCACGGTTTCGAAGCCCAGTGGGGGCTTTTTTTTTCAACTAAGTACGTGAGTCCCTAGAATGGAGGGGAACGGGCAGCCCGATCGCCGAGGAACGGTCGGGGAACATCAACCGATGACCGAAGTGTCACGCCACCAACCAACGGTGTCCCAAGAAGGCACGTCGAAGAGGAGGAGAAAGAAGCGCATCTCCAAAAGTGCAAAACGTCGCCTCACTGACGCGTCACTAGAAAGACGGCAGGAGGGAGAAAGCGCTGCAGCTACGTCATCTAATGAGACGGCAGCCGAGGGCGAAACAGATGATGACGGGTACTCCTATGTATCTGACGGGAGGGAAGGGCGGTTCGCTATTAGCAGTAATAGCTTTGAATCGATGCCCTCCGACACAGAGGAAGAAGTAGAGGCAATAATTCGTGCCAAAGAAGACAAAGTCTCTAATTTGCAGGAGGAAACTGACAAACTCCTTCAAGAAATTAGAGCACTTCGGGCAAGTAACCTTGAAAGGAGAAGGATCGAGGATGAGCTAGAGCTACAAGGGCTCAGGCAACAACAACAACAGCTGGCAAAGCCAACCCAGCCACAAAAGCAACAGCAACAACAGCAAAAAACAACACAACAGCTGAAGCAGCAACAACATGCAGCTGCTTTGCAGCAACAGAAGTCTGCAACACAACAGCTGAAACAGCCAGCAGCTCACCAACATCTGCACGTAGCAACACAGCAGAAACAGAAGCAACATCAGGCAACAGTTCAGCAACATCACCATTCAGCAGCACAACAAAAAAAGCAGACGCAACAGATAGCAGCCCAACAACAAAAACAGCAGTCATCAGTACACCAGCAACAACAGCAGCCAAAAAAGAACGAGAAATTGCCACCCATCAACTTGTTCAAGACGGATATTATACAAACTGCACAGGTATGTAGGCGGGCCATAGGTAGTGGCAATTTTAGCATTAAGAAAAATAAAGGATTTGAAAAATACTCTATCCGCTGTAAGACCATAGAGCATCACAAAGCTCTTAAGACGTGTCTATCGCGTTCGACAACGCAGTTCTTCTCCTTCACACCGAAAGGAGAAAAAAATCAATCCAAACTATTAAAGATCGCACCGCTCGAAGCGAATGATATCTTCCAACTGCTCAAAGAGCAAGTGTGTGACGGTCTCGAGTTCATAGGGGTCAAGCCCTTCACCACAGCTAAGGCAAGAAGAGAGGGGCGGAAATTACCGTTCTTTATTGTACAGCTGTCACCCAACAGCAAAATAGATAAGTTGAATGACATAGAAATATTAGCTGACTATGATTGCGTCTGGTAAAGCATAAGAAGGCGCGACGGCATTCTCCAATGCGTTCGTTGCCAAAGGTTTGGGCACGCCGCGTCGAACTGCCAAATGCGGCCTCGATGCGTGAAGTGCAGTGGAAAACACAAGGCGGAGGATTACCCATTGGGGAAAGATGGAGCAGCTGACAAAAGTCAGCTCAAGTGCGTACTCTGCGGGAACGCGGGGCACACCGCCAACTATCGGGGTTGTCCTAAGTTCCAGGAGCTTAAAACAAAAACAGTTCTGCAGAAGCAGCCCCCAGTGAAAAATCCACTCGGGGCAGCCATACCCGTCACCCCTCAATTGACCTACGCCCAAATGGCGTCTGGCCAGAGGAATACGGAAAAGCAGCAACTACCAAAGGTAGCGCCGCAAGTCTCAGTGCCAATTGCACACGATCCAACGCCCGATTGGAAATCCTCCATTGAAAGGCGTATGGATCGGTTAGAGGAGCAGGTAAGCCAAATTCTGGCGCTCCTGCAGAACCAAGCACGTCACCAGTCATGATGGCTGCGCAGACGGAGAGTACCTATAAGATCCTTGCAGTGAATGCAAATTCATTGACATTTCTCTGCACAGTGGAAAGAAGCTGTATGCGGTGTCGGTCTACTCCTCCGGCCCCCCTAGTTCCAGAACGACTATATCAGAGCTCGATTCACTCTTTCGATGTCTTAGACTGGACTCGGAGGAGAACTATTTCATTTTGGCCGGGGACTTAAGTGCCCGTCACGGATATTGGGGAAACATAGTTTCCAATAGTAGAGGGGACCAGCTCTACAGCTGGTATTGCTTGCACAGTGTCGAATATAGACTCGAGTTGAAAGCAACAGAGACTGTTGCTAAACTGTTTGAACACTGTTTGAACACTTTCGTGTATCTCAGTGACCATTGCGGACTCAGTGCCGAAATCAAGATCCCCAACGATATTGCGGAATTACGAGAGTTTGTTCAAACGTATCCCTACAGTTACAGTAGAACACGCTGGACACGCTTCTCCAGACAAATGACGAGAGCAGTCTCCTCGAATGCGCTCCACATACCGTCCAATAGAAACTTGTCAAACGAGGAGATTTACATGTATCTTAAACAATTGGACGAGACAATAAAACGAACAATGGACAGTACTATACCACGGTATACACGCACAAATAACGAAAACTTATATCGCAATGCGACAATTGACGCACTCCACCAACAAAAAAGTAGACTGCTGTCAAGATTAAAAACCTTGTACAGACGGTTTACTGACAGACGAGATGAGGAAATTAGGACACTGAAATCGCTCATTAAGAACATTCAAACATTAATTGTCCAAAATTACAGAGTTTCTGTTAACTTGCATTGGAACAATAAGATTCGGGCTGTTAGATCCAACAACCCGAGCATGTTTCCGCAAATAAACAAAATTTTTCGTAGTAAGCATAGCGATCTTCCGTGCCTTAAGCTCCCCGGAACGACGGACAACGAACAAATACTGACTACAGCAGGTATTGATCCGGATAACGCGGTACTCGACGATAACTTCTTTGTGGTCGAAGACCCGCAAGAAAAAATGGAGGTACTAGGCGCGGTCTTTCAGGAAGTGTATAAGGTGAATGAGAGTGTTCGCCCAAACCACGACCTGGAGAATCGCGTACAATCTAGCAACTCGCAACTTCGAGAAGACATGCAACAATGGCGATCTGAGAACATCGGCTTTGTCGTGTTCAATGAAGATAACATGGCAGATAATGTCGTCGCCGACGAAGGAGTTCATATCCCGTTCATATCGAAGACAGAGCTCACAGCGGTCTTCGAATCACTAAAAAAGAAAAAATCAGTTGGAATCGACGGGATCTCGAACATTGTGCTAAGACATTTCCCCCTAGATGTGGTTAATATGTACACTATCCTGTTTAACAATGCTCTGAATAATGCACATTATCCGGAACATTGGAAAACTGCGATTGTGCAACCCTTATCCAAGCGAGGTAAAGATTCTTCGAATCCGTGCAACCTCCGGTCAATTAGTCTCCTTCCGGACATCAGCAAGGTATTCGAGAAGGTGATAAATAGAGCTCTGACCAACTGGACAGAGGACAAACATATTATTCCGGATAACCAATTCGGTTTCAAAGCGGGGCATGACACTATTCATGCCGCGTCGAAACTGGTGTCGGAGATCCAATGGAACAAGAGCCAGAAACAATGTACGGGTGCCTGCCTGATTGACCTGGAGAAGGCCTTCGACACCGTATGGTTAGAAGGACTTTTTTCCAACAGGGTGCCGTTAATTCGCCGATCCTGTTCAACGTTTTCTTGAGTGATCTGATAAGTTCTCTTCCTCACATAATTGCGTATGCCGACGACTTGATTGTGTACAGATCAGGCAAAAAGATCGAGGACATCACTACTCTCGCGCAGGGTGACTTCGACTCATTCATGAGAAGTTGCGATGACTGGAAGTTGAAGTTCAGAAGTCGGAAACCATACTGTTCAGGACTCCGTTGTATAAGGCTTCGGCGGATACAAAAAAGAATTGGCGAAAGTTCTCAATTGTTGGGCGTCACGGGCAACCACTGGCGCAAAGGACTGTAGTGAGATACCTGGGGATCTGGCTAGATCAATATCTATATTTTAATAAACATGTAGATGCTGCTCTAGCCCGAGCCCGAGGCGCTTTCGCTCTTACAAAGAGACTGTTTTATAACAGCCAACTCGATGCGAGGGTGAAGGTCATCTGCTACATGGCCCTCATCCGGCCAATGCTCACCTATGGCTGTCCCGTGTGGTTCAACGTGAGTGCAAACTTGATGGAAAAGATTCGGGTGTTTGAGAGGGCTTGTCTTAGGGCTTGCCTTCGCCTTTGCAGAACACCAGAGTCCCAGTACAGAAAATTCTACTCCAATGAGGTATTATACAACGGGGCGAACTTGATACGAGTGGACAATTTCCTGGTGAAGATGATTCGAAGTCATACTGCCAGAGCGATGAACTCGATCAATAACTTGATCTCAGGGGCTTACTACCCCAATCCTCAGTACCACGAAAGGGTACGTCATAACGGCTTCGTTCCCCCAGAAGCATTCCTCCATTTTGATAAACACGGTCTGATACAAGACAAGAATGCGGTACCGCTTCTCTTTCACATCGCCCGTTCAACTGTGGATGGGCGACTCAACGACGACCGTTCCGTCGCACGACGAGCTGAGGAGGGTCTCCTCCGCTTCAGTACGGCGGTATCAGGGCGAGATGTTAGGGATGTTGGATTGCAACATCAAAAATTCTGGTGGTTAGGGAGTCCGGGAACTCCCTCGTCGAACCCTTTAGACCCGGGGTAGAGAAAGGGTAGTACAGATCCCCTTATGGGATGCAGTCGGTCTCTGTCTTGCAGCGGATTGATTGAAATCTATCTGCCGCAACCTACGGCCGACCTACATACTTAGCTTAGGGTAGTTTAAGGTAGAATAAATTTACAAAAAAAAAAAAAAAAAATTAGAAATGTATTTATGTCTATATACATGTTGTATGGACGTATATACCACTGTATATAGATGCATATATGTACATGATTTTGTATAGCTTTTTATACAAGACGTATATATATATATGTAGTGTAGGTAATAAGTTAGTTTGTAAGTCTAGTTAAGTTTTATTTAGTTTTAATTTTATTTTAAGGTAGAATTTAAGTTAGTATAATTTTCACACAAATGTTCAGTTAATAAGTTTTTTCTTATTACATATTTTTTAAATATAATAATTTTTTTAAATATTATAAACAATATTTGTTAGGTTAAGTCGAAAGACATAGTTTAAGATTAAGTTTAGCTTAGAGTGCCCACCGAGGGCCATTAAGTTAAAATATAGTATCATTGTTCCTCCCAGCTAGTTTTAAGCATTTTTGTCTAGTAGATAAGTAGTAGATAAGTTTGTTATGAATTATAAAAATAAAAATGAAATTAAAAAAAAAAAAGAGCTAACTTGTGTGCCCCCCAAGAAACTTGACTTGAAGTTCAATAGAAATTAAAATGTAACCAAATCAAATAGAAATTAAAACAAACCAATGAAAAGACGATGAACATATTTTCATTTATGCTTATCAGCACTTTTTGCCTTCAACAACTCACATTCATTGTAAACAAATTATTTCACCATTAAAAGGGATATCATATGATCTGCAGCCAAACATAGATTTGCTGCGTTAGCATTAATTAGATATATAAGAGTCCACTTGACCATTGTCACAGCTCAGTTCTTGATCAACTTCCAATTACAGCTGAAGATTTCCCCCACCAGTGGTAAGGAATCAGAAGCCTGGATTTAATAAAATTAATATTTATAAAAGCAAAAATCGTCTTTTATTTCTTGCTCGGTGATGTTGCATTTTGAGAACATCAGATCGTATATTTTTGTTCGTGATTGAAAAAGTATCAAACAAAATTTATATATAATATATACGTATATCCTTCACTTCTACTGGTATGGTAATGCTCCTATCTGTGCTATTCTGAAAATTCATATAATCAATCATTACCAATAAGTCCATCGTAAAATTCGTAAAACCTAGTGACAAGAAACTCTACTAGCTCATTTGGATTTGCTAACTCACCACTAAATAGTGGTATTCTCACTTTTTCTTCTATGCTTACTAAACTATTGATTGTCTTAAGGGATATTGGTGCGGAAGCGATCATCCAGTCAGCATGACGCAATACAGAAGCATGGAAATGCATGTGCAAACGAGTACATGATTGCGAGGTTTGGTATAGGCAAAATTAAATGTAGAATTTAGTCTTAAAATAGATGCAATAAAGGATTAACCGAGAAAGATCCAGTGTTTTGTTTCTATTTTTATAATCAAAATAATTTTTATTGTTTAACGCACGGATAACACTACGCGAAACCAACCACAACAGAATAGGAATTGTTTCCAAAGCCAAAATTCAAACAGACAATATTACTGATTCAACAATTATCAAGGACCGCAACAGTTTAATAATAATCACCAACAATGTAACCGTCAAAGTTACGTTGATCAACATAAACCCTATTCTAACGACAACTGGAAAAGACAATCTAATTCAAACATTCGTACGCCCAAAGAACCAATGGAGATCAACAAGCATGAGGTTGTTGAACATTTTCCTTTAACAGCCTCACAGGGGACTTCCCACATATAACAGTAAAAACAAATCTAAACCCCCTTAAAATGTTAATCGATACTGGAGCAACACACTCCATTATAAGCCACACAGCTCGTCGTCATTCCTGGATGCAATATTAACCAATGATCAGAGCTTAGTAAAATCGTATAGTCAACTCTCTGTGCCTGTATTTCTGTACCATGATCTTGCGTTTGCTACATTTGATATTCGTGTTGAAAGAAATTGTCCACAGTTAATACAATATCGTGATTTCCGTAGCGTTAATGTTGATAATTTATTTTTTGATTGTAGAAATGTTGAGTGGGATAGTATATACATATATGTCGTCTGACGTTAATAAACAAATTGAGATATTTAACAGAAATATTATTTATCTTTTTGAAACCCATGTTCCACATCGTACTCGTGTTGTCAGAAGTGAAGCATCTTCGTGGTTAAATCACAGAATTTTCCTCGCGATCAGAAAGAGAAACTTTCTTTTCCGACGATGGAGACGATTTCGGTGCGCGGATATGCATAATGAATATAAAGCCTGGAGAAACCACGTTACTCTGCTGGTACGTTCTGCTAAGAGTAATTATTACATAGCAGAGTTTAACAACGACCGATCATCGAAGTTTCTCTGGAAGCAGATGCGAGGTATTGGACTAACCAAAATCAAAAAACAACCTAACGAAGATGGCATAGACCCTGAAGATTTAAATATTCAATTCACCTCTGTGTCCTCTGTTATCCCCCTCAATGTTTCCGTGCCTTTGTGAAACAACACTAGAGAAGATGGGTTTGAAGTAGGAAGATTAGATACATACTCAGTCGGTTGTGCAATATTCTCCATAAAAACCAAGTCTGTTGGACTCGATAATGTTCACTCCGACTTTGTAAAAGTGTTGCTTTCTATTATACTTCCTCACATCACCCACATTTTCAATTCCATAATCATGACCTCGACGTATCCTGTACTTTGGAAAAAAGCCAAGATTATTCCGGTTCAGAAAAAAGACTTGCATTCTTGCAAACCTGCCTGAATATCGGCCAATTGCTATTCTTCCGTTTTTGTCAAAAGTATTCGAATCTATCGTCAGTCGAGAGATTAAAGATTACATTGAGGGACACAATCTTGTACATCCAATGCAGTCAAGATTCCGTAAAGGACATAGCTGTGTGACAGCCCTACTAAAAGTGACTGACGACATACGACAAGCTATTGATGAAGATAAAACAACCTTACTAGCTTTACTTGACTTTTCAAAAGCATTCGACAGTGTTAATCCGTCAATACTTTGTCATAAACTGTCCACCCTATTTAACTTCTGTAATCCCACTAATAAGTTAATCTTCTCGTACCTTACTAATCGTGTTCAAGCTCTTTTATATAACTCAAAGCTATCAAAACTATTTCGTGATGTTCACAATGGAGTACCACAAGGTTCTATTCTCGGTCCGTTATTATTCTCAATGTTCATTAATGATCTTCCTAAAGTGTTATCGTATTGCAAATTTCATATATATGCAGATGATGTTCAAATCTACCTAAGTTGTCCTCTTGGTATGGTTGAAGATTCAGTTGCTAAATTAAACGAGGATCTGAGCTCAATTGCGAGGTGGGCTGAAGAAAATTACCTCACGCTCAATCCTGACAAAACCAAAGTCATTCCATTTTCAAAACACCACCCCTCCCCTCTCAAACTTTCCCCACATAGAATTAAACTCTATTGCCGTTGAATATGTAACCTGTGTCAAGAATCTTGGTATAATGTGCAACAGTGAACTAACATGGACTGACCATATAGACAGTGTAGTGTCAAAAGTATACGCGTCTCTTAGAGGTTTGTCTATTAGCAAATTTATACTCTCCATTAATGTTAAACTAAAACTTGCTAAAGCACTCATAGTACCTCTCTTAACCTACGGCTGTGAATTGTTTGTAGACTGTGATAATTTGTCTCTGCAATTTTTTTTAAAAGCAATCAACGCGACTGCACGGTATGTCTTTAACCTCCGAAGATTTGATCATGTCTCGGACCAACGTCGCATTCTCCTTGGATGTGAACTGGAAGCATTATTAAGCTATAAATCATGCATCCTACTCTTCAAAATCATTCACAGAAAACAACCTAACTATCTATATGAAAAATTAACTTTTTGTCGATCGAGTCGTAATATCACTTTAAAACCCTCTGTTCATACATGTTTAACATCACGTAGGCATTTCTTCATTCATGCTGTGCATCTTTGGAACCATTTACCTTCACAGGTACGGTCCAAGACCGAGTACAAACAATTTTGTTCAGCCTGTTTTACTTATCTGTCCAACATGAACTGACATAATTTCAAAAAATTTACTTTTAAATTGGTTGCATGTACAGAATTACGCCTTCATATTTAAAACTTAAAATATTCAAATATATAAATTGGAATGTATGTATATATATAACTATCACGCTACTTATATAATGTTATACTTAAGACCTGTACTACTAAAAGAGTATGACACTCTTAATGTACAGCGGTACTACCTAAACAATAAATGAAAATGAAATGACCGACGGCGACGGAAAACAACCGACCCCAAAATAGGTTTATATGAAGTGACGAGTGATGAGGCAAACCGCCGACACGATGATATTATATTATTGTCGGTGCGGGGTTAGTGGGTACTATAACTCATAATCACAGCCAGTGTTGATAACCGGCTACCCAGGTCGAATCCGATGTGATGACAAGTCCCCCATAAGTTGCTGGCTTCTTGATTTGCACTGCACAAAACGGAGTTTGCATTTGTAAATCACCATGCGAATCAAGTTTTGACTACTCATTATCCAGAACTGTTGTCGTATAAAGGAAAATGTTTCTGATACTTCAGCGTGCAGATAGCGTTGATGAATATCCTGTACAATCAGCACCGACACGCGACTAGTGTTTGGAATTTCACAAGGTGTTTGATAGTGAACGCACTCGAGATGTTGCGTACGACAATTAAACGCGAACCGCACACAATATGCGACTATCCGTTGCAAACGGTTCCACGACGACGTGTTGTCAATGTTTGCTGTTTTCTACTCCTTCGTAACGTGATTACTCTTCATCCTTGAGAGGTCCGAATAAATATTTGGCCACAGGTCTTCCAATAGTAACAACCAATGCGAACCTCTTCAGTTAGAGGGAAAAATATTTCGCGGGACAAGGATTTGTTCGAAGAGATGAAATTGGCTCCGATAATCGACCCACCATTCTGCCAGCTGGGGAGGCAAAGGATCGTCTCAATCAAGATTTAATTCGGATGACCATAACTCTTAAAACATTATCTTCAAAAGCAGTTCAAGTGGATCAAAAATTCGAGCTGTGTCTGACAGCAACGTTCTTCGTCTTACCGATGTAGACACCTTAGATTTTACAATGCGAAAGGAAAAAATTCCAACACATCCCAAGAACCTTAATCAGCGATTGATTCTCGGCTTTATCAAATGTATATTCACAATCGGCGGATAGTTGCATACCGAGTAATGCCCAACAGTTCGAACTCCATCTTCGTAACTAAAGCTTCTCGGCAGACAACAACGACACAAGCTCAGACTGCAAGTCCAGTAGAGTTTCAACGGACCGAGCACCGTTCAACAAAATTCGCGAATCGTTAGGATATTGCTATTGATAGTCCTCAGCGAGCTGTTGCAACACGCGAACCGATAAGAATGGTGCCGTCGCTGTATAGATAATGTTTGAAGGCTCTGACGCTACACGATGCGTTGACAGTCTAACTCCCCCTTGAAAATCCATCTATACCGGAACATTTTTACTATATCCGCGGTAAATACGAAGCGATGTTCCCGAAATCGCAAACAAACACCAGTTAGGTCGCGTTCGATTGGCGGACCGACTAACAGATGACTGTTCAAAGATTGTCCAATCGAATATTTAACAGACCCATCAAATACAATCCGAAGGAATACCAACAGTCACTTTTGTGATGAGGAGCCTACATCATCAGCTCTCACCTCATCAGCACCAAATAACTGCCACCTGATCCGAACAAAGGCGGGACAGTGGCAGAGTCGTCTGCAGTCTTTTCTATTAAGGGATAAAAAGAACGCCACAGATTTCTTACAGACATTAGGGAGCATTCGCTTGGTTTGTCTACATCCTGGAGAGTCATGCCAACTCCGGTTGTGCTCTCGAGAAGCCCAGCTATCGATGGAAGCCCTAACCGAGAACGCGGGTAGTCCCAATGTAGGTTCGGGTCCTAAGAGTATCTCCTCTGATCCTTGTCTAGCAAGTTCATCGGCGATCTCATTTCCCGTGATCCCGTGGTGGGCCGGGACCCAGATAAGTCTTAGCGAATTGAACCTGCCGATCCTATTCAGAGAAGACTTGCATTCTTGGACTATCCTGGAAGTTGTTAAAGGGTTGAGTAGGGCCCTAAGCACTGCTTGGCTGTCACTACAGACACAAAAACTTCGTCCCTTCCACCTGTTCTTCACTATATAGTTCATCGCCATTAGGATCGCTTAGGTTTCCGCTTGGAAGACCGACGCAAATTTACCTAAAGAGGTGCGCATTCTAATGTTATCGCTCTCCAGGAAACCACCAGCACCAGGAGGGTGTGAGATTCAGAACTGCATCAAGAGCAGAGCCAGGCATGCCAGGGAAGGCCCCAATGCAGCTGAGATAAACCGTTCTTTGAAGCTTTGTGAAAGCAGCAGTTACGTATTTACGCTAAAGCTTATTCCACCAAACCACCTATGCATATGATAGAAGAGGCCTCATTATAGCAGTGTAGATCCAAAGGGACCTTTGGTGATAAGTCCCAAAATTGGCCGAAAATACTTTGCCGAATAATCTGCAGTTCTGCTTTCCACCATGGGACAGGAGATCTGCAGGGGGTATTTCTGGCTGGACATGTCAGTTCGTAACATTTGGTGAGGGTATTGTTCAGATCTTGAACTGCCTTCTCAACCGCCTGTCTCGTTCTGAGCCTAGGTAGAGAATCGATGCGATTTTCTAGCTCATCCCTAAACCGTGTCCAGTTGGTTATTCTAGGATTCCTCCTCTTCAGCAAGGTTGTGGCTTTGCACACGATTCGATTTCGGAATTCAATGTATCTATGGTTTGACATGAACACTTCTGACAGAACCTTCCAGTCTGTAATCTCCTTAAGGTATCTGTTGGATAGCGTAAAGTCGATTACTTCCTGTCTTCTAGTCGTACCAAAAGTTGGCTGGGAACCAACGCTCTTGATGTCCAAATTAGACGATAGTATGAAGTCCAGAAGATTAGTCCCTCTGATGTTGCATTTACAACAATAAGTCGATCGAAAACAGCTGAAGCAAAAGCGCAGTCTCAACCTGCGTTTCCAATATTCCTAAAGACTAAATCCGCTAACGTGAAATCTTCGCATGTTGTAGCAAAAACTTCCGCAAGTGGAAGAAGCTGCGAACAATTCAATCCTGCTTCAAATATAAAAGGCTACTCGACCTCGAACATAAGATTAACAGCAAGCATACCTTAACATGAACATGCCAATCAAAATTTTAAATTGGAATGCGAATGGTCTATTGCAAGAACTTGACGCACTAGAATTATATATTAGAGAAAAGGATATTGATATTTTTCTGATATCTGAGACACACTTAACGAAGCAATCATGTGTAAACTTGGGGTACTGTGTCCGAACGGGCAAGATGCGACTCATCCCTGTTTATATGCGATAACAAAGATCACTTAGTAAGAAGAAACTATAGAATCTATACAATTAAGACATTTAAGTACGGTTGGTGTAAACAAACATTCATTCAACTTCGCGTCCTCCTTAGATGACGCCTCCATGAAGGTTCACAGCAACCTGCACAACAAGGTTAGATATCGCTTCGGTCAGGTCAGACTGATCATTGCTACCAAAAAAGCGAACTTGGTTAATCCACCAACTCCTATGATCAATAAAGGTCCCTATGAAGAAACCTACCAACGTGCAGCTACACGAAGGTGGGTACGACCACCAAAAGACCCGGATCTCAAGAACCCTGGGTTAAAAGCGGACATATAAGAGGTCTCCGGAATGGGAAAAGTAAGTTGTCATGAACAATTGCATCAACAATTGCTACTTTCCAAGTAAGTGGAAAGTTGCAAAAATTGTTGCAATACCCAAAAAGGGAAACGCTTCTAGTGTTTTCGGGATACAGGCCTATATCGCTCTTGAGCAATATAAGCAAGATCCTGGAGTACTTGATAGCGATAAAGCTAAAGCGATGGTCCACCGACCTTAACATCATCCCGGATATACAGTACGGATTCCGGGAAAACCATTCGACGCTGCATCTCTTAATGAAGTTACAACATGACGTCGTAGCTGGCCTGACCAACCACCAAGTCACAGTGGCCTGCTTTCTGGACGTGGAAAAAGCATTCGACACGGTCTGGATAGAGGGACTTATCTACAAGATGAATCTGATGGGATTCCCCTCGAACCTAATCAAAATGATCTACAGCTTTCACACTCTAGAACGGCATTAAAATCGTGCTTCCGAATGGCGCGACAATAACGCCAGTAGACAAGGTGAAGTATCTCGGCGTCAATTTCACCGAGAAACTAAAATTCAACAACCACTCGAAGCTGACTAAGAGTCAAGTTTTGGATTCCATCGCATCTACCCGCTTATGCGAAAACAAAACGGACTAAGCCAGAAGACGAAGTTGCTACTCTACAAGCAACTCAACTCAATCATAGCGTATGGATTTCCTATATGGCATACCATCTCCAAGACCAGCATGGAAAAGCTTTCGATCTTCGAGAGGAAGATACTCCGAATATGCACCGGTCTCTCCTATGACAGAGACCGCCAGAAGTACCCCAACAACAGGAGACTTTACGAAGAAGCTCGCATCATACCCTTGCAACAATACTTGGTGACACTGTTCCAGAGGCAACTACACGACATCGGAAATCACCCAAAAATGGCTATCAGGGACCTGAGAAGTTCGACACCCGGACAACAATTCCTCAACGCATTGAATCTGCTAAATGAGCAGACATTCCCAAGGACATCAAGCAACGGACCGTATCACTTCTACCAATCTAGTGATAGCAGTCAACATCGCGGCTAGATAGGCCACCACACCACCACCCCCATCCCGAGAGGACCAACAAGGACACACGGAATTGAACACCCCGATGTAAAAGATCACCATTATGTAAAATTATCAAATCAATAACTTAAATAACATTGTAAATCTTGTAAACATTGTACATCCGTTGGGCCCCTATTGTTGAGCCACCACCTTTTCCGCTAGCTTAAGCTTTTAGCATGTAAGACCAATTGTATAGTTTTTGTTCAAATAAAATTGAATTGATTGGGAAAAGTAAGTTAATTTCCAAGTATGTTAATTTACAACCTGTGCTTAGAGAGGCCTGCTTCATTAAAAGTAATATTAACTTTCTTCCCATCCCAGAATTCATATCAAGAGACCTGGACGTACTACTCCTGGAAGTCCCATCGTGGGCGTCTCGGCGTATTTCCCCGACGACAACAACTACGGCATTCCACCGAAGGACGTCCAGGACCACATCACTGGTTGCGGTGCAAATGCGCATCATGAGGTATGGGGAAGTATTGATACCAACAGAAGAGATGAGTGTCTTTTCGAATATCTTACGAGTAGTGAAGTAGACTTAATAATCCAAGTGTGAAATTGCACGTGTGAGATGAACCATCCCTGTCCGACCACCAACACATCAGGTTCGACGTACCTGGCCAACTCTCACAGACAAGACCTCAAATGCACGGATTGGGAATAAAATAACAAACGCAAGGTGCCTTGGTGGAATGCTCAACTGTCGACTCTCAGGAAAAAAAGTAAGAAAACTCTTTAATTCTACAAAGAAAACGAAAAGGTGGTACGAATATAGGTTCGCTCTCACAGAATACAACTCGGAGTTGAGAAGATCGAAACGGGCTACGTGGAAGAAATGCTACGAAAACATTGCTGACATACCTAGTCGGGACGACTCCACAAAGCACTCGTAAATGATGGGGCAAATAGTGTAGGATTATTAAAGAATCAAGACGTAACCTACACGACGGACCGAGAAGACACACTTAGAAAGTAGCTTCAGGTACACTTCCCTTTTGTCAACAAAAGAGTTAACAGTCTATCTGGGAAAATATTCAGTAAAGACAAGGTCGAATGGGCGGTAGGCACCTTTTTTCCTTTTTTATCCCCAAACCGGGTAACAGACCCAGCGAACTGTCCAAATCGTATAGACCCATAAGTCTAACATCTTTCGCTCTCAAAACAATGGAGAGACTGATTGATGTTCACATTAGAGACCGGATAGAACTGTCCAACCCTCTAAATTCTAACCAGTTTGCATACAGAAAAGGCAAATCAACTACAGGTGCCTTTCATTATATCGTTAAAAAGATAGAAAGTGCATTCGACTCCAAAGAGATTGTCCTATGTGCATTATTCCTCGACATCAAGGGAGCTTTCGACAACACCAGCTATGATTCAACCGGAAGGGCGATCAGCAGTCGTATAGAAGAATCGATCAACCGATGGATTAGAGCCATGTTGGTAAGTCGTTCAACCATCTCCTCTTCTGGGGGAATGTCGGTTTCAGTAACTGCAGCAAAAGGATGCCCCCAGGGAGGGGTTTTATCACCCCTGCTATGGTCTTTAGTTATCGAAAAATTATTAGCAGATCTTCATAGATCTGCTTACACCACTGTAGGTTATGCTGAAACCTGGCGATTATTATTAGAGGAATGCACGAAACGACAGTATCAGATGTTATGAAAAGTGCACTAATACAAGTTGTGGAATGGTCTAACACAAAAGGATTATCTACCAATCCCTGTACGACCATTCTTTTGCCCTTCTCAAGGAGGACACGAGTCAACCTTGGACCCATAATAATCAACAACACAACACTAACATTTTCTAGCGAGGTCAAATATCTGGGAGTAATCCTAGATAAACGACTTAACTGGAACGCACATAGACTGTGCTACCAGAGCACTGTGGGCCAGTAGACGTCTACACGGCAGGACTTGGGGTCTCTCCCCCAAAATCATTATTGTGTAGATGGCGAGACCCATTATTACATATGCAGCCATTGTTTGGTGGCCCAACACACTCCAACTAACGCAGCAAATAAGTTGCAGAAATTACAACGTATTGCTTGTTTTGGATTTACAGGTGCCATGCGCACCTGCCCCACAGCAGCTCTAGAAGCTATAGTTTTCTTACCCAATCTTCATTAGGAAGACAGCGGCTAGATATGCCTTCAAACTGCAGCTTGAGTATAATTATAAACCAGACAACTTAACAGGTCACCTCGGCATACTCAACTCGATCCCCAATAGACATGCTTTGTACAATGCCGGATATAATGGTCAGGCAACACTGTTTCGGGAGGTTTTTCGAAGTTGAAATATTGGACCGCTCAAGCTGGTCTAATGGTGTACCAGCACAAGACCCTAGAAGTCTGGTACGGTACACAGACGGATCAAAGATGGAATCCGGAGTGGGAGCAGGAGTCTTTGGGCCCAACACAAGGATTTATGTACCAATGGGGTCGTATCCTAAAGTGTTTCAAGCGGAAATCCACGCCATCGAGATCTGCGCCAGACAAAACCTCTACAAAGGTATTACGGCCGCTAACATACTGATACTCTCAGACAGTCAAGCAGCAATAAAGGCACTCTCGTCTAACCTTTTGGACTTCAAAACAATCAAATGTTGCTATGACGTTCTACAATCCATTGCCAGGCACAACAAAGTGAAGCTTGGCTGGGTCCCTGGACACAGGGGGATTGCAGGCAACGAATCCGCAGATGAGCTTGGTTCGGAATCTCCATTTATCAGTCCTGAACCGTACTGTAATGTAAATTGGACAGCAGTCATAATTCTGATTAACGAATGGGATAACAATCTTCGCTAAGACCAGTTTTTTTTTTTTTTGTTTTTTATTTATTATTTCAGGATAAGCTTATATACTAGAAAAAATGCTTAAAGCTAGTTGGACGAACAATTTTACTATTTCTAACTTACTGGCTCTCGGCGAGCACTCTAAGCTAAACTTAACCTTAAACTATGTCTTTCGACCTAACCTAACAATGAATAAATCATATACTAATATTTAAGGACTAGTTATGAAATTATGAAAAAATTTTAAAAACATAATAACTTAACTTTTTTTTTCTTTAAAAACTACAAACTACCTTACATTCTACCTTAAAATAAACTTAAACAACTAACTTAAACTAATCTACATATATATGCATATACATGTGTGTATACCCATATACAAATATGTATACGCATATATCCCTATATACATAAATGCATATAAGTATCTTCTTGTATACATATATGCATATTTCGTCAATTTTTTTTTTTTTATATTTATTTACATATATACATCTTAAATACTACCTTAAACCTACCCTACGCTATGGAAGTCGGCCATAGGTTGCAGCTGATGGATTTTGAAGTTATCCACTGCAAGACAGTGACCGCCTGCGCCCCATAAGGAGATACGCACTACCCTATCTACCCCGGGTCTAAAGGGTTCGAAGCTGGAGTTCCCTCGCTTACCAGCCACCAGAACTTTCGATGTTGCATAGCAACATCCCGCACATCCCGACTCGAAACCGCTGTACTGAACCGGAGGAGACCCTCCTCAGCTCGTTGTGCGACGGAACGGTCGTGGTTGAGTCGCCCATCCACAGTGGAACGGGCGATGTGAAAGATGAGCGGTACCGCATTTATGTCTTGTAACAAACCGTACATGTCTAAATGGAGAAAAGCTTCTGGGGGGACGAAGCCTTTGTGACGTACCCTTTCATGGTACTGAGGATTGGGGTAGTAAGCCCCAGAGATCAAGTTATTGACTGAGTTCATCGCTCTGGCAGTATGGCCTCGAATCATCTTCACCAGGAAATTGTCCACTCGTATCATTTTCGCCCTGTTGTATAAAACCTCATTGGAGTAGAATTTTCTGTACTGGGACTCTGGTGTTCTGTAAAGGCGAAGGCAAGCCCTAAGACAAGCTCAAACACCCGAATCTTTTCCATCAAGCTTGCACTCACGTTGAACCACACGGGACAGCCATAGGTGAGCATTGGCCGGATGAGGGCCATGTAGCAGATTACCTTCACCCTCGCATTGAGTTGGCTGTTGTAAAACAGTCTCTTTGTAAGAGCAAAAGCGCCTGGGGCTCGGGCTAGAACAGCATCTACATGTTTGTTAAAATATAGATAATGATCTAGCCAGGTATCTGACTACAGTCCTTTGCGCCAGTGGTTGCCCGTGACACCCAGCAATTGAGAACTTTCGCCAATTCTTTTTTGTATCCGCCGAAGCCTTATACAACGGGGTCCTGAACAGTATGGTTTCCGACTTCTGAAAGTTGATATTCAACTTCCAGTCATCGCAACTTCTCATGAATGAGTCGAAGTCACCCTGCGCGAGAGTAGTGATGTCCTCGATCTTTTTACCTGATCTGTACACGATCAAGTCGTCGGCGTACGCAATTACGTGAGGAAGAGAACTTATTAGATCACTCAAGAAAATGTTGAACAGGATCGGCGAATTAACGGCACCCTGTTGGAGACCATTTTTTACTTCAAATATACCTGTAGAGGTCACATTGCCATTCTTGACGACGAACCTTCTACTAGTAAGCATGTTACACAATAGTTACAGCAGTGGTTTACTAATGCCTAGCCCATTGAGCTTGTAAAAAAGTCCTTCTAACCATACGGTGTCGAAGACCTTCTCCAGGTCAATCAGGCAGGCACCCGTACATTGTTTCTGGCTCTTGTTCCATTGGAGCTCCGACACCAGTTTCGACGCGGCATGAATAGTGTCATGCCCCGCTTTGAAACCGAATTGGTTATCCGGAATAATATGTTTGTCCTCTGTCCAGTTGGTCAGAGCTCTATTTATCACCTTCTCGAATACCTTGCTAATGTCAGGAAGGAGACTAATTGACCGGAGGTTGCACGGATTCAAAGAATCTTTACCTAGCTTGGATATGGGTTGCACAATCGCAGTTTTCCAATGTTCCGGATAATGTGCATTATTCAGAGCATTGTTAAACAGTATAGTGTACATATTAACCACATCTAGGGGGAGATGTCTTAGCACAATGTTCGAGATCCCGTCGATTCCAACTGACTTTTTCTTCTTAAGTGATTCGAAGACCGCTTGGAGCTCTGTCTTCGCTATGAACGGGGGATGAACCCCTTCGTCGGCGATGACATTATCTGCCATGTTATCTTCATTGAACACGACAAAGCCGAAGTTCTCAGATCCCCATTGTTGGATGTCTTCTCGAAGTTGCGAGTTGCTAGATTGTACGCAGTTCTCCAGGTCGTGGTTTGGGCGAACACTCACATTCACCTTATACACTTCCTGAAAGACCGCGCCTAGTACCTCCATTTTTTCTTGCGGGTCTTCGACCACAAAGAAGTTATCGTCGAGTACCTATCTGGATCAATACCTGCTGTAGTCAGTATTTGTTCGTTGTCCGTCGTTCCGGGGAGCTTAAGGCACGGAAGATCGCTATGCTTACTACGAAAAATTTTGTTTATTTGCGGAAACATGCTCGGGTTGTTGGATCTTACAGCCTGAATCTTATTGTTCCAATGCAAGTTAACAGAAACTCTGTAATTTTGGACAATTAATGTTTCAATGTTCTTAATGAGCGATTTCAGTGTCCTAATTTCCTCATCTCGTCTGTCAGTAAACCGTCTGTACAAGGTTTTTAATCTTGACAGCAGTCTACTTTTTTGTTGGTGGAGTGCGTCAATTGTCGCATTACGATATAAGTTTTCGTTATTTGTGCGTGTATACCGTGGTATAGTACTGTCCATTGTTCGTTTTATTGTCTCGTCCAATTGTTTAAGATACATGTAAATCTCCTCGTTTGACAAGTTTCTATTGGACGGTATGTGGAGCGCATTCGAGGAAACTGCTCTCGTCATTTGTCTGGAGAAGCGTGTCCATCATGTCCTACTGTAATTGTAGGGATACGTTTGAACAAACTCTCCTAATTCCGCAATATCGTTGGGGATCTTGATTTCAGCACTGAAATGGTCACTGAGATACACGAATGTGTTCAAACAGTTTACCGTTTGTGAGTTTGTGTCTGTCAGCTGCAGTCTTGCGTCAAACAGCAGTAGATCCAGATAAGAGCCGCTTCTGGAGAAGGACGAGATCTCTGTTGCTTTCAAATCGAGTCTGTACTCGACACTGTGTAAGCAATACCAGTTGTAAAGCTGGTCCCCTCTATAATTGGAAACTATGTTTCCCCAATATCCATGTAGGGCATTTAACGCCTCGGCCAAAATGAAATAGTTCTCCTCCGAGTCTAATCTTATACATCGAAAGAGTGAATCGAGCTCTGATACAGTCGTTCTGCTTACATACAGCTTGAAATGCACACGATGCAGGCCTCCAACTCTTGAAACCGTCGTACTTCACTACTATACACTAATTTGTATTTAATGTTATTTTTAATTAAAATCGCAACACCGCCTCCACCATTGGAGTTGGGCCGGTCTCGTCTAATAGCATTATAATTACTGTGCTCCAATGTGCCTCTCTGGGTTAGCTTGGTTTCGCTAATCAGAAATAGCTCTGGGCTTTGATCGTCCAACAATCTATAGAGGTCGTATTTTCGCTGGATCCCTATCAATGAATTTGCATTCACTGCAAGGATCTTATATGTGCTCTCCGTCTGAGCAGCCATCACGACTGGTGACGTTCTTGGTTCTGCAGGAGCGCCAGAATTTGGCCTACCTGCTCCTCTAACCGATCCATACGCCTTTCAATGGAGGATTTCCAATCGGGCGTTGGATCGTGTGCTCTTGGCACTGAAGGTTGCTGCACTCCCTTCGGCAGATGCTGCTCTCCCGTGCTCCTCTGACCAGACGCCATTTGGGCATAGGTCACTTGAGGAGTGACTGTTATGGCTGCCCCGAGTGGATTTTTCACTGGGGGCTGCTTCTGCAGAACCATTTTTGCGTGCCCGAACCTTTGGCAACGAAAGCATTGTGCAATGCCATCGCGCCTTCGTATGCTCTCCCAGATGCATTCGTGGTAATCTAAGGACTTTATCTTCTTTAGATTATCCATTTTGCTTGTGGGTGTTATCTGTACAATATAAAAGGGCAATTTCCGCGCCTCCCTCTTTGCCTTAACTGTGGTGAAGGGCTTGACCCCGACGAACTCAATGCCGTCACACACATGCTCTTTGAGCAGTTGGAGGACCTTCTCCGCTTCGAGCGGCCAAGTAAGCTTTAACAGCCGGGACTGGCATTTTTCGCTTTTTGGGGTGAAGGAAAAGAACTCGAGCTCCGACATCTTCAGATATTCCTTCACCACATTGTAATCATCCACTGTCTTGCAGTGGATTGCGTGTTTATCCACGCCTTTATATTTACTTATGAGAAAGTTACCTGAACCTATGGCCTCCTTGCACAACTTGGCAGTTTGTTCAACATCCGCCTTGTAGATGTTGATTGGCGGAACTTTATTTTTCTTCTCTGTCTACTGCTGATGAGTTGCTGGCTGCTGCTGTTGGGTTGCTGACGGCTGTCGCTGTTGTGTTGCTGAACGCTGTGTTGCTGACCGCTGTGTTGTTGCTGGTCGCTGTTGTTGGTGAACTGCTGGCAGTTGTTGTGGATGTGCTGCTGGCAGTTTCTTTGTTACTGGCCGCTGGTGCTGTTGCGTAGCTGGCCTTTGATGTTGCTGAGATGCTAGCAGCTGCTGTTGGAGTTCAGCTGGTGGTGGTTGTTGTTGCTGCACTGTAGCCCTCTTCTGTTGCTGCGGCTTCTTTGCCACTTGTTGTTGTTGCTGCTTCTGCTGATCCAGCATTCTCCTCGCAATAGTTCTTGCTTTCAGCTCTCTGATTTCATGCAAGAGTCGCTGAACTTTCCCCTGCATATCTTCAGCAAGCGTTTGCTTCATATGAAGTACGCGCTCGATTTCATCTTCTGTGTCAGGGGGAAGAGAATCATAGCTGTTGCTGCTAACAGCTAACAGGCCTTCCCCTCCATCGGAGACGTACTGCACCGTCTCTTCTACTTCTTCCCCTGACTCAGCTGCTGATGTACTCAACGACGCCTCCTTACTCTGCTCTTCCCCCTGCAGCCCATCGGGTGAGGCATTGGTATTGCGGCGTTTTGCGATTTTTAGTGACGCTTTCTTCCTCCTCCTCTTCACTGCGCCTTCTGTGGGCACCGTTGACTGGTGGCCTGGTTCTTCCACCGGTTGTTGCTGGTCATTGACCGCTTTTACGCGGGCGGACCGCTCGTGGTCATTCATTTTCCGCACTCACACTTATGGTAGTGTGTGAGCCACGGAAAAACAAAGAAAATATCTGGTTGTGTCCACAATGGGGATCGAACCGGGGTCGCGTCGAGTCAACAGCAATGGCTCTACCGAATCGGCTGACTGCTGCTTTTAAAATACTCGCGGTACTTGCACTACTTGATTGTTGCTATTAACGTTTGTTATTTTGTTAAAAGCCGACACACTCGAAACTCACACTGCACTGTTCAGAGGTCTGTGAACGACTGACGCTAATACCAGTGGACACATGGTCATGAACTTACGCAATCCAATCGTTTAATCAGGCCTTATTCATATAAGGATATACTCAATCTGAACAAATAAAACTTAAGATTGGTAACAAGCTATTGTATGGGCCATTGTGGCCTGAACTACCACCTTAACAATTTAAACCTGTGTCAAGACAAGGTCAGTCGGCTTTGCCTCGAAGAGGATGACACTCCTGAGCACTTCTGTGCGAATGTCCGCCACTAATATCGTCAAGGAAACGTATCTTCCATAAGGAGAAACTGACTTCATTGGGCTTAAAAAACTGCACTACTAAAGACTTATTAGCAGGGAGAGAATTAGTACGTCTTTTGGGATAACTCCAACCCTCCGATACAATAGATGTACCCTGGTCGCGGTGTCGTTGCCTTCACGACCTTCATGTAGTATAATAGTACGCGTAGTATAATTGATGAAAACGAGCTCGACGGAATTTTCCACACTCTTAGCCCAAATTTCGTAATTGGTGGAGATTTTAATGCGAAACACGCTTTTTTGGATCAAGATTAATCTCACAAAAAGGCAGAAAATTATATAGAGCTGGTATGAAACTAAACTGTGATTTTTACTCGACAGGAAAATCAGAAAAGGCAGAAAATTATACAGAGCTGGTATGAAACTAAACTGTGATTTTTACTCGACTGGCCTTCGGATGTCACAAAATTTTCGAAAACTATTTACGAATTGAAGAAAGCTTTGATCTTAGTTCCCATAATTCCCCCATTGTATTATGTTTAAACAATACCCTTGTAAAAAAGGAAGTCTAATAAACGTACGAATTGGCAAGCATTTATAAATCACTCAATCACTTACAAGATAACATCGAACTTAGAGTACCGCTGAGAACCCCATACGATTTAGAAATAGAACTCGATAAATTTATTGAAATAATACAGTGCGCTGCGTGGAGCAATACACATCTCGCTAAAAAAAATTACGATAAAACATGTATCCACCGGAAATACGAGAATTAGTAAGAGAAAAACGTAAAGCTCGTATGAAATGCCAGCAGACCCATAAAACTCGCCTCAACCAACTGTCTAACCTTCTGAAGGCGAAAACTAAAATAATAATCTAAATACTTATTTAACAAGCTTGAAAAGGATTCCAACTACTCACTCTGGAAAGTAGTCAACAGTTTAAGGAAACCCCAACCATATGCGGCAACTGTTCGAAAAAAACAAAACTAGTGGGCAAAAGAATATAAAGGGAAAGCGCATCTCTTCATTTGGAAGCAACGTCTAAATCATTCGATGGACAGACACTTCAATATTTCTATAAGAGATGCCACTTTGAC
The DNA here is from genome assembly GCA_907269125.1 of Eristalis pertinax. Taxonomy (NCBI): domain Eukaryota; kingdom Metazoa; phylum Arthropoda; class Insecta; order Diptera; family Syrphidae; genus Eristalis; species Eristalis pertinax. The sequence goes on along the minus strand of OU026146.1, from coordinate 11,497,936 downwards.
AGAACTTATGGAAGAGTTGAAAAAACTGAAACTGAAGAAAACTCCCGGTTATGACTTAATCGCAGTTCTAAAAAAAATACCTTAGAAAGCGCTTCTTATGTTTCTCTACCGTATTAATGCCGCCTTTAGATTGGAACATGTCCCTAGTCAGTGGAAAGTGGCAGAAATAATAATGGTGCCTAAACCGGGCAAACCCCCCAACAAACAAAAATTCTTATAGACTGATTTCACTTCTTCCGACAATGTCTAAACTGTTCGAACGAATATTACTTAGACGTTTAAGCCCGGTTGTGGAAGAAAGACGACTTATTCCTAATCACCAGTTCGATTTTAGAAGCAAGTATTCAACTATTGACCAAGTACATCGAATTATAGAAAAATCGTTTGAACAAAACCAAGTCTGCTCAGCTGTACTTCTCGTTGTTTCGCAAGCCTTTGACAAAGTTTGGCACGAAGGCTTGAAACACAAGCTTCGGCAATTCCTCCCGAGAAGACTTTACGCAATTTGATCAAACTATCTATCTGATAGAATCTTCCGTGTGGAATATGGGAAAGAACACTCCCTATTTAAACCTATACAAGCTGGAGTACCACAAGGAAGTGTTCTTGGTCCCCTCCTTTACTTACTATAGCATCGATGTACCGCAGGACGTAGGCACCGTGCTAGGCAAATTTGCTGACCACACCGCCATATTGGTAACTGCCAAAACGGTCGAAGAGTCAACTAGAAAATTGCAAATGCCTTAGAACGGATACACGAATGAACGAACACTCAGCGAATTGATCTCAATGAAATTAAATCCGTTCATATTAATTTTACGTATAAGAATGTGAATAACTTTCCCGTTTTTATAAATGATGTTCGAATACCCTTCGGTAATGAAGCAAAATACCTCGGGATGACTCTCGATGTAAAACTTAAATGGAAGGAGCACGTCAAAATGAAACGTGAAGAGCTTTAATTAAGTAAAGACATGTACTGGCTTATTGGAAAGCATTTCAAGCTAAGCATTGACAACAAATTGCTTATATACAAGCAAATGCTAAAACCCGTCTGGACGTATGGGTGTACCAAAGAAAGTAAAAAAAATAAACTACAAACATTTCAAAATAAAGTACTAAGAACCATCGTCACCGCACCCTGGTATAAACGAAACGACGATATACACAGATATCTTAAAATTCCATCAATCCAAGATGAAATAAAGAATTTTGCTCATAAGCATAAGCCTCGTTGGAAGAGCACATAAAATCTGTTGACTTACTTTTCTTTAATTCTCGACGAAAGTAACGCTTTCCGCCGTCTTCAAATGACTAAACCCCTTGACCTAGCACGGTAAATTCAACCCGCGCTTAGCTACTGTATTAGCAAGAACTCTCATTCGAGAATCTCTTGCCAAACGCGTCTGAGTCAAGAAGTCAAGAAGATTAGTGTCATATTTCGTTGTAGTGGAAATACATTTTATTTGAAGGGAGGTGTTTTTACGGGGTAAAAATCCCTTTCGCTATGTGAGAACGGTCCCCATAGTGTCTTTCAAAGATATTCACCCACCCTCGTAAAAAAAATGTTGCATTTACTAGGCCAGCAGCGCAGGAGAAGTAATTCTGGGCATTAGCGTCGTAACAGATGACTAGGCCCATCTTTCTGGTGTCGCAGTACTCTACGAGTTCCGCTACTGCTGTTATAGGTGGCGGAAGAATAGAATCGTAGGGGAAGTAGACTGAAGCAAGAACGACGTTATGCCACTCGCTTCGTAACTGATAACAGCAGCAACCAAATCTTGTCCACAGAACTGTCCAAGCTTTGTTGCTGAGAGAAGTTTCGGCACAATAAGACAAGTTCTCGGTCTGTGTAGTGAGAAGCCCCTCAAACCACCAAGACCACATATGTGTTTTTTCCACACCCATGGTTCTTGAATGGATGTTTTGTGAAGCTTTGTTTTCATCATGGAAAGTCTGCTACATAGGATTACAGTAGCATCCTTAGAATGATGAAGGTTAATCTGTGTAAACAATATCATGGAAAATTACCGTGGGTTTCAGCCATTATTCGCACTTCTTGGATATGAATCTGAAATTAATCCTTCCAAGGTGCAGATAGGGACGGGAGTCATATCCCGAACGGATGGCCTCAACCGAATCTTTGTCTAGACCCACAACGAGAGAAGAGCCTTCTTTGTTTTCCCGGTTCTTACTCTCCCTGTGAGAGTAGGTTTTCCACTTCTTTGTTTCGAGCCTATGGTTCTGGATACGTAAGCGCGCCAGCACATCTGCCATTTTTCCTGAGTTGCCCCGGGATCCAACAGACGGCGCGAGTTGGTTTCAGTGGCCTGAAAACGTCAAAACTTGTTGTTCCTTGACGGGAATTTTTGACATAGAAGCACTTAGCCTAGGCCTTGGCTTCTATTTTCCGTCCGTCCTAGACTAGGCCTTAGCCTAGGCCTTGGCTTCTATTTTCCGTCCGTCCTAGACTCTTCGATATCCATGAGTTGGGAGGCTGCGAGAGGCGTATAAGCTTTTTATCCGCACGTCTTCTAGCCTGGTACTCCTCTTGTGCTGCTCCAGTTTTTTCGCTTCAACGCCGTTTGGTATGCCTCGTCGGTTGCAGTGGTTCCCACTACCTCTTTAATGGCAGAGCGGCAGTGCAACCACATCTCGTTGGCGTTGGTGTTCGACGTAGGCATACCGGAGAGTCTCTGACTCAATTGTTCTTCGTAGGCTCTGGCGATCTCCGGTGTGCTCAGCCGTCCATTGTCAAAAGTCCCCTTTCTTGGCTGGTGCAACTTTCTGACATTGGACAGTCGAGCTCTGAATCGTACTGCTATGAGAATGTGGTCAGAGTCAACGTCTGATCCCCTGAATGTTCGCACATCTAGGATATTAGACGCATGCCTCGTGGTTTCTTTTGCGAGGGAGCCTCGTGCCATTTGTTATTGGAAGCCATTATGTGTTCTTGTGGATGCTGTGCTTTCCGATCACTTCAGCAAAGATGTTTTCTTACAGATTTTGGCATTGAAGTCTCCGACACAATTTGACAATTTTGACTCCCGACAGGCTGCGTAGGCACCTCTCCAAGAGGTTGTAATAACCCTCTTTGACACAGTTTTCAGCGTCTGTTAGCGACTCTGGAATGCCGCGAATATGCGGCGGAATGAGGTTCTATGTCGCACATCACAGCGAACCAACGAAAACAGTAGATCGAAGAGTCAGCATCGCAAGAGAAATTCACATCTCGTTTTTGTTTCAATGTTCGTTTTACATTAACTAGTGTCAATAAAGAATTACTGTGAAAAGTGTGTTTGAATTGCAGCTCATCCAAATAGTTAACAATCCGTAACATTTTCTTTAAAAAAATTATAACGTATAAGCACGCACATATACAGGTTTGGTGGCTTAGTGGTGTACCGTAATGGGATAAGTTCGTAAATTACACCACATTCCACAGACATCATCACACGTACACCAGCAAAAACTATGGTGGATAAGGAAGCAGACACACATATAGAGGAAGCCGGCAAACTTTGCGGTACTGCAGATGTACTGCAGATGAACCGTTAGTCCCTTGTGTGAGCTGAAACTCAAATTTGGAAGGATGCATCGGTGCTATGGGAAAAGAAGATCTCCGGACTTGGTGCTGTGCAAATTGCACCAGAAAAGATAAGTATAATACAAGTGTTAAATCAAAAAGTAAAGCGCCCTCCATTTCCTCCAGACGCTCTTCAAAATCGTCTGGAAGAAGAACGACAGATGGACAAAGCGTATTTACAACAAAAGTACAAGATTCTGGAGCAGCTGAATGATTCCCAAGATTCCTCTGATGAAGAACTGCCACCAGATAATCTTGATGTTCACCAATGGCTGGGACTTAGTTCAAAAAACAATGCAGATATGGGATGTATTAATTCCCCTATACCAATCGGATTATTTCCATCAGTAATTCCAACGGCAGATACCAGCGGGATATATCTCCAAGTAATAGACAAGATCACCACCGTAGCCGCTACGAACCCGCCGAAATCAGCTACTACAATTTTGGGAGCTCAGATGGTCCACCAGTACAACATCCAGACAGCTGAAAACCAACATCCAGACATCAGCTTTAAAAAGTTCAGCAAATCACAGCCCGTGCAATTGGAAATAAAGCCACCAGATGTGGTTCCGACGATGACTTTCGATTACCCCACAAATAAATTTGAGCAGCCGACAATGATAGCAAGGCCTACTGAAACGACCGTCAAAACACTAACAAAAGATCAAATTGCTGGCAGGCACGTAATACCGAGCGATCTTCTGCCCTTTAGCCGACGTCCGGAGGAATGGCAGATGTTTATATCTACGTATGAAACCTCCACCGAAATCTGTGGATATTCGGACGAAGAGAACCTGCCTCGGCTGCAAAGAAGTCTAAAAGGAGCCGCGATGGAAGCGGTCAGATTCCGATTAATGACACCATCTGGTGTCCCAGGCGCCATTGAAACCCTACGGATGTTGTATGGCAGACCGGGGGTCATAATAAACCATCTTATAACGGCAATAAGAAAGGAACCAGCACCAAAGATAGAGAAATTGGAGACAGTAATTCAATTTGCGCTCGCTGTACAAAATTTAGCAGCAGTTATGGAAAATTCCAACTTAGTCGCTCATTCTTACAATCCGTGCCTGCTGCAAGAGTTCGTCGATAAGTTACCTTCCCAATTGAAATTGGACATCCCGGCATTTGGGTCTTGGATCTACAGTATAGGGAAAGCTGCTAGTGAAATGACTCTGCCAGGCCTTGTGAATGACGTCATCGACAAAAAGAAATTCGTCAAAAATCGGCACTTCTTGACTATACACTCTCAAGAAACCTCACAACATAAGAACGGGAAACAATGTTGCATTTGCAGAAAGAGCCATAAAGAAACCATAAAGTTCAAGAATGCGAAACATTTAAAAAACTTGAACGTTCCCAGAAGTGGCAAGAGGTAAAGTTGAAGAAGCTCTGTCGGACATGCCTGGAATGTCATGGAACTGACAGATGTGAGTCCCAAGAATTGTGTGGAGTGGAAGGCTGTAACCGCCGACATCACTCGTTCCTCCATAAGGTCGAAAAGCCAAACCTGCTAGACGCCATGGTAAGGAATTCTAATCAGATGAAGAAGCATCGATATTGTTTCGCGTCCTACTCGTAATCCTCAGCTATGGGAACCGGAAGGTTGAAACGTTTGCGTTCTTCGACAACGGATCCTAAATCACCCTCATTGAAGAAGACTTAGCAAAGCAGTTAAATCTTGCAGGAGAACGACAACCGCTGTGCCTCAAATGGACCGGGGAAACTCAAAGAATAGAAGAGAATTCCAGGAGAGTAACACTGGAGATCTCAAACCGGGATAACCATGAAAGGAAATTCATGCTCTCCAACGTACCCACGGTAAGCTAACTTTGCTTACCGGAACAAACCATCGATGCCGAATACCTTAGCCAAAAGTATCAGCACCTGAAGGGTATTCCAGTGCAATCATACACAAAAGCATCGACTCGATGGTCTGGACAATCCCAACAAACCGGGGAAGTTCCGTATAGTGTGGGACGCCGCTGCGAAGGCAAATGGAATTTCCCTTAATGATATGCTGCTGAAAGGACCGGACCAACTGTCATCGCTGATCTCTATCCTGATACGATTCAGAGAGAGACAAGTAGCTATCTGCGGAGACATAAAGGAAATGTTTCACCAAGTCCTCATTAGAAACAAAGACCAACATTCACAGCGATTTCTCTGGCGAAACGAATCCAGAGCCCGAAACATTCGTTATGCAAGTGATGTCATTCGGTGCAACCTGCTCTCCCAGCTGTGCTCAATTCATAAAAAACGAAAACGCGAAGAATTTCGAGGCCAAATCTCCAAGGGCTGTTCAAGCTATTCTACACAGCCACTACGTTGACGACTATCTCGACAGTGTCGAATCAGAGAAGGAGGCGGTTCATTTAGCCACGGACGTGACATATATTCACAAAGGAGGATTCTTGCGACTTCACTAAGGCCTTTGGAGAACATAAAATGGACAAAAGGGACCCCAACATCACATCCGAACAGCAAACAGAGAAAGTGCTAGGTATGTGGTGGTCAACGAACTCCGATACTTTCATGTACATGATTGGCTACAATGAAAGAAATCAGGACGTACTCACCGGCCACAAGACACCAAATAAACGGGAAGTCCTGCGGGTCCTCAAGTCCATTTATGATCCGCTAGGATTGTTAGCAAACTACCTCGTTTATGCGAAGATACTCCTGCAGGAAATATGACGATCGGATACCGACTGGGATGAAGCAATAAAACCGGCACAGTTAGTTAAATGGAGAAATTGGATAAATCTGCTACCGGAGGTGGAGAAGATTCGTATACTCAGCTGTTTCCAGAGAGGTTCACCAGATGATTCTAGCATCCAACTACACATCTTTGTGGATGCAAGCGAGAACGCCTATTCTGCCGTGGTCTACCTCAGGATGGAAAGTTGGCAAGGTGTTGTATGCAGTCTACTTACAGCGAAAAGCAAGTAAAAGGTCTTTCCATTCCTAGAATGGAGCTAGAGGAAGCATTACTCGGAACAAGATTGGCTAAGGCAACTCAGGAAGCTATGTCACTCAAAATATCTTCAAGACAGTTCTGGACAGATTCGAAAATTGTCATGGCTTGGCTGAAATCTGATCAGCGAAAATACAAACAGTTCGTGGCCTTCCGTATAGGACAAATCCTGGAAAAATCAGAGGCCTCCGGAACAATGGCCATAAAACCCGCCAAACATTGTGCCAACCGAGATGGAGAGCAAAGGACATATGATACATATGAAGATACCCCACAAGAAAACAATTCAAAGGGAAAAGAGTAGTGAGAGTCTTATCATTCTTTTACCGATTTATATTCATCCTCAGAAACCGAGTTAAGGGCTTAGCAGCAAATGAAGGAAGTTCAGCCTCACATGAATACGCTAAAGCAGAACAAAAACTTAACAAGCTCAAAATAACTCGTTCTACAAAGAAATCCTGGCAATTCAAGAGAATCGGCCTATTGAAAAGGACAGTACCCTCTACAAGCTCAGCTCCTACTTGGATGAAAATATGATTTTAACCATCATACTCCCAAAAGACCATCATATAACGAATCTTATTATCAAATCGTATCACGACAAATTTCACCACCTAAACAATGAAACCGTAGTGAACGAAATACGTCAGCGCTTCCATGTCCCATCAATACGAACAGCCATCCGCGGAGCCAAACCAATTCCACCGGAGATGTCGTCATTACCCTCAGCTAGATTAGCCTCGTTCATGCGTCCCTTCTCCTATGTAGGGATAGATTACTTCGGCCCCATGAAGGTTAAAATTGGTCGAAGGAATGAAAAACGTTGGTGAGTCTTGGTTACGTGCCTCACAGTGCGAGCGATCTATATAGAGATTGCGTCAACATTATCAACAGATTCATTCTTCATCGCACGAAGGGGTACCCCACTGGAAATATATAGCGACAACGGCACCAATTTCCGAGGAGCCAGCCGGGAAGTGCGGGAAGCCTGTAATGAGACCGACCACCGGACAGCAGCTAAAAGTTTCATCAGCTCAACGACGAAATGGATTTTCATCCCACCAGCGTAGCCTCATATGGGAGGAAGCTGGGAACGTATGGTAAGATCTGTAAAAAATGTTCTCACTCAAATCTTGCCAAACAGAACACCTACAGAGGAAGAGCTGTATAGTCTGCTACTGGAAGTCGAAGCCACCGTAAACTCTCGACCACTAACATACGTCCCGGTTGACTCCGAGGAGGATGAGGCGTTGACCCCCAACCACTTCCTTTTGGGATCATCCAGCGGCGCCAAACCAATTGGATCTTTTACGGATGAAGGATGCGTACTTCGAAGAAACTGGGCTGCAACCCAAAGTATCGCCAATGCCTTTTGGAAACGCTGGGTACAAGAGTACCTACCAACTCTCACAAGACGCACAAAATGGTTTCAACCGGTCCCGCCAGTGAAAGTCGGAGACATCGTCATCATCGTTGATCACAATCTTCCTCGAAACTCTTGGCCGAAAGTGCTAGAGACCATCATTAGCAGAGACGGCCAGGTGCGAAGTGCGACGGTACAAACTGCTTCTGGAGTTTATCAGAGGCCAGTAGTAAAGCTGGCCGTACTCGACATCAGAGACGCTTTGGAGAAGAATATTAAGCCGAATGATACATCCGCCGTACTAGGGGGGAGTGTTAGCGACTCTGGCAATGCCGCGAATATGCGGCGAAATGAGGTTCTATGTCGCACATCACAGCGAACCAACGAAAAGGTTCTCATATGCACACAGTCGATCGAAGAGTCAACATCGCAAGAGAAAACATAGTTTTTTTAAACTATTTTCATATACACACACATCTTGTTTTCGTTTCAATGTTCGTTTTACATTAACTAGTGTCAATAAAGAATTACTGTGAAAAGTGTGTTTGAATTGCATCTCATCCAAATAGTTAACAATCCGTAACAGCGTCGTTGATAGGGACGTTTGTAAATATCAATGTCAGGGGGTGCGTCGAGGAGGCTGTATGTCAACTTGGCCTGTGCATGAACAGGTATCGTTACTGGCATCCCGCCAAGTTGGGAGCGATTAACTATTTGCTGTTCGCAAAGACCCTACCCCCCTGTATTAGGTTCTAGCTTACCCAATTTTCAACCATCCCATATGGTCTAGTGGCTATTATATCTGACTTTCACCCAGAAGGCCCGGGTTCGATTCCCGGTCATTTATTTATATTTATTATATTTATTCTATTTTAACACGTTTCTCTGTTAAAACCTGAAAATTGCTTCTGAACGGTTGCGGTTGTATGGTAAAGTGTTGTTTCTTCGGAAGCAGGCGAAACGGTGGTTACAACCGTGAACTCGTTGAGAAAGAACAGTTCCATTCTACGGCATCGCGAAGAAATTGCGCATTGTGCCGACATACAACCATGTGAGAGAAAAAATGAAAAACAACAACTTAAGCGTTTTACAGTCAATTTCGTCATTTCTTTTAAATATATGCATTTATATATTTGTTTTAATGTTACGTTATAAATTTAATTTACACTTTTCTGATATAAAAAATGAACTTGTTTGCGTATTGTTAAATGTAATTTCCTGCATATAAAACATTTCATTATTAAACATTTACTTCTCTTTATTATATTTCGTTTGTTCTTGGGGTTTTTCTTTTCTTTTTTTGAAAACTAAAGTAAATAAACAAGGTAAAAACAAATGAAATCATATAACTTAAGTGTTTCGTTTCGAACACTAACAAATGTAAATATTAACATATGTATAAATATATGTATGTAAATTTAAAATACACAAAAGGATATAAACAATACTAATAGAATAATTTATGTTATGTTTGTTTGTATCTATTTGTTGATAATTTAGAGAGTTTAAACATTTTACACGTAAGTTTATGTTGCATTTTGTTTCGTTTTCTTGTTTTCTTTGTAAAATAGTTTTCTTCCGGTTTCATTTTGTTTAGGATTTACATGCGACTACCCAGCTTAGATGTTAATGTTAGAATTGTGTATTTTTGTTACTTAAGGATTTATGCTTTGCTTACAACATGATCTTTTGTTTGTATCATATTTAAAGTTAAGGATTCAATACAAAATTAAATAAATATTATCTTATTACATCAATTTTAGATTTTTGTTTTGTATTTTGTTTCTTTTGTTTTTTTGGTCTCTAATTACAATATTATAACAAAATAAGTTACAAAACTTTGTTCAATAATTTGAAAAAAAAAAAACAGTCATTTGTTAATTTTCAGTGTACTTTGAATGAGTGTGATTCGAATTGATTTCGGTTGTTGCAGGGGATGAGTCCCCTGCCATACCGCGGACAGTGGAAAGAAGAAAGGACTTTATCCATTGCCATTTAGCGTGAACTGTTATGCCATTTAGATGAGTTGAGATTTATTGCACGAGCACTTTGTTTCTTACGAATACGTTTTATGTACCTTTGTACATATTTGTTTGTAGATTGTGTATCGATAAAACTCGATAAGTTTAAGGTGTTTGTTGCAATTAATAAGTCATGTTTGAGTTTGTAAGAAATGCGTTTTGGGTATGTTGTATGTGTGTGTGTGTATAAGAGACGATTTATTCGAAAGTCAAGGAGAGAAGAAAAATACTGTTAAAGTGAGACAGTAAGTAAATAGTATAAATTCGTTTCAAAGAAGATTAGTCAAATTGAGACTCAATTAGTAGGGAGATCGCGAATTCGGGATTTACATACATGGGAACACTGGGTAGTTCATTTTGATCGTTCAAATTTTACCTGGGGTATTCAAATGCAAGATAATCACCTCCAACTGAATACCCTTGTGATACTACCAATGCATTAGACGGATTTGGTCGAGAATTCTTTGTTTGAAAAATGTCCCTAGCATGCCAAAGACAGTGGAAATGGCAGCAATGCCCATAGTTGCCTGCATAATGCAGTGAATACTGGATAAGTCTTGTTGGTTACGTTTGTGATGGTGACGCTGCCTGTGGTGGCGTCTTATTTCATGATCCCGGAATCGTTGCTGACGCTCAAACTCCTCGTCAAAATGTGGAATGATTGCCAAGTTCACCACTTCGGTCTTGGAGAGAATGTCTTGAGTGGCAATGGATGAGGGGTCTGTGTGGTCTGGTTCGTTATTGCTTTGAGATTCACTAGCAGTCTGAACATGGTCATTATGGCGCTTGCGCTCATCCAGCATAGTTGTGTCTTGGCTAAAATCAAAGTCGTGATTCCGTGATCTTGATGGATATTCAGCCATGTTAACTTTCTTTGTGAGAAAATGAAGACCGAATGGAGGTTCGGTTGTGGAAGTCGTAAAGGGGGAATCTTTGATTCTAAATTGACGAAATTGATTTTTTTTTATGCCTAACACCTCGGAAAGCGGCCGATTTATCATCGGCAATACTGAATTGGAACGATCGATATCGGCATTCGATAAAGGCATTTGCGTGGACGTTGTTTGCTGTTCGGTTACCACCAAATTTTCTTCAGAACTCTCATCCTCCTCACCATCTAAGCTTGCATCCAAGTCGTGACCAGGTTCTTGATTTTTTTCGTCGGTTTTATCTTCGTTATTACTTAGCGGAGCACTTGTCTTATTGTCATAGATGTTAAACTTATGTGTTAGGTTAAGAATGGGTTCGTACTTTGTGGTTTCAGAGTCTCCACGATAAAGCAGGGCAACCTTGCCATCGGCTGTGAGTACCGGTTGTATTTTCGAATGCGAGGACGCACGACGATGGGTATTGGGGTCCGCAGGAGACAAAGCATCGAAGTCTGTGAACTTAATTTTACTTGAAGTGGATGAACTTGATGGATTATCCGGCTTTGATTGTTCAGGAGGTGTCTGTTGATAAACAATACCAACTTTACCTAAAGGCGTCGAAATAATTTTGATCGCATCATTTGTGTTCTTTCGAAAGTAGCGACTGCTAGATTTTCTTTTCGAAGAAAAGAAGTGGTTGTTATTGTCGCCGCCATCGTCGTCGTCATCTTCATTGTCGTCGTCGTCGTTGGCAAAATTGCCGCTACCTTCTCGTTTAGGCTCGCTGTCGTCATCGTCAACATTGCTATCAGTTACATCGGCTCCATATGATTTCTGATATTTTCTTCTCATTTTTCCTAGATAATCTGATCTAAATTTATTTTGTTGCTTATAACCACTGCCTCTTCTTCGACCACCGCTACCCTCCTCATTCATGAAACCCTGTTGTTCTTCACGGTTCAAAGATATTGTTGGTGGTTCATCATCTTCGTCGTAACCGAGATCTTCCTCGTCATCATCCAAGGCTTGAGTTCTCTTTGCCGCCGTTGCAGTGTTGACTACACTGTCACTTTCCTCAATGTACTCATCATGTTCTTCATAATCATTACCATAATTGTCCTCGTCTCTTTCATTGTCATCGTAGAAGTCTGTGCTTGGATTTGATTGCATTCTCTCCTCTCCGTCGGCATAACTGTCTGTGGTCTGTGACCATTCGTCAAGCTCTTTCTTGGTTTCTTCATCACTATAAATTGTTGCCCTATTATCACTATTCTCAGTACTCTTCTTACTGTCCTTATTAAAATAATTAATATTTATACTTATTTTTAAATTACTATCATAACTACTTAATTGGGTATCTTGATCTAAATTTACATCTAAGCTTCTATTTAATAATTGGGTAGTCGCATCTTTCAGTCAGTAGCATTTCTTTGTACATCCGCATTTGCGCACGATATCCAGATTTTTAACGTACTTTACGTTGTTGCTGCAAACCATTCGTACCTAAAACAAACGCATAGGTATGTATATAATCACTCCCACGATAGTTCAAAACTCACCTTTCGTCGTCTAACAACTTTAGCAGCACAGCATTGATTACCGCACCCACCAACGCATTTAGCGTATTTAAGTGGCTGCCGAGATCTACAATCGTTTTCGGTGTAGTACTCCCGAACTTGTTCCTTCCGGCACGTCGAGGCTGTTAAAAGTAAAGTTTTAGTTATGTTATTTTGTGTTCATGGTAATGAGTAAATGTGCAGATTCGCTTGACTATATCAGTTTATAGGATAAATGTGTTTCTGTAAATTGATGACGAGGAATAAATATGTATATATACGCAAGACGAAAACACCGTGAAACATCATAGGACCCATAAAGCGATAGTCAAAGAGAGCTTGTTTTTAGTTTAAATATAAAGAACAAAATATTAGTTGTACCAGTGATTTCAGGGGGCTCTGTGATGCCCTCACCTTGATCGCAGTATCTACCTCGAGAACCTTGCTTACACTTGCAGATGTAGCCTTCTTTTGAACTACTGCTTGGAACACATCTACTCCCTCGTCTGCATTTGTGATTGTCACAAGGATCCACCTGAAAATTCACCAATCAATTAAAATATTGAACACAAATCATTTAGTTTTTTATTTACCTCTTTATACGCATGTGGGGTTTCATGCATAAAGTATGATTCTTCATCATCGTCTTCGGAATTGTCACCTTCCAGAAGACCGCAGCCGGGTGTGATCTTCTGTTGTCTGGCTGCATTTCCAAAGTCGACTAACTTATGGTTTATCCACACTTCCTTCATGCATCCTTTAAAGCTCGTCAAGTTTCGCAGTTGCCAATTTTTATACGCTTGCTGTCCCGGCTCTGATGGGAGACCACCCAGATATAAGGGCGTCGAGAGTTTAAGGTAGTCCTTGGAGCCTTCATTGATGATCGAACGTGCCAGTCCTTTATCCACGCGTAAAGTGAAATTTTTCTTAATCGCTATGAGCTCGACCATGTGATACTTCCCGTCGGCAACCATCTCGAAGCTATACATTGTTGATACTGGATAATTACCAACATCGTAGCTAACCCGTATTCGTCCATTGAACAATTCCACCGCCAAATGCTCACTCTCACCGTCGTACATGAGAATTCCGTTTTGTTGCGTACTGCTGAACACAATGGTAACATTCGCCTCGGGCTTTGTTCGCAATGGTTCCATTTCGGCGAAAGAATTGTTATGTACGAAGCTGATACTGGTCAAGTACTCACACCATTTACCCGAATACCCCGGATGACATTTGCAGAGGTAATCTGACCCAGAGGGGTTCGGTTGGAAGCATACACCATGTTTGCATTCGTGATTTTGGCATGGCGATGTCTGGGGATACATCATTGCAACCATGGGGGTGCCTTCGCAGTACTTGCCAGTGTATTCCTCTGGGCACTTACATATATAATCATTTATACCGTCTACACAAGTGCCACCATTCTGGCAGATGTGATTTTGGCAATCGTCGATGTTATCTGTGCAATTGACACCATGAAATCCTGGCATACATTCACATGTATAGTGGGTAAAATGATCCACGCATTTGGCTTCGTTGGCACATGGATTAAATTCCTCCGAACAAAAATGAATTTTAGCATCGCAGAATTCACCTAAGTAATGCAAAATATTTCTTACTACAAATGTCTTAGTTTTTATTTTTATTCATAAGATATTCAAATGGAGTAAAATAAACATCAATGGCGAACGGTTGATGATGGTACGGTTAACGCTCTGACATGCATTGCCTTGTTATATTTACGACCAAGATGTGATGAAAAAAAAGGAACGAACTAACGTTTCTGGATATAGGGAGAAACGAAACGGAAAATTAAAGTAACGAACGAGTTCCTCCCCATGATACCATCAACTCCACAGTCAGTCAGGGGATCGAATAGTTCGCACTTTGTGCTATTACTACCACTAGGAGTTCATAAAATCGCCTACCTTCTAGTACCTTTACCCCTTCCATACAGATAGTTATAGAGTTTTGAAAGGAACAGATAACACACAAAAAAGATATACTATGAAGCCAAATACAACTTTCGTGCAGTGGCATGAGCGTTACGAAACAAGGTACGAATTTTTTCAAGATGAGTTGTGTGCTTCATCCTTATTCTTCCTCCTCGAAACAGGAGCAGAATCTTGTTATAAGTTTTCTCCAACTTTTTCATGAAGTGCATTTTATATCAAGCGATGGTTGTGGTAGAACGATATCAACTGCCTTTGTGGCCAAAGCAAGGTGGTGTTCACCGGATTATGAGAATTCAATTTAAAGTTTTTAAGTAAATACTAATTAATCGTGCATATAAAACCTGATCAAAAAGATATGTACGCAATATTCTCCTGGTGAGTAACTGATTTTTCCTAGTCGCTTCTGGGCCATTTAAGCTTTGACAGTTCTGTTAATTGACGCAAAGCAGCTCTTCACTGCTACGTGGACATTTTGTTTTATTAATTAAAAATCAATTCAAAGGAGGGTGGAATGGATGAAATTCTAATAAAAAGCTAATCGAACTGAGTGTAGTATTATGTTCGCAATGGTGTGCTTATGACAAGCAACTGGATGGGCATTAAATTAACGTTTAATTAAAAAAAAAGTTTTAAATTTGAGTTGATTTCGCAGTTCATTGAAGATGAACCTTTATACATACATACGTACGTACAAACTCATTAAGGATGAGTTCGGATAAGAACAGTATGTTTGATTCATTTAGTATGAGCGCGCATACCCAACGTGTACTTATACTTTGTAAGACGAATTTGACCTGGAAAAAGTTTCAAAAATTACCTGTGAAGCCTGGTTGACATTTGCATGAATATGATTCGACTCCATCGACGCATGTTGCATTATTCAGGCATTTGTTGGCAGCACAATCATCGATATTCGTCTCACATCTCACTCCTGTGTATCCAGGCGAACATTGGCAACTGAAGCGACCCTCCTCAAGGACAGTGCATGTGGCATTGTTTCGACATGGATTACCATAGCAAGCATCAATCATGAACTCACAATGTCGACCGTGATAACCGGGCTGACAACGGCATTCATAATCACGTTGCGCCAGAGGGTTACATTCACCCTTATTTTGACATGGCATCGTGTAACAAGCATCACACTTCGAAAGGATTTCATTGCTTATTTTTTCCTTGCAAACGAAATTGTGCGATGGCGTTGATAAAATCAATTTGTCCTTCATAGATTCGGGTTCAGCACAACGTGCAATACCGGGTTCGACGTAATCTAATTTTATCCAATCTGAGAACCACTTCAGTGAGCAATCGCAATAAAGCGGATTGCTTCCAAGAGCTCTGCAAGTACAAACGTTCAATTAGTTCAAGCCTCAATGCAAACTCAAAATTCTACAACTCACATGTGCGTTATTGTTTTGATGTCTTCGAAGGATCCTTCAGGAAGCATTGATATTTGGTTTCCATGCAATGATAATACCCGCAGATTATTCAATCCTGTGA
Source organism: Eristalis pertinax (assembly GCA_907269125.1). Classification (NCBI taxonomy): domain Eukaryota; kingdom Metazoa; phylum Arthropoda; class Insecta; order Diptera; family Syrphidae; genus Eristalis; species Eristalis pertinax. Next base: position 11,482,103 of record OU026146.1, on the reverse strand, counting down.
GAGCATGTCTTTGCAGACACTGTAGTTTGTTGTATGAAATTATCCTGTTGGTAGAGGAAACGAAAAAAATTAATGAAACGAACGACTTCAACAAAGAAAAGGTCAGCAGCGAAGAAAATCACTTTAAAACGAGACCAGAAGAAACCCATTCGTGCTCAAGGACTGATTAAAAAATTATGAAATGAGATTCAAAATGGTTAGTTACAATGCTCGTGAGTGGAAACAATTTGAATCGTGTGTAATCATTTTTCTCTCCATATGCCGTCTTGTGCTACGGCTGCAGAAAAATGTGTGCTAAGTGAATGAACTAAACTTCTACCTATTGATGATGTTCTTATCGATATGTGCTACAACAGAGTAGTTTCTCGGATATACTTACAGTGTTGATAGCTTCGTAAGGTTTGCAAACGTGTAGTTGGAGAGAATGGTAATTTGATTATTACTCAGGTCCCTGTGTATTAAAAAAGAGATGAGACGAGTTAATAAAACAATGACAAAATTAAAATGAAGAAATAAACTCACAGTCTAGTCAATGACTTCAGATGAGCAATACGGTCCATGTGAATCATTGTAATGTCGTTCGATTCCAAATACAATTCGGATGTTTCGGGTGGTATTCCTTTTGGAATTTCTTTCAATTTATTCCTGGAACATCGTACTACAGTTCCAGTGCACGTACACGAAGGCGGACAATAACCATCTCCTAGACAACCTTCATTGTTGTCCGGTGTGCATTTGAATTCATTGTGAGGCAGATCCTTGATTTGAACATCACGTACCTTCGATGGCGATGCACATCGTGCTGCACCACCAATCAGTCCTTTTTTACGCAGCCAGTCCGAAAACCACGCCAAATGACAATTGCAATTGAATGGATTCGATGCAAGGTTTCTATATTCCCAAGAAAAGAAGAAAATAGAAATTGAGATTTTAGATGTCGTCGATTGTATTGTTAAATTTAATTTCAAATTCGAATTGTATACGAGAAAGATTGGTACAACGCGACGTCTCTTGAATCATAACAGTCGTGGACACATACACTTTCGAGAGATACATATATACGTACATGTGGTGGGTAAATAACGAACAAATAATCGGTAATGAAGCGTTTGGTTTGTTCGTTTGATACTGAGAAGATACTGCATGCAAATGAAGTAATGTGAACCGAATGATCACATTTCGCATTCCCATAACCGGATTAAGCTGTATTTTATCTATGTATTGTATTAAATGTTTCGAGTTCACCCAAGCCAAGTGGAGGAACTCTACACTGCCGGCCTGCGTACTCCGTATGCCCTCTTGAGTTCATTTCACTTATAACTGGCGGGAGTAAATCGTGCTGTGTGTGTTCATGTGTATATAATGAAGTAGCAGATTTCCCAGTTATTCAAAGCAATCGAATGAATTAAAAAATTAAATCTGAGTCAAGACCTGCAGACACATTCGTCAAATGAAAGTAAAAAGTTAATAAATGCAGGTCGTCTGGGAAGTTGTGTGTCTCAGTACATGTATGTACCAGAAATTAACATCAATTGACAGTAAATCATCACAAGCTTCTTTCGGATCATTTGGTATTAACAAATTTGAAATTTCACACTTTTATAAACTTGATTGCGAATGAAGAGGTTTATATAGACTAAGAATGAAGCGTAGGACGAAGTATTCTCTGAGTGCACTTGCGGTGATTTCTCATCTTCGTGAGGTTTGTACTAAGATGTTGATAGTAACGACGATGGAACGATGAAACAAGCCTAGAAAGAGTTATAAATTAGCCCATACATCATCTGCTGTTACGCATTTCGCTTAAGACATCGATGCGCCAAAATTAATCTCTGATGCAGTAACAGCAGCGTCATCATATGCGTGCGAGTGCATGCTTTCAATGAAACTCAATTTTCCACAATTAGAATGCTAAAGTACGAGGATGTGTTGTGCCACACAGTGCAGTTGAGGGTGAAGCTATGTAGAAGCCATGTAATCGTGTAGCTCAGTCTGCATAATGTTCGGCAATAGTAGCAGCGCAACCAAATCGAAAGTATTGAAGATCAATTTATATCGATTTTCCGAAACAATGTTGATGATGCGATGGGATCAATTATTTGTGCACGTCTGTTATGAGCCGATAAGTCTTGGACTATACCATTGTCCTAGATATCGTACATTATTGATCGCTTGTTTATCAATGTCTAATGATGACCTTAATTAAGTAATAGGACGCAGATGTTTACTTACAGCGAATGAAGGGATGTCAAAAAGTCAAACGAGCCGGGCATCACACAGGAAATCATATTGTCGTAAAGTGATCTGAAACAGAAACCGACCAGATGTTACAAACTAATTGAGGATCAATTAATGGCATCCACCACACTCACAGTGCCTTGAGATGATGTAATCCGAGAAACATTTTGTTGTGCACCTCTTTCAGTTTATTTTCGCCCAGCTGTAAGTCCTGTATTTTCAAGGCTCCTTCAAACGCGTTCGGTTCTATGCCCGTAATTTGATTTCGTTTTAAATCGAGCTTCACTAAATTCGGTAGACGACCAAATAGTCCGTCCGATTTTATGCGACCCAGTTCGTTGTCGTTCAGTAAACTATTGCAAAATGAGTTAGATTTTGTATGATTCCGTTTGGAAATATGTTTTATCTTACAGTTCGGTTGTGTAGAGTGGTATATCTCGAGGTATCTCCTTTAGTCCACGTGCTGAGCAGTCCACAGTTGTGCCTTCGCAATGACAGGATGCCGGGCATTCCGTGTCCATTCTGCATTCGTTTGTCATTTTATTTCTCAGTTCGTCGGTAGAGCCTAAAAAACATTTGCGTAAGATTATGCAACTCGTCGTTTCCGTAAAGTTATGTAATTCCTAAAGTGATTCTCATTTCTGCGAAAGTAAATGCAGATTTTATCTTATTGATAAATTTGAAAGAAACTAAGAGGGAACAGGAAAAAAAGCTACCGCACTTGTCCAGACGCGTCTTATCACCTTTCTCTTTCTTGATTAAAATGTGAAACTCTTTCACTTACCACGAGTTTTTTCTGATTTAAATCAGCGCTTTGTAAGTAAGCGTCAAAGCAATGCTTGTAGGAATGCGATGAGATCTTTACTGCTTTTCGGTTAGATGCAACACACATTTTGTCTAGGAGACAATTACAATGGAAAAAGAAAAACACCCTCCAACTTACACCTGCCCAAGATACATGCATTCCCGTGTTGGCTTGTTAATGCGGTGTACTTACATTTGAATTTCTCATCCCGCAGCGATTCGATTCGTCTGCGTTGCATTCGCTTTGGTGCATCGCACTTTGCTCCGCTCGTCTCGATGGGATTCTTGTGCAGGTAATCGGCAAGCCATCGTAAGTTGCAATCGCAAATGAATGGATTCCTTGCGAGGTGACTGTTTATAAAAAGGATGAAAAAAAGAAAAAAAGTAAATCCAAGAGGTTAACAAAACATATTAAATGTGAAACTGTTGATATGTGCAAAGGAGGAAACGTGTAGTATAAGAGCATCAAAAAGGAAGTAAAATAGCTTCTCGTCTTCACTTTAAAAAGGATGCAAATCCCCCAAATGAGCAGTAAAAAATCCACGCATATGCCAAGATTTTATCTTCAGATGTGTAATGCGAATAGAAGCTAACGAGACATCATATTGAGGATGTCAAGGATGCCATGATGGCAATGCGCTGTTGCTGTTGCTATTCTTAGGCGACAACGATATCAGTTAAGGCGCTCCATAGAGGACAAAAATAAGGTACATTCATGAAGACGACAGCAACAAATAGGCAGCCGTTCATTTGCCGACGAGAGCTAGCGTGGAAGTGTAGCAATACTGAAATGAAGCGACATGTCAGCGGAGTTACAAAGAGGGGATTTTTAAACGAAACCCTCAATGGGATTAATCAGAAAACAAAGCAGTACGAAGCACAAAAAAAGAGGGCAGATTAACACACACATAAACATAAACGTGCACTCATAGTGTAACTTACAGTGTCTTGATTTCCTTTATCGAATCAAAAGTTCCATTTGCCAGCGACTGGATATTGTTGTCGTACAGAGAGAGCAGGGTTAAATGGTGCAGATCCTTGAATGCATCCTTTCTTATGCAGGATATCTCGTTGGCGTTCAACAAAAGTAGTTGCAGGGATGATAGGCCCTTAAACACTCCCGAGGGTAGGTCTTTTATCTTGTTGCCGTACAGAACCCTATGGGAAACAAAGTTGAAATTAGAAAAAAGCCTTCTCACATAAAAACCGCAAAGAAAAGTGAGATTATGATGTACATGTATGTAAGTACAAGTGTACAAATTAAACGTGTTCATACTTACAGTGTCGTTAAAGACTTCAAGCCACTTAAGGCATCGTGGGCTATGCGGGAGATGTTGTTGTTCGAAAGGTCGATACGCCTAAGTCTGCGAAAATTCGCAAATGCCTTCGGAGGTAGTTCGGTGATGTAATTCTGTTCCAATCGACTGCAATATAATTACCGTTTAGTAGAAAGACATTACAAAGAGCACGATAATTATGTATCAACTTACAGTTCTGTGGTATCATCCGGCAGGGAGTTGGGAACATTTGTGAGGCTTTTCTCGCGGCAATTTACAACGCCATCAGCACACCTACATGGGTGCGGACAACTACTCGCCGCTCCACACTCCATGGGAGCATTCTCTGTCAATCCTGCAATTGAATAGAATTATGTTGGAGTTAAGATAGTTACATGACAGTATGAGGGGTTGCAATTGAAATGTGCACTTGAGAGACTTAACGACTTCAAATTGACGGGAGTTACATAATTTATGAGATGTAATTATTTTGTTTGGTCAATTTAAATGTCATCATGATTGCTTTAAGTGTTTGGGTTTCTTCAAAGCATAACCAACAGAAAAATATGAACTAAGGATATTTGAAACAGCAGTGATGACTACACGAACATCTGGTTCCCATGATGGTATCTGGAGAAATAAATTTATACGCGACGAATGTACATGCGTAGCTATTTCTGCCTGTTTAATGTGTTTAAAGCAACGTTAAGTAAGTCAAGCCTTATTGCATAAGTCACCATGTGCGAGACACCACAACCACAACACGGTATCATTGATTTGCAATATCCAATCACTGATCATGATGAAAACTAACTAACCTGAACATTTAAAGTCTTGATCGTGCAAGTCTGCCACGTTTGACCCCTTCAGTTGACCAGGTGAATGACATTTTGTGTACGGTCCCAGACGTGGAGCGCTGCGTAGGAATCTCGATAGCCAAGATAAATGGCAATCACAAGAGAACGGATTGTCGTATAGCCGTAATGCCCGTAATCGACCAAGTCCGGTGAAGACATTTTGCGGCAACATCGTCAAATTATTATTGTTCAAGGTACTGCAAAGGAAACAAAAGAATGGAATGTATATGAATGAGAATAAGAATAAAAAAAAGCAAAAATTCTTACATTATCTCCAACTCGGTGAGGCCCTTGAACGCCTGCTCGTCCATGCACATAATTTGATTATTGTCCATTTGTAAGCTCCGCAGCGATTGAGCGCCTTTAAAGGCCTTCCTCGGAATCGTCGTAATGCCATTGTGTGAGATGTCTCTAAAGATTGCATGTGTTGGCACACACAATGGAGGGATTGATTAGAAAAGCGAAAGGAAAATAGACACTAAACACACACTCTCATACTTGGTTATTTATCTTAATATACTATTTGACAAAACTTGTGAATACTTTTTTTTTTGTTTTTGGCTCCGTGGAAGGACATAATTTTGATTTCAACATATTTCACAATTGACTGACCCGAAATTGATTCGACCCTTTTGCTGTTTTCTCTTCAAACCAAAATCCACTCCACCCCATTCCATTGCACAAAGAAGAAGAAAGGGTTCAGTCAAAGCAAATATTTATTCAGTATTTCCATTAATCAAAATTTAGTCCTTCGCAAGGGGCGATTTGCAATCTTTACTCTCTCGATTTCAAAAAAAAATCTAAGGAATATGTAAATAAATACAAGGTTTCAATGATTCTCTAGAATGAAGCAGAACTACTTACAATCGCAAAAGACTCGCTGAACTTGTCACAAAGTTTTCAGGAATTGCCTTAAGCCGATTGTTGTTTAGGCGTCTGAAGGCGTGCATAAAATTACGGAAAAAAGAAATAAAAAATGGAAGAAAAAATAGCAAAACAAATTAAATTAAAACAAATGTTTAAATTGCAAAGAGTCTCTCATGCATATTAGCATACATATCGCATGTATAATACCTATGTAGGTCCTCTTCAATATAGCATGCAATCATTAGCTATCTACTGTGTAGAAAAAAAACAGAAAATTTAAGATTGAATTGAATACTTACAGTCTCTCGAGTGCCATAAGATCCTGGAAAGCATCCTTCTCTATTGTGTGGATTTGATTGTCAGTCAGTTGTCTATTGGGATTCAAAAAACAGAGATAAATTATGTGATTGTTCGCCTTGAGCAATTGAGTTTGTGTGCTCTTCGTTCGTGGTGGACTGAAAACTGCAAGGAACCTGACGCAATGTTCACCTGTCAACTTGTGTAGCCCGTGTCCCCACCAGAGGCCACAATTGCATTGGATCATTGGACAGTGATGATGATGAGACTGGACTGGACTCCGCCCCACTGTGCGCATAATATTCAAATGAATTCGGATCAACACGCTGTAGCAGTGCTGGAAGGAGTGTATGCACAAAGTCGACAGACATGACTTGCAGGTGAAGTAAACGATAATAGACGATGGCACAACGATGAAATATGGGTGTAGCGACAGTAGCGGCAGTTCACGTTCGCCCTACTACTTGTCAGTTTATTTGACATCGCGAAAATCATACGTGACGGTAATTCTAAAGAGTTTCTCATTCACGTTGCCGGCCGGCAGAAATAGTAGGGTTGGCTTGCTGTATATTTACAATTCTTTACTCCTCACGATGATAAATAACTCACAATTAGCCACGGGCACGGGTTTGCGGTTTTAAAAGATTTTATGCCAGCATAGGGCTAACCAAACTCGACGTGCACCGTGTTCGACTTGGTTACATTTCATTTGTTTTTCATTTAGGGACCAGAGCAACCAATTATCTTCAACGTTAAATACATTTTATGCGACCAAGAACCACTTTACCTCGATTATCTCGAAAACCGCCACATTAAAAGTAACAAAAACAAACTCGAAAGTGCGCCCCCTCGGCCGATGGTACATCTTTGTCGACCGACCCAAACCGTGCGCTTAAGCGAGCGGAGAATACAACCATGAGTACGAACTTAATTAAGATTTCAAAAATTTCCAAATGTTTATGAACACGAAGCTCATTTATACCGAAAATGTAATAAAGATAACAACCGAGGAGCATTCATCAAGATGGCAGAGGTCTAGCAAATGGCACCACCATCATCAGCAGAAGCATTCAAGGCTTGAGGCACTGCTGGACTTCGTTGGTTGGTTAGTTGTGTTTCTGTTTTTTCTCAGTCTTTTCGGGTGCACATGTGTGTCAGTCGAATGCAGTGTGCGGGGGTCTCTTTCGCTTCGTGTTTCATTTGAATGGATGCATCCGTAAGAGACGTCATTTTAGTGATAAACTTATCACGCAAGAAGCATTGGAGTGTGGCCTTTTTAAAGGACGTACCAAATGTTTCTGTTGACTTGAAGTGAATGGGTTGCATGAGTTTATGCTCTTTGGGTGGATAAATTTAAGCTCTTTGGTGCAGGGCCACCGCATGTGAAGATTCGTCTAATGGTTCACAATAAACTGATTTAAAATAACATTAAATTTATCAAATACTTTGACTAGGGTGGATTTTGTTGAGAACCAGTCTATTCCACCAGTCTGTCGTTGCAGTCTACATCCAACCTACTCATCAAACGCTAAGTGTATACAGTAACTCTAATTAGGATACTTACAAAATTCTAAGCTTCGTCAAGTGTTGGAAATCTGACTCGAATATCACGGTTATATTATTTCCCTGGAGATCTCTAAAAAAAAATATGAAAGAAAAGAAAATTTAGAAAAAAAATATTTTTCATCTGCTCAGATCATCGTTTTTATGTTTTTCGATTCTGTGTAGAATTTATCATCAAAACAAAATCACGTGGAGAGAGAGGTCGAGCATTGTAATTCATTACTTCCGCCGGCACTTAATGGCAGACGCAGTCTACATCGGCATCCTGCATCGACATAAGATTTCCCACAGATTTGTGTTTTTTTTTTCTCCTTAAATCTGTCGACGTCCTTCTTCCATTCGCCTTGTTTTTTTTTATTCATTTTTTGTCGTATCTATTTTCTTTTTTCCCCAATTGAATAGAATTGAGACGAGTCAGGAAGTAGGAAAGCGAAAAAGGAAATCTTTCGTCTGTTCTTTTCTATTCGTCTGCAACTGCCGCAATTTATTTACCAGCAATAAGTGATTTTTGAAGGTATAACATTCACACACACTCACTCGTCCCCCTGTCATCGGCTTATGCTTAAAGTTCAGTCAGTCAGCACAAAATACCAGAGTTTGGTGCTATTCATCGATTTTCCTCCTCATCCATCCATTGCCACCACATGAGTGAAAATCACTGTTTTTTTTGAAGCCGGCACAACAACATCTCGTCGAATACGGATACCTGTCGTCTGTATCGAACCAGCATTATGAATCTTGCTGTTTTAGTTATTTATCTTGCTTTTTTTTTCTTCATATTTCGTATATTTGAGATGTATCTCTCTCATGGTATATAATTGCTAATGTTTGTGCGTGGAATTCCAGTTTTTCAACGAAAATAACAGACGAAACAAGGGACAGCGCGGTAGTGAGGAATGATAAAGAGAAGAGGAGACAAAAAAAATATACAGATGTGATCCCCTTGTGTTCGGTTTTGTCTAAGTCTTGTAAAACCATTTACCTTGGGGTGTTTAGCAGAAAAAAACAAGAATAAAATATAACGACACAAAAAAACGTATGGCGTCTATACGGAACAGAAAGAATCACCACCATCAGATATACATACATGGGGGTCATAAGTCATAACCAGGTAGGCAAGTAAATTAGCCTGCGGGAGTACGGACAGTCAACAAGAGATGCCATGTAGAATTAAACAGAAAGATCTTCTAGTGAACTTAGTCTGACATTCCCAGAATTTATTGTTTTGATGTATGACGGTTGTGATGCGAAGCGCAGAGTATGCTTCGAGTAGGACTTGAGGAGGAACGCCCATGTAATCGGGAGAAAATCATATCTTTTTCTTTAAGGGTTCTTATTAAAAATAAGCATCACAAAAATAATATATGTCGAGATATGATGATATGACGTACAAGAGCACATCACTCGCAGATATCATACTCTTCCTGCACGACGACTTTCGGTTCGACTGGGAAAAAGGGCATAATCGTTATAATAAATAAATAACCTAACTGCAGCATTTAAATAAACAATAAAAGAAAGAAAAACAGGTGTCTTTCGTATGGGGAGGACAATAATTTGTCATTTTTTCCTCTTTCTCGTGCATATATGTATGAAACGCATCATAATGGTGATTCCCAGAAGAACCGTGTCATTGCATACACAAGCAGGATGTGAGAACTATTAAACTTTCAACACCAGAAATCCCATACGGAGATATGGCGTTCTCTTTTGGTGGGTAAATTGGACAGTTGGAAAAGTGAGGCAGTAAAATTCAGCTTCTAAAGTGTTGTTTAGTTCTGACGAACAGCAGGCTCTTCATGGCAACTTGTGTGGGAAGGTGTTGTTTATATCACATGTTTTTATGCACTTGAGCTTAATTTATTTCATTATATAGAGTACCTACAAAATGTCGAACGTTTGCGCTGGTAGTGTTTAGTCAATCCCCAAAGTCATATCGCAGTGCATCCAGTATTTGTGTATACCGTAGGTCTAGACAACTAATTCAAGTGCTTTGCCTCTAAGATCATCAGGGTTTTTTGTATCGAAGAACTCAAACAAGTTTTGCCTTTGGTTTTGGTTTTTCTGTGATAAAGCCGAACCACACACAACGAACATTAGAATGCACTGTCACCGATGATGGTGTAAAAAGAGTCAAAAACAAAAATTCAATTGGATGGGGCAGAAGGGGCAGAAAACATAAAACACCAGAAATTCGAAGAGGGGCTCCAGAAAACCCGTAAGAGACAGACAGACAAAATTAATCTTTAAACTGTGGAGCAAAAGAGAAAGACCAAAACTGGTCTCGCTAGGCGTTTACGTCAGACGGGTGGAGGGCTGAGGTGATGTGAGTATCCACTACCAAAGTATAGCAACACGAAGACGGGTCTCCGACGAAGACCTCAAGCGCAATCAGTAAAACAGCAAACACGGATGAAGAAACAGTGAAAAGAAACACACCACGTCTCCTTCCTCCATGTCAGTTGTTTTTTCCCTTTTTTCCTCGGTTCACCTTATTGGCAACGCAAGAACTGGGATCGGGACTGGAACTGGAACTGGGATAGTTGCACATAATGGTTGAAACAGCGTTCATTCATAAGAAGAATTACCTTCTTCATAGGTGTGTGTGGGTACATGTGATAGTGTGTGCCCCATCTTAAATGGGGCTAGGTAGTGAGTGACGGTGGCAGTATTGTTTGGTCTCCCAGGATGTGTTTGGTGGAGAAATTGTGGGAAATTAAGCACGAAATAGATTTTCATGAGGGAATACATTTAGTCTAAATTTCATGTAATGGCCTAGACGCTCCAGAAGAACAAAATTTTCAGCCAACAACAATGGTGCTATAGACTCTCTGATAAATCACTGCTCACACAGGTTAGCTGTAGACATTTTGAAACAGTCTTGTTTGAGTTCAAAGAAATGCCCGCTCCTCCGGTTTCAAAGTTCGAAGATGAACTCATTTGCCTCGTCCGCTGGAGACATTTATGTTAATTTTTTTTATTTCTGTCAGAAACAAGTTCGTACATGCGTCCATATGAAATCTTTCAAACGCTTAACATGTCCATTAAGCAGGCCAACCTTGAATTGCTTCGACGTTTAATGCTTTCATGGAATGCTGACGAAAATTGTAAAACAAGATGTTGGCATGCTAATTACGCATAATCCATTGTCGATTGACCTCGTTTTGCAAGTAAGTTTGGTGGTGAGACATTCTCCCTTGTTGCCTCTGACTTCGGGGAATGGACGACGAAGTAAATAGAATCTTAGCTCATTCAAACGCACGTATATAGGTAGGCGAAAAGATAAAATGAATTGATGTGTCAGTCACATCTGTCGAAAGGAGAACAATGGTATTTCGAAAAGCATGAAAACATCCCTCGCACCTTTCCTGGTCTCAAAAATGTTTGAAATCTCACTTTTGAAATCATCAAGTAATTGCATTGCTCGTAGAAATACTTGTGTCTGAGGATCATCGAGTGGGTCGATGATTTATGAGAGTCGTAGACTTAAAACATCGCCTTCCATTTTTGTTTTAAACTAATTTTCCGTCAAGATTTACATGTCCATTCAAAGCGGCATCTCTTGGTTAGCTCTTTTTGAAGTAGACTTTGCTTTCCACACACTGAGTGACATCCGCCTACTCATATCTCTTAGAGCACCTGCATGAGAAAGGTAAACTTCATTGGTCAACGCCTAGGCATTGTTTAAAATTCTCCTGCGAGTCCAAACTTAGTATCCCTATGTATGTATAAGCGGGCTTGAATATCAATTAGAAGTAAATCCCTTTATGCACATACATATGTACCTACATCTGATTATGCCGCTGTGTGTGGGCTTTTGCATTAAGCACACAACTCAATTGAGCGGAATTCCACTTCACATCAGTCTATGGGGCTAAGGAGTTACTTGTATGTGCATTTCCTTCGTAGTAACTCCTGCTTGCGCTATAATCAAAAACAAGTTTCTGCTTTTGTGCAATTAACTTAATCTTGTATCTTCCACCGAGTGCTGTGTGAAAAACTGCATAGATCTGTATATGTAGGTACACATTACTGCACACACTACTTTCCAAGAGTTATGATTCGTCATCTTTATCCTGCATCAATGCCACTGCATCAGCAGCCCCAACAACATCTAGGGGAGTGAGCTGAAACAGGAAAGGTTTGTATGTATGGTTTTTCGTGAAATAGTGTGTATTTGGACAGCCTATAAATTCCGTCGGACAAGTTTTGTGAGAAGTGATTTTGTGAACTTTTGAATTGCCGCCGCTACTCTGCACGTACTCGGTCTGTTCTGCAGTACATACGTTCGGATTGGAAGCGGCGAATTTATAGCCCATGCAGCCATTTATTTTGGATCTCTATCTTGTTTATACATCATGGGGCCACAATAAAAATTCTCGCTCAGATCAACACGAGCAACCCTGTCTGACGGAGATAGATGCATATGCTACACTCTCGTACCTGTAACTATCTGTCGTGTTGTGCTAACACCGACTGCAAACATACGGACCGAACGGCCAACGGACACAATCCGTGGCACTACTATCTTCTGTGAATTGGCTCTGCACACGCCCGTTAGTGTATATGTTGGGATGTGCGACTATGTTCTACTGCACACCATTCAATACATGTTTTTAACAAGTTGTGAAATATTATTAACAAACCATACTGCTGCAATAATAAATTCACATTCTCCATGCTTGAATGTGGACCTTAGTGGTGCTCAAGGCAGTAAGAGCTCATATGAATGGTGGCAAATCGTTTATCTATCGCTGCACTGAATACGGGATGCTCTTTGGTTGTGTGGTTGGTCGATCGCCTTGCTTTAGTGGATTCTCTTCAAAGGAATTCTCGCAAAAAGACTATAAGACGACGGAGTCTCCAACAGATGCTCGGCGGGCTATTTGCAAATTGTTATTGAATACAGGCATCTTCAACACCACTGCACCACAAGACAGGGCTTCTTCCGAGACGGTGTACATATGTGCATTGGCCTGCCAGAAGCATAAGTAAAGCAGTGCGCTAATGTGCGATCGAATCACTGGTGAACAGTTATTATGGGGAGTTAACATTGCTCACAGCAAGCTTAAGCGGATTTTTGGGAGTGTCAGGGCGTGAGTTTTAGATCTTTGTCGCGCACCGGCATTGCATTTCATTTCATTCTGTGACTTTGAATTTGACGACGTGCATGGATTTATGTGTGTATGCTCCCACCGCCCACAAGCATAAGGGAAATTGGCTTCCCCTCCACACATCACCATGGAATGATAAATTTGAAATATTTCATCACTCCAATTTGGTAATGGTTAAATAATTCAGCAGCAAACCCTCCTATATGTACAGTGAACACAAATTTCGAAGAATTAACATCTGTCAATCAAAGCCACATGCATACACACACAGTTCCACCACTTGAATGTCATTCGAAATTTTCAGAACTCACGTCAGGAGCACACACGCACCATGTGTGAGAGAAAGGGTGGTGTCGAGTAAAAAGGCCACTATGGCACGCCATGGCAGAGGTGAGAGGAGTGACCTTGCGTGATTGACAGTGATTCAAACGAAAGGAATTTCGATCTTTTGTCGCCCTTAATGACATCGGAAACCTAGGTTATGTGTGGGACAGCTCACAGCGGCTGGAGGATGTCACAATTATTTTAATTATTTTAATTATTTTAGCAATGAAACTGCCTTCCTCGTTCCTTGGCAGGTGACCCAATTTTAGGTAGTTGATTTACGGAGTCAGCATTGAGATGTGATTCCCTAACGTGCGCCAGAATATATTTATGTCAATTCAAGATAAATTGATGAATGCTTCTCATCACCACTCGTCTCGGTCTTATCAAGACTTCAAGGGGAATACACTCAAATGGGTGGCTTCCGTTGGCTCAATGGATCAGCCCCAGTCAATAGAAAATCAACAACAGCACAATTGCACAGAAGAGAAAAAAACTGACATTGCTGTCCACATCTCAGACATTTATTGTGCAGTTCTCTTCTTCGTCGGCATTTCAGCTTTGACGTTGAGTTATTGTTTATTTCTACCTCGCGACGGGCTTGTGATTCTATTTTCTTTCGGCAACTATTTGTCAATCAGTCGACGCTCCACACAGACGAGACCACAAGACCACTGAGTGCACTCGGTGTGGCCTACATACAAGAAAATTAAAAAACAATCCCAAAAAACCAGAATCAAAAAAAAAAGTCACCTATTGTATTGTTCAACCTGAGGAATGTGAGAAGTCCGTCATGGATACACCGGCGTGTTAATGGAGTCCAAATACCTCAATTGAATACAACAATTTCACGTGTTTTCAACGAATGAAAATGCTTTGAAGTGTTAATGAGCATGGATACCATGTTAATTGCCGACCGACTCTGTCTGATTGGTTGACTGTCATTCATGAATTTTAATGATTTTCTACACGAGAGGAGTGTTAGCACCGACACCGGAGATCGGTGGCGCACAATCCGCAACCCGCGCGCATCGAATCAGTTTAGGTTTAGTAAAAATGAATAAGAAAAATATCAAAAAGCACTTACAATCTCTCGACATCCGCTGATATCTTTCGTGGCACTTGTGTCAGCCCACGATGCGAGCAATCCACGGTTAATCCATTACACGAGCACACTCGCGGACATCTTGTCTCGCTGAGGATGCCCACACCGCCGCCAGGTATATGTATACCGACACTAGTTAGGCCACCACCACCCCCACCCCCATAGGGTTCAGCTGCAGCACCCGGTGCATTTGCTGAACCACAAATAACGTACACTGCAACACTGGACCATAGTAATAAGTGAATGGTTTTGAATATCCTCGATGCCGTTTTGTTGTTGTGCTGTTGATGGTCCCTATTTCTCCTTGGGGTTGCTGATGATGACGGTTGTTGCGACATTATTCCTCGCTCACTCACATGTATAACGCAACACAGTCCACGAAGGCAGCAGCAACGATGACGACGGCAATAACAAAGCACACAAAAACTGCATTAACATTTACGAGTAATGAAAAACCAGGACACTAAGAGTGGTAAGGGGCTCGTCGTCGTCGTTGTTCTTGTTGTTGTTATTATGCGGCTGCTGCAGCAACAGCAAAACTCTTCAATTTACAGCGATTGTTGAATGAATGCAACAAATTAGAACAAAAGGAAAACTTAAACGAGTCGGAAACAAAACTTCAACTAGTTGATTGACGCGACGCGACACGAACGTACGGGCGTACGACACCGAGAATAGAAGGCTAGGTCCGTTCACCTTCAATGCACTACACCCCTTATTTGCGTTATCGCCCTCGTACGCTTTCCACTGCCCGATAAACCGAATTCTCTTCTCGATTTTGATAACGCACTGATTTGATTTTTTTTTGTAAACTGGGACGTACTTTATTTCCCGGCAGCTGCACACCTTATTCCCTGGGTTTATCAGCAACAAAAAAAGGGGAAACAAAAACACAGAACACTACACTTCAATTATAATTTTTCAATCGGATTATTATTTTTTTTTTTGTTTACTTTTGAGTTAAGACGATACTCAAAGCGAATATACACCACAGATACAGTGTATCTCTGTACGATGTTTGAAGTGGTGGCGTGAATTGTGAGTTGTATTCTATTTCCTCTCCACTCGAAGAATACGCACTGTCCGATACGATATGGTGCGTGTTCCTCGTTCGCTGGCTTCGGATGATTCAGTACGTTAAGTATTGCACTTGACCGACCCGAACTCCACTTTGATGATATTGATGATGATGTACAGCCGGACAGCATCAACTGCTGAGCATCTGCAAGAGACGATATAGAAATAAAGAAAGTGAATGAGAAATAAACCACACGTGTGTATGTATGTAGTCCAAACTGGAACACACTGAACTCTAGTGTAAAAAGAAGGTTATTCTTAATGCTGATTGACTGGTTGCCAACTGAAGGATGAATGAGTGAATGACTAAAGATGTAAATGGAAATTCTATTGTCTCTCTCTCATAATTACATGCGGATGGGGTGGCTACTGGCTAGTGAGTTATTGGTTGTGATAGAGGTCTGGTCGACCACTAACGACAACAATTAATTGCTTTAATTGACTGCTGACTGACAAGACTGCGAACGTGCATTAAATTAGGAAATCAAATGAACCAATTTACGTAGATTTTACTCAATTGCCTTTAAGGAGGAAAATACTGCGCTATAGGCAATTGGAGGCTAAAGACGTTTTTTTTCTCTCTCTCACTTTCGCCAGAAGACAAAATGAATGCTAAACGTAATCCCAGCATTTCCATGTCTCATCACAAAGTAATACAAAAAAAGCAGTAAAAGGGATTTTGGGTTTGCGATAAAATAAAAAGGAAATACAGTCGCGCAGTCGGCACTGACTCTGGCACTGGAACAGGCACAGGCAACCTCCCTCTTTGCAATGTAATGTATATCTGAGAGTCCTTAAGTCCTAAGCAGGGAACAGTGATAGAGAAGTGTCCAACCTTTCTGTCTCGCCCGGAACTCTTCAGCAGGGGAGATATATTGACACACTAATACCCCAATTTTATTTATAATACTTTTGCTTTTGCATTCCTTTTTCTCTCTCTACTTCAACACTAGAATTCGTATCTCTCGTGTGCATTTGTGTTTCAAGTTAAGTCATCACATCTTGAACAAGATAATCGATTCTGAAATTGGTTTACACTTGTACGTTATCAGTGGAATTTGTTGTTTACTGGGATTTTCCTGGAGTCTTTCGGGCGAGACAGATGGAGCTCAACACTAAGTGGCAGAATCAAGATAAGATTCCTTCACAGGGCTGCGTCGCCGGCGTTGTCTAGCTAATGTAACTAATTTACAGGCATAACATAGAGTGCACATCGTGCACATGCATACATAGATGCGTCATTCCTTGAAGTCCGTTTGTAAGGTATGAAAAGGAAACTAACCGCATTACGATTCTAGGCGGGCACTGAAGTGCCTGTCAATTAGGTCTTGAAGCAGTTTTGATTGTGAGGCGCGATCCCCCTACGTGACAACATAATTCAATTGACAGATTGTAACTTGTGTGTTCTTTGCTGCTGTTTGGGCACCCTTCAGTTCAGCAATAGTTACTTGCTTGTGATGTATTTGATCATTTGGTTGACGTGACTCTAACTCGGTGTTGTGGAACGCATTCCAATCAAAAGATAAGATATCAAGTACCATCAATGCAGACCTGTCTTTATGGTTCAGTTTCTTTCCTCTTAGCCTCGCAGTCACTTTTCTTTGTTTTATACAGACTAGATGTGTGTACATCTTATGACTCACCTTGTACCTTGTTTCCGGGAAACAACGCGATACTCTTTACACGGCTACGTTGCATCCATATCCTCGTCTATGCATTTGTGTACCGAAGAATCACGATTGTCTGAAATGAAAAGAGTACATACAGAAAGAGAATTAACAATTTTATTCCTCAACAAACCATCCTCGTATTTGCTTAGCAACTTTATCAGCCAACCAGACAATCTCAACGGGAATACAGTACAATATTTCAATCCCACATTATCTGCTTCTAGAGATTCAAATTGAATGCTATTAGCTTGGCCTGCTATCGATAATCCTAAGTAAACTCAAAATAGAGGATTTACCTCGCATTATTTAATATCTACAATGTAACCGGAAACATAAGTAATAGTCGCTTTTATCCACGAGTGAAGGAGGCAATAGCAATTTGTAGCCACTATAAGGAGCAGCAATCACATTTATCTAAATTATTATTATCGTTGAGTTCATCTTGAGTACGCGCCAGCCGGCCCTTCATAATGGATGGGCTGAGAGGCCCTACCGAGGAATGTATGGAAGTTTTCGTTTCGTTTTTTTTGTGATGGATGTCTCAGCTTAATCGCTTCAAGATGGTCATAGAGAACGAGGAAAAAACAACAATTCAGCAGTCAACAGTCAGCAGCAAGTGTGTTTAAACAATTTATCAAACAAATACGTGCGCGCACACTGTTGAATTAAGATGCCTCAGCTTGGCTTGGATATGAGTGTTTTTGAGTTTCCTTCATGTGCCCTTCATGTTGACGTATGGAAAAAAATGTAATGAGAGATTGCTCTATTTTTTCCAAGAGGGGACCAAATTGCGTAAGATCCCAAAAAACACATACATATGCTCTCCAATACCCGGAAATTGTAATTTAAAGACGAAGATTTTTCCATGTATTTCCACAGACAGTTTTTTCAAATTCCGTTGACCCATTTAAGGCAGCAAGAGAAAACACAGGTATAGGTGGGTGTTTTTTTTCTCGGACACGTTAGATTGCATTCATTGTCTTGGCAACGCCTCGGCAATTCTGCATTGTGTTCGCAAAAACAAAACGCAAAGGAGACTTGCCTAAATACATTTTCAGGGAATTATGTCGTGCATTGTTGGATTACAAAGCGGTGAAATTGAAATGTAAATTTATAATGAACAAGGATTGCACTCTCCAGGTATACATCGACTACACACACACACAATGGGACGCATTACTCGTTTGATGGTTGGACTGCGGTACTGTACATGGACGGTTTGTTTTATGGATATCACTCAACCACCTGAATCCCTGAATGACAAGGGCCATATTGCGTTGCCTCCTAATCCCTGGAATTAGGTTTTTCATTTTCTTTGCAAGTTTTTTTCCCTCTGCTTTTCTAATCCTCTGTAAACGGGTGATAGTGCCAGTGGGATATTGGTTTTCGTTCATTTTGTCTGGAAGAGACCAATGCATTATGTGAAAAGTGAAGGTTCCTATCCTCGTCGGTGCAACAGGCAATTAGATTTTCGACTTACTGCCTGATCGGTGAATGACATCCTAGAGTGCAATGATTTAGACATTAATTTGCGACTGAACGCGAATGTTCATTTAACATGCCCAATTAGACTTTATTGATTTGAATAGATCGAGTGGGCACAAGCTATGTGCTTTGAAGTAGACCCATTTGGATTTCGTTGATCAGCCTGATCGCGTCTCTAAGGATTTCTGTTCGCTGTTCGAAGATGTGAAAGTCGCGCTTGTTGACAAACCTTACTCACTTCAGTTGCGATTGCAGAGGTAACGAAACAAAAAACTCTACATCAATTAAATTTAATTTGAACCCATTATCATACACTTACAGGGATATTTTGTTGATATTGCAAGAGTCTAAAATGTCTTATTTATCGCCGTGTACTGGTAATTAAATTCATAACGGAAAACACACTCTTATGGCCAAAAAAGGAAACGACACCCACAATGAATTAACACAACACTCAAACTAACGAACAAAAAAACGTACCCTTCGACCGAACATTTGGGAATCGCATTTCATGGACTCATGAACAATTGTTCTCCCAACACAATGGCTAATTACAGGAGTTAATAGTCACCGAACACGAACATCCAACTAGTGCTCGAATATAATTTATATCCCTACACCACCAGTCCCATTCCAGTTGACGGCAGTTATTTTATACTTTTGACAATCGAGCAAGGTCTATATTGGTTGCTAATGCCTGTTGTTGCTAGCTGTCTCAAACAACTACACACAATCCAACCAAACCGACCAGCTACTAGACCAGAGAATGCATTCTGTTGACAAGCTCATCTAAAGCGCCCAGCATGATAGCGCTGTTCTTTAAACAGAGTTTTTTTTACGATTATTGGACCCTGCAAATGACATCCTTCGAGATTCAATTAATGTGGGTAATTTGCGGGCGGCGCATTTCGCTGGCCTCATCGACGATGCGGATACCATTGCAATAAATCTGCGCTGGAGCGGATACCAGTCATTTGGCATGCGTCATTATTTTTATCTCTCTCGTCTCTTCTGCGTTTCCACCACGGCTCTCCCTCATCATCATTTCTCTTAACCACTCAATGGAAGGAGTACTTTCAATTTCAATTTTCAAATGCGTTGCAAATGACAAACCAGGAGAGAGACAAATAATAAAAAAAAAACATAAATAAATGTGTACACGGACTATCTATCACGGATACAAGCTGTCTCCTGTCCAATTTAAGCGCGGTGAATGTGTCATCCCTCATTCCGCCGAAACATAGCGGCAGAGATAAATGAATGAGGGAAAGGACTAGGGGGCGAGAGTCAGCTTCAGTTTCCCAGCACGAGTATAGACAAAAGGGAAAATCGATAAATTGACTTCTAATCGGCTATCCGGTTGTTGGCGTAAATACACCACTGGGGGTATTCGTTTGAAACTAGGGTGTACACGTTGTTCTATGTTGTAGGGTCTGCGCGACAGTCGACAGCCGACAGGAGGAAACATTAATTTCTTCCCATTAAACAAATTCCTTGTGACAGTTCACATTTTCGAAATAGGAAGGACACAGCACAAATTAAAGTAATACTCATACGACACTGAGTAGGGGTGGTGAATGATGGAAGGGAAGCGGTAGTGGTGGGTTTGTCGCTTTGATAGGTTTTTCGCCTTTCGGTGGTTTCATTGGTCGGCTTCGGAATGGTACACACAAAGGGTGGTTCGTTAACCAGGTGCTGACAGAAGCAGTTTGCAAATTTGTTATTTTTTCGCTTTTGTTCGCGGTTGTTATTTGTTCTAATATGAGTGCGTACAAAATATGAGGATACACAGAAGTTATTGCATACATCGTATTAATCCCACAGCACGGATGAATAATCAAATACAGCCAAACGCATGTGATGCATATGAATATACAGGCGTGCTATGAACAGCGCCAACAAAAAATACAATCTTCGCGAGATTTCATTTTCCTTGCCAAGCACCTTTGCCTGAAATCCAGCACAGAACCATCTCATAATTTATTAACAAACATCAGCCCGGCAAGCACAGCACACAGCCAGACCCACCCTCTCTTATTATTTCTCTCTCCCCTGGCGGTGCTGGTTTCTTTTCTTTTGGTTTTTACGACTACACAGTAAGATTCCCGTGTTGCGCATAGGTATTCACCGGAGGCCACCTCAATTCTGCCGAGGAAATTGATATACTCTTTAATCAAGTGGAAAACTTTTTTACCTCCAAAGACACAAAAAAAATATCAATTATTAATGTTAACGTCACCTGTCTGTTCGGACAGTTGTTCCGTGTCCAAAGGGCGGGCGCCATCAACGTCTATATGTATGTGCGGCGTCCATTTCGAACAGAAAATACGACTCAAACTACCCTCCTCCGGTTCCCGTAGGGACCTAGTCATCCATTACAGTCGCTCCTTGTAATAGAAGTCGTTTAGATTTGTAGGGAGAGAACGTAATAAAACGTGCCTTTTGATTTATTCTATATAGTGGGAATTTTAAAATACACTCAACCCATTTGATTTGAACATTACCTCTACCTGCTACCCAGTTCGATAAGTAGTGCGGTGTGGCATGTAGCGAACATGTATACAAAATTCCTGTCGCCATCTAAGTAAAGTGAGTCATGTGTGCATGCATTCCGTGCATTCGTCTGCTCTCTCCCCTCCCTAAAGCATTTGAGATGAATCTCTCCCTCCTCACTTAGTTAGCATATGTGTTATCTAATCTGCTCGTACGTACATACGTACGAACGACACAGAAAGTGTTACCTAAGTGCCACGAGAAAGCTGTTCTAGTTCGAGAGCAGGAATATTAACAGCACCACACTCAGTTGTCGGTAAAAAGCAGCGCCTTAAATCGGCGCGGCGGCGTGAAGAGACAAGGGTAAACCCATGTGAAATAGATATTTTTAACACCTGATTAGCGGTGGATCACTGATGCAACTTCCCATCGCACAAGTGTCTAAGCAGATAGAGTTTCATTAATTAGAAGCAAAACAAGAGGAACAGCATAGAAATCGATATAAATCATAAGTCAAGTGTAATCATCCCATGTGTGTGTGGAGCGGGAGTGCAGGAGATCGTTCCCGTCGAACCACAAGCAAATAAATCAAATGTGTACGGCGACTCCGTCCACGTACCGCCAACCGGTATTGGATGTTTTTCGGAGCGTCAGTCTCTGCCGTCGTCTCTGTCGTGTGCTGAATATGATTGCATGCTGCCGACATAGTCGATGTAGCAGATGCGCCTGATATCCATATGGATGTGGAATGTGTGTCGGAAGAAGTTTAATATGACTTCACCTTGTTAGACCCACATTGGCTGGCAGACTTTGGCTTGTGCCTGGGGATGACTCGATCTAGGAGGCATAGGTACGGACATACGGACGGACTTTTGATCACTCCAATGGAACTGGCAGGGCAGTGTTTCCAAATTTTCAAAAGCGACACTGCCAGATCAATGAACTTCACAAATCGAGATCCGCCTATCTTAACCGACTACATCAACAGACTCCAAGGGGAATGAATACATGACTTATCACCGGGGCTTTGTAGATGAAAAGCTCAGGGTAATGCGTTCAGTTCAGCGCTGTCTATATCGTAAACAGCTCAGATCGGATCATACTTCACCACCAAACGCTACATATAACTACATATTTCCCAAAGCAATGTCATAAATAACTCAACATTACCCATCTGCCCTACATCATTGGGTGACTAGCATGTAGTGTGCCACTAGTCAAATACCAGACAAACCCGTCTATGATGTATGTGATCCGCAGTTCATTTACGACGTGCTTGCCGCTCGCCCTGCATCACTCGCCCCAAAACGCTTGTGTTTACTTTTTGATTTATTCCCCAAGTCAATGTGTGTAGTACGGCTTCATTGGAGACAGAAGACGAAGGGGGGGAACATGGAAATACCTACGCGCCAGTCTGCGCCACAACAACAACAACGCGCTTAATGATAATTGAATGAGCTCCTTCCGCGACGAGATCACCCCGACCACATTGTCTCAGGCGCAGGGCTGCGTTGCGGCATTGGTTATGGTTCTGTTGCTGTCGCTGCTGGCAGACAGTGTGCGTTGAACGCATCATGGACACGCGTTAATAAATTGCATTTAATGGAAATTGGCTAAGTGAAAGATTTGAAAAAATAATCGCGAGCGTCCGTCCACGTCCATGTTCACTATAACCGTGTGTCGTTCGGCAGTGATGACGGCATGTCGTTCGGTCATTGCATTGGCCAGAGTCAGCGCTCCCAGCCGGTGGCCGTAGGCAATGACACTTAGAGCGCCATGTAGGCACACACTTAAAATTCCATTCTGATTGCACTGGGATCTCGCGCACTGGGATGAAATTGAATTTTATGAATCTGTTTTGGTAGTTAGTGTATGGATCGTAAAAATTTGTCCCGCGTTTTTGTTTAAGTTTAATAAATTTTTAATGCTTCGCCAATGTCAGAGCGTGCATTTTTCTTATTCACAGTCACGAGAAACGAGCAACGAGATGGGTACACACTTGTGTTCGGCAAGAGCACTCGCTAAATTTAGCGCAAACAAAACGAATGAGAAGTGAGGGGGCTAATTTTTTCTTTTCTTTCAAGAAGGATGAGCACTACAGGTTGGCGATTGAATTAAGAATTTTTTTCTTCGTCATTCTTCGGAATTTTGCTCAGCGACTGTGGCAAGTAGCAAGTAACAGTCCTTCTCTTAGTGAGTAAGTCCTCTTTTCGAGGACTTTTCACAACCCTCGGTCGGCGGCCGTAGTGTGGGAAGGAAAAGTCAAAGCGCGTTTACCTTTCAGGTGGCAGTGGGGAGGGTTGAATGTTTCCCTTTTGATTTCTACCTCGATTTTAAAATTAACAAATCAGTGAATACACTCACTGTAGCGTAATATTTTAACAACGTACCGTACACACGGGGAGGGTGAAAGAAGGGCAAAGTCAGCAGCCAGCAGAGAGGTAGCATCAGGGCGTTTATTTGTGTATGGATGGTTGAATGTAGACGGGTACACAGAAGCACATTGAATTTTTTCACCCCTCTTTGCTTTGGTGGGAGGGCGGTTGCTGCTGGCAAACTCCTATAACACAATGCTGCAGCACTAGTTGTAGAAGCATCAGTCGAGCAGAAGGCGAAGTCGTAGCTGAAGCCAGAGAGCAGCAGGGAAACAGCAGAAGCAGCAACAGCAGCAGTAGTAATAGTAGTAGTAGTGGCATTGGCGGTAGCTTGCACGACAGCGGAACCCCCGTTGGTAACGTTTATTGAAATCAGAACTTTTTTGAAGACGATGGCTGGGGGTTGCAACCGGCGGCAGGAGTCAAAAAGCGTGAAAAGCTCACTCCATCCAGTGGAGTCCTGACTTCGATTCGTTTCATTGTGTCGCCGACGCAACGGCGGTTGAACAAGGGCCGCGCCATAAGAATGATTTGAACTGTTGAACGCACCAGCCCAGTAACGCCGCGTCTTGCCATCAACCATCACCACGACTGCTACCATAAAAAGGTTAAAAGAATTATGAAAATGTTTTCTCCCCGACTTTTTGCCCTCGTTTATTTGCATATAGTAGGGAGGCGGAAAAACGTAACGTCGATTGTACCACCCGCTGCTAGCGTTAGAGCTGCCGCCGGCACCATCATCACCGTCGTAAATATTAGTGTGCGCAGGAAGTGTATGTCTTTTAATAAGGTACCCGCGCCTTTTGTCTTCGTTCTATCGAAAATCCAATTTCAACAGTCGATAAGGAGGCGCAGAGACCGTCGAGCGAACGTGCGACCGAGGAGAAATTTCGCGATGCCGCCTGTGGAAGTTGAGCAACACAGCTTCACACTTAATTCCTGAAATATGCGGTGTAATTCATCTGGTAACTGCTTAACAACTTGGGGATTCAGATGTGAGAATTGTGCGAGTCGACGGTTTCATGGGTGGGGTGGTGTAGAGTTGCCTTTGTAACCCAATCACAATTTCAATATTTTGTGAGGCAGAAATTCAAATGTTGTTCCAGGCAGTCAGAGACAATAGGCACTTGCTTGTAATGTTAGTCGGGTACGAAATTACGATTTTACGTAGTACTCTCTTGGGGGTTCTTATTGTTTGTCTGTCGTCATGATCGACATCATAATCGTCATCTTCGTTGCAGTGGTCGTCGTTCTCGTGGCGGTTGCTGTGCAACTCAATAATTACTGTGTAACTAAGTGATCTTGTGGTTAAAAGATCTGGAGCGAAAACCAATTCTACTAGTTGTTGGGATACCATTTAATTGGATGTTTTTCTATCAACGCTGCTGTAATCCCCAGCAATGAAACAATTAAATGAGGACAGGGAGGGGATGGAGTGTGTCGAAAGAAAAAAAGTCCTTTAGATGCAATTTACCCAAGACATGCTTTCCTTTGTAGAGTCTAGCTTTCCACTGTACTCTGGTCTGTTGTTTGATTGGCTTTATTAAAACCACATGGCTATGGCTTCTGATCTGCACATCGATTCCAAGAATGCGGACATTAAAATCCCCCACCAGTGCAACAGCAGCGCTTCATACACGCATGAGCCCCTTGCAGCAGCGTTTCACTTGCAGTCGATTAATTTCGACTTTCTGAGCAGCAGATGCTTAATGTTAAACGGTTTTTACACACCAAACACTTTCAAGCTTCAGCTCTCACACACACGCATTCAATTGCAGTTATACACCTGTGAACAGCGCCTAAGTCCTGTAGCAGTGCACTTTTACATGCGTTCTTCTCTCATTCGCTTCACTCACTCACTCTAGTTGGGTAATTAATGATGTCGCGCGTTCTTTCTTCCTCATCCTTCAGTTAACTATGCAGATAGGGACTGGGAGTAGATGGTTTGTTGCCTGTTGTGTTAATAAGTTTCTAGATATAAATTATTCATGGGTCCGTGACGTACTAATAAACACCCCTTATTCCATCTAATAGCCTGTAATTAACTCCCGGCGACGAGGATGAATAACAATAACAACTTTAGGTGTTCACCAACGGTCACAGGGAAAAGCCCCACTGTCTGATGGCGTCGCTTGCCATATGGATGTGTGTGTACATGTGTGGGACGATGTTTGGAGTGCATACACTAGCCTATGGCAATGGCTCTGTAAGTGGAGTCCATTGGGAAAAGAGTTCGATTAGTTTGTAAGGGCGAGCGCCAGCTAAACTGAAGTGCGGGTGTGCGGTGGTGGACTTTGCGGCTCGCCGTGCATAGCAAACATGAGCCAAAGCAGCCGTGGTTTGCGTGTCGGATATTGCTGTCGTTCAATCCTCCCACATACAAGGTGAACGAATGCAGCTAGCCGCATGTACAAATGCATATGCGTGTCCTGGCCATTGGGTAATTACGAAATCGGCCTTTGCAATTGTGTTTATCCCGACAGAATATCGCCTCTAAGGGGATTGCATTCAATTTCTGGGTGATTTTTGTAAATTGACTGTGTTCTAAGTTGAAGTGGTCCGTCGAACGCAGTTGGTAGTGCGCCGGCGACACATGAGCGATGGATCGGCTTCATTAAAAATCGCTTAGTGTTCAGTATATGAATGTTTTTTTAGGTATATGAATGTGTGGTGCGGCGAATAATTTACTGCAGCGAGTTGGTTGGTAGATGGTTTCATGTATTGATGCTCTCAGACAAGAATTTGGAAATGATGTTCAACCTCAGCCTTTCCCTCGCTGTGACCTTAGAAACAGTCTTTTTCTCTATCCCATCAAGTCGGTGTAAGAGCTACCGTTAAATGTATTCACTGCGTGCGTGGGCACATTTCTTCTTTCATCAACAACTTCACCGCGACACGACACATAAAGAGAGAGAAGAAAGATCCCAGTCGCTGTTTGCAACACACAACAACTTTTTAAAATGTTTGTGCAACTAAATACTGTAAAGCCTAACAGCCTTTGTCCACTTCCGAAATAAAGGAAGAATGCCGAATTGGTCACACTATGAATACCTATAGCCAGATCCCGTTGCTGTAAATTTATGAACAAGAGAGAGGAAAAAAGTTTTCTAAATTCCAATTTGAACACAATAATATTGTTCCATCAGCACACCACGTCGCATCGTGTGGAAAAGAATGGAGGTCATCATCAATGCCCATTGCCCATTGTGACATGGCCCAATCATAAAAGCCATTTGGCCTCTCGCTAGCCATCGCGTCTTCCCGATCCTTATGTTGTCCAATTTGCATCTAAATGATTTTCAACGAACAAGGGTACAACTAAGCCGAATTAATTAAACCCTATTTTATACAACACTAAACTGCACTTTGAAGTCCTCATAGAGAACTATTCTTCTGCATTCTCCGTCTTTTTTTTCCTTCCCTCATTTACATGTCATCCATAAGTGGATGTGGGCGTGTCGTAAGCTTCACACAACAAGCGTTCCTGTTCATTCACTTCAAATCAATGAAGAGCCCGTAATTACACAACTTAAGTCACCGATATGAGATCTTTTGGCTGTATTTTCGTGGCCTTAGCCTTGACTGCGTGAACGGGCGAAAATAAACACAGCCCCATACATTGGATATTAACACAGAAATCCGGCCGCATTTTAACACGCGCGCACCAAGATGGTACACACCGCCACTAAAGCAGCGCCCCATTGCCGTGGGTACATACGAATTCTCCTACACATCTAAGCAGCTACACAGCAAGAGCCTCTACAAATGATGTTTCAATTCGCACCCACTTGGTTTGGTGGTCGTGTCGTCCGCTGCTTTTTATCACAATAATCTCACTTAAATCTTCCCACGCGATCTGTAGTTGGCAAGGATTTATTTTCCTATTATCCTTGAGCAGAACGAAATTCCGAGCATACACACAGTCACGCCACGCACACACCGCACATACCGAACAGCGAAGGCGGGGATTTTTATGGCTCCAAGAAGTTATGCTTCTAGCCAATTCATAAGCATTTATCCTCCGTGGTGGGGCATTTAGCTTCGAACTGAGAAAAATATCTCCTTCGTCGTTAATAGTTTTAAGTTATAATCTCGCAACATGATACTTTACGAGACAGCAACCCATAGGAAAGAGATTCTGGATGGGGTGTTGGAGAGCAGAACGAGGAGCAGTCATTCCGACCGAATGTAGCAAAACGCTCGCGAACCCATGAGGGCGATTTATCAATGGATTTTGTGACATTATTTGAGAATTTTATGTGGCCAAGTAGCAGAACCTTCTCCTCCCACACAGATGGAGGGAACAACAGCTCCATCGGACAGTGATGGGAGAAGTCGGTTCGACCATTGGTCATCAAACTAACTCCTCAGCCATATCTGAGAAATTTATGAATCCCATAAATTCGCGTTGCAGTATAGAGAAGTCCCCTCTGCATACGTAACTACTTGTCGAAAGGAGTATGTATGTAGGAGTAACACATTACACACTGATCGATTGGTCCACCACGAGTGCAAACATGAATAAACACAACCCCCGCCAACCGCGACGACGACATCCTCGCAGTTGTCCTCGAATTATGCGAAAAAGTATGGTTCCCATCAAATATGGGCCACCCACATTCAGAGGGCTTTGACTAAGACCACTCACCGATTTTGGTATCGCGTTTGTATATACTCCATTCCATATGGCCGTGTCACGACTCTCCTTAAGTGGTTCATGTGTCTTCGTGGAGCGATTCACAACCGCACAGCATGACTGTTGTGGCTGACTTCAAGTATTACCGCAGACGTTAGTATTTCCTCATAGTCTCGTGATCGCACGCAAATGCACCATGTGGAATGTGCAAATAAATTGCGCTTAATCGCATTATTAAAGTTTTATTACTGCAGTCAACCCATTGGCCTAACTGACTTCAGGCCTGACACAGGCCAATCCAGGCGGCAATCCTTACTTGCTGTGCTTTGTTCTAGGTGGTGAATACTTGGTATTTGTATTTTTCTCTGTTGCTCTTTGGGACAATTTTTCATGTGCTTAGTCTATCAAATTGCAGACGACGGCTTTGAAATCGGCTTACACACGATTTATGATGCTCAGCCTGGCCTGGAAGTTCAAAGTCTCGACTCCAACTTTAATCTCTTCAAGATTCATTCCTCACTGCTGCATGTTGGTGTGTGATTGGACATTCGAATGGGAGTTCGTGTCGTTGAGAACAGAAGACATTTTAAGGATTTAGTATGCGGACTTACTCGTGACATTTAACACGAGACTCAGATTGGGCTTAATTGGAGAGGCATGCTTTGTGATCTCGAACGAGAGCCGAGGAGATTTCAATGCCAAGGATCGGTGTGCGCACTTCAGCAGATCTATTCAAATTTGTTGTCCTTCCTCTCTGACGGGAACAACACAAACAAGCATTCGACGACACTTTTCTTAAAAAACCCTCTGAAATTCAACTCTGCGAAATAGGGAACAAATTCCAGATTTTATTGTATTACAGGAATTGCCACGGTAACAAGAATCCATACCCATGCGCATTCATCTTCCGGTTTCAATGTCAACAAACACAAAAAACCTTTTCACTTTACACCTTCTGATTGATGATTTATGTGTCTAGCCTCCAGTGGAATATTGTTTTTCAAGAAACACACTATAATTAGCATCCATCCATTCGCCTCCCTCCAATCCACAGAAGACACAGCATCTGAAAAGATTTCAGGCCACTCCAGGTAGGCTTCATAAAAACCGAAATTTGAATATACTAAACAACATTTTATAACATTGAATTTGACTAGGAAAAAACAGATACGTATGTATGTTCGACGTCAGTTTTAGTGCCATTACTGTCAATCAACGTATGCTTCTTCATTTGTGCTTGGCCACGCAAGTTATTTGATTGACAGGAAAAACAAAAAAAAAATGCGCTACGTACGTAACAAAGCTGATAGCCAATTGTTATGTTGACGCACTTGTTCGCTCGCAAATAGATGCATTCAGCGTCAGAGAATACTCCAAGAACAAGTTGGCGCCAGTCAATAAATTACATTTGAATATAGTCTCAAATGGTTTTATGCGAAAATGAACATAACGGGCGATCGGACGTATCAACAATGTAATTTTTTTTTTAGTTATTTTTTTCTATGTAAGCAGTACATTCACCACTTGCCTCTATGACACCAGTTTGTATTTAACTATTTATTTTTCTTAAATTTACTAAATTATTTGAATTTGTACTACTTTGTTACTTGTTATTGTAATCTTAAATTGAAAACTGAAATAAGAAAGAAGAGAAAGACATGTATCCTACTTGTTCCTCTGAGTCTTGTATGCTCGTAGGTGTGGTCGGTATGCAAATAGATGGTATCGTGGTGAACGCTTGTCTCATTACTAAATATCAGCGGGAGTTTGTTGATTAAACATTTTAATATTCATGCAAGGCGAACACGGAGAGTGTGAGTGACCGGAACTTGTGTAAACTTGTTTGAATTGCATTACAACTGTCCATGCAATTAGTGTCATGTCTTTTCAAAAGATTGGACAAAAAATTTAGAACTTTTTACAGCATCATCGCATACCGGAATTATTTATTTAATAAAATAATACATTTTTATTAATTATATAATTCAATCCACTTGGTGGTCCAGTCTTATTTGATGGATTCCAGTTTACAATACAGGTCGCTTAGTAATCGTAACCATTCCTTTAAAGTGCTATCCAGAATGAAAGAAGGCTTATACTTACGTTTGAAACCCTACACACGATGTGATACCTAAGTAATTTTAATTCTTCAAACTTTAGACTCTCAGTACTTAAAATGCCCATTCCGAACTCAACTTTCTTAAAGCATTTCATTTTGTGTACTCGTACTTCGTCATCTCTTGATTTCACACTAATCCACTTTGCAACGTTTTAACGAGCAAAATAGTGTCAACAATGCAGCCGCTCTCCGTCCCTCTGCATATGATTTCCTTCTTTTTGATTCTCGCTGTTTCTGACGAGTGCACATTCGTCGCTTCAACGTAATGTGATGACACTTCTGACACCTTAAACGATCGCTAATGAGGCGACTCGTCGTCGTTGTCGTCATTTCGCCGCGACAGTCCCATTATGATGGTATAGACAGTCTCAAGTGCAATTGGTGTAATTACCGCATCGTATTGAATTTCGGCAGAAGTACATGCTGGTCAGGCTTTACTGGCGATTTGGAAGCTTCTCGGACATATCGACGTTGGTGTTTTGCTGCTTGACACAACAAAGGCGAACTGAAAATCCTCCATTAATCCCTTAACGATACAAATCATACCTTGCTCACGCTGCGTCTCCCACTACCGGAGGGATTGTGCCCGCAGAAACTATATTAATAACTGACAACAATCCGTATCCGTACGAAAAGCAGATTCAAACTTGGATGAATAGGATTGAAGTGGTGTAGAATGAAGGAGAGACAAAAAGAAATAAGAGAAAAACACACAAACCAAAGCAAAGATGATGGCAAGTGTTAACAAGCGGAGGAAATATGATCTGGGTATACATCTGGTTGACACGCCGCACTAATACACTCACTTAACCGCTGCGGCACAACACAGCAAATATCGATGGGAACTCAAGTTGGTTATGAAAATAACAAGAACAAATAATGCAAGAACTTCCCAAGACAACTAACCATTGCTCCTTACATCACCAGCATACAGCGTACAGTGTGAAGGTAGTGCGTCGTCGAGCGAAAGCCATTTCGTATGTCAACGTCAATGTCACGTAAAACCCATAGATGGAAAGTTATGACGTGGCTGACAGTTTCAGACTTTGACATATCTCAGCCACATTAGAATCGACCCAGCGCTCTGTTTCGACGAGATGGAATATCAGTGGGATGCCATTCGTGTACATGGCAGAGATTAACTTCTTTGCTGATAAGCTCCCTGCATTGGTGTGATGGATCCGAACCAGCCCGTCTCCTTTGCTTCTCGTCTGCCTCTCGATGTTCTTCTCTCGAATTTAATTGATTTTCATGTCGATCATGTGGATAGCGTTTTACCAAGTTTATATGTTAATGCGCGAAGGAGGGCAGGGGGGCCAATGATTTCCGCTTGATAAAATCAAAGTTGTTAACCAGTTTTCCAGTGCACTCTGACAACGCGGGAGCGTGGCTGCGTGGCGTGTGACCTTTGTTTCAGTCACTGGGTTTGTCTGAATTCAAATGAGAATTTTGAATTCTGTAATCTTTCCATCCGATGAACATGCGTATTGTTTTGAACTAGATATGCAAATTCCACAGTCTACCGCTAGTCATGTGTCCAGGTCCAGGAGTCTTTTAATTAATTTCCCACCTCTAATGAGGTTGAGGAGGGCCACTGCTATCTGCACGAATGCTAATGATTATTCACCGTTACGAAAATATACTTATACACACGCACACATATACTCGTAATCCAACTCGCCACCCAGAGTCAGTCCCCGAAAGTTGATGATGGTTGGAGCAAACAATTGAGAAATGAAAATGTTTTCGTGGGTTTTATTGCAGCATCACGAACGACATATTTTGTTTGATGGCAGTAGTCGCATCCACGGTGAAGTGTAGGCTTCTCTAATTTCAACCATGACGGTTCACGGTCCTCTTTCAAAAGTCAGCTGGTGCTCGAGCTGTGAAGCTGAATCTACTGGAATCTCTTGTTGGCCGGCCCCCCACCGCCGGCCAGCGAGAAGTTTTAAATTAAAAAGAAATTTCCAATTTATGGCGCAATCAGGACGGTGATGTAGCTCATCATAATCACAACATCCACGGTGCCCTCAAAGCCAATCATTGTCAGCGTTTTCCGTTCTGTCTGTGTGTGCGCCTCTCTAATTTTGGATCTTGTGGGAACGGTTTCCTGAATTGTTATTCTGTTTTTTTTCGGTCGCAGGTTCAGGGAACGTCAAGAGGGAGCATTCAAGAGGCACTCGTTCGTTCATTTGTTTGATGTGAATGTCGTTATTATTTTCTCACTTTTGACAATTTTCAAGAGACATCAACTGGCTTTCCATGGGAACCTCCATTAAGATAGGTAAATATTTTTCTACGAAACTCCTCGTTTGTGTATTAAATCACGCAGTAAGTAGCCACCGTAATTATAGATTCTTGAGATTTCAGAAAAAAATGAAAATAAACGAAAGACTATGACAGCATGCTGACGATAGTGAACCCCCGCTAATGAGTGAATGGTAGCTCTGGTAGGACAAACCATCGGCTTAAAAACAAAGGCTTACACGTCCACTTAGTCACTCACATTCTCCGGCGACACTGCGCCGAGCAACAACATGCAGAAGTGCTAGGAATGGTGCATTGGTGGGGTTGATGGCGACTTTTAATTTAAGCATGAAGCAGAAGTGACCACTCCCAAACAAACCACAGAGGCAGCACCGAGCGACGGGCAAGTAGGAGATTTTTACGGCTCGCCGCACTCAATTTATAAGCGCACCATTCTCGTTCATGATGTTCGGTTCGGTTCAGTTCGTACCAGCAGAAGATGAACAAATAAGGGCTCGCATATAAAATCTCAGATTGGAAACATACTGCAGCAACAATCGGTTCACCCTCCTTTGGACGACACTGCTGAGGATGCAGCTAGTGTTTCGAGGACAATTAAAATTGTTCGGGATCGCATATCGATTACAGGTTATCTTTGTTGTTGCGAGCAAATGGATATTGACTCAGATTTCTTTGCGGTTACCGCATCATCCACATCATCGTCACCATTACTAGGTGACAGATATTCATTACTTATCACCGAAACGACAGCGCACGACCGCCGACTCTTAGAAGACCGTGTATGGATAGCTGCATTCTCTTAGCTGTAGTGCAAGCGATGTAGCAATAAATTTAAAACAAAACAAAAAATAGTCGACAAGCCGGTAGGCCACTCTGAGTTAAAAAATCGATAGACCTGTGGTTGATGACCCCAGCACGACGTGGAGTAGTGTTTTTTTTTTCAGCACAAAATGCAAAATGGGTGGCAATGACAGACGTTTATGGGCACACAGATGTTGAGCTCGACAGCCTTTGTCATGTTAGTGGTCATAAACGTGGAATGTCAGAGCAGCAGACTGCCGCACAGGTCCGCTGGGATAGACACTTTCGATGATAAATGACTGCACAACGAAACCTGGGGGTTATGACAAGCGATAAAAGACTTCGAACTGAATACGAAAATTACTGTGTATATTGATAAAGATTCATTATTCATGACTTATCACATCCGGGAATATGCATGGAAGCCTCCAGACAACAGGTCAAGTCGCCGTTCCAAAACTGGACAAACTCAGAAAAATAAGGCGGAAGACGAATCGGAGGCGACAACTTTTATCAAGCAGAAACAAACTGTAATCTGGCAAAGACCTTTTAACCTTAACGAGGGCAATCAGAACTCGTAGGAATTTACTTATCCCAACTATCTCTCAGCCAGCTCCTGGAATGTGTGACATCGGTTAGAACATCAAAGGAATGACTACAATAAATACTTGCGTTATAAGGAATAACTAACCACACACACCGAGAGAGAGTTACTATTGGAAGGGTCCACCTTCACCGATGAAAGACAAATTGCTTGGTTAGATATTCTCCTCAAGCATGCAGTGTAAGGGCTAAATATGATGCAAATATTTTCCAACCCTTTACGAAAGCATACCATCACCAGAATTCGGAAGCTCAAGTAGAGGAGAACACACTCCCTATACCCCACCATCAGAGAAGGGGCATCCATAAAGAGATAATATCTCTTTGATGAAATTATTGGAATTACACCACAAATATTTCACTTTGCCACAAAGGAGTTTAATTGCTGGCATTTTGTGCTTCGTCCGGGTCGAGAGAAGTGGGGTAGGCGAGCAGTGTACATCATAAACATTTTGCCAAAGGAGCTCGAGATGGGACCAAAGCTGAAGCCTGAACATCGGAACGAATGGAATTTTTCTTCAGAACAATTCGATTCGATTGGATATACTTACGTATGACGATTTCTCTGGATTTCTGGTTGAGTTGCTTTGTTTTCCAACACATATCTTGTTTCAATAAATAATCGTATCTTCCGAATAACAATGAAAACATTTTTGAGTTGAGTGTTGTTTTCGATTGAACCCAGCAGGTGAATGTAATGGTGTCTCATGTTCGTTCCAGAGACATCATGCTGCGATGAGTATATCTTCTCCTCGATGATTTATTTGATTTCAGAGATTATCGTTAGAGTGTTACAACCACAACCAACAACCGGGACAACGAGGAATTTGGAATCGATAATCTACTGCACGCTGCAGCTGGACAGTCTGTTTACTCTCGCACTCCCAGCATCTAGTTTGGTAAAAGCAGGTCACAAAGAATGGCTTGTGGTTGAAATGGTGGGAGGGGGGTGAGGTGGGGTGGGGGGGGAAGAACTATCTATAAAATTAACGCTCCTAACAGGGTGGAGGTTTGTTTACTTTTACTACTTAGTTGCTCCAATATGCGCCTCCACTACAATTCAAGTAATTTCGGCTAACTACGTCATTGCAGAGCTTCATCGCGCTGCGGTTGTGAACGAAAAGAGTCGTCTCTTTAATGGAGACCAAAGTTTGGTTATGTGATTAGTTGAAGTGAACTGACAACAAACTGGATCACTTATGATGTGACGGGCGTGCGTGCTCCTTTTGTGATTTAGTGGATTTGGCGAATGGTGTACACATTTATCATTCTTGCTTATGGAATGTAAATACAAGGTGAACAAGTAACCGATGTGTACCTCGGTTTCTTACTGGTCACAACTAGCAACGTGTACATAAACACCACCGACTCTGATGACTGCCGACGACGACAACGGCGGAACTTTCGATGTCGATGATCAAGAGATAATTACAGCCCCAGGCTATAATTTAATTGAACAGTCCCCGCCAGACATTCAACAGATAGATTCTCGCGTATCTGTCTAGTTATGTTGTGATGTGCTTTTTTTCCTTTTGTCCTCTCTCCCTCTCTGTCACTCACACTCTTTCCGATTGGACACACGATAAGCTTATGTGTCTGTTTGTTTGTTTTGATTAATTTACAATTGTGTAGCATTGTTGACTTTTTTCCTTGAACTCATCTCTTGCGAGCGAAAGAATGTTTTTATTCTCGGGAATCGATGATGATTCCTCCTTTCAGACTGGGACCATAAAATGGTATGGAAACCTACCGCCGGGCCGGCGATTAGAATTGGGCTAACGCGCGGAGCACGAAGAAACGAAAGCCCACAAAATAGCCTCCGAATAGAAGCCAAGAACAGAATTATAGAGACTTTGTATCTAATCGGCTTATTTTACTCTGTGTGAAGAACAAAACATTCATGGCATACGCATGTATGTGTGCCCAGTGCTCACCTCAAACAATAAAGACATCAACATCAACATAAACAATTCCGGGCGGCAGCAATCTACAACCGTCTGCCACACCAAAATGAAGAGCTTGCAACCGAATCATAATTTATCTTTTTTTTTTCATGAACTCCTTTTAAAATTTGAGGGTTCACATTTCGGTTAGGGGAGATAAATCTGTATATTGGTTGGATGCGTTTATGATTATTAAAAAAATAAGAAGTGTACATTCGACCCTTTTGTAAAAATGCACAGCGACAAGAGAAGGGACGAAATAAGTGATACACATATTCAAATGGATTTGCAACCCTCACCTTTAATAGACGACTGCAACAAGCATAGTTAGGTATCCTTTTGAGAGAATAAATCCTGTTTTGTGGATACTGCTGATACTGATGAATTGAAAACAGAATTTAATCCAATTGTGTTGCGGTGTGTATCGTATCCTATATCGACGGTGCTTCTCGAGAGAAAACGCACGAGAATTTCAACTTCAGTTAATCACAAAACCGAGTGGTTACACAGACTTTATTTTTCAGCACGGATGTGACAAGAAAAAAACTATCACTGAATCTGAATAAAAAAAATTCACCAGAAGATCACTATTTCACTCGTGGAATTATTTATAATAATAATTTGTTTTGAATAGCATTCAAAATTCACACAATTCCGCGTTCATACGACGCTTGCAATATTACCTACACGCACGACGTCGCAAAACTTACTGACTTCTCTGAAACGGTGGTTTGGTTCGTTCGCTCGCGTTCGATTTTGTTTTTCATTTCGTTGTTACGATATTGGTGAGCAATGAGCATGCCGTGCCAATGCCATGTCAGTGCGGAGAGAGAATGTGAGAAAGAGATGTATAGAGTCTCGCGTGAGTGAATGCTTTCAGTTTTGTGTGTGTGTGTGAATTCGTGCAACGTAGATAAATTGCGTTTGAGTTGAGTACATGCGATATTGCATAGGGAGTGGTCTCTCCATCTGTGAGTGGAGGAGATTGAGTGATGGTAATGATTTTGAGTAATTTTCTCACGGATGGATTGCATTTTTAATGGGTGCATCGATTCGAGGTGCCGTGGGAGAGGTGGTGCCATGGGAGAGGGGTCGGGGCAGTCGATTTTGTGTTTGAGAGGGCCTTAATGAAGCAAAGATCCGATTGACACGAGGCCTCAGGTGGGTTGAAGGAATTCGGTCGTACTCCATCATTTATGCAAGATATAATCTCCTCAAAAATTGAATACCTTTGAGTCAGAACACGTCCGCAGAATAAAAAGTCGCACTTACTCACACTTCATAGTTCTCATTCCCTTTGAGTGAGTGTTCACACCCATAGTCAAATTTTGTAAGAAGTAAGAAACGGCAACTTGATGCACATCCATGCGTTTATTGCCAATGCATTGCTCCTTTCACCAGGCATTTCAACTCACTCAAAGTATCACACATAAGAAGTATCGCAGGAGAGAATGAATTTTTACGATATTGCCTCTACGATAAACCAAACCAGCATCAAATCACTCAATGCTTGGTTCTTTGACTTTTAGTTCAATATTTAATTTTTTGTCTTGCTTTTTCTTAAAAGATGTATGTACGTACACATTAATTCCGTGGAAGCTTATTTAGTGCGATTAGTTTTATACATTACGCGACAGCACCAACCAACAAGTAAACAAAAAAAAATCGACTACAGCAACCAACCATTGTATTACGAATTTACAAGCGTCGCACAATGTCGTGTTGACGTGCTCGTGCCTCAGGTGGCTTTGAGGCATGAGAAGAGTTCTTTACAATAGGTTCTTTTTATCTAAAGGTTGTTTTATGACTCGATGCCCTGGCAATAGCATAGAGCTTTTCATATGAATGCCAATTGAAGAGCCTCACTTCAGATTGAATGGGCGGGTATTCTACGGTTTACGATGAGTTTTGTGTCTGCTAGCACAGTTCTACGCCTCGTAGTGGTCCGTGGGCACACGGAAATCTTACGGAATTTCAACAAAACAACTAAAAATGTACATCGCATGGCACCTCGTTTGAGAACCTGATACCGGATAGTCGATAGGAGTTTCTGGGATAATTACCGCACCATGTTCAAGGACGGAAACTGATGTTGAAAGTTGCGTATTCTTCAAACAGGTTAATGTTTTTTGAGGCGGAGATTATAGCCACTCACAAGGCAGTGTACCGACTACCGAGGTAGTGTGCCAGACCATAGAGTCATTCCAGGCACCTGCGAGGCGGACGAGCTAGTCAGGCTGAAGTAGTTGATTTTGATACAATGCATTCGAAGAGGGGTTTCGTCTGATGCACACCGAAGCTAAGGGGAACGTTGCAAATTGGCGAAACAGAACTCACATCAAGGACAATATTCAATGAACGCAGCCGCGGTAAAGGGATCCTTAATTTCCAAATAATGATTTG
The DNA here is from genome assembly GCA_907269125.1 of Eristalis pertinax. Lineage (NCBI taxonomy): Eukaryota > Metazoa > Arthropoda > Insecta > Diptera > Syrphidae > Eristalis > Eristalis pertinax. The sequence continues at coordinate 11,443,784 of OU026146.1, read as the reverse complement.
TTGATTGCCGAGGCAGACAGGCACCTTTGAAGACTGCTTTCCTCGTCACAGTCGACCTAGGGTGAAAGGGATCATAAACTCACAGTTAATGGCTGTGAAAAAATGGGAAAAAAACACAATACCATAGGGAGAAAATACATTGGTCCAAATTTAATTTCTGAAGACTGTAGGTAAACAAAACATTTCGTTTGAAAAATCAACTAGAACTTTCCCCGAATGTCAGGAAGTCGAAAATATCCCCCTACTTCTACTTGCAATGCAATGAACCGCGCAACACCGAATTCACAATGCACTCCTTATCCACATGCATATTATAACCACAAGCAATTTTATGTTTTCCTTAAGGGCATCTATAGAGATGTCCCGTTCGGTGTAACCAGGCCCGGAATGATTTATGCGAAAGTACAACCAGTAAACCAAACCGAACTCATTCGAGCGCAAATATCCCACTCTTCCGTCTAATTTATTCTAGCCCATTTTAAAAGTGTTGCCAAATAGAGGTATATCAAATTAATTTTGTTCAGAAGAAAAAAGAAAAAAACGTACTGATTCTTCTTCGAACCCGATTTTCTTGTGCTCAGCTATTTATCATGAATGCAAGAGTGAATCCGAGAAAGTGGGTCAAATATAACTCTTCGGCAGTTCGGCATCGTCTTTGGTGGATTCCCCGTCGATGTCGTTGTCATCGAACGCAAAGCAAATCGAACCAAATCAATGCACCAAACAGAGTCACACACAATACAATATTTTCTTCCCCCAATTCTCACTATCGGATTTTCTTGATCATTGACGTGGTAATAAAAACCAAATGAACTCAATATCGAGTTCAGTTTTTGGTTGACTATATTCGTCGTCCGTCATCGGCTGACATACACGCTCGTTAGGGCGGCGGTGCCGGCAGCGCGCAGCTTTATCGGCGGCCGCCAGCACGAATCGCCGGTCACCCAGACACAAAAATTAAATCCAGTGCAACAGCCTATAAAAAAACAATTTAAGTACAAATTAAACTCTGATATTGACTAAGCTGGATCAGTGTGACTGCGCATCGCATCCAACTTCTGATGGGGTCCCAAAAGCGCCAAGAGAAATAAAAAATCTCCGTTCGTTGATTAGAAATAAAATACGCTGAATGTAGATGGAATTAATTGAATCAAACTAGCTGGTCCATTCAAGTGTGTACCACTGTGTGGATGTGTGTGAGGGTTTGGGAGGAACTTCAGCCAAAGGCACAATAAATTCTAATTGGAGCCTATTCCCAACCAGATACAAAAGCATTGACCTTTCAAAAATTTATTTCACATGAATTGCTTGCTCTTGTGGCTTGGTCGTGGCTGGGCGGTCGCTCGTCCGACGGGGAGTTCGTCAGTTGACTGGCTGGTCAGATGGTTAGTCGGGTGTTCATTGGGGTTAAGTTGTTGATTTCGTGCGGCTTTTGAAGGGAATGTATTTGCTAAAACAAAAAAACATAGCACACTGGAACAGTTGCACAAGGCGACGCGTATCGGCGATGGCGAACAGATGCCCTTAGTGTTGAATGCACACTTAGCTGAAATACGAGATCGACCATCGAAAGAACTTGTTCGTTCGCAAAATTTGTTTACAAACAAAACAAATCATTAACAAGGCTATTTGTTACTACACCGAGTCTGTTGTGATCCAATATCACACAATGTATTGACTCACATCACCAAAACAAAGTCACACAACGATCCGAGAGCGCACTGTACCGCATCGATGCACTGACAAATGAACCGATGCCAGACTTGGGTTCGATTGACAACTGATTAAAAGATCGTGATCGTCCATCAAGTGATTTCGTGTCTGATCCCGTTGAAAATACGCTTTATTGGGCGGTGTGAAGGGAAATGATTACTCTCCGCGTTCACAAACCGTCAACAAGAGGATAAAACTGCAGCTACTCGTATACATCCCATCCAACCACTCTCGGATCAAGACAAATACTCCTTTGGATTAGCTACCAACTGGTAGTTTGAATGTTACTTAGCGTGTGCCTCGCTTTGCTTTCAGCGTCAGCTGTTGAAAACTTATAATATACTTGACGTCCAACATGCGTCCATCACAAGCCGATCGTTGGATTTGGATGACGGACTCTGCCATCACTGATGGCGCCTGATTGGCACATCTGTGTGTGCCGAGTGTAAATATTGCTTAATTTTTTCTCAAAATCTTTATGAAGTCTCTGATATCGAATATCAAGTTCCCTCCACTGCACTTGGATCGTACGGGTGGTCGAAAGCAAATACATGCCCAAGTTTGTTTACTGACAAATCTGTTGAGACCAGATGTCGATAAAACGCATAATGTAGTGGTCATTGAGTAGTTGAGCGTGAACAAGTCACGTGCTGTGAAGAGATGTGTAAACCGCTGCCACGGCAGAAGATCGAAGGAACGAAGAAACGCATCTTCAGTAAATGTTGCATAATCTATCGATCGAGGTGAGACTACCAGATGTGCTGGGAAGAGGCAATGGCCGATGTGTCATAAATTTGTTTCCTCTCTCTCTCTCCCTGCCTCCCCGAAATGCACAACAAATGGGATATCATTAAATTTGTTGGGAATTCAGACAAAGAAGAGGGAGCATCACGTGCAGTACCATATCAATCACGAACAACCAGATGGATTGCATTTTTAAACTCGGATCGAGCTTAAAGAATAGTATCTGGTTTCAATTGGATTCTAAGCAATTGGATGATTCAGATGACATGTGCACCTGCAGCTTTTAACGACGCAAAGAAGAAAATGTTACAGCCTAAAATGACAGAGCCAAAGTAAGCCGTGGAACTTCATGAAAACTAACTTTCGTCGCACCCTGTGACACAACTATCCCAAATAACCACAAGGGTTACATAGTTTCAGGCGGTTTCATGTACGAACCACGGCACATTACCCGATCATGTGCTCTAATCACATATTTCTAATAGTGTCTACTTCAGCAAAATCGATAAGTCGTTCGCAACACACTAGCGAGACAATTAAGTCGTTGTTCTCTTTATCAGGGAATTGTCTAATCATTAGCAATCAAACGTTTACACTAGCTTTCTAGGGTAATTCGTCAAGTGCTCAAGCGATACATCAAAATTGCAAATATTTTAATGAACTCACGATTAATTGGAGATTCTCTACAGAGTAGTGAACTTTTTCGTATTGTTAATAATTCACCCGTCACATCTTTTTTGACGATTCTGGCATATTGTCAGTAACGTGACAAAATACAAGTGATTTGTTTGTAAATTTATGGCGACAATACATTATCGCCTATCACACATCTCTGCACACTTAATGGAAACACCAGATATTCACTGTAAGCCCCCAACTTGTCTGTGATAAGTCAATTTTTATTATCTCTCTGCTCTGCTGATAGTTGAATATTCGCTACAAAGAATAACGCGCATTTGTTAGGTCTCTGACGTACTTAAACATGTCCCAGTGCACCGTACTCCACAAAGGAAGGAAGGATAGAATTTGATCTTTCAATTTACACTTTTACTGCCCGAAAACCCACCAATTTCCGGTGGTAAATTAAACTAAAGCCATCAATTCAATCGTAAGGACTTCCCTGAGATCATATCTGTCTCTCTCTCTCTCTCTGTGCCCGTCTTTCTCTTCTTCCTCGCATCGGCATCATCATCGTCGTCGTTGTCAGTGATGCAGCCGCATTCGTCAGTGTTGTCTACAAAACGTTTGCCATGACATTGTCCCAAAATTAAGCTGCACCATATGTCAGCTGCGTCAACGTCAATTCTCTCACCCTCGCACTTAACGTCAATCTACGCCCGTAAGTGTCATTCCACATATTCGAGGAATATTGCATGAGTGTGCCGCTGTTGTCAGTGTGAATCGTCGGAGACTAAGTAAAAGAGTTGACGGCATTGAATGAGGGGACTCGGTCCACATGCATTAAGAGGGAGAGAATCGAATAAACACCCCATACCGTGTGCATTTGCGTTCGCTGCGCAACTCCTCACCTTTTTTCATCAACACTAATGTCCTGGTGTGGCATGACCGCCTGTCATTGCGAAGCAATCAAAGAATTAATGAATATTCAACCGATTTTACTGCTTCCGGTCCCACCAAGAGCAAACAAAGTGAAGATGAATTCAAAGAAGCGCTTCCTCTCACGAAAGAAATTACACATTTGAATAAGTGTGCGCCTGATTTAATTTTAAATAATCCGATTCCCTCACCCCCCTCCGATGAGTAAATACACCACCATCACCGTCACACACAACCAATCGTACTTTTCTCTGGCAATTAATTACGTGAAAGTAATCACTTAATGAGATTTAAAACTCCTACGCGACACTGTATTCAGATTGAGATTCAGAATTCCAATTCGGAATTCCGGTGCACGTCTCTCCTGGCAGCGAAGGGTACAAATGTAATAATTTCCAGCCATTAGATTGATTCGATGATGAATGTTTGTGGATCTGCTGTCAAAGTGCCATCAACATCATGTTTAGCCGGCAAAATTAAGAGCACATTAAATTTTCAAAGCGAACTCACTCGACTGAGTGGCTTGAGCGTGATGATGAAGAAGAAGACGATGAAGAGGAAGCCTTTGACGCCGTAACGTTGGTGTCACATCCAGAATAGCTTCCATTTATTATGTAACGAGGACAACTTCACTGTGAGAGAGATAAAGGGGAGCTAATCGCTAATCACATAAAACCTATCGCAGCTTGTTTGTTCGCCTAATGTCAATTAGTCTCGAGTTTCATTCTTCGCTCAAACTTGAGTGGAGCGGTTGCCGCCTCCTATTTGGGGACTAAGAAGGAAAGAAAAAACTCCGACTTCGCTATCGCATGTCAAACATTTGAACAAGATATGAAATAAATGGAAAAGCTGAGAAAGAGGAAAACTCAGCATACAGATACAGATTTGATGGGAAATATATTTGGTTACAGTAAAAATTTCAAATAAATTAACACTTTTTTGTTTAAATACGTATTTTTTAACAACTACAGCCGTGTGGCCAATGTATGGCTGTTCTTCCGTTTCTACCACCGAGGTGGTGGATACTGTGAGGGAGGATATTGTGAGGGTGGATACTGAGAGGGTGGATACTGAGATGGTGGATACTGTGAGCCAGGTTGTTGTGGAGGATATCCTTGACCGTATTGCGGCGGCGGCGGTGCTGGGTTAGATATAACCACAACTTGTGCTGGTGCTGGTGGTGGAGGTGGCGGCGGACGACGACGGAAAAGCGGCACACCAATTGAAAGCTGAACTCGAGGACCGTGATGATGGTGGTGATGAGGTGGTGGACCACAACCGTGGTCACCATGACCGTGTGGAGGCATCTTTTGTTGAATTTTTGGTTTCTTCGTTAGAAATACGTGCAAACGGGTCGATCGAATGTTTATAACTGAATTGAATAAATACGAAAAAGCTAAACTATAGTTAAAATAGCTAAGCCCCCGCTGAAGTGGTAACCTTATCGTCCTTATCTTATCGCAACATGTCCAAAATAGAAGGAAATCAGTTTGTTATCGAACGCTTTGGATTCGGCTGTTGATTAGGGGTACGATATCTTTTCGCATGACTGCACGGCTGGAAGTAATATTGGTTGATATCGTTAAAGTGTCAATCGCTTTGCCCGGTTATGTGTCATGGGTATTTTTTTTTTTTGTTTTCAGTCAGTTCAAAGATTAACAACTCTTACAGCGGGTATACATTTACCTAACGAGGCATGCAACTTTGTTCCGTATGAATCATTTAACGCTTCAGCGATGACTACCACAACAGGAAATAGGATTTGTACACAGTTCAATACACTTTCTGGTATGACGGGGAAAAATTACTAGTTACATGTTTGGCATATAACGTAATGAGAAAACGGATATTTTTGTGGCCACTTAGTCAATGTTTTTGTTCTATCAGTGGTTTGTAATAAATAGGGACCTAAGCTGTCAACAACTAAGTATGTTTTTCGATCAATTAATACTACATGTCTACATGCTTTTTCTGCCCTCCTACACACCCTCTTATTCGGTGGTTCTATGAGTAAGAATTCGATTTAAAATCGCTTGTCAAGATAGCTAAGTGCCAAGTTTAAATAGCACACACAATATGTTCCATTATTCAGTCGAGCTATTGCCTGCAACAAGTACAGAGACCTCTTAAGGAATAGATAATAATATTTAATAATATGGAACACTATGGCAATTGTGGAAGTCACCATGGACATGATAATGGGCACCATGGCCCCCCAGCACATCACGGTCCAGGACATCATAGTCCACCACAACATCATGGACCACCACACCACGAATCACCACACTACGTACCCCCACATCACGGACCACCACAGCACGGACTGCCACATCATCAAGGACCATCACATTGTGGACCACCGCACCATGAACCACCAACACATCATCACTAACAACCAATAACCAAACATTTTTTTAATAAAGTTTTTTAAGCCCTTGAACATAGACGTTATTTATCATTTTGTAGCCAGATTTATGTTAGCCCTCTCCTTCTATGTGTAAGAATACGTTTTAAAATCGTATTTGAATCAAGAAGATTCGAGAAATGTATCAAAGCTGGGACCAAAGCTGTACAACATCTACACGGCAGACCAACCGCCTCTAGCCGACACAGTTAGATGTTGTCTATTCGCAGATGACTCACTGACATACGCCACTTCAATGTCCCCGCAAATCGCAGCGCGGAGGGTCGAAAACCAAGAAAGAGAAAAGTACAACTACTACACCAAATGGGGTATATGAATAAATGCGGAGAAATCGATACTCATGTGCTTCAGAAGACCATCCGGAGGTAGATGCAGATCAGTAACGGCATGCCGGAGCATTAAAATCGTGCTTCCGAATGGCGCGACAATAACGCCAGTAGACAGGGTGAAGTATCTTGGCGTCAATTTAACCGAGAAATTGAAATTCAACAACCACTCGAAGCTGACTCTTAAAAAGGCCAGTTTTGGATTCCATCGCATCTACATGCTTATGCGAAAACAAAACGTACTAAGCCAGAGGACGAAGTTGCTACTCTACAAGCAACTCATTCGGCCGATCATAGCGTATGGGTTTCCTATATGGCATACCATCTCCAAGACCAGTATGGAAAAGCTTTCGATCTTCGAGAGGAAGATACTCCGAATATGCACCGGTCTCTCCTATGACAGAGACCGCCAGAAGTACCCCAACAACAGGAGACTTTACGAAGAAGCTCGCATCATACCCTTGCAACAATACTTGGTGACACTGTTCCAGAGGCAACTACACGACATCGGAAATCACGTAAACATGGCTATCAGGGACTTGAGAAGTTCGACTCCCGGACAACAATTCCTCAACGCATTGAATCTGATAAATGAGCAGACATTCCCAAGGACATCAAGCAAGGGACTGTATCACTTCTACCAAAGTAGTGATAGTTGTCAACTTCGCGGCTAAATAGGCCGCCACACTACCACCCTCATCCCGAGAGGACCAACAAGGACACACGGAACTGAACACCCCGATGTAAAAGATCTCCACTATGTAAAATTATCAAATCAATAACTTAAATAACATTGTAAATCTTGTAAACATTGAATCTGATAAATGAGCAGACATTCCCAAGGACATCAAGCAAGGGACTGTATCACTTCTACCAAAGTAGTGATAGTTGTCAACTTCGCGGCTAAATAGGCCGCCACACTACCACCCTCATCCCGAGAGGACCAACAAGGACACACGGAACTGAACACCCCGATGTAAAAGATCTCCACTATGTAAAATTATCAAATCAATAACTTAAATAACATTGTAAATCTTGTAAACATTGTACATCCGTTGGGCCCCTATTGTTGAGCCACCACCTTTTCCGCTAGCTTAAGCTTTTAGCATGTAAGACCAATTGTATAGTTTTTGTTCAAATAAAATTGCATTGAATTTTGTTCAATGTTCATCAGTCAGTGAATTGAAATGTGTTTCCCTACCCGAAGAATGCACTCACTCTCTCACCGGCCGTGGATGCGTAGTTCTGATCGATAAGAGAAGTGTTATCTCTTGCATTAATTAGACGCTCTCATCACATGATCTTCGCTTTAGAACGAAAAAAAGATACTTGGCCAGGAGATAACACTGATGATTTTATAGTTTTGCTGCGGAGAGTTACTTAACACCTTTCTTAGCTTACAATCGTGGAAGTGCCATCTTCTCACAATGGTCCACCTCACCGCACGTCACAGAGAAAGTGACTTAATGGCAAAAGCAGAGCGAAAGTTTATCTCATGCCGTGAGGGAACGCTATCAGATGTTTAACATTACCCTTCTTCAAGCACTGATCGAATGGTATACTGTATCGAATCAGCTTAAAGAATCAATTAGCATAAATAGTCACAAATCAAAAACAAAAAGAAATAACCGAAAAACATCCACAAAATGCTATCGACAATGAATCAGAATGCTTATAAATAAAAGGGGGAACTTTTAATATTTTATTTGTAATCTAAGTTCGATAACAAACCATAAAGATAACGATTACCGAAGTTAAAATTTGTAAACAACGTAATTACGATTGATGGGCAAGACAGAATATATTCTTTTTTTTCATTTGTCTTGAGGATTATCCTCTGTTAAATGCCGTCTGGGTTTAATACGATAAAATGATTTAGAGGAATTTATAGACTGACTCAAATGGAACGTGTGGGAAAGAAAATGATTCAAATTTGAACGCAAATGAAGCATACAAAGCAGATAATGTATTATGTCGACTCAAGGTATCAACTAGGCACTGGAAAGAATCTGAAATATGTTACATGAATTTTACTGAAAAACAAAGAACAAAATAAAAAAGCAAAACATGTGAAAATGAGTCATACGAACGCGCAACGCAATTAAATTGATTGATGATATTTCGCGGGTTGATTAATGTCTTGTTGCGCCTATCACCTGCCGCCTGGAAGTAAAGCCTTTTTTTGGAATGTCTCATATTCAAAAATTACACAGATAAAAAGTGAAACAGTCGATATTGAACACGACCCGAATGTATTTAAGCCAACATTTGGGCACCCATGTCAGTTGCACGTACCGCGCGGACCTAGTACATATAAGACAATGCCACCACCAGGATGGGGAAGACAGCCGCACCATCACCACCATCATCATCACGGAGGATTTGGAGTTGAAATTGACGTTGTAGCTCCATTGCCACCACGGCCAGCTGTAGTTTTTGAAGTTTTCGGAAGTCGTCCACGGCCACCACCACCCCCGCAAGCGACTGTTATCGTGGTTAATAATCCACCTCCACCACCACCTGCATATAGATGGTGAAGTCCTTGAGAAGATGTTCACATAAATGGACTTTATATATCCTTTTACATAGTTTTTTTTGTTAATGGTGTTATCTTTTAGTGATTACTTTGTGGAATAATGTGAAAGAAATTATATTTGAGTAAAATTTGGAAACTAATGAAGTTGAAAAATGTGTGTTTTGAAGAGTTGATTTATTGTGTTTTATCGTCATATTCTCAAGAAGTCCATGTGATCATTAACTTAAAGAATGATGCGATTGAGCTTGAACATTAAGGTCCCGTGAACAAGTATGGTGTCCTTATAATTTCGATACGAAAGACCAGCAGACAAAAATACAGAAATAATGAAAAATTGTGAAGCTTCTTTTCGATTTGATGGCGGTATCTTAAAAGCAGCTTGAATATAAAAAGAAAAGGTCGTGCAATGAAAAAAAAATTAAGGAAAATTTCGAACAGAATAAACACCCATCTCCCCTAATAATGCACATTCCTCAAAGCATATTCATAACAAAATAACTAGCCCCCACCCCAATCATAATTGATAAGTACTATAGCGATTCCAATCTACATCTAACCCACCCTTGGCCTACGTTGAATATCACACGTCCCCCGTATTCTCAGCATGCTTGCAAATTATTTCTACATTTAACGAAATTCAAACTAAGTACACCGATTAAGCTGCGTCACGCTAAATGCAAGTCACTGTCCATAACCACCAAACTAACTTCCAATTTACATCAGTTTCGTTAAGAATTTCTAGCTAACTGCAATGAGTCACAGCACCCAGAATAGAATTCATGATTCAACTCACACGCGATAATCATGAAAGCTCTCATTCCATCTAGATAGCTAGAGGCAAGTTTAAATAGCACTCACAACATGTTCCATTATTCAGTCGTGCTATTGCCGGCAACAAGCACAGAGACCTGTAAGACCTCTAAGGGAATACTAAATTATATTTGCTAAAATGGGACCAAATGGTACTTGTGGAGGTCATCACGGCCCGGATCATCACCATGGACATCATCCTGACCATGGTCATCATGGACATCATCATGATCATGGACACCATCATGATCATGGGCACCATGGTTCACCAGTGCATTACGGTCCGGGACATCACAGTCCACCGCATCATGGACATCATCACGGACCACCACACCACGGACCACCACATCACGGCCCAGGACACTATCACGGACCATCACACTGTCACGCACCACCTCACCATGGACCACCGCATCACCACCATCACCATTAAGCACCTGGAGTCATCTCTCCTTCACGAGATCACAATACGCTAAATGGCCTAAGGTAATCATTGTTTGAATAATGTTTAAGCGCATGGACAGACATTCTGTTTGTTGGTCCGTGACTAGATTTAAGTTAGTCGTATGTTGAATTAATAAAAAAAACTCATAAAAAATCACCTGTTTTGTTTGATTCCATGCGCAGTGCGTTATCGATTCTCACAGCCCCTCCGCTTCCAGATAAGATTGATTCTTCCCCATACCACGTTGCTCCACAGAGCCTAGTTACGCTTTATGTCGCCTTGAACGGGCAGACAACTAACTTATGTAGACTCTTTCAAGAAGCGGTGCGCGTGCCGCGCTTTGTTTTAAGTTATCGGCAGTGAGATGGCTGAAAGTATTTTGTGTCATACGTTGGTCTTACGTAAAATCAGTTAGTTAATAAAACAGCAACAGTAGATTCAGAGCCGGAATGGAGTCTGTCTGGGGATTCAGTGTGAGCACAGATTCCGACTGAGTCATTCGAAATTGGTAGAGATTTGCCTTGTGATGAGGGGCGTTATGTTGTACTAATCACGTTGTTTACAAATAATCTTCAGACTTTGCCGTCGAATTGATGGATTTCTTGGGTTCATTGGAACTTGAATGCTCCCCTCAGAGGATTCCTTAAATTTTAATAAACACATGATATGCCTACTTCTATCCAAATGATAGTTGTAATCACTTCAACCATCCCTGCCACCCTCTGACGTCTCAGCTTTTCCACAAGATATTCAATCAAAACGATAGGAATTAATATAACTCAATCACGTGCACACACGAAAAAAAAAGAGAACAGGTGTAACGAAACAGTAAATTTAATTAAGCATGGAATCCATTAGAGGCTCTTAGCAGAGCAGCCGCTTCTCCTCTTTGAACAGGAGCTTTCACATGTGGCGGGGGAACATATCTGTGCCTCATTAATTGCAAACGTTCCACTCGATACTATGTAAGTGGATCCAAGCACACTATGGCCGAGATACAACCTACACAAAGCCCTCCATCCTCCTCAATTCGCTCGACGCACGGAGCAAACTCTGAAAGAGGATGAATGACTACGAGGGACGTTCTGCCACTTCGTTCGTTAGTTGGTTCGAGAAATGCGTCAAAGTAATTTCATTAACTAATTTGCATATGTGATTGATGTGGAAATTCGCTGATGGAACGCGAAGGAGTTCATACACCACCGTGCTGCTGGCTGAGAGTAAAGACGCTGCTAGCCAACCAGTCAAACCAACAAAGCAACCAAACAGCCCGAGGTAGGAGTAGTTATGAGTAAATTTAATTTGCTGATATCTTTTCTTGTCATAGAGAAGATTTAAGGTAGCACATTGCATGTCATTCAGTAGTTCAGCCGGAGCACTAGACCTAGTCGTAGACCCTAGTCCCTTGGAAACTCAAAATACTTTGTGACACTGTGTTTGCGATATGAAAGAGGCAACAAATTTAAACCGGAAAACATGATTTCTCCAGAGGAGAGGACTTCAGCGTGCAGAAGGACAGTAGAAGCAGTAATAGTCATTGTGTTGTGGTGTGGTTTAGTGTGTTGGGCTGAGTTTCATTTTAGACTCCAATAAATCTTTTCAGAAAGTCTCAACCGCCGGCGACAAGCACCGAATGCCTGTTTGGCTTCTGTTCGTAGCGGATTAACTGCTACTAAGCTGCGGTTCGGTCCAACCCGTTCGTTTGGCTGGTGTTGCACATTGGACAAAGCGGCACATCCTTGTATACTGATGCTCCTACAACTTTCGGAGATGTGTATACGGGCGAAACGGAAAAATCTCTCCATCTCCGATGACCTATGACTGCTGCTGTTACTATTTTACAGAAATCAAGGGTCAGCTCGTGGTCTCTGGTAACGAACCAGGAAGTGTGTGGTGCATTGTCTGCCGTTCACCAGGGGAGTGAGTGAGTGAATGAGTGAAGAAGTGGGAAGTCTTGTACGCCCGATAAGATGTAGGCATTTGCGGTGGTAATTTGATTCTAGCACCACTCTACCACTATGCTGCTTGAATTGGAATGACAGCTTCCACGACTAAGTTGTTTGTGATTCCTTTTGTCAATTCGCCTGAATGTGCATCCACGTGAACACACATAGTGGTACAGATGTGTGTGAAGAAAAATTGCAGAGCTATCTTCTGCAAGCGAGGTTGTCTTTCGCTGCGGCTGCTTGCATTTGGTAGCCGTTCATCAGAGCACCCCATCGGACCTTGCTTCTGTAGCAGCAGTATTCCGTATTCGAGTTTGATAAATGGCAGTAGACGAGCACTCATGGATACGAGGTAGGGAATAGGTGGGCTACCCAAAGTGTGTGGAAACAGCCTGTTATCACATTCGATGTCACATTTCTTCTGCGCGAGAATTAATTACGAGAAGATGTCGTGTCGAGAGCTTGTAGCTGCTGCCTTTATCGCTGCAATCACTCGTTTATGGCCGCTACGCGATGTCCTTAGAGGCTTGTATTGTAGCAATGCCTCCTGTAGCTTGCATTCACTATTCCACGTCGTCGATTTTGTTGGCTCGTTTGTTGCTGACTGATCTCGTTTATTGCCTGATCTCGTTGCCTTACATTTGCATAATTGTCAATTTGTCGTTGTGTCGCAAGGCTAACAAACACTGTGCGGTCGCCTTCAACGTTCAACTGAAATAATGGATCGTTGTGGAGCAGCGACGCGTTTGGATTCTTCGAATGTTTATGCTTATGCGCATCAGATACCACATCTATCAAGGGTCTGTGTTGACTGTATTCAAGGAGACCAGTTAAAAGCGTATCAAATTGTATCGCGTTTCCGTTTGGAAAGGAACGCACGCAACAACTAAAAAAGGCCAGTAAATCTTTTTGATGCATGTGTGAAAACGTTCCTTAGAGCCGCACGCTGTGAACAATGTGTATATCAGAGACGTCAGCTCACTACGACCGGAGCATTGTCTGTCCAAAAATCGTTCATCTTTTGTGCTGGGACACGGCGCGTAGCTCTTACTCGTCTCCGTAATCCGATTAGAGACAGGAAACTCGTTTACAAATGCAGCAGAACATGGGGTGAACTGTAACTAAGCTGTCTGGAGAGGCACACAGCTACATAAAGGAAACGATTACGTGAATATGCAGTAAATTATAATTTGTCCATTTTAACTTCTCAGAATGGACGCTTGTTGGCCTCGTACTTCGTGATTTACAATTAAAGCCAACTACTTTCGCCGATCTACCGCACAACTAATTCGTGACATTTGTGGAACGGTTCTTCGCCCCTTTTTTTTGTTTGTAGATTTAGCATCAATTTCGTAGGGAATCCTGTTTGTTTGAACTCTGAAGAGGTGACCGTAAGCTTTCCTTTAGCAATAGAAGCATGAAGTAGGACGACGCATTTGTTCTTCCGCCAGGATTAAATTACGAATAAATCCTTTCCTTTCACCTTGGTTGTACTAATACCAATCTCACACTGTGTGGTGTACCAAAGAGAGAGAAAGAGAAAGAGAGAGAGAGAGAGAGAGAGAGAGAGAGAGGGGCAGAGTTGGTATTAATGTAAAGAAATGGTTTTCCATATTTCCTCATCTTTGAAGGGAACACGCTCCCACGCAATACACTTTGATCGCGACGAATTGGGGTGGATTTTCGAAGGATGTTATAAAATTTAGTTATCGAAGTGAAGGTAAATACGAGTAAATCCCTTTATTCGGTTTCGATTCCGAACTACTTTCTAGGATTTCCACTTTATCTACTGACTGCTGTGTGAATGAAGATGACGATGATATCCTTTGAAATTGCAAAATGTTTCTAAGGCGAGGAATTGGAAGCCTTCTTCGTTGAAAAATCTGAGAATTCTCCTCCGTCTGACATTCGCTTTGATACTTATCGATTGCGTGTAATGGTAACGTGTTTTGTATTCATGTTATTTGTTTGAAAAGCGAAGCTATTTCCAAGCCAAAAAAAAAATGCACACTTAATGAGAAGTGACGAATTTTGAAAAAGAAGAACAGAGTCAACCTGTAATTACTCACGTATGCCCTGTTCAAGTCACTGCCAACTAGAGAATAGTTTTCAGTCGGAAACTCTCAACCCATGTGCGAATTCGCTTGGTAATAGTTTCCCTACTTCACACAAAAAAGGATCCTAATTCAAATTCCCTTTGCATTTAAATTGAAAAAGTTTTGATTTGACAAAGCACCTAGCATCACCGTCTACTACACAGTACCCCGGGCTTTCACTTAAACAATAAACGAAACAGTGGAACGAGCTGAGCAGAACAAGAGGGCAAATTTCGAATTGGAAACATGAAAGACAGTGAGGAAGATAGAGAGAGAGGGAAATCTTCAAATTCCTGGCCTGCAGCCTGGGAAATATGACACAAAGATAACACGCGGAATTTATTAGTTCCAACTCTCGAGTTCCAACCGACGACTGTTGAAGAGCTCACTGAGTTTCACGGATTCGTGGGCATGAGATAAATCATTTGACACTCACTAAGGCAGCTGATATTTTTCTTTGCGCCTGTTGTTTTTCGTTTTTTCTTTTTCTTCTTAATTAATGTCCAATCGTGCAACACGGTCGTAAACATTCGGTGGAATGTTGAAATCAAAGATTTAACGAAGCAATAAATTACAAATCGCACCTTGGAGAGTTACAGAGTTCCAGAGCAGACCGAAGTCGGGCATGTTCATGGGTCAGTGCATAGAAATGGAAAATAAAACAAAAATATAAATAAAATAACATAATCCTCACTATGCAGGAGTAAGATGATAATAAGTCATTTTGTGGGGATAATGATGATGATGAATCACACCGAGGCGGGTTGAGGCTGCATTTTGTCGTTTATGCGATTTCCACTCGTTGATGTCTCCCGGCGGCATGCCTCTGGGAATTGTCTAAGCAATCACCCATCCCATATGGATAAGTAATTGCAATCACCAAATTGCAGAAGACCAATGGGCAGGCGCACGTTCCGCCATTAAACAATCGATTAATCATATGATCAAGGGAATGAAGCGCCCAGCAAGAGGCCGTACCGTAGGTAAACGGAGGGTGTTGATAAACAAATCGAAATAGTAGTATAAAATACTTGCTACAAGCACCATTAATTACCTTTGATGGATGAAATGGAATGAATCTAATGCTTAAAATCCCATACAGCACACACCCACACACCGCTGGGTTGCCTTTTTAAACAGATCTGCGGCTATGGCTAAATTCCATGGGAACAAAACGCAAAATCCCCAACGTCCAGAGTACACGGGATGTTATTTCCAAAACAGAGGATACCACCAGCACCAATGATTACGACATGACATGCCAACGAAGCCGCATTCAACTGTTGTCAAGTGGCAATGGTGTTGGCGGTGATGCTGGTGATGTTGCTGCAGTTGAAACGTTGCAGCTACAGCTCCCCCGGGATACCGAAAACAACCCGAAATTAGAAGAGCAACAACATGTCCACGAATTGAAAACATTTCCAGAACACATTTTACGTTCCTCCATCTCTCGGTATGGTTCTTTTTTGCTTTTTTGTTGTTGTTTTGTTTTGTTGAATGTGGTGTCTCTAGTTAGTTTGTTGTGCTCGTGTACAACAGCGTACGCCCAGAGAGCAGACCAGGCCAGACCACCCAAAGAGTCATGCCATTCGAAATGGTCAACGAGATGAGATAGTGGCTCCACTGATTGGATTATAAATAGAAAACAAAAGCTTGTGCAAGGTACTTTCGATAGACTGGACAGATCGCTATCGCCCCTCAAACGGTGGGCATCAGGTGGAGAAGCTGTTAGCTAACCGCAGATATTCCCAAGCCATCTTATCTTGATGGGAGGATACCAAAAATCCCGTCTCGTTTTAGGGGGAAAAACGATTTATTGTGAGACGTACACCACTCTGGCTAATTAAGAACATCGATGAAATATTTACAACACACACTCACACAGTTCTTATGCGGATGCATCTATCACTGGAGTGGCATGTTGGACTATATCCATGCTCGTGCCCATGGTTGTCGTGTACAAAATCTACTGCCCAGCATCAGAGATCTTATCGGAGTGCTTGTTTTTTGGCCGACCGGCTTAATTGAACCTTTTATCGACCCACGTATCTGTGACAGTTGCCGTAGCTGTAAAACGTTGCCTATTAATGGGATTTAAAATGGAAAATATCTCGAGTGATGTCATAATTCGTAATAATATGGTTCATCGGCACAATATTCGGCGAACAGATGCAATTATGGAATATCAAACATATCTCAGTTTCGCATGATATTTTTTTTTAAATTAATTTCCAGCTCAATGAGCGGCATCAGAGGTTCTGGTCCTCTGAATCGTTTTGACTGCTGACCGTATCGTATTTGAACACGCATTTACAATTATTTATTACTGCCCTGCCATGAACGAAGGAATAACCGAAAAAAATGCTTCGAAAATTATTGGAAAACAGAAAACGAATGAAAGTACAAGGGGAAGACAAAAATGTACTCGGCTTCACGGGAAGCCCCCCTTTTGGCGGAGACATGACAAAGAAACCTTGTGTTCTGGGCCAGTGACTTCATTAATAATGAAAATTTATTGCGACAATGGTTGCTAGAAAACGAACAGTACCAGAACCACATACATCTCAATTTCCTAAGTGACCAGCTATGTATTATTAAGGGGTTTTTCAGTACGGATAGCCAGTCTGTCCGGCTGATGTCTGTCGCAACGGGTCGAACCTGGGACCGGAGCGACACACCTCCGACAAGCATTGAGGATTTATTATGTGGAACACGTTTCAGTTGTAGCTACTGTTTATATGTACCATACATAGATACAGATGCATCAAATATTGTTTCTACAAAAGTACGCAACTCGTAACAATCCATTTGGCACTTCCTCGCATCCTTTTCATGTGTGTTTTTTTTTTCGATTGTCAGATCACTGTGATGCATTCGGTGTACCCATACATTCACCATCGACCACGCGGTACAGATAAGAGGGACGTGCTGAAAATATTGAATAATTGTCAGATGGTGAGCGCTAGAGAGTGGGGACCATTTTATCACTTGATGAGACAGACAAGTGCGTTTGCTCGTGCGACAAATATCCTTGTGGATAATGGGAGCACAGAGCACAAATTCGGATTGCTGGGTGCCCTTCAGTTTCTGAAGTGACACGCGGCTGAAACCGACTGCCAGGGGATGCAATTGGCGTTAATGCAATTGTTGCGTCTTAAGGTTTTGGATATACACCGCTAATGCGTTGCAGGGATAAAATGGGGGATATACCTTGCACCTTAAATAAAGAAGTTATATGATGTGGAAAATTCAAATATCTGCTCTTGAGAATGAGTTTTAAGGTAAGAGGATACAAAAACCAGACAATGATGGAGACAATTTAGCATATTTTGTTTAAAATGGAATAAATTATTGTGTCTTTTGATTAAGTTTTGTAAAATTGTTTGCGAAAAAAAGAAATAACTGCAATGGACCGATCTATTTGTATGCAATCAGATGCCATTAACGAAAATACACCCAAACAAAGACATTTGATTCACACACAGAATAATTTCAATAAATTAACGGAAATGGTAAGACTTTTTTTAATAATAATAATAATATATATTTTATTAAAAAATAATAACAATGTTAAATACAATTACAAAAAAAAATCGGTTTAAGCATGAAACAAGGCAATACATTATGTTGCCAGATGGACAAGTGACCAATGTATAGAAACAAATAAACGCAGAAAATCCAAACAAATGTTACAAAAAGATTAAATTAACGGTTCAAAAGTTTGTTCAATATCCGTGTTATTGAAAGAAAAAAGCCTTAACATTAACCAAAAATACTGTTATTACTCTTTCGCATCTAATGTATTCAGCAAGCAAGTTAAAGAGACGATGTGCAACAACAGAATTAAACCTAGAGATTTGTGATCTTTTTACTATAACTGTTGGTACTGTTACAAAATTCCTGGTGCTATTTCGCAAGTTGTAATTTTCATGTGCTCTAACCTGATAGTATCCAGATTTCTCAAAAAATATTTTTAAAACTTTCAAGTTTCACTAAGCTGTCAGTTGTTCGATTCACTTTGCAGATAATACCGACTGCTTGTTTCTGTTTAATTAACAAGGGATTAATGTGCGTGTAATATGCCCCACCCCAGCAAGACAGCCCATACTGTTGTAAACCGTTGTAAACTAGCTTCAAGATAATTTTATTGCAGTACAGACTGAAGTGGTACAACTGTTTTACTACTCTATTCATATACTGTTTCAAGTAATTAGTATGATCTTTCCAACTAAGCTTATGGCATTAAACAATACCCAAATATTTAAATTGTTGTACAAACTCAATATTAATTAATCAACTAATCAATTATATATGCATGTAGTTATATATTTTTTCTGATGATTTTTTTCGATTATATTCGCGAATCACGATCACCAACCAGGAATGAGAGATATGTACAATCAAAACCGGTTATAACGGGGGGTATGGGCTTGTGTACAAAGGGCAAAGTTGCTGACTGCCACAAACTGGTAGGATGCCAGCGCGATCCCTGCTTGTGCATAAGTCAAGTTGACATACAGCCTCCTCGTGGCGCCCTCTGGATAGCCATCTCAACAACCGTTGTGTGGTGAACCAATGTATGCAGCGAATCCTCTGTCCGAGGGTTAAAATAATGGGCCTCTCCTCTTAGTTTGGAGGTTGTGCTTGAGGATAACTGCCTCACCACGTAAAAAAATAACGAGTTCAGAAACAACAACCTTTCTCCAGTGAGTTTCGGTTTTGCACGTGGAATGTGAGGTCCCTTAACAGACCACGTGCAGCCGATTATCTCGCGGTGGCCTTAGACTGCTACAAAGCAGACATAACCGCTATCCAGGAAGTGCGGTGGAATGGGCCGGGCAAAAGGAGGATTGCTACATGTAAAGAGGGCAGCGCTTATTTGGATGTGGATTTGCTGTTCGAGGCAGACTTAGGCAAAAAGTCTGAATGAGGAAATCTTTGCTAGAGTTATCGAAAAACACAGCTTGCACTACAACACATCCGGAAACGGACTCAGGCTGGTGGATTCCGCCTCGGGGCGTAACCTCTCTGTGATAAGCACGCGGTTCCCACACCTTAACATCCATAATGGGACATGGCGGTCACCTGATCAATCAACCGTCAACCAGATTGATCACACTGCGATCGACGCCAGACACTCCTCCAATATTGTCGACGTTCGAAAGTTCCGAGGAGCCAATATGGACTCGGATAATTTCCTTGTCGTAGCCAAGGTATGGATGAGGATATCGAGAGAAATACGTCGAGTCGAGACAGGACACCTCGGTTTGACGTTGGAAAGCTATAATCGCAATCGATCGTTAGGAACTTTGCCGACCGAGTCTCCCAGAAACTCTCCAAAAGTTCGACCCTGCCTACACCCACAATAGACCAGGAATGGAAACGTTGTCAAGAAGCCATCAAAGAAGCTGGCACTGATGTACTGGGTTGTACGACAGCACCAAGAAAAAACCCATGGTTTGACGAGGAGTGCAGGCAGGCACATGCAGTCAAATAAGAGGCCTACAAGGCAACTCTGCATCGAACAACGAGAGCTGTTCGTGAGCTCTACGAACAGAAGAGAAGGGAAGAGAACCGGTTTCTCAGAAGGAAAAAGAAATAGCACGAGAAGCGCGCGGTCGAAGAAATGGAGAGATGTTACGACAGGAAGGAGGTCCGAAAGTTTTACCAAAAGGTAAAACAGTTATCCGGAGTGTATAGACCTCGGGCAGAAGCCTGCAGGGATGAAAATGGACAACTAGTAGTCGATGCTGAGAATTTGGAAAAATCACTTCTGCAGACTGTTAAACGGAGATGACGACACAAACTCCTCTGTCAGGCAGAATGTTCCACTTAATTTGGACGATGATGACCGTTTCGTATGAACGCCCGAAACCATTCGTCAATAATCTGGTAGGTCCTTATCAGTGCGGTTTCAGGCAAGGAAACTCCACCAAATCTTCACACTACGCAGATCCTTGAGAAGACTCAAGAGATGCAGATCAACACCCACCACCTATTCGTCGATTTCATATGACAGCGTGCATAGAGACGAGCTATACAGCGCCATGTCTAGTTTTGACATTCCTGCTAAACTCGTCAGGTTGTGCAGGATGACGATGGAGAACTCTCGCTGCTCCATCAAGGTCTCTAATGAACTCACCGAGACATTCAATTTAAAAAAAGATTTTAGACAAGGCGGGCAAAACAAAGTATGAACATGCTTTGAAACTTTGAGGTAGACTACCTCGGCTCTGCAGTAAACAGGGACAACAACACCAGTACCTAAATCCACCGCAGAATTACAGCCAATCGCTGTTTCTTTTGGCTCAAGAGACAATTGAGTAACAGAGCCATCTCTCGAAGTACCAAGCGGACTTTATATAACACTCTGATCATCCCTGTCCTGCTCTATGGCGCAGAGACATAGACGCTATTGAAAGCGGATGAAGAAGCTCTGGGTAATTTCGAGAGAAAAGTTCTACGTGCGATCTTTGGCCCTGTTTGCGTTGATGGTGTATGGAGGAGGAGATTCAACCACGAACTGTACGGGCTGTACAGCGGCATGCACCTAGTTAAGCGTCTTCGGATCCAACGCTTAAGATGGCTAGAGCATGTAGAGTGGATGGACACCACAGATCCGGCCCGAAGATTCTTCGATTCCGACCCATTGGGACAACGCAACAGAGGACGTCCTCGAACGAGATGGCGCACACAAGTGGAGAAGGACCTCAACGAACTTGGTGTGCGCAATTGGAGGCAGCTGGCGAAAGATCGTGCTGGCTGGAGAAGCTTGTTGGTTGAGGCCCAGGTCCACCCCGGATTGTAGCGCCACACAAGGAAGAAGAAGAAAACCGGTTATAACGACCTTCAAGGCACTGACGAAATTGGCCATTATTACCGATATGTCGTTTTAACAGATATCAACGCTTGTAAAGAAATCGGTTTTCAATTAGACATCTTGTTTTATTTTTTTCATACTTTTATTTTATTCTTGATGCATAGGCATTTAATATATACTTATGTATGTGCATTTACTGATTTTAAAGAAAGTGGTAATATCTCTTTGCTTGGTTATTGTTTTTATAAATTGTTTTTGTATTAGGCTGATGTTTCCATTATGCGCACTAAGCTAATTTATTTTTCTTGTTTCAATTTACACATTCTAAGATTTTTAGTTTAAAGTTTTCAATTTGCACAGAAAAGTCCAAGTATTCTATCATAGCACAAATGGATGCGGTCACGTTTGTGCGAAGTGATTTCAGTTTCTGAAGAGGGTGAGATGGTGCATGCAGTGAATGTTAGAAAATATTATAGTTTGCCCATTTTTTTTACTGATATTATTATATGTACTGCTATGTACCCCAGAGTAAATATAATTGAACTTGAGCTTCAGGCGCATACCTGACAACTGTTGACATACCCTTAGCGGAGCTACACGAGCCACCTACCCCGTACTTTACATACAACTGACTTTCTTTCAGGGGCCAAACAAAATTTAATTTCCTCAAGAAAAAAATATATATTTATGTTTCTTAGGCC
This sequence comes from Eristalis pertinax, assembly GCA_907269125.1. Taxonomy (NCBI): domain Eukaryota; kingdom Metazoa; phylum Arthropoda; class Insecta; order Diptera; family Syrphidae; genus Eristalis; species Eristalis pertinax. Next base: position 11,421,665 of record OU026146.1, on the reverse strand, counting down.
ATTCTAAGAAGAAAAATAAAATTGTTTGCTCAGTGCGCATAATGGAAACCCATCCGCGGTATTTTATTCAAGGGGTTTATAATGGACCTCAGCCGGAACCTAAGAGTTTATTCATTATAATGGTCATGTCGGTTTAACGGATGTCGTTGTAAACGGTTTTGACTGTATAAGATTAGTAAGGTGATACATTTTCGTTCGTTCTACGCATTCTACATCCGACATCCGATTTGAGAGCTATTTGCCATTTAGATACGAATTGCAAGAAATAAAACTAAATGTTTGTCTTTTTGTTAAGAAAAATCGTGTTATGAAAGTGTGTCAGGGTGAAAAAGTGTATTTTATACATATATTCTTGAAGCCCTAGTCATTAAGAACGAGCCTATTAAGGTCTTAATTATGGCATACTAAAAACAACGTTTTTGAATTTTGGAAGCTAAGAGGGCTGACGTCGTCCTGTTAAAACCTTGGCAGGACTCAAAGAACGCTCAATGTTACGTTGCCAATAAGTTGGTGTAGGTCCATGTAACATTCCTGGTTAACACCGATCCGGCTCTGGTACACGACCTCATGAGGGCGTGTGTTAAGCCTCGCATGGCCTCCCTGCCTGCAGAGAAAACCATTAGAGCCTGGGTGACTACACATTCGAACATTGAGTGGGGACCCAATAGAAATGAACACAAACAACAAAAACTTAAAAAACGGAGGATTTGAAGCGGGGTGTATAATGGCCACGTTCCAAAGAAGCTCGAAGGTGCAGAGATCACCAGTTGGGCAGACACCAACGCCCCGAAGGAGCGAGGGGGAGTGCGTGGCTAGTTAACCAAGCGCACAATCGACTTCTTAACTAACCTCCCAACCAAACATCTTCCATAAATGGGGAGAACAGATTAAGACTTTATTGGAGATGTTGGAAGACGGCAAGGACTCTTTGAGCGTGCATATCGGAATACGGAAGAACAATGCCTCGCAGACATCTCCTAACTCCTAACTCCTAACTCCTCCCAAAGACCCTAACTCGAAACGGCGACAAAATCCACCAGAAGTTGAGGGAAAGGTAAATGACGACAAAAGGGAGCGCAATCCAAACCAAAACCAGTTCAAGGCATAATCGGTGAACGCAGAGGTCCGTACGCCGACTCACCGATCAAACGAAATAAAATATATCGATGAGGTCACAATAAGAAAGGATATCTACGATGCAATCGTATCGCAGTTCTAACTGGACGGAATACAAGAAACAGGCGCCCTAAGCTTAAGAAAAGCGTACGGCGGTACACAAGTCGCAACGATTTGGCTGCCAGGAGACAATGCTAACACAATGCTGAAGTAAAGCAAGATCAAGATTGGCTGGATAAAGTGCCGTATTCGGGCGCGCATGGAGCTCAGGAAATGCGATAGGTGCCTAGGTTTCGGACACACGGCACGCCAGTGCAAGAGCGAGAACGACCGCTCAAGACAGTGCAGAAGATGCGGCGAAGAAGGACACGTAGCAAAGAACTGCGGAAACGATCCGAAATGTTTCTGGTGAGCCCTTACCAAGCCATGCTGAAGGTCGTCCAGCTTAACCTGTACCTGTGTACCTGTGCGGCCGCGCAAGGCTTGCTAGCACAAATGACGGTGGAAAGAGAGCCATACAAGTCCTCGGACATAGCAGCTTGATAGAGGACAAATCAAAGAAGGCAGCAGTATGAATCTGTGGAAATCACGCTCTACATAAAATTGGTAGTCCATCAAACTTCTTCGTGACTACTTGAAGAAACAGCATCCACTTCTACAGCTGTTACGCACCTATTAGTCTGTCTCACAATGATTACCTGAAGTTGTTGGACGACATAGTGGCTGGCGCACAAGGAAAGCACCCGGTGATTATCGCCGGCGACGTCAACGCGTGGTCTACGGAAAACCACAGACGCAAGAGGTTCAACTCTACAAGAAGCATTCGCCTCGAAAAAGGCTTAGCAAATAACGACTCAAGGCAAACTTTCCGCAAAGCAGGAAAGGGGAGATACCATAATAATTTATCTTATTACTGAGAAATGCATTATATGTACATATGTATATAAATTGAGCATTTATTAATGGGAGGCTTTCAAAGAAAAACAATGACAAAAACCTTCATTTAAATTGCCCTCTGTCCCCGAAACGCTGTGAATTATATTGTTTTTCGCGTTTGTATATTCAAAACGTTTCCAAAAATTAAGATTCCCTGTGTTGCTCATAATCTTAAAAAAAATATTGACAAGTAAAATTGGCTCTAGTTTTCAAACTTCAACTTGAGGGCAAGAACCTACTTTTTTTCAATTCTTGAATGAAGGCTATAAAACTAAGTTTATTTGCCAGTCATGGCATATAAATCAGCTTTATATTACTCTGATGAATTAAATTGGTGCAAAGTATTCCTGTAAAGAGCAGGAACACTTTGCATACTTTTTAACCACGCAAGCCCTGTCTTCTTAAAAATATGAGTCATCTTTTGAACACTCTCCAAATACTACATGATCGTGAGCAAATTCACTAATCGGCGGCCATGTTGCTAAGAATCCGCGCATTTTCCGCCATTCGTGGTAATCTTGTAAAAGTATGTGTGAAATACAAGGGAATTCCACTACAGACTAATCCTTGACGGTCTCCTTGACGCCATGGGCTAGGGGTAAAAATGGCCAAAGTTGCTTAAAAGTCTTGAAGAGGCCGGCTGGTTACATAATGTGAGTGGTGTTAGGTGGCAAAGCAAATATTATGATATTTTTCTCACTGCAAAATTAACATCGGCGGGTTACATAATGTGAGTGGTATTAGGTGGCAAAGCAAAAATCTTGATATTTTTCTCATTGCAAAATTCACAAACTTAACTCCATTGCAAGATGGGACTTATACCCATCTACCAATATTGTAACTGGCCTTTTGACATTTTCCTGTTCAAACCACTTATATATCAATTCGCCACATATTCAAAAAAGTTCTCACTCTTCATCCACACACTTTCGGTTTAACCCAAAAACCGATGTACTGGCATGCTCTTCACAATATCCCTTGGTTTGGGAAGAAGCAACTTTCCATCCGCAGAAGGTAGGTAGATAGATGTGACTGGCAAAAAATCCCTAGGGGATTTGCCTCACTTAGACCATTAAGGTCCGTTGTGCTGTCACTATTTCCCGCCACTGTTGGTATGTGTTTTAATACTTATAACCAGTTGCGCGTTTTTTATGAACTTGAGGATGTCCTTTATGTTGTTGTTAGCTAGATTTTCAAGATTGTCGAGGAAATATCTGCCCATAAGTTCTCTTCTTGTCTCTGCAAGGGATGGACAGGCTCCGAGGTAATGCAGAACAGTTTTCTCTTTCTCCTTATCCATGCAGCTCTTACAGAAATCATTGTAGGGTGCTCGAAGCCGTCTGGCTTGATTGCCAATTAGGCAATGGTTAGTAATTACGCTAACTACGTTACTAATGTTTCTCCTGTCCATTTCCAGGAGAGTTTTAGTTTTTGATGGATCTAGTGTAGGCCACATCGTTTTCGATGAACTATTTGTCCAATTCCGCCCATCTACAATTGATTTTGATTTTGGCGTCTGTCAGTAGAATTGATTTTAACGCTTTCATTGGGGTGAGGTGTCTCCTGATTTCGTGCCAGTGGTTTCGTTGCCCGGTATACCCATGTGTCCAGGGACGCAGCACAGGGTATGGTTGCATCAGTCCGTTATCTCCCTTAGATATAAGCGACAGAGTCTTACCACCTTAGAGTTAATGGATGATGTTTCCAGAGCCCTTGTAAATAACAAGGGCCCCGTCTATCGGGGTCACTGATAGCCGGAGGGCTTGAATATCTGAATATCTGCTACTTCTGCTTGGAAAGCACTGCAGTGATTTGGGAGTCGTGTGGCTACTGCTAGCTCCGGCGAACTGGCGTATACACTAGAGCATGTGTCTTCCGCCGACTTGGAGCCGTAAGTGTAGATTTCCTTAACAGTGGCATTGCACACCTTTCTTTCATTCCACTCTATTCTCGAGGGGATTACTGTTTTGTGAATTATGCTGCATGCATGGCAAAAAGCTTTCCCTAAATGTCCATGGGGAGGAGATTGAGTAAGATTTCGAAGGCTGCCGTGGGTGTTGATCTGAATGCACCTGTGATGCAGATGCAAGCCTATCTTTGTACTCTGCTTATTCTGATAAGATTTTGTTTTATTTTTAGTACCTTCCACCACACTAGTACTCCGTAAGTCAGTACTGGTCTTACTATTGCCGTGTAAGTTATTCTAGGTCGGATTGCCAATTTTGGTCCGACTACTTTTCTGCAGGAGTAAAGTGCAATCGATGCTTTCCTGATGCGCTACTGAATGTTATGTCGCCAGTTTAGTTTGCTGTCGACGATAACACCCAAGTACTTCGATCGATCAGTGAAAGTGAGTTCTACCCCTTTCAACTTTCGTGAAGTGATGCTTGGAATTTGGTATTTCCTTGTGAACAGGACCAGCTCAGTTTTACATCAAGTCCAACACTGTCCGTCTTTCTAGCTAAAGTGCAATATCATCAGTATATGCTATGGGTTTGCATCCTATCGCACTTAATGTCTTAGGATGTCATCAACAACAATAATCCAGAGAGGGGGTGATAGGACTCCTCCTTGAGGTGTTCCTCTGAAAATTCTTCTTTTTGTTCTGTAGTTGCCTAGTTGAGATTCAATTTTTCTATTATGTAGTACATTGTTTATCCACTCTTGGACACACGGTTTTCGTAAAGCGTATCATATCGCTTCGAATTGGACGTTGTTGAAGGCCGGAAAGCTATCATCGTGGATTCCTTGTTATCAAGGGACTTTTCAATGGTACTTACTAGATTACTCTAGCCTTTCTCCATAATATTGGGGTATAACCAAATTTGAGGCAGCTCCTAAAGATGGTTGATAGCCATGGTGCTATTAGTTCGAAACCGTGTTGTACGTCCACCGGCCTAATATCACCTGGGCCCAGTGATTTGTAAGGATCCAAGCTTCTCACTGCCCAGTGAAGTTTATGTGGCGTTATTGGACGCGATTGTATTGACTATGGTTGGCATGATTCCTCTTGACTAACGCCGCTTAACTCATCTGTCGCGTCTTTATTTCCCGGGAAGTGAGTGTCTATTAGGAGTGGAATAATCTCTTCACGAGAGTCAGTCCCGGGGACTATTCTATGTATGTTGGCATTGTTAGGGTTTTGGATAGTAGTAGTCTTAGGTGACTACATTCCTTTGTACTTTCAATGCTTCCACAGCATTGAAAGGCTTTGCCTGAATAAATCCCAGTCGACCTCTTCTCTGGAGATTTTTGTTCTATCGAAGCCCATTCTGCTAGCTTTGAGTAGTTCTGCTAGTTCTCGATTCGACCATGGTGGCTTTCTGGTTTTCTTTGGTCTGCTCAGAGCGCAGGCGGTGTTAAAAGCGGAGTTCATTGCCCTCTTCAGATCTCGCACAAATTCGTCAATAACCTGCGTAGAGATTGGTCCAATTTTCGTTGAAGAGGCTCTTTATACCTTGATGATACTCTTTATACCTGAGGTTTCTGAATCTGCTTTCTGCAATCTGTTTTATTGATGTATAGTGTGCACCCTTTAGCCCTCAGTCCGGAGATATGGTTATCTTTGATAATCCACGGCTCCTGGATGAGGGAGATGTCCCCCACGTCTTTGAGTCAACGGGGAGTGAGGTTGGCAGATGCAGCCTTTGAGTGGTGTAGATTTATCCGTGTGTCATATCTTCGTGTCCTGTATTCTTTAGATATTCTGTGAGCTCCAAGAAATATTTGCTCTGGTTTTGGTTATTCCTTCAGCTTCCCTTGAAGCAGGTACATAATTTTGTTTTAAAATTAAAGAAAACCGAGTGTTTCCGGGCCTGCAATCTTAGAAGAGTGTTCCGCTCTTATTAAGATTAAGTATCCATTCTGTGCTTTTCTTCATCAGCTGAAAGATAAAATTCTGGTCCAAATCTGGAAACATGTTCAGATATTCTATCATGAAGGGGTTGTTGAATAGTTGTCCCAGGAATTCCGTAGGTTGCGTGGGCTTTTCTTACGCTCAAAGTATTATTTCTTATGTCACGAAGAGCCAAGGCCATTTTCTCTTTATCTGGTACTTTGATTTGACATATCTACACAATTTTTGATTTTGATTGGAAGGCTTCAGTGGCCGAACACTAGCTTTGTAATTTCAATAATCGACCGGCAGTGCGACTATTTACTTCGTTGTGAAATCAGAGCAATTCATTAATAAACTTTCAACATTGTACGTCAGAAGATAATTCTAAGTTATAATGTACTTCTTTAGTGTTCGACCATCCCATCTTGGGGCACGAGTACGATGACTTTGGCGCCAAGGATTAATAACGCTTGTTTTTAGAGGGGTCAAAAATTACATTTATTACTATGGAAGAGAGGGTCTGTCTTGCCCTGTTTAGGGATTATGGCTGTGCAGTGAGGGAACTCCCTCATCGAACCCTTTAGACCCGGGTTAAAAACGGGCAGTGCATATCGGTCTTTGTCTTGCAGTTGATTAAACGCATTTTATCAGCCGCAACCTATGGCCGACCTACATATCTTAGGGTAGTTTTTTAGGGTAGTGTTAAGTTGTACATATGTATATAAAAAAAAAAAAAAAAAGTTTACACATGTGTACACTTGTGTACTTATGTATACACATGTATATAGGACATATGCATATATATGTGCGTATTTTGTAAGATACACATATATATATGTATGTATGTTAAGTTTAAGGTAGTTTAAGTTATTTTAAGGTAGTATGTAAGTTAGTAAATAAGTTTTAGTAAAATCAGTTCGGATATTAAGTTTTTTATAATTTTCTTAATTTTAATTTACAGTTAAATTTATTTTTTACTATTCCAAATGCATTATTAGAATAAGTCGAAAGACATAGATTAAGATTAAGTTTAGCTTAGAGTGCCCGCCTAGGGCCAGTAAGTTAGAAGAAGTAACAATGTTCGTCCAACTAGTTTTAAGCATTTTTGTCTAGTATTTAAGAATTTGTTATGAATTAAGTTAATGAAAATGAACTAAAATGAGAAAAATGAGGGATTATGGAAAATTAAAAAAACAATACTTGAAATAGGAAAAAAAATATTAAAAAATAACAGCAACACTTACAATGAAGTACTATACCTGTTTTGAAATCCGGAAACCTGTTCTTTAATCATAAATTTAAATTAAATTATTAATAAAAAAATTCAAAATCAAAAAAATATCAATTTTGGCATTTACGTGGTCTTCCTTTGATGTAAGTGAATGAATAATAGATTAAGCGTCTGGCAAAGCGCCTTAACAGTTTTTGTTAATTATCAGTAACAGAGTGGTACGTTTTCCGCATGCAGCAGGTCTCGGTTACGCAACTTCGTTGCTCCGCTTGGGGTGGGTGATTTTCGTCAGGCAGGCGTAGTAGTTTTAGTAATTTTCAATTACAGTAGCATTCACTTATAGTAACCTCGATTGTAACGACATTTCTGTTGCAGAGGACGATTGGCCCCTCTCTGAATGGATTGCACTGATGAACAATTCAAACATTGTTGCTTCAGAAATAGCATGGAAGGAGTTCGTAACCGTTGATGAAAACATTTTAATCTCTGATGATCCAAATTTAGGAGAAATAGTCAGTGCTGCTGCTCCAGCGGAAAATCCTATTTTATAGAACTCTGATGACGAAGACGGCCCTTCAATAGCCGAGGCATTAAATGCAATAGGTCTGGGAAAAGAATACTGTTATTTCGCTAACGCAGCGCCAGGCTTAACAAATAATGTGTTGCAAGTTGAGAAGTTCTTTATCTTAAAAATAAACGCCAGTTGAGTAGTACAGATTTTTTTAAAAGAACGGAATCGTAATATGATATGTACGAAAAAGAAAAAATGTATCTTTGTATGTACATATATGTATATGTACTTGCTTTTCATTTAAATGAAATAAAAATACACGTCATATAAAATATAAATAAATATTTGTCTAAAACTATTAACTATTGTCTATAACTCCCAAAAGGGGCGAGATATTTTTGGTGCCAAGGTTATCCTGCTCTCCCCCCTCTTTGCACCATCAAATACATGCCTTATGCAAGAACAATACAAATTCATTAAAATGTTATATTCCAAACAAATTGTGTCATAAATTAACACCTATCCAAATGATCATTACTAAAAAACAAGCAATCACCACATTCTTACACTTTCGTAAACGTCGCACTACCTGATGTGTACCAGCTGCAGTATATGAAATTTGACGGTAGATGTTTAGGACATGTTTCTGCATCTTTACATTAAGAAAATTCCTAACGTTATGTATATTACACGATCAAAGGGGTTAAATGGCCCAATCACTAGAGAGTGGCCGACCACTAGTGCCGTTTACGTCGTTAAAAGTTTAAGTGTTTGACGTATAAACCCATCTGGACCCAATTTTTCGCGTGGAATCGCATATCAAATGAAAAGTTGTTATGTTATGTAATGGGTTCCTCTTTGTAATCCCCTTGTAGCCGTAGTATACGCTTAATATAATACCCCTTATTTCAAGAAATCGCTGTTCCCTAAGCAGTTGAAAGCTTTTTCTCATTGAGGCAACACTCAAACGCCTCATTGCGCACAACATCGGACCCAGAAACAACAGCATCTTCTAGTGTAATCCCTTAAATTTGTATGAGTGTCTGTCTTATTCATCCCACGCCAACAACTCACTTCACGACGAAACAAACAGTTTTCCTTTTTTATGTACTATCTAAGCCGACATAATCCGAACTTTATGGAGTTATTACATACAAATACATTACGAAAGCGCGTGCACAAGGTTTTCCCGTTGTGAACTTATGTTTTATGGATGGATTTTGTTGTCTTTAATTATGCGCCTTAATGAAAAGATAAATCTCATCAATGGGCGCCAACGCGAAACAGGTAGATTGGAGAGTGAAGAGGAAGGTAGATGACAGAGATACATCAATGGTAAAGGCCCTTGAAGCTATTTTCATAACCTTACGGCTGTTGAAACTCTAAAACTGCATTCTAGTCACTGATTCGTATGCTGCGTGCTGCGTGAGGAGTTTTCATCGAAAGCCTTAATCAATTTGGGAACATGTTTTTTTATAGATAAGCCACGTCGTTTGAGCGTCACCACCCCAGTCAGACGTTATTCTTAGGAGCAATTTCTGGCACACGCCTACTGGAATCCTCTCTAAAGCGAAAATTGACAAATATGATACTGCAACTTTGCTCGCACCACGTTATTATTCCCCCAACGTAACGCAAAGTCATGAATTTGTAATACACAGTAGCATAATCCCATCCACGTCATAAAAAAGGCGTGCATTGAGGGGAATTATAATCGACGTCGCCCCTGTCTCCACTTCATCCTATTTAATGTACATCATTTGTTTGCGATTTAGTATAGCACCGCACCGTACTCCTGTTGTTGCCTGTTGTCTCCCTCAAAGCGAGAGTAGCAACAAAAAAAAAATTAGAAAAATCAGAAATATCCGTTCTTGCTTCATTGCGGATTCCAGGCACAACACGTAACCAGGAAGGACATTTCTCTATAAACGATGTCGGTACATACACTTCTGGTTTGCAGGCCCAGCCAAAGATGTGGAATTTAAAATATCCTAGAAAACATATTGTCGACGAGACCAAGGAAGGATGAGAAGAGACTGGCCCATTGATTCGGTCGACAGTCGACGCTCGAGTTCACTGCCAGAGCGTGGCCGTCTGTCGTGGAGCTGGGAGCTTTTATCGCAATCGCAAACACAGTACACTACGAAGAGGGCACAGAGAGAAAGACAAGAAGACGAGCAAAAAAGAAACGAACATTTGTATCAACAAAAAATAACTACCGGATGCCTGGAGCTAGGAGTAGCAGCATTGCGCTACCAAAGCAAACACTGACAGGAGGCAGACAAAACCATTTCAACGTGTCCTTTTAATTCCTGATTTGCATAAATAAATCCCCCTCCTCCCTACCCCAATAGCACGCATCTCTTCGTTGGGCCAGTGTCAGTGTATAACACGCTAAATACAACACGCCCAACGAACGGCACCGCTGTTCAGTGAAATGATTTGTTCCATTTGCTCGTTTGCCTTGTGATTAGGTAGTTCCGCAAAAGTTAATTGATTTACAGTTCTTTCAAGCAATTTACATTACTCACAGACAAACCCTATCCACCACGCTGAAGACATCAAAGGACCCTGTTGTTTTTTACAGTTCTGCTGAATTTTGTCATGCTGACTGTCAATTTGTGACAGAAATATAAGCCAGGAACTAATGCCCAATTTGCCCGCAATTTAATTAGGGTCAGACTTTGGCTAATGCCATCGTTACCTAGTCGTCCTTTTTTCCCTCAGATCTTCTCTCAAAGGTGTTGCTCAGATGGTGTGATTTCATCATCCCCCACCTCTGCTCTTGCCGGTCAAAGTGATTAGGCCCAGTCAGACTCTGTGCTCAGTGTGATTTATTACGAGTAACGAGCACAGGTTTCGTGTAGCTGTGTGTGGACATCTGCACCCCGAAAACCTGCATAAGGAATTCTGCAGATATCCCAGTCTTTGTTGTTCCTTCGACTAGGTAGTTATTGGAGGGTTTTTCCATATCAGAACGTGACTGCCAAACTGCCATTGTTCGGCTGCACCATATGTACGTGACCTGTGTGTGTGCATGGCGGTGGACTGTACTGAGTAGAAAAATAACTATTCTATATTTGGCATTCACTACTTGGAATATTAAACCAGCAACGACCAATTGAATTCCGAAATCTTCACTTTGGGAGCAATATAATTTCATTAACACTACACACACCCAAACACCTATTTAAGGGTTAGTGTTTCATTGAGTCCAATTACGCCGACGACGTCTGCCTCTCCGTACAACTAATTTATGTTGATTTAGCTCCTAATTTAAATAAAATTTAAATGCCGGCGTAAATATTTACCCTAGCACTTAATAATAACACAGCAGTTATACACCCGTCCCCGGCGAATGTTGGATAAACAACTAGACTGGTATGGTTTGATGCTGGAACTTGCTGCATCTGTGGGGATCGGTGGGGGATCCATGGATCTGGATTGCAATATGTACATTATGTATGCCGAACTTCGAAGCTATAAAGTGACGACACATGGTGCACAGGGCATACGCATTGAATTCTACATTCTTTAGTATTAATTCTCATGAGTGTGCGATTTGTTGTGTTTTCGAATGTTTATCAGATGCCAACAGGAGTGAGTACTTTATGTTATTGAAACAATGTTTACAATGTTGTTCAGTGTACACGCTCTCTGGGGCTGCGTGTTTTAGCATTAATTGGTAACTTTTTGAAAATTAATTTGCTTACTTAATGATTTTGAAAGGAATCGCGTTCAGTGTGCCCCCCCTTGAGTCCAGCCAACATCGCCTATTTCCCTTTAACCCTACAGATGACTGCTTGGCTGTTCAAGTGGTGGATTAAACAATTATAGAAGAAGGAGAATGTTGTGTAAGTTCGCTGCAAACATTCGTGGATACATGAACGCAGATGGATCGGTGGAAAAAATTAAAGCTAAATAGCTCCCTCCGAATGCCCATCCTCTGACATATTCAAAGAGTTGCAACGAAATCATATTTATAAAGGGTGGTTAAATTTTAAGGGCCGATGTTGATTTTGAATATATGGAACAAAATATCGGCCAAATGGCCGCCGCGACCTCGGCGGCACACCTCCATCCGATGGTCCAAATTTCCGATGACGCTGAAGCAATTTTTTTTTTTTTTTATTTTTTTTTTAATTCATATAGACAAAAATGCTTAAAGCTAGTTGGACGAACAATTTTACTATTTCTAACTTACTGGCTCTCGGCGAGCACCCTAAGCTAAACTTAACCTTAAACTATGTCTTTCGACCAAACCTAACAATGAATAAAATATATACTAATATTTAAGGACTACTGTATATTATGAACAAATTAAAAAAACATAATAACTTAACTTTATTTTTATTTAAAAACAACAAATTACCTTACATTCTACCTTAAAATAAACTTAAACAACTAACTTAAACTAATCTACATATATATGCATATACATATGTGTATACCCATATACAAATATGTATACGCATATATCCCTGCACACATAAATGCATATATGTATCTTCTTGTATACATATATGCATCTTTTGTCAATTTTGTTTTTTTTTTATATTTGTTTACATATATACATCTTAAATACTACCTTAAGCCTACCCTACGCTATGGAAATCGGCCATAGGTTGCAGCTGATGGATTTTGAAATTATCCACTGCAAGACAGTGACCGACTGCGCACTACCCTATCTACCCCGGGTCTAAAGGGTTCGAAGCTGGAGTTCCCTCGCTCCCCAGCCACCAGAACTTTCGATGTTGCATAGCAACATCCCGCACATCCCGACTCGATACCGCTGTACTGAACCGGAGGAGACCCTCCTCAGCTCGTTGTGCGACGAAACGGTCGTGGTTGAGTCGCCCATCCACAGTCGAACGGGCGATGTGAAAGATGAGCGGTACCGCATTTATGTCTTGTAACAAACCGTACATGTCTAAATGGGGAAAAGCTTCTGGGGGGACGAAGCCACTGTGACGTACCCTTTCATGGTACTGAGGATTGGGGTAGTAAGCCCCAGAGATCAAGTTATTGACTGAGTTCATCGCTCTGGCAGTATGGCCTCGAATCATCTTCACCAGGAAATTGTCCACTCGTATCAGGTTCGCCCTGTTGTATAAAACCTCATTGGAGTAGAATTTTCTGTACTGGGACTCTGGTGTTCTGTAAAGGCGAAGGCAAGTCCTAAGACAAGCCCTCTCAAACACCCGAATCTTTTCCATCAAGCAAATATAGATATTGATCTAGGCAGATCCCCAGGTATCTGACTACAGTCCTTTGCGCCAGTGGTTGCCCGTAACACCCAACAATTGAGAACTTTCGCCAATTCTTTTTGTATCCGCCGAAGCCTTATACAACGGGGTCCTGAACAGTATGGTTTCCGACTTCTGAAAGTTGATATTCAACTTCCAGTCATCGCAACTTCTCATGAATGAGTCGAAGTCACCCTGCGCGAGAGTAGTGATGTCCTCGATCTTTTTACCTGATCTGTACACAATCAAGTTGTCGGCGTACGCAATTACGTGAGGAAGAGAACTTATCAGATCGCTCAAGAAAATGTTGAACAGGATCGGCGAATTAACGGCACCCTGTTGGAGACCATTTCTACTTCAAATATACCTGTAGAGGTCACATTGCCATTCTTGACGACGAACCTTCTACCAGTAAGCATGTTACACAGTAGGTACAGCAGTGGTTTACTAATGCCTAGCCCATTGAGCTTGTAAAAAAGTCCTTCTAACCATACGGTGTCTAAGGCCTTCTATAGGTCAATCAGGCAGGCACTCGTACATTGTTTCTGGCTCTTGTTCCATTGGATCTCCGACACCAGTTTCGACGTGGCATGAATAGTGTCATGCCCCGCTTTGAAACCGAATTCGTTATCCGGAATAATACGTTTGTCCTCTGTCCAGTTGGTCAGTGCTCTATTTATCACCTTCTCGAATACCTTGCTGATGTTCGGAAAGAGACTAATTGACCGGAGGTTGCACGGATTCGAAGAATCTTTAACTCGCTTGGATATGGGTTGCACAATCGCAGTTTTCCAATGCTCCGGATAATGTGCATTATTCAGAGTATTGTTAAACAGGATAGTGTACATATTAACCACATCTAGGCGGAGATGTGTTGGCACAATGTTCGAGATCCCGTCGATTCCAACTGACTTTTTCTTCTTCAGTGATTCGAAGACCGCTGTGAGCTCTGTCTTCGCTATGAACGGGAGGTGAACCCCTTCGTCGGCGATGACATTATCTGCCATGTTATCTTCATTGAACACGACAAAGCCGATGTTCTCAGATCGGCATTGTTGCACGCGATTCTCCAGGTCGTGGTTTGAGCGAACACTCACATTCACCTTATACACTTCCTGAAAGACCGCGCCTAGTACCTCCATTTTTTCTTGCGGGTCTTCGACCACACAGAAGTTATCGTCGAGTAGCGCGTTATCTGGATCAATACCTACTGTAGTCAGTATTTGTTCGTTGTCCGTCGTTCTGGGGAGCTTAATACACGGAAGATAGCTACGCTTACTGCGAAAGAATTTGTTTATTTGCGGGAACATGCTCGGGCTGTTGGATCTAACAGCCCGAATCTTATTGTTCCAATGCAAGTTAACAGAAACTCTGTAATTTTGGACAATTAGTGTTTGAATGTTCTTAATGAGCGATTTCAGTGTCCTAATTTCCTCATCTCGTCTGTCAGTAAACCGTCTACACAAGGTTTTTAATCTTGACAGCAGTCTACTTTTTTGTTGGTGGAGTGCGTCAATTGTCGCATTGCGATATAAGTTTTCGTTATTTGTGCGTGTATACCTTGGTATCGTACTGTCCATTGTTCGTTTTATTGCCTCGTCCAATTGTATAAGATACATGTCAATCTCCTCGTTTGACAAGTTTATATTGGACGGTATGTGGAGCGCATTCGAGGAGACTGCTCTCGTCATTTGTCTGGAGAAGCGTGTCCATCGTGTCCTACTGTAATTGTAGGGATACGTTTGAACAAACTCTCCTAATTCCGCAATATCGTTGGGGATCTTGATTTCTGCACTGAGTCCGCAATGGTCACTGAGGTACACGAATGTGTTCAAACAGTTTACCGTTTGTGCGTTTGTGTCTGTCAGCTGCAGTCTTGCGTCAAATAGCTGGAGATCCAGATATGAACCGCTTCTGGGGTATGACGAGATCTCTGTTGCTTTCAAATCGAGTCTGTACTCGACACTGTGTAAGCAATACCAGTTGTAAAGCTGGTCCCCTCTATAATTGGAAACTATGTTTCCCCAATATCCATGTAGGGCATTTAACGCCTCGGCCAAACTGAAATAGTTCTCCTCCGAGTCTAATCTTATACATCGAAAGAGTGAATCGAGCTCTGATACAGTCGTTCTGCTTACATACAGCTTGAAATGCACACGATGCAGGCCTCCAACTCCTGAAACCGTCGTACTTCACTACTATACACTACTTTGTATTTAATGTTATTTTTAATTAAGATCGCAACACCGCCTCCACCATTGGAGTTGGGCCGGTCTCGTCTAATAGCATTATAATTACTGTGCTCCAATGTGCCTCTCTGGGTTAGCTTGGTTTCGCTAATCAGAAATAGCTCTGGGCTTTGATCGTCCAACAATCTATAGAGGTCGTATTTTCGCTGGATCCCTATCAATGAATTTGCATTCACTGCAAGGACCTTATATGTGCTCTCCGTCTGCGCAGCCATGAAGACTGGTGACGTGCTTGGTTCGGCAGGAGCGCCAGAATTTGGCCTACCTACTCCTCTAACCGATCCATACGCCTTTCAATGGAGGATTTCCAATCGGGCGTTGGATCGTGTGCTCTTGGCACTGAAGGCTGCTGCACTACCTTCGGTAGCTGCTGCTCTTCCGCGTTCCTCTGACCAGACGCCATTTGGGCATAGGTCACTTGAGGGGTGACGGTTATGGCTGCCCCGAGTGGATTTTTCACTGGGGGCTGCTTCTGCAGAACCATTTTTGCTTTACGCTCCTGGAATTTAGGGCAACCCCGATAGTTAGCGGTGGGTCCCGCGTACGCATTTGAGCTGACTCTTGTCAGCTGCTCCCTCTTGCCCCAGAGAACAATTATCCGAACTGTGGTTTTCTCCGCACTTAACGCATCGAGGCTGCATTTGGCAGTTCGACGCGGCGTGCCCGAACCTTTGGCAGCGAAAGCATTGTGCAATGCCATCGCGCTTTCGTATGCTCTCCCAGATGCATTCGTGGTAATCTAAGGACTTTATCTTCTTTAGATTATCCACTTTGCTTGTGGGTGTTATCTGTACAATATAAAAGGGCAATTTCCGCGCCTCCCTCTTTGCCTTAACTGTGGTGAAGGGCTTGACCCCGACGAACTCAATGCCGTCACACACATGCTCTTTGAGCAGTTGGAGGACCTTCTCCGCTTCGAGCGGCCAAGTAAGCTTTAACAGCCGGGACTGGCATTTTTCGCTTTTTGGGGTGAAGGAAAAGAACTCGAGCTCCGACATCTTCAGATATTCCTTCACCACATTGTAATCATCCACTGTCTTGCAGTGGATTGCGTGTTTATCCACGCCTTTATATTTACTTATGAGAAAGTTACCTGAACCTATGGCCTCCTTGCACAACTTGGCAGTTTGTTCAACATCCGCCTTGTAGATGTGGATTGGCGGAACTTCATTTTTCTTCTGTGTCTGCTGCTGATGAGTTGCTGGCTGCTGCTATTGGGTTGCTGACGGCTGTCGCTGTTGTGTTGCTGAACGTTGTGTTTCTGAACGCTGTGTTGCTGAACGCTGTGTTGTTGCTGGTCGCTGCTGTTGGTGAACTGCTGGCAGTTGTTGTGGACGGGCTGCTGGCAGTTTCTTTGTTTCTGGCCGCTGTTGCTGTTGCGTAGCTGGCCTTTGATGTTACTGAGATGCTAGCAGCTGCTGTTGGAGTTCAGCTGGTGGTGGTTATTGTTGCTGCACTGTAGCCCACTTCTGTTGCTGCGGCTTCTTTGCCACTTGTTGTTGTTGCTGCTTCTGCTGATCCAGCATTCTCCTCGCAATGGTTCTTGCTTTCAGCTCTCTAATTTCATGCAAGAGTCGCTGAACTTTCCCCTGCATATCTTCAGCAAGCGTTTGCTTCATATGAAGTACGCGCTCGATTTCATCTTCTGTGACAGATGGAAGAGAATCGTAGCTGTTGCTGCTAACAGCGAACAGGCCTTCCCCTCCATCGGAGACGTACTGCACCGTCTCTTCTCCTTCTTCAACTGACTCAGCTGCTGATGTACTCAAAGACGCCGCCTTACTCTGCTCTTTCCCCTGCAGCCCATCGGGTGAGGCATTGGTATTGCGGCGTTTTGCGATTTTTAGTGACGCTTTCTTCCTCCTCCTCTTCACTGCGCCTTCTGTGGGCACCGTTGACTGGTGGCCTGGTTCTTCCACCGGTTGTTGCTGGTCATTGACCGCTTTTACGCGGGCGGACCGCTCGTGGTCATTCATTTTCCGCACTCACACTTATGGTAGTGTGTGAGCCACGAAAAAAAAAAGAAAATATCTGGTTGTGTCCCCAATGGGGATCGAACCGGTGTCCCGTCGAGTCAGCAACAATGGCTCTACCGAATCGGCTGACTTCTGCTTCTAAAATACTCGCGGTACTTGCACTACTTGATTGTTGCTATTAACGTTTGTTATTTTGTTAAAAGCCGACACACTCGAAACTCACTGTTCAGAGGTCTGTGAACGACTGACGCTGAAGCATAATTGAGGTTCTATGCCGTTAATGTGCCGAATTATCTCATCCTTGAGCTCTTGAATTGTTGCTGGCTTATCGACGCACACCTTTTCTTTCATATAACCCCAAAGAAAAAAATCCAACGGTGTCAAATCATATGATCTTGGCGGCCAATTGACATCGCCACCACGTGAGATAACACGGCCATTGAATTTGTCGCGCAAAAGAGCCATTGTTTCGTTAGCTGTGTGGCAAGTGGCACCGTCCTGTTGAAACCACATATCGTCCACATTTATATCTGCCAATTCGGGCCATAAAAAGTTCGTTATCATTTCACGATAGCTAACACCATTCACAGTAACTCCCTGACCGGCCTCATTTTGGAAAAAATACGGCCCGATGATGCCGCCAGTCCATAAACCGCACCAAACAATCACTCTTTGTGGGTGCATTGGTTTTTCGACAATCACTCTGGACTATCATTTCACCTCAGTGGATTCTGCTTATTGACGAATCCACTGAGGTGAAAATGTGTATCATCACATGCACGATATGCATTTTGATTTGAACGCCCATTTTCATAATAAGCCTCAATAACTTTAAAGCTTTGCTCGATTGTGTATCTTTCCATGGTTCAAATTGAGTTAGTCTGAAATTGAGAAATGTCAAATGAAATGCAGAAAAAAACTTGACGTTTAGGTGTGGTTCACATACAACATCGGCCCTTAAAGCAATTACGTTTTATTGAAAACAAATTAATCCGGCGAACGTCATCCTCCATCTTCTCGAGAATCATGTCCTTTAATAAAAGCGAGTACTTTGTCTGTTGAATTTTTTCACCAGCGACCCTGCGTGATACGAAAGACAACACAGTTCACATTCGCATTCCGGAAACGTTTCACTGCTAATGGATTTATTTCAAATGTATATTTCTTCTAATTTTATTATGCCTACTACAAACACTCTATGATAACACTCTCCCCTGGGAGTTTCACCCTCAGTGCTGCCCTGCCGTTCAGGCTCATGCAGGGCAGCCCAGAACGGTGTACCTCAAATTCACTCGGTATTCGTACAAAAGACATTACTCATCATGTTTTCATTAAAAAAGGACTTTCGGTATAAATCCCGTAGACTACCGCGTGTGTTGAGTGTGTATGGTGCACAGACAACCGGAGGCGGTGGCAAAGGAAAAAAAATTGCCTACCCCCTGTTTGGCAGAAGCGGTTCATCCAACCCGCCGGGGGTGGATTCACGACTTAGGATTCAGTTTTACCATATAATCGTCTCAGTTTTTATTACCGAAGGGAGCAATGATTTTCAATGAAACAGAACTCTGACAACGAAATCCTTTTAAATTTAATTTAACATGCTACACACTCTTCCGCGTCTTCTCCTCTCGTCTATTCTCTATTTCTCATTTTGCAGATTCTGATTCACCGTCATCGTCATCCAGAAAGAAAGTGAGGGGAAAGGTTCTAATGAGTTGAGTTGCACCCGGGTACATGACTGTGTTCCCAAACCGAAGGCTTATGATGCTCAATTAATCCCATATTTGTTTAGAGTAATCTCCCTCGAACACGGCTGCCTCACGAACTGCTCCTAAATGAATTTAATCCCCCGTCAAGTGCCAGTAGCATGACATTTCAAATTATTAGATCCAAAAACAAACAGAAGCTCTCTCTGGTCTTGGGTGGTAGTAGTTATACATTCATTCGCTACCCATATATGCCTTTTCATGGCGTTTGCATATCACCCAAAAGCAAAAAGAACCCACACGACACGAAGAAGAGGATAGACAAAGGAAAGACCATATGCAACACGGTTTTTCTATGGTTTAACCGTTCACCGGATTCACCTTGTTATAGGCTACATCGGGATAGATGCACGTCTCGAGACAAAATCGTTTCCTTGAACCGTGAATTGGTAAACATAATGGGCTGACTTATTCCTAGCCTTGCTTATGGAATTCACAGATTTAACATCGTTTCTTGGTCATGTCCGTTTCGTAAATAATCGTCGTTTTCATCGTGAGGTAGTGTAGCTTGTGTCCGAAAAAAATCATTTTATTCACTCTCTCACACACACGCGAATATCTGAGGGAACTTGCGTCAAGCAAATGCTTTGCACCCAAGAGAAGAATGTGGGGATAGGTGGCCGAGCACCCTCGAGAACACCAAAACTGTATTACCGTTGCAACGACAAATCATGACCTTGTGCAAGAAAGTGCAGAAGTGGATGGAAATCAGAAATCCGTGAAGTATAGCTTCTCGATTCTGCATCTGCTGAACTTGAATCAATGACATCGCCAGTGACAGAGATCTTCAATCACGACAGTTATTTATGACTTTTGCATTATCACCGGGGCTGAATATATTCATAAGACCAATTGAAATTAATGGAACAAACGTGTGGAACTGCAGAGCACAATCGGAGCAGACCAAAGAAGACACGGAGGAAGAAATTGAGCTGGTGGGGGTGTATTGTACGCACTCGTAATAGGATTATGGATCAGGTGACGTGGAGCCGTAACTTTCAATCAAGTGTAATCGTATATGAGGCGGGAGCTGCCGTCTGCAGTGATTCATGTGCACAAATAGCCATCCGACACCTTACCGCATAGATATGTATGTGTCTCGGCTGCGGCAACACTAATCCACCACCAGTTTGAGGGGGAACTTAATCCCTTCGCTTTTGATGCGACCAACTGAAGCACTACGTACATACATTCTAATATCGAGAAGGGGAGTGCGTTTAAATGATTTCTTACTTCTAGTGTGTGAACCAAAGAATGGGTAATGGATCAACGAAAAATGTATGACCAACTTGAGCCCGATTCGACTGTCAAACGACATTCACCCTAAATTTGCCTGTAATTCACCACTCTGCAGGGCTTTTAAAAACTGCTTTGAACACTTGATGCACAGTAGCACTGGGCTCAGGCTCCTCCAAGCACACACACACATCACAAAGAGTAACACATCCTTGTACACGGAAGAGTGCATGGAAATTGATTACAACATAGACTCACTCAATAACCCGCACTTCACTCACAACTCACTGGGGATCTTTCGACGTTTTACGTCAAGAGGTCGTGACGATGAATTATACGAATCGCTTAGGGGCGCGATGCAAGTCACATACAACACTCGGTAAGGAGGCAGGGGTCTTAACCCTTTTTCAAATCAGATTTTTGTGATACCGAAGCCACCCCACCACCATATTCGTTCTAAATGAAAAATAAAGAGGTTGATTAATAACAACCACCCTCAATGCATAATTGTGCACAATGGCCATTTGTATACAGCCGCACTGTGGAAAGAAGAATGAATGGGCTGAAAGGATTTCTCTCAAAGACGCTTCCACAACCAACAAGCATCCTTGAACCTGCTCTCGAGGTGGGTAGGGGACAAGTAAGAACTTCCAAATCCAATCAGACCTTGAATCCATTACGAGACCATGGCCCCCTCCCACTTCTTTCTTTGTTTTTCCTAATTGTCTTTAAGACAGCAGCAGCAGTATACAGCAAAGCACACAAGTATCCCAAGAATCGGTGGCTCACGCTCGAAGGAGCTAAAAAATCAACAGATCCATGCGCGCAATGTAAATCAATTTTGTTCTCGAACAAGTAAAATATTTAACTTTCGATTTTTCCTGCTTCTGCTTGTTTTTCAGTTCAGTTCGAATCCGATGAGCAAACGGAGAAAATTTTGACTCAGAACTTCCGCAGACTTCCTGTGATGTTGAATGAATGGTGAGGGTGGGTTGCTGGTTGGGTGTTCCGATGCTTCGTTGTATTGTTTGGTTGGCTACCATTCGTCAGTCAGGAGCTGAATTTATGAAAGTTGAAATTAATATTGTTTCACAATTTCCATTCTGTAGGCCCCATTCAGAGTGCTGCCACCATCTCAGTACCAAAAGCCTGTCCGACGTCGTAGACGTCGCCGTTCATTTGGTAAACATACTCTCCTCGAGGGTTGTGTTTGCATTTCGTGGATCATTTGTCAAGTTGTTTGGAATTTAATTCCTCGTCCCTTCGCCGGCGACACAACACAGCAACAACAGACAGATTCTTATTACCAATTACCATGTTCCTGATTTTTCGAACTCGCGTCGTCTCTAATTAAAAACTTTTTCAATTTAAATGCAAAGGGATTGTGGTGATCGCCAATGGGGGTGGGCGGTGGCGGAGACTGGTCAGCGGTGACGGTGTGATAAGTTGACTCAAACCGCATGTGATAAAAATCACGGATAGCGGGTGAGCGAGTGTTGGCAAAACCGCGGTCCACCGACTGCCGCCGCATCCATTAAAAATGACCACGCAACGGATTTGCCTCTCCTCTCCACGTGACTGGCTGTAGGCGGCAATATCTAGGGAATTCGGCAAACCACTTTATGGGGCGCACACCATTTAATGGATTGTTTTATTTGTAGAATGGTTTTGGCTCCATTCGCTTGCTTGCTTGACTTGTTCGCATGTCTTCGTCGACGACCACATCGTGTAATGAATTCTTCCACGCTTTAAGAGCGATCAATTTCACTTGGGTGTGGGGCCCGGGAATCGAGAATCGTGAATGAGGAATCCCGAGGGAGAGCAAAAACGACCATGACGAGGTAAATTAAAGTTGATTTCTGAAATTCGTTGCACACCGCATATATTTAGTTCACCGGGACCCAAAGCAGCCGAAAATTTATGACTGCCTGCGTCCTTGAGGGTGGACTTTAGTAACTTCCGTGAACGCAATTAAATTATGAAAAGGTCAACTAATTATTTTAAAGGATTGCAACAGAACGTCTTGGGCGCACCTTGTAATCCCAAAATGTAATGATATCTGTATCGACGTTAGAATTGCTGTGAAGACAGTGGGGTGACCTTTGAATCGAGATGTCGTACTTTAACATCGGACACGTCTGTCGACTGGATAGCACGATTTGGTCGTGCAACTTTTGCGGTGATCGGCAATTGGGCTCGCACCCACTACGATGCAGAAGCAAATTCACTTAACTTTGAGCAAATGAAAATGTAAATAATTGAGGGCAGATCCCGACAAAACACGTTTCGTGCTGATTTAGAACAGAGCGAATTGAAAATTTCATCGGTGACTCCTCCAGCCACTCACGTCTTGTCGGCAATAAAATAAGAACTCAACGTTTTGCTTTGTTTCCCATGGAAACTGTGTTCGTTTTGTTATAAGCCCCAGTTTGAGTTGAGCACTCCCCTCTACTGCCTCGATAAGAAATCGATGCTATATGCGATGGCAGTGATTGTGGAACCGGAGGAAAAGAAGCACACACAGTAGCAACCACCACCGTCACATAACTTATGCAAAACTTAAGTATCCTCGTATTTTCGTTAAATGCCACCGCAGTGGGCACGGGCATAGTCACCAGAGCCATTACACTTTGGCTAATCATGCATCTGGCCGGGCTGGAGGAATTTCCGGCGCGAAACTAATCCGATAAAAAGGTATTAATTTTCTTAACACTCCTCAACACGTAGTGACCGAAACGAGATGATGTTCACTACCTTGTTGAGATGCGATGTAAATCGCGCCGTCGATGGAGTCAATGGAGTTGTACTGCGAAACTACAGAAAGTCATATAATTTGCGACTCAATAGTGATTGGGTGAGGCTGTTTGTGCATCATTTATGCCTGGCAATGGATTTCACAGGTCTGGTTGCCCGTTTTTATTGTTTTGCTGAACATTTATTCAGATTCAGCTTATGCGCTACACACCCACAACATACTTGAGTTTTATTTGTGAAGCAATTACGATGAATTGCTTTTGACTTTCCGTCTCTTCTTGGTGCTGGCCCGCCGCTGTTGTTGTCGTATTTTTAGGGCTTTGTTTTCATTGTTGAAAGTTGGTATGCAAACTTCCTGAAGACACGCTGACATTCATACGTATTTGCCAGCGATTGGTGAGGTGAAGGAAGGTGTATGCCCCCAAAAGAAGTAATGTTTGGTTGTATCCCCAGAGGAACACGAGTTCTTTCGCGTCGTTCTTTTGAGATGCGATTATTTTTCGAGTTACGATTGTTGGCTTCAATCGGAGGTGAGCGTGGAATCTCAGCCCCTTGCGGCTGGATAAGGCAAAGTTGATCCTGGCAGTGAAGTCAATAATGAATACCGCATAACTTGCCCTAAGAAATTACATTTTTTGTAATTTTGTTTTTTCCTTTGTATTTTTGTCAAGACTACTGGATTATCCACACTAAAGTGGTTTGAGTTACATTCAGATTCCATTGGGTCATCATTTACTAGTGGCTTATCGAGGACGTTTAGCGTTTGTGACAATGCCTTTGCATGACACAGCGAAAGTTGGGAATGAAAGCAGAAAACCACAATTTACATTCTATCAAGAGAACGATCCGAAGCAAAAAGAACATACTGTGAAAAAATCGTACTAGATACCAGAGCACACGCCTTAACCCGATTGAAAATTTATGGGTATATTTTAAGGAAAAAGTGTCAAAACGGCGCCGCAAAATGAAAAACGGATTAAAGAATTCAATTCATGAATAATGGCAGAATGTCAATTGACATTAAACAATTAATTGGGTCGATAATGAGACAAATTAAATACTGTAATCGATACCATTAAATCTTAAGAATGTTTACATTTTGCAATAGTTAGTTAGGGAAGTGTCAACACTTTGTTTACAGTACAAATTGTGTATTCTGCTTGTTTTGTTAACATCAATTCATAACATAACTTAAATAATAGACAAAAATGCTTAAAACCAGTTGAACGAACAGTGTTACTACCTCTAACTTACTGGCCCTAGGCGGGCACTCTAAGCTAAAGTTAATCTTAAACTATGTCCTTCGACTTAACCTTACAATGCATATGTTTAAAATGATATGACTTTGACTTTACAATTTAAATTTTTTTACATATATACAGATTAGAAACTACCTTAAAACATAGGTCGGCCATAGGTTGCAGCTGAACTAATCCGCTGCAAGACAGAGACTGACTGCGCCCCATAAGGGGATCTGTACTACCCTTTCTCTTTCTAACCTGGGTCTAAAGGGTTCGATGATGGAGTTCCCTCACTGCACAGCCACCAGAATATTCGGTGTTGCATTGCAACATCCCGAACATCTCGCCTTGATACCGCCGTACTGAACCAGAGGCGACCCTCCTCAGCTCGTTGTGCGACGGAACGGTCGTGGTTTAGTCGCCCTTTCATGGTACTGAGAATTGGGGTAGTAAGCCCCAGAGATCAGGTTATTGGCCGAGTTCATCGCTCTGGCAGTATGGCCTCGAATCAATTTCACCAGGAAATTGTCCACTCGTATCAGGTTCGCCTCGTTGTATAATACCTCATTGGAGTAGAATTTTTTGTACTGGGACTCTGGTGTTCTGTAAAGGCGAAGGCAAGTCCTAAGACAAGCCCTCTCAAACACCCGAATCTTTTCCATCAAGCTTGCACTCACGTTGAACCACACGGGACAGCCATAGGTGAGCATTGGCCGGATGAGGGCCATGTAGCAGATTACCTTCACCCTCGCATCGAGTTGGCTGTTGTAAAACAGTCTCTTTGTAAGAGCGAAAGCGCCTCGGGCTCGGGCTAGAGCAGCATCTACATGTTTGTTAAAATATAGATAATGATCTAGCCAGATCCCCAGGTATCTGACTACAGTCCTTTGCGCCAGTGGTTGCCCGTGACGCCCAACAATTGAGAACTTTCGCCAATTCTTTTTTGTATCCGCCGAAGCCTTATACAACGGGGTCCTGAACAGTATGGTTTCCGACTTCTGAAAGTTGATATTCAACTTCCAGTCATCGCAACTTCTCATGAATGAGTCGAAGTCACCCTGCGCGAGAGTAGTGATGTCCTCGATCTTTTTACCTGATCTGTACACAATCAAGTTGTCGGCGTACGCAATTACGTGAGGAAGAGAACTTATCAGATCGCTCAAGAAAATGTTGAACAGGATCGGCGAATTAACGGCACCCTGTTGGAGACCATTTCTACTTCAAATATACCTGCAGAGGTCACATTGCCATTCTTGACGACGAACCTTCTACCAGTAAGCATGTTACACAGTAGGTACAGCAGTGGTTTACTAATGCCGCCCATTGAGCTTGTAAAAAAGTCCTTCTAACCATACGGTGTCGAAGGCCTTCTCCAGGTCAATCAGGCAGGCACCCGTACATTGTTTCTGGCTCTTGTTTCATTGGATATCCGACACCAGTTTCGACGCGGCATGAATAGTGTCATGCCCCGCTTTGAAACCGAATTCGTTATCCGGAATAATATGTTTGTCCTCTGTCCAGTTGGTCAGTGCTCTATTTATCACCTTCTCGAATACCTTGCTGATGGTTGGAAGGAGACTAATTGACCGGAGGTTGCACGGATTCGAAGAATCTTTAACTCGCTTGGATATGGGTTGCACAATCGCAGTTTTCCAATGCTCCGGATAATGTGCATTATTCAGAGTATTGTTAAACAGGATAGTGTACATATTAAACACATCTAGGCGGAGATGTGTTGGCACAATGTTCGAGATCCCGTCGATTCCAACTGACTTTTTCTTCTTAAGTGATTCGAAGACCGCTGTGAGCTCTGTCTTCGCTATGAATGGGGGATGAACCCCTTCGTCGGCGATGACATTATCTGCCATGTTATCTTCATTGAACACGACAAAGCCGATGTTCTCAGATCGCCATTGTTGCATGTCTTCTCGAAGTTGCGAGTTGCTAGATTGTGCGCGATTCTCCAGGTCGTGGTTTGGGCGAACACTCACATTCACCTTATACACTTCCTGAAAGACCGCGCCTAGTACCTCCATTTTTTCTTGCGGGTCTTCGATCACAAAAAAGTTATCGTCGAGTACCGCCTTATCCGGATCAATACCTACTGTAGTCAGATTTGTTCGTTGTTTATCGCTATGTTTACTACGAAAGAATTTATTTATCTGCAGGAACATGCTCGGATTGTTGGATCTTACAGCCCGAATCTTATTGTTCCAATGCATGTTAACAGACAGTCTGTAGTCTGTTTTTGATGAGCGATTTCAGTGTCGTAATTTCCTCATCTCGTCTATCAGTAAACCGCCTGTACAAGGTTTTTAATCTGGACTGGAGTCTACTTTTCCGTTGATGTAATGCGTCAATTGTCGCATTGCGGTACAAGTTTTCGTTGTTTGTTGATGATGGAATTGAAGTGCTGGCTGTTTTTGTAATTGATGTTTGTTGCTCAAGTGCAGGAATATTAATACCGCTTAACCAAATGAAGAATACAATTCATTATTAGCTTCATCAAAGTCAGTAAAATTTGTTTCCAATTCTGCAGAGTTTACAGTACACCATTCCAATGGATCAAGAAGATTTGTATGTTTTTTTACTTCTGGTATAGGTTGTCTTGGAAGTGAAGCTCTTCCATCATCACCGGAGCTTAAAGTATTGGTTGTTGGTCCACCCAACTTCCCTTGTTTGATTTCTTCTTCAATAATTTTTAATTCAGCCAGCTGTTTTTGCTTCTTTTCTTGAAGTTTTTGGTGAATATTTACTCGTGAACCGGCACTACTTCCCTCATTCTTCACTTGAACCAGCTTGGGAACATGATAGTGGTCTTCTCCAAAAAGGCATAACCATAGATCCACTATTGGTATTAACTGAATTTACGGAACCAAACTGAGGATTATATCTTAAATTAGGCGGTGGTATATATGTTGTTGGTTTTTTTTTCTTTTTGTAGTTGAACTGAAAGATGTAAAAGGGCAATTACTATGTAATTATAAAAATATGAGTAAACACCGAGTTACTTACTTGCCCACTGGGTTTGTAAATCTACAATTAAAAACACCTGCAATTGTAAAGTGACCGTTAGAATCACAAATTTTGTAGCTTTTCGACAACTACTGACTTTGTTTTCGGTATCACTATAAGGATACCGTCCGCCAGATACCCAATTTAAACGACGAACGTGGAAAAATCTGCAATGTATGAACTGGCATTACCTTTATACATAAGTATGAGAAATATATATTTACCTATAATATAGGAGCATGAAAATAATTCCTATAACGAATGAACCCAAAATAAGTAAGGGTGTCACATGCCAGCGTTCAGTCTTATACTTCCATATTCCAACCAATCAAAGACATACAAGTAAAACATTTTCAAGGAACATTACAATATAAAACGTGAACATTTTTTGCCTATGATTAACTTCTTGTAAATTAATGTAGGCAAATATGTACACGAATGCTATTATCGCCGACAGAAGTGTTTTCCGTATTTTTGAAAGACATTTTTTGGTGATATAAGCCATAGGAGCATAGAAAACCAGTGTTAAATAATAACGAGAAACACCCAATATTTGTAAACTGATGCATACACTGTTAGAGATACCATCCTGGAGGTTACTGTTCCCAGTCGCCATATAAACTGGAAAATAACCCCTAGCCAAGTAAGAACCAGGCGATGAAGCGAACATTTTTACTAAAACTTGCTAGTGCCCAGCAAACACTAAACAGAGAAAGTGAAGCAGATACCATGTTCAAATCCTTAAATGTTTTTTCAGTTTGTTGTTGAGCTAAGTTTGGCTGTTGGGTGACAACCATTCCAGGATACGTCTTTCCGTTTAAGGTTTTTAGCTTTAATTCCGAACCTTCTGAGAGAAATTTGCTATCTCCTTGAATTGTGATGAGTAAATAAAGCTGCAGAAGCAACTTTGGGGCAGCTTCGCAGAAGCCATGTACCAGTCGCATCATGCACAAATCGCGGACTTCATTTTTAGCACGTCCTAGATTAACAGGAACAAATAATTTAGCATACCGCCATAACACACCACATTGTATTATGTGAACAGCTACAATAGCATATGTCTTAACCCGTACAATAAATGTGGTATTCTCAACTTCAATTGTTTCCTTTTCTTTATCCGTATGTTCTGCATTGACATTCGTGTCCATCGAAGCTGATCTTATCTTTTTATTGTGTTTTATACTGTTAAAGTACCATCGGAATGAAACAATTTGAGAAACAAATAATGATGGAAACACCAAGCATATAACAATTGTAAAATAATCAAAATGTTCACGTTCTAAAAGTGCATATCCCAGGACCACATCAAAAACAACATCACAAAAGTATCCAGCTAACGATATCACATTAAATAGGACATCACATAACGGCAAGAACTCAGTCATTCTGCGTAAAGTCTGACCTATTTAACCGTGCCCGTGGATGTACTTATTCTTTACTTTGCTACGCTGTTTTAAGTAATGTATGTCATTTTTTCATCCAAAACTTTTGTTTGAAATTATATTTAAACCCATATCTTGTTCATATTTGCAACAACATTGTAGTTAAACTAGTCGTAATATCATATTAGTCGTTTGTGGAGGTACTTTTGTTTTTTATTTATCCTGGACGGTATGTGGAGCGCATTTGAGGAAACTGCTCTAGTCATTTGTCTGGAGAAGCGTATCCAGCGTGTCCTACTGTAATTGTAGGGATACGTTTGAGCAAACTCTCCTAATTCCGCAATATCGTTGGGGATCTTCATTTCGGCACTGAGTCCGCAATGGTCACTGAGTTTGTGTCTGTCAGCTGCAGTCTTGAGTCAAACAGCTGGATATCCAAGTATGAACCGCTTCTTGGATAGGACGAGATCTCTGTTGCTTTCAAATCGAGTCTATACTCGACACTGTGTAAGCAATACCAGTTGTAAAGCTGGTCCACTCTATAATTGGAAACTATGTTTCCCCAATATCCATGTAGGGCATATAACGCCTCGGCCAAAATGAAATAGTTCTCCTCCGAGTCTAGTCTTATACATAGAAAGAGTGAATCGAGCTCTGATACAGTCGTTCTGCTTACATACAGCTTCCTTCCACTGCGGAGAGAAATGCACACGATGCAGGCCTCCAACTCCTGAAACCGTCGTACTTCACTACTATACACTACTTTGTATTTAATGTTATTTTTAATTAAGATCGCAACACCGCCTCCACCATTCGAGCTGGGCCGGTCTCGTATAATAACATTATAGTTACTGTGCTCCAATGTGCCTCTCTGGGTTAGCTTGGTTTCGCTTGTCAGAAATAGCTCTGGGCTTTGATCGTCCAACAATCTATAGAGCTCGTTTTTTCGCGGGATCCCTATCAATGAATTAGCATTCACTGCAATTATCTTATATGTGCTCTCCGTCTGCGCAGCCATGAAGACTGGTGACGTGCTTGGTTCGGCAGGAGCGCCATAATTTGGCTTACCTGCTCCTCTAACCGATCCATACACCTTTCAATGGAAGATTTCCTATCGGGCGTTGGAGCGTGTGCTCTTGGCAGTGAAGGCTGCTGCACTACCTTCGGTAGCTCCTTTCCCGTGCTCCTCTGACCAGACGCCATTTGGGCGTAAGTCACTTGAGGGGTGACGGTTATGGCTGCCCCGAGTGGATTTTTCACTAGGGGCTGCTGCTGCAGAACCGTCTTTGGTTTCCGCCAGAAATCATGTACACCGAGATAGACGTCTTTCCAGTGGAAAACCCCTTGCCCATCGAGTTTCACCCGAATTTTGCTCTAAGCGCACGCATACTACTTTATTTTCACGCACACTTCTTAAGGCTTTAGAGCAGCCTGCAGTTGCTCTCTGATCAATCCTATTCACAAACACTGTCTGTGAACATTTTATAAAAAACGCTGTCAGATGAAATCAAGGGGCAAGAGAGGTAGAAGTCTCTTTAATACTTCATCTCTGCTTTCCGCTCTTGGAACTTAGGGCAACCCCGATAGTTAGCGTTGTGCCCCGCGTTCCCGCTGAGAACGCACTTGAGCTGACTTTTGTCAGCTGCTCCCTCTTTTCCCAGTGGGCATTCCTCCGCCTTGTGGTTTTTACTGCACTTCACGCATCGCGGCTACATTTGGCAGTTCGACGCGGCGTGCCCAAAACTGTGGCAGCGAACGCATTGGATAATGCCGTCGCGCCTTCTTATGTTTTCCCAGACGCAATCGTAGTCAGCTAATGTTCTCAAATCATTTAACTTATCTACTTTGCTGTTGGGTGACAGCTGAACAATGAAGAACTGTAATTTCCGTCCCTCTCGTTTTGCCATAGCTGTGGTGAAGGGCTTGACCCCGACGAACTCGAGACCGTCGCACACTTGCTCTTTGAGCGGTTGGAAGATCTCCTCCGTGATTATCAACTGTCTTGCAGCTGATTGAATATTTTTCCAAACCCTTATTTTTTTTTAATTTTAAACTGACCAGTACCTATGGCCGACCTACATACCTCTGCAGTTTATATGATGCTTGCTGATGTTGCTGAGCTGCTTTCGTTTGGTGCTGGCTTGCTGGCTTTTGTTGCAGCTTCTTTTGTTTATTGGCAGATGGCTGTTTTTGTTGCTGCATCTGCAGACAAACGTTGTTGTTGTTGAGCGAGCTGTAGGCCTGCTTGCTCCTTTTCCTTTCTTCTCCTTTCGAGAGTTCTTCTGCGAAGCTCTCTTATCTCTCGGAGGAGTTTGTCAGTCTCCTACTTTCGTCTGCTTCGAGCGGATAATGTCTTCCACTTCTTCTTCGGTGTCGGAGGGCCACCGGTTTATGAATTTGGCTGACCGCTTCTGGGCGAGCAGTCTGCCCGTCCTCCTCCATATTTGCACTCACTTCTCAGTTGATTGAAAACCGAGAGAAAAAAGAAAAAAAAGGAGGTATTCTCAAACTGGGTCTCGAACACAACACCTGCTGGTTCGGTTGTACGCTCTACGCACGGCTGAGCTCTTTCTGCGGATCCTAATATCACTTGCACTACTTCACTTTCTGTTTGATATTCTGAATTTCTTTTTTTACTAAGTTGAAACACTTGTGGACAGTTCAACGATCTGTGCACGACTGATGAAATTAAGTATTTTTTGTATGTTATTCAACTACGGATGTTTTTAGTAAAAGAATAAAATTAAATAAAGTCTATAGAAGTGCCTGAATTTGTAACTAAAATATATAATTTGCTGTTATTATGTGCAAACACTTGCTTGACAAATCGGATCGGTATATATATTTTAACAAAACATGTTAAACACGATGTTGCTATGGCCCGAGCCCGAGGCGCTTTCGCTCTTACTTGAGACTATTTTATAACGGTCAATGATCTAGCTCGATGCGATGGTGAAGGTTATCTGCTACATGGCCCTCATCCGGCCAATGCTCACCTATGGCTGTCCCGTGTGGTTCAACATGAATGCAAGTTTGATGAAAAAGATTCTTGTGTTTGACGAGGCCTGATTTAGGTAGCTCCCTCTAGATGTGGTTAATATGTACACTATTCTGTCTACCAATGTTCTGAATAATGGACATTATTTATTATTTAGCGAGGAAAAGATTCTTCGAATCCGTGCAACCTCCGGTCTATTAGTCACCTTCCGATGACACTTACCCCTATTCTCTTAGGCGAAGTTACAAATTGTCATGTCACATATTTTTGTGAAATGTGTATTCTTGAATGCAAGTGAGGTGCCAAATATACGTACTATTTCTCAGCCCAAGAAAATTCAGTCAAGTAGCATCACTTTCCATTCGGTTCGTGAATTTACTAGACATTTGCAGGCTCGATATATTTCCTAATATTTGTAGTTTTAGATTGCTTTGTTGCAGAATATGGACGTTGCATCGCGTCTGTGGTATAATTCTGGCTTTAGTTTCTCATTGGCTCATATGCGATGAAAAATGTGTAATCATTGATAATGTCACTACACAAGCTTAAAGGTAAGAGAAGAAAGAAGGTAATTAAAATATCATTTTTTAAATTATGAACAATAAAAAAAATATTTTTTAACTGGGTAATCTACACTGACATCTACCCTGGGTGTGTTCTCGGAATTCCTCAACATCTCCAAAGCCTACAAACTGCTAGATAATTCCAGTGTTTTCCAAGTGGAGCTTTTCGCTATCCGGGAAGCCTGTCGTCAGTCCAAAATACATCCACATATCCTGCCAATACAAAAAGTGGCTATATGTATTGATAGCCAGGCTGCTATTAAAGTTATTGCCTCCAATTCCGCACACTCCAAACTTGAGGAATGCAGGATCGAGCTAGCATCTTTGGAAGGCCTGGTCATAGTGACATCCCAGGAAATGAAAAGGCTGATGAACTGGTTGTGGTTCTGCCCTTCTAAGCTCGCTTGCAGAGGAAGTACATGTACTACTGCAAGCAATCAAGGCATATATCTCTAAGCACTTCCGTCAAATCGCTAACCACAGCTGGCCAGACTAACAAACTGTGCTACATCAAGAACTATTTGGCCAAGGTATAATCGATCCAAAACGAACGATCTCCTATGGCGTAACCGGCATGATATCACAAGGTGGTGGCCTGTACAGGACACTAGTCTGGGTATCCTACACAACTCACACTGTCACAACTGCAACAACACCGATGAGAGAGAGACCACCTCTTTCGAGTCACTGACAGTGCTCACAGAGTATAACTGTCTAGAAAAAGCTTCTCAAACTTGGCTGTTCGGAGTCGTCATAAAATTGTAGGTTCCTTCCATTCGTGATAGAACAATAATACGCACAATACGGTTGCTGTGGTTGCTGAGAAGCTAAGCCGTGGCCTTCTACGGGCTGTAACGCCACTCATATTATTATATTATATTATGTAAGGTTGTTATGAATTGCTGAAATAAAAATTAATTAAAAACAAGCACTAAAGTGGTTTCAGTTCCATTCAGATTCCATTAGGTATGGACATGAATTACCAGAGGCTTATCGAGGACGTTTAGCGTTTAGGACAATGCTTTTGCATGGTACCACTTACGAGCTAGTATTGCACACCTCTCCAAGTACGGCGGCATAATGTGCGAACGCCGCGCCCGGGAGATAACATTGTGACTGACTGTGTTCGCACTTGAGTGCACCTCCAGCAGCATTGCCGTTCTTGATTGTATTATATATACGTAAACCCGTCCAACCTCGACGCTGCTTATCGCCACGGGTAATTGGCGTTAAGGACTATCCGTGGTAATTAATTGCTGCCACCACACACGGCCGTATAATGCCGGTGACGGGCACTTTATCGAATTGACAGACTGCCTGTGGGCAGAAGGTAACCGCCTCAAGTTGCTGCACAAGCGTCTCCAGCCGATCTATCCACGGTCGGTATTGCACTCTTGACTGTTACGCACACTTGGTCATCGCTTAATCGCTTCATTTTAATTAACGTGGAAGTGGTTTCGCCCATCCCTCCTTGAAGCTGAAATGCCAAGTCATCCATGTATCTCATGATTTAATAAGGACTATGATTGTGGTCTGCTTCGGCCGGGCATTGAGGACTATCACTCACACCTGAGATTGACAATTTGTCATATCCTTTGTTCCGGAATTCAATATACCATCAAATTAGGTGGATCATTGGCACTGGCGCTGCCATTTTTTCATCCCACTAACCCACCCCACCCTCTAGACACTTCTATTTTGCCATCGACCGCAAACAATCGACACACAAATGGAGTTACAAATTCCTGAGCGCCCTATTCACTGGTTGCTGCTGCTCTTCCTTTGCCGTTGTTGATGCCTGTGTTGTGATTCCGGAAAGAGTAGACTACAGATCGTCGTGGTCGTCGTCGTTGTTGTTGTCATTCCTTCGATACAAAATCGATGAATTCGACACACGTTCCAACAGTAGACGCAACGAACACCATTTCACAGCACACCACACCCATCCCCAACGGACTCCTCCCTCGCTCTCTTTCTCTTTCCTGCTCGCCTGCACGCCTGCACGCACCAAAAGTCCCATTTTGCCAACCCTCCAGTTCGACCGGCTGTCATCCTTGTGCCGAGCGCGTCGTGGTTACGCCGTATATACATTTAAGCTTATGAAGTGAACTCAGGTTTATCATGAACAGAGAAGAGCTGCTTTTTTCCTTTGTGTGTGTGCCCTTGGGCTCAATACAATAAACATGAACAAATACGACACTATCTCCACCTATGAATGTCATTTTATGATTTACGATTCGATAAAACGAAATTTATTTCATCTGACAGTTTTCACAGCAACGTCGGGCAGTACTCGGCAGAGCGCGAGAGAGTGTGGCACGTTCGCTGGCTTTGGAGTTGCTTCCGATTTCCGAACAGCTATAATCAGGGGACAGTTCGGGAATCCACTTGCTACGAGAAAGGGGCTATGTTTAAAAAAAAGAATGAAAAATAATATCGATTTCATTCAATACACAGCCTACATCCAACTGCACACATGCAAACGAAGCAAAAATCGTGCAGAATCGAATTGATTAAGACCCCCATACTCTCTAACGTCGTTAGTTTAGTATAAACTTACTCGCATCTAGACAACGTGTGGCTGATATTGTGTTGTGTAGATAAATGCACTCGATAAACACAAATTAATGCCTTTGTGTCAAAAGTCAAACCGTACTAGATTTATTTCCTTGTGGGGAAGACTAAATTAGTCCCCATATACTCTCTCTCCTCTGCTCAACCAGAGCTGGCGGAATGCATTGCCACACTCACCTGAATGCACATTGAGTCCAAAGTTTCTCCTTCCCGGGTACAGTAGAGTTTGATGTTTGCAACTTTCTCTCTTAGAAGTCCACTGACTTCAACCTTTCACCCCCTTTTGTGTGTTTGCTATTTTTTGTTCGTTTTGTTTTTACAGCCAGTCACGCACATAGAAACAAAATTTAATTTTAAGCCAAAAGTGCCTCTCTCAAGTGATTGCTAATTGGCTCCTATTATTTTGTAGTTTGGCTGCCTTCAATCGAAGGTGAAATTCAATTAACAGGCAATGCTAAAGCCACCAGTACCCCCAAACCCATCAGACACCCACCCACCCTCTTGATTGTTCCCCTACCCGACAAGGAAACTTTCTCATCATAGTCATGCATACAGAAACTGACGACCAACAACGACTACTACACGACGCTCGGAAGGAGGCTGATGTGACGATAGGGGCGGAATTGAGTACAGTTACAGTCTTTCGGAGTACTCAACCACCTTCCGTTGCCATCCATGTGAAACTGAAATAATAAAACACTTAGCAAGGATATGAACTCAGAACGGTGGAAGTGGGCGGCTGGATGGGAAAAAAATTTAACTTTAATTTTTTTTCGCAAGTGCTAGACCTGTGCCAGCCAGTCAGCCAGCCTGAGATGGGTATAATGGAAGTAACTTTTAGTATGCAATCAATTTTTATTATTCAACCTCGGCGAATAGAAAAACTTTCCACGGTTCATCGCGCTCTTATGTTTACTCTCAACACGTAGGTGCCAGGATTGAGCACTCAGCGACAAGAAGATATTGTTTGCCAGTATATTTAAACAAAACACAAAACTAATGGCGTTTCAATCTATTCTTCGAGCAATGACAACCATTTTAAGACGTCTCAATTGTATTCATTCTCTTTCGAATTCCCTTCGAAGTTTGGTGAAGGAAGCCCCGCCAATTTTATTATATTTCCAATCGTATGTGTATGTATGTTTTTGACTTAGACTTTACCCGTACATCCGCATCCACAACAAAACACGCTACGGTAAGTGAAACCCAGTGAATTTATGGTCATTTAATAAGGAGTTATATCATCGTTTATAAGGGACTCCTCGGATTTAAGTTCCCTTAAAAACTCCTCGGACTGGGCTGAGGTTGAAAAGAAAAAAATAAATACTACTCCCTTAATAACGGACTTTATGGTTTTCAGGGTCATTAAGAAATTTAGCAACAACGCGCACGTGATTCATCCCCCATTAC
Organism: Eristalis pertinax; assembly: GCA_907269125.1. Taxonomy (NCBI): domain Eukaryota; kingdom Metazoa; phylum Arthropoda; class Insecta; order Diptera; family Syrphidae; genus Eristalis; species Eristalis pertinax. The sequence continues at coordinate 11,385,623 of OU026146.1, read as the reverse complement.
TTGAACAGGTATATAGCGGCATAGCTGCACAACAGAGAGTTGTTGGAATTTTTCCATTTACTCACCATTTTTTATGGTTGTTCACTGACAAAACCCTACCACCATCACCTCAATACACTGGAAGTCTTTGTGAAATGATAAAGTGCTCCCTTAGCAGAGAATGAATTGTTGCGTAAATAAGAGCGTATATGAGAAGGAGCATGTTTCTGTCTTATCCCATGGTCCATCCTTTCATGTTTGTTTCGTAATCAAGTCCCCGAGGAGTTGCAAGGATTCCCATTAAGAATAATGAATCTCCCCTCATGTCTGCACTCGGATAAATGTGTGCGACGACGTTTCAACTAGGGAGCTTTCCATTCACTGTACTCTGTATTGTCCAAACCGAAATTGTAGTTGGAGCCGCAGTCACAGTCAAAATCGATGACACTCTAATGGAAGTATCATCATGATCTCGTTGTTGATTTCGACTTTCCGATTAGCACCAACTTGCAAATTGCCCGTTTTATCTACTGGTTATATCTGAATCGAAAAAGTGGGACAAACTTGTTAGAAACATCTCGCACCAAACAGGCATACCTCTACAAGGCTTCATCAAATACAGCTCTTTGAATGGACCAGCTTGTCAGGTAGTTAGATACTCAGTCTCACGACGAGGTGCTAATCGCTTTAGCAAGCACACATGCACTTCACACTCAGCCACGAGAGTGCTTCGCCCGAGGGGTCAGGTATTGGTTATATTATTCTTTGTCCAGAACAAACACATTGGTGGTTAGTCGCCTCTGCCGGTTGACGAAGTGAAGTTGTTTTCAGGTATCGAACGTCTGTGGGTAGTACTTTTGTTGGAGAATTGGCAAGATGTCGGAATAGCTGAGAAAGATTGTTGCGTGCGGCTATGCCCCATCTAGTCAATTCATCCAACGAAGCCATCAACGACTTCCCCACTTGACCAGACCTGCGATACCGGGTGACAAACGAAAAATAGACGGGAAATGATGGTGAAGTTGTGCTCAAGTGGTTTGCAAGTGTTTTACTGTGTCCCGCCGTATCGTAGGAAGGTGAGAAGTTTGCTCTCACACAAAAACGTTCCTGCCACTGCATTCACTTGACTAATAAAAGGAATCGCATGCATAGGCGAGAGGATGCTGCAAAGTTTGTCAAACTACGATTGAATTGAATTTCTTGAGTGTTACTTTTTATTTTTTTTGTGAATTTTCAAGAGGCTGTCTTGGCACTTTTCTCACCCATCCAGCAGGCAGACAATCAGGTTTGTATTTAAGGTATTGAAGACGCCACAGTTGGATCTGTGAGTATCCGAGTATCCTTGGGAAAGTTTTCTCTGAAAATCGTCAAAAGTTTCCTACAAAGAAGGCGCATGGAGCCAAAGAAAAACGACAGGAGTCTGAAAGGAAAAAAAAATCACTCGGAAAGTTTTGCCTGAGATTCACGCGGCATTCTTAATTGTTCAAGAGTTGTGGATGATGGGCTTTTTTCCCACTTTGTCTCTGCGTGATAAAAGTTATTTTTTCCTCTCTTCCTCTCTCTTTGTTCGTTTTTGTTTTGATTGCGAATTTGTTTAATGTGATTTGAGAGGCCTTGCACTTTGTTTGATGAGGTCGACGGTGACGTAGTGTGGGCTAAAATTAATTTGGGACACAACAGCAATCTCCGCAATCTGTGGGGGAATTGCATTATTCACGGCATACATTCTCTGCTTATTTCTGAGATTCACCGAAAGTAAATTGAGTTAACTGGTATGCCCGGACGGGGATAACCCCAGCTGGCTGATTGAAAGATGATCAATTACTTCGAGTCGCATGATCTTAAAATAGGCTCTCGGCCGGTTGCTGATTGATGGCGCTAATTGTTCACAACATCATTCCCCTCTCCTCTTTTCCCCAGGCACCTTCAATTATCTGTATCTGCAAAAAATGCATTGTCACTGAATTACATGCTACTTCACGCCGTGTATACCACACACCAGCACAACACCCACAGCAGACGCCATCGCCATCTGATACGAGACCTTGTTGAGAACAAAATTAATTTTCTCCGTCTCCAACCTCAAAGAAAATTCATAATAAACGACAAAGAGCTGGCGACCAACCAAAGAAGAAAGAAAAAGAAATATTATTTCTTCTTTTTAGCAGATCCTATCTCTTGGTCGTCTGCATATGTGAAGATACATATTCTCACTTTCAATGGAGTAACCACTTTTGTAATGTAAAAGTGTACTACTTCTAGTGCAGGGATACACCACAATACCCTTCACTGATCCGCTGAGTCAACTATGGTCAGCTACGAGGTTTACGTACTGGCACCAGCTGCATCGCAGTGACGACCGACCAATACGACGTTGGGGACATACTCATTCTCGTGGTCCACAACAGCACAGTTGCTTGCCGGTCTCCATTTTCGGGGGAGGGTGGAAAAATACTTAAAGAGGATACAAAACAAAAAGAAACCCTGCATTTATTACTGCTGTTGGTCAATTTAAATGCGGTCGGAGATTTGCCTCCTTCCGCAGCGCGCTCTCTTTATGCAGCGCTGACTGAGGGTTCATGTGCGGTGGACAAAGTGGCGAATAGCTGCTCTTAATGCATATAATGGATGAACCAGCCAGTGGCTAGGACCATCTACGCCCGAGAACATCCGCAACAGTGCAAAACGGAGGATTAATATTTGTAGAACGTGCCACCCCATCTTCTCCGTCGTGCCCACTGGACCCAATCATTCGAATCTTTTGCTGGGTCGATGGAGGAAGCGCTATCAAAGGTAAGGCAAGAAAAACAGTTTCCGACTGTGGAACTGTAAAGGATAAAAATTCCGACCGAGTTGTGGTAGCATCTCCTCCTTTTGACTGCACCCATTAAAGAGGCGATACCAGCACTACAGACCTCGTTCCACGGGCATTAATTGGGGCAAGTAATTTAATGTGTACAGTGTCTCTGGCGTCGTCGTCCTAGACCCACTGCTACAGGTATGAGTTGCCAGCCAAATTCAATTCTCTGCTACTCCTCCTGCTGGTGATGGTGAAGCTTGCTGCTGCTGCGAACTGCTGCTCATGGCTAGATTAATTTTTGGTTTTTGTACGCCGTTGTCCCATCGCATGACGCTGTGTGGATGCATGTGATTTGAATAGCGATGCACTGCATCATAGTCAGGGGCAGAGCATCATCATTATCGTCCAGTACAGTCAATTTAAAAAAAACCGAACAATTCAAAGTTTTAAATTGCAAAATAATATACATATACACTCGTGCAATCACACACAACAAAGTCACATAACTCTAAAGCAACCAGCAACAAGGACCAGCTCTGTAAGGCAATACGTCAACGATGAAACCGCACAAAGGATCCCGGAAAGGGAGGGTGGCTGGTTGGCAGCGGGAGAGAGAGCGTTGACAGGAGAGCGGTCGGATGATTTTTCAACTCGAAAACCCCTCGAAATCGCTACAAGAGTCCATAACACTTAATAAAACCGCGCGATATGTTGGTTTTCGTATTATGGACGAGTGCCTGTACTCCACAGGGCTTATTTTTTGTTTCCGAGGTTATTTTCCCATTTTTTTTTGTTTTTACATTTCCAAGGACGCTGGACACTTTACGAACTTTTCGAACGGCAATTTACGGTGTCCAGAGCCAAAGCATTGCACGGCCGTCCAGCCGACTGGTTGGTGTTGGAAAATAAATTAATTTGTTTGAATAACCGCGCCCGACTGCTGTTGATTGAAGTGACAGATTTGTAATTAATGCTCACATTTCTGGCCATGACGGCCATCAGCAGCGTCATCAACGCCGCCACTGGAGAATATCACCATCCACGTATGTTGTTGGGTGGCAAGGGCGCACTAGTGTGTGCCAGTGTGTTGCACTCGCATCCTTTGTGCGTGCCTTCAATATCGATGTGAGCAGATCTCACCGAGGTGAAATAATAATCAAATAATTTAATCCTTTGATCTTTCATGCATTCAGCTAATGAATAAACATAATACACCTATAAGTCGATGAATTAATTTGTGTTCGAATGTGTCGAACGATGGATGGCCAGTGTTCGGCGCGGATTCAAAGGAAGACCCAGTCATCCAGTCATGCAGCCAGCCATCGAAACCATAGTTCGGCCCTTGAGCAACATATGATTGCAACGATTTTTGGATCATGGCAGTCGGTAGTCGGTGGTTGGTGGTTGGTAGTCGGCGCTCGACGTTTGATGTGCTCTCTGTGATGTGAATCTTAAAGTTGCAGTCGAACGGTGATCAATACCGAAATCGTGGATGATACCTGTGATTTTTCCGATTCGATTGCGCTTTGATATGGAGGTGACGATGATCCAACGAATACGAGTGCAGACGTGCCCTCGTCAGGCAGACAGTGGGTAGACTCTGAAGCTCTGCTACAGGGCGCACGAACACTTTCAAGTGGATTTAATTTTGCAAAGCGAGAAACCACCAGCCTGTGGCTACTTTCGTGTATTCAAGCACCAGATAGCATTTCATGCTCAGCCAATTATGCATAATTTTCGTTTTGTCTCAGCCATCGCTGTTGCTCCCCTAATTGCCGACGAAAAAGTCTCCTTACTCATACTTCCGATTCAGGAAAGGGGCTCCTTGTATTTTAATTAAAACGTGTCCGCCTTCTCGAAATATTTGCGAGAAAACAAGCATCCTACGGCATTCCCAGGCACCTTCGCAACGCAATTAAAATGCCACTGTAGCAACCTCAGACAAAAACTAACTGGCGTCATAATTAAATCCAGATTTAATAAAAATCAAAGAGACGTTAATAACTAGATAAAGTGCCACCAGAGGAAGTCACTTCCTCCTGGCCAGCCCTTAGATGCTCCAATCCTCCAGGGCAAACAGGCATCCCACTCGGTCATTGCCTGCGACTGCAATGGAATATTAATTGTTCAAACAGCCAAAAACACAACTGCCCATGCCCCATACTTACACCCCATTAGGCATTAGAATCAACCGACACTCCAAGTCCGCGAGAATGTCAGCTATAGCCCATAACTCACTGCAGTCGTGAAGATGAAACGGGAACCAACGGCCATGTGGGAGATGATTTATGATTTGCAAAATAAATTAAATACGCATCCCAGAGAGGTGGAGATGACAAATTGTCTTTGTCATTGCCTCACTACCGACTAAAGGAAGACACTGACTACAAGGTAGCTAATTAAAACCTGCTCGAAAGCAGCATGGAGACACGGTCCCCCCTTCCTCATGCAACCACATCCCGGCCACAAGCCAACTGTCAGCCACCAGTCAGCCATCACCATCACCCTGTAAGATGCCTCCGTTCTTAAGTCGAAATCCTATTAGCACCCTGATGTGGTGCTCTTCGAAGATAAGCTCCTTAATTGCTTCTTGAAGGAAAGTTGAAATATGGTACTCAGACATATTGTGACTCCTGTGTATAAATAGACAAACAGACGTGCGAATGCGGAAGACGACGAAGGTGGGCTCTGACCGCATGCGATAAGACTCTAGCCAGTGGATTTGGATTTGATTGCTCAACTCGTGTGGTGTTTACTGTTTACCTCTGCGAAGGGTAGTGTAGGGGAGGGGGAGCGTCGTTTGAAATAACCAACTCACGATGATTATGTCTTTGAACTCTAAGGATCGTATGGCTAAATTCAATTTTTATAAACTTCCAATGCACGCCTCTATTCAAACTGCAGAAAGGAGGAGAAAAAGAAACAAAAACGTGTCAGTGGGGAGAAAGATAAGCAGACGCACTTTTAGCTGAATCCACCCCTTGAATTAGAGAGGAAAAACGCCGCAAACGTTAAGTAAGCAGAACAATGGTGAAGGTGCTGGTACTGTAGCCCAAAGTAGACTCATATTGGTGTACACGTGATTGTAGATAACTGCACACGCCCCACGCCCCATGCTCATCGAACGACAACAACGAAAGCATCACAAATAACTTGAGTTTCATTAATAAGAGATTATCCAATACAAACATCGACACCATGGCTCGTCGATGAGCACCCTAGCACTTGGCTACAATTCCACACTGTTCAGTTTCCTAATCTTCGTTGTTGAGGTCCATTATGGCGATTGAGTTCAGCTGATATAACCGTTCTGTATCCCCAATACCGCCACCATCACTCCTGCGGATGGCATTTGGTTTGAGTAAATACTCACGAATGGTGGCGCTGGCGATGGCGACGACACGGCGGTAGTGGTTGCGTTAAATCTTCGTTGCCTTAGCATCACCCTCACCAGGAATTCCACCGTGGATTGCTACTCAAAAACTGTGTGTTCGAAACACACAAATTCCGGGGCATTGCGTTCTGTGTTAGTGTTCGGTTTTATTGTCCCCACCACCTAGACACAGGCGCTAGTGTGGTCGTGCATAAAAAATTTGCCATTCCATTTATTTTATTTGAATTTCATTGAAATTTGAAACCTTTCTCTTCTCGTTCGTTTTTAATAAGGGGATCTCTTTATGCATCCCTCGAGGAGTGGTGTACGCATCAAATTATCGAACTACGGGGGAAAGATATGTGAGCACATTGTACGTGCGAGTATTCCTCCAAGTACGACGGGGGTCATAACATGACTGTCTGCTGCAATGTTGCAGTACAATTTCGGATACACTAACCGACGGAAATATGTACACACGCGAATTTAATGTATGATGATGATGTCTATCTCTAGTTGGTGTCATGGGTTCCAAGAAATACCGTTTAAGATGCTAAACGTTATTTTATTCGAGAGAAAAAGATCATCATTTTTATCGAATTGTGTTGTCGCTCCTTTAATGACTTTTCATGGAATCAATGCCGGGTACTAAATTCTGGATCACCGTCAATTCTAAAGAAGGTCAGTTTAAATCACGGGCAATGGTCATAACGTATCCACAGTAACAGCGATGATTGTCTTTTTTGCTCATTTAATTTTCCAAGTGTACCATATAAACAGACGGAGAGTGTTGTCGGTGGTTTTTTTTTTGTATTTTGTATTTCGACCCACATGCCTTCCTATCTCAGTCTCATCAGCTTATCGACGACTCAACTACCAACGACGATGATGTTGTGTACGGCAACATGGACGAAGACGTCAGCGAACGATATCAGATCTACTCCTAATGGTGGTAGGAATGATGGAACACAGAGGCAACCCCATCGTCAGCTGAATTTAGCCACCAATTGATGAGTAGCTATCAATAAAATTACACACATAGCCCATCACCACTATAAAGTACCCAACCCTCCTCACTCGAAATTGTCCCCAAGGGTACACTGCCAGGTTTATGTGGTGAAAATCGACCAAGACCACTGTAATGGAGTAGCAGTGGCAGTGGCAGCGGCAGCGGTATGCCTGTACTTGACTACACACGGATGACTGTATGTGAATACGGTCCTATCTGGGAGTGTATGGAGTTTTGTTTGAGATCATAGTAGTGCTGGTGCTCTTATAGACCAGCATATTACTTCGTTTAAATCTACTTTGCGGTATGTCGCGTCATTATAGACAATTTCATTAATTTAAACTGCGCATTTCCCTGCTCAGAACCTCAGCCTCAGCTAGATGTGCTGGCTGGATGGTTGGATGGCTGGCTGGCTGCCGGCGCGGGGTGTGCAGCCATTCCAACAGATGGAGTTTTCGCCACAAACATGTGACTGGATAAATCCTTTCGTTTTACACTCACAGTGCATTAATGGAACAAGCAAATTGAATTAGTACCGTAGTAGGTGTCGCGTTCCCAATTTAATTTTCGTCATTCCTTGCCGCATACTCCATTCACCGATGTTGGAGGGGAGTTGAAACTTTGAATGCGGATTTGATTAAATTAACGCGAAACTATGCTGAATAAGGATCCACACTTCAGTGTCAGTGACGGTAGGCATATACGACACATACGTCATTCCATTGCGGTGCAGGGAATGTCTGCACTTGACAAAAATTACGAATGTGTACTTATAAATTTCCAATGAACCGAATCGGAATCATCCCTTGAACGTTCAGCTGGCATGCATGCAGGCAGGCAGTCGTCGATGTCGATGTCGCCGTAGAAGTTGGAGTCCAGGGATTGGCCCTGAGCCAATTTGTAGTGAGAATTGAAATCCACAACTGAAATATGTACAGCCTTTGCTCAGCTCCTGGCTGCTCATGAAGTCATACATAATTTTGGAACATTTAACATGAGATTTATTGTAGTTCCGCCAACTCAGTCCAGACAATTGTCGAGGTAGTGTTGTGTGTAATTTGTGGCTTGCCTCCAACAAGTAGACAACTCCCTGAGGGACCGGGATTACCTACTATTTCTATTTCTTCGGCGTTTCTATCCAATTGCATTCAGTTTGTGGCTACACACCTTTTTTCAAGGTGCGCCGGTGGGTGGTAGATGGAGGGATGGATGTGTAAACTGGACTTCGATGTGTCCAATGGCACTGACACGCCAACAATCGCATGTAAATTGTCGACCCATTCATTATGATTGGAATCATAATGACGTGAAAGGCATTTGAGAACGATTCATCAGGAAACCATTTGACACCTACATTCAGAGACGAATCAAGATACCGAAATAGGTCCGGATACTTAAAATGGGTGTCGACTTCGATGTCGAATTGAGCTTCTGTGTGTACGAGTCCTGATGAGTTTGCAAATTCTGAACTAAAATAAGAAATGGACTGTCCTCTATGACAGGACAAGCAAACACCGAATAATCCAAAAACCATCACTGAGAGGGGATGTGTGGGTAAAGAATATACAAAATCGAACCCACATCCAGGGCATCCACTCAACCGAACAATGCTGGACCAATATTCTATCTTTCAAGAGCTGCTCCTAACTCCGAGACGACGGTGGCTGGCTGGGTGGGCAGGCAGCGGAGGCGGACACAAACGGGATGCTCTGACAATTGTCAGAGGTGGTAGCAGAAGTGTAAGTGCCGAAATAAAAACGAAATCAATTGTTCATATAATAATACGCCGCAGAGACGAGAGTATCCTTTGATAAGGGTATCCTTTTTCATCAGTATCCCGCCCTCTCTCTTTCACACGGTGGCTGACCCTTTCGTTCGTCTTTCCTCACCGGGTCGACAGTTCACAATCCCCAGTCATCAGTCCTGAGTCCTCAATCCTCACTCGTCAGTCGTCAGTTTTGTCTATTGACACAGTGTCAATTTGTTTTGTACTCAATCCAGTGTATGGGTTTGTGCGTGCATGGGAGCAGAGAATGAGAGAGGGAGTGAGAGTGTATAAGGGTCAACGAGGGGACACGTATTGTATGACGCGTCTCGTTGGTGTGTAATTTTGAGCAGTTCGGATGTTGCTGGGTACTCTCCTCGAAACGTGCATGTGCCTGCGCACGTGTGTGTGTGCAGAATGGCGTGTATCCTGCCTTTGTTTGTTGGATTAGATTAGATAGCTTTCGCACAGGAAGATAGGAAGGGATGATTTAATTGGATTTTCTAATTTTTTTCCTCCTCCTGTTTCTCCTTCCGCCACCGGTGTTTGGTGCTTCTATCTTATTTATCTAGACGTGGGTGCGCCTTTCAGCAAACAGAGGATAAATAAAATCATTGGAAAGTAATGAACAGTCGAGCATGAAATGTTACAAATTTTGAAACGGTGAGTTGTGAGTATGATTTTTTGTGCATGCACAGTGAGGACTTGCACACGACCTGGATACATTAGACACTCTCGGATAGGGATTGATCTTCTGATTGGAAGCACCGATTCCTCAAATCGACAAATCGAGCCATTGAAAAATGAAACTGAGATTTAGTGAGGTGATAAAATGATACATTTTGTAGAAATCAATGGCAACCACTTACGGCAAACGGCTTATGGGTCTGAATTTAGGGGTTTCGGCTTAAACAAGATTACAGTACTCTCAATCGTTCAATTTTGCATTCACACTCCAACCATTCCCACAGACAATTCCACATGCTCCTACGAAACTATAACAGGAAATGTTACCGCACTTCAGAGTCTATTTCCGATGGGAATACGAATTTTGGGGAGAGGAAGTAATTTCAAAGATGCGGCATCTCCGTTGACATTGCCCCATCAAACAGTTACGGCCATCAACCACCGGTCCTACGGGCTACGACATAAAATCACATCACAACCGCACTTAAGTCCTCAGCTTTCTCTGCTCGCTCGATGAATTACCATAATTAATTGCCACAGCGAACTGGTTGGTACCCGAGATGGTGTTCCTGTTCCCTGCCCTGTCTACAACCATGGCCCACAACAACAATTGATTTGTGTACTTCTGTTGAACAAAAGGCACAACCAACCAACCAGTGCCCAACTTTAAAGTGTTGAGTTCCTGCCAAACGACGACAATGCCACCGACGACGACCATGGCGGTGGCAGCAACGGCAACGGTCGTGAACCAGCTGGTAACGATAAAACCCGCCCGCTGAAGAGATCGTCTATGATTTTAATTACGGATTTCTTCAGACAAATGAATCGGAACTAATTTTCGGTTCCTGCTAGATCCCCGGGGGGATGCCGGCGCGACGGCGCAACGAAACAACGGACCAGCAACAAAAAGACGAAGCAGCGAGCCCAGCACTCGCAAATGTGATTCCAATCACACGAATTATGAAACCATGTACGTTCCAATTACAGATGGGCCTGCTGTTGGCCGGAATGGTTGGCTGGACACCCATCGGGACTGACTGGCAGACTCGTCGCCTGCATGTGCAATGGTACACACACTCACGAAATTGCAATTTAACTCGTGTTTAATTAAAACCGCAAACAAATAAACAAAAGTAAATTCACCAGCGGCCCGATTGACCTCCGACACATCGGTTAATATGTGCTCCGTCGCGGACTGGTGCAGCAGGACATACAGATTACATGGTTTATTCAGTGGCATGTCATTCCAGGCACGTACACTTGCCGGAGTTTTAATTTAAATTAAACAATACCCGACGAGCCATTACCACTTTCCCCGTGTCACACTGAGGCCACCGTGCGGACGGAGGGCGGGCTGGTTGTACCGTGGAATAGGGTCAGGTCATGTGGAAGCATTTGGGAGACCATTTTCATTGGGCCACTTCCAATCTGCTGCCATGGAGATAACGTGTTTTCCAACTGAGTGTCGTCTTAAGCAATTTCGATTTATTTGACGGCATTTAAGGAAGCCGAGGGAGGAGCGAAGGCGCTTAGTCTGTCGAAAAGAGTGCGCCCCGTAGAGAGTTATTTTTGATCCGACAGCCGAACGACGTGCGACTTCTACGTGCCCCGAGAGCAAAGGTGAGGCATTCGCTTTGAAGCTTAATCCAGCGGGCGCGATGGAGCAACCTAAAATTGATGAAATTCTGATGTGTGCGGTTTGATGTGGTGTGATGCGTGGTATGGAGTGATATGTGATGTATGTGAGGGCATTTAGTTTCAATGGCAGACTGTGCTTGACGTTTGTGAAGCAAAGTTGCAACAGACTGGGTGATGTTTTGCTGTGCTTCAGAAGATTGAATGTGAGAAGTTGAGAGGCAATAAAAGTGCAAGGAAATCTAATTTGAATGGAGCTGTCAAAACCCATGGATGAGCAAGGGGTCCTATGGTGAGAATTGAACTGTTTTCAAGATATCTTGAGACAACACGTGCCATGCAGGCGAAGGAATTCAAAAACTTCGAGCCGAGATTTGCAAACCAGATGTCTCACAACTCCCAGGCAGGACTAGATGAACGCGCGACTGAGACGTAGATCGGATACGGAGCGTCTCTGCCGTTATCACGTTGAGTTTTCTTAATTAACACTAAAATCACTGCAAGCGTAAATATGTGGCCACTAGTATTAGATTCGAAATGACGTCAAGGCGAACAAGAATCCTTATCCGATGCAAACATCGATTTAATTAAATCTCTCCCCACTGCTAGTACATGACCAAGCCAATCGCTCCTCACTCATTTCAGCGACTCGAGAAGGGGGATGGATAAATAGATGTTGACAGTTCCATCGCCGCTGACATGGGGGAAAGCAACGGCACATTCACATCTTTCACGCAAACTGTCACCCTCAATAAAAAGAAAAAGAAAAAAAAATCAAATGCTCCTTTGAGGTGACATTATTTCTCGCTTGACGTGGTCCCCAAGAAAAGTCGTGTGCTACGTGTATGGTGCCCGGCTAAAATCTCTTTTAATAACATCCATTTCAATGAACTGGTCTGAAAGGGCCCAAAGGTACACATAGACGAGGACGAGGACGACTCTGTAAATATACCACCACCAGCAGTACGATATACACACAACAAAAAGCCCAAAATGAGGCTAAAAAAGGTGAACACTTATGTGTATATAGGATATGTGTATGAAAGGACCAACTTTCCTGTTCCGGGATATTGCTTAAATTGCTAGAGACAATTCAATGAACCTTACAACTGAATCGAAATGGCAGTTGTAAACATATCAGTCTGCCCTCATCTCACTCTCTCTCTCACCAATCGACTGTCTCTAGGTTTTATTAAGATTATTTTCTTCTCTCCTCAAGAGTGCTTCTTAACAGGTGCTTTCACACCACCCCAACAATCACCACCCATCTTGGTCCACCGGCATCAAACGAATGAGAGATGTGCTGTGCACTTTGGAAGCATTTTCCTTGCGGCCAAACTCAATTAATTCTCATTCAAAATTTCACAATAACTTTCGATAAGATGATGTCTTTGTCGTTGTCGTTCTTCTGTAGCCGTGTGGAGAGTGAGAGAGAACAGGATTTTGACGTAGTATCGGGCGGGTACAGACTCGCTTGCGGCTTCTCCGCTCCCAAGAGCTGAGTGAGCCATTCTGTGACACTAATTTGATTTATGTGTGAACTTTTTTGCCCCGGGTGGTAGCTGCTGCACGTACATCAAATCAGATGATGAGGCAGAAAGAAATAAAGCGAAAGAGTGAAAGGAAACTGCAGGAAAAAAAGTAATGTATCACCCAGAGCTATACAACCAAACCCGCAGGGGAGAAGGATATAAGTGGGATGCAAAGGATACTGCTTATGGGTGGATGAAGTTCTGAAGCTGAAAGAAGTGCTCTTAATTTGCCTGCGATACATTGAAGTCTTGAACTTTCCTCGACACATGCCAGTTGCATGATGCACTTGAAACCGGTGCGCACCAGTCCCATCGACCATCACCTCATCTACCAACCAGTCGACTGCCAATCGGCTGACGTACGATGATTCGGCACGTGACCAAGTGAATGTGTAAACTTCCGGCTATTGCAGCAGGATGCTGTGCTATCAATCGACTGGTGTCTGCTGCTTCCTTTCAATTATTTTCCTACCACGTGTCATATTCGACTGATATGAATTCGGAATTTAATTAAACCACCAAAGTGGCCGCGACGTCAACCAGATATGTACACACTCGCATACGCACGCGGTACAGAAGGCTTGATCGAATTTGATTGAATTAATTAACTCGCCTTCGTGTCGACATTTTGATGAAAGCGATACAAGATAACGACCTTCTCGTCTGCATTATGCCTTCTGCTACCCCATGTTATCTGCAGGAATGTAGACCCGAACGCACACCACATCGAACTGAAGACTCTGCTTCGCTTTCGGTACGCTTCGTGATTCGTTGATTTGTTTGCATCTAACTTTCAGATCTTCCTTTGGAGCAACAACAATACCAAAAATGGTTCTTATCTATCCAGATAATGTGGTGTGTATACACAGTGACTGAGTAACTGATTCTGGGGAATCGAGGCCTTTGACCTTGCAACGGCAGGTCCCAAGGGGGTTATTCATTTTTTTTTAATTTCCGCTCTCAGTAACTAGAGAAGGTTTAGTTCGAGGTTGAGTTTGAATTCTCGTTTGTCGCCAGCTCCACTTTCATGGCGTTCATTGCTTCCCGTTCGTTTCGTCTCGCCTGTCATGGTCTCGCCTTGTCTTGTAGCGTCGCCTTTTGCATCTTCAAAGGCGCAAAAGGAAATTAAATTTGTTTCTACCACTACAAGACACACCCAACTCGAAGTACGATATATCTCTTCGACGACGTTGATGTCGAAATATGACTGAGTATAGGTGCGACTACACTGCTCTTTGTTGTTCCCTACCACACACATTCACCCACCGCCGTGAGAAGATGGAAAATAAAATCGAAAATCGATTTCACTTAGTTCTTATGTGTTACTCCCCGATTGCCCTCTTGGTTCGATGGTTCGCTCGCTCACTCCAAAGCAAGTCAACCCAATCGGTTGCCACTGGAGAAGGAAATAAAATTAAAATGAAGAAATACGAAAAACAGCCAGCCATCTTCTGCCCACATTTCCCAACGTCTCTACATTCGTTTATCTAATTACAACGGCATGGGAGCGATGGAGGCGGCAAATGGATCTCTCCGCTACTGTTGTGGAAATTGGCACAAACAGTCAGAAAGCATTTGGGTTGAAATCAAAAAAATAAAACAGAAATTCGATTTTGAAATCTTCAATTGACTTCCGTGTCATGAGGTGGGCGCTGACGTGGGGGTTCAATTAATAGGCCTTCCCCTTCCAATACGAAACTCACTCAAGGAATCAAAGTAATGGAATGATTTCGGCTTTTCATTTTGGAATGATGCTTTTTTTTTGTTGGTCTGACTGTATTGCGTTCAATCAGGAAAACTGGGCCTATTGGGAGCACTTTCCAATGCAAATGAATGCTCCAGCTATTGGTCGAAATGTATCCAAATGATGAGATAGGAATGCAGCGTTGAAATGAAACTTAGTCTGGAGGAACTAATAAAGACCATCACAAGTTTCTGAGTCGTATAGTTCTCGGAAGATGAAATCAGACTCACATGCTATCTCCATACGTGTGTGACTATGCATTAACACAACAGCCATCTAAGTTTAAAGAGCTTCGAGTATGAGTTTCTTGTCCCAGAGTTTGTCAGAGAGATCAAGTGTTTACAATTTTCGCATCTTCAGACCACTTCCTGCTGAGAAGTGGCAATCTTAAAAGTCGATTTAGACTGTAGAGTGTAGACGTGATCAGCATCCATGTTTTCTGAAATGATTGCCTTATTCGGATGGAATTGTCCTTTTCAATTTTGGTGACGATATAAATCGGTTGGCGAAATAATATGAAAATCACATTTCAGTATTTTTTTCAGCGCGTCTGGCAATGATTTGACGAAGGAATTGCAGTGAATTATTAGGGCCGTTCACACTGTACCCCATGTACAATAGTTCAACCCGGTCGAACGACCAAATAATGCTTTGCGTTCGCATTGTACTACGCGGTTGACAGACTTCAGTTGTGAGGGTAGTTTCGTGGCACAACCATAGAAGCGCCCTCACTTCTTGCAGTGAAGATAATGATGATAATAGATGAAAAATTGGAGAATTAGCAAAAAAATGTATATATATTTTCAACTGTAAGCATATTAAAAGAACTAAACGAAAAAATAAAAATGTTAAAGAAAACTACCTCCCCCCACCGCAACAACAAAATACACTTCTAGATTAAGCAATATCGTCTCACTAACGTTTATCTGCAACATTAAAATACGATACTTTAAAAAAAAAGCCCAAGCCTAAGCTCTATCAGGAATAGGTAGACGGCATTTTCATTTTCGTTAATGCTCACTCGTTGAAAACAAAACGTGAATGGAAATTTGCAGTGCCAACATCCGACCAGTTTCCCACTGTACCATATGTGGTACGACTGAGTGAAAAAGTTGAACTTCTATATGACTGCCTGTACGACCGTCGTACAGACCGTTCACACTTGTACAAATTGGCCCATCCGACGCGGCAATACGACCGGTTTGAATTACAGGTGGTACAGTGTAAACGCCGCTATTGGCGAACGTGTTGCCAGCAGGGGAAATTGATGATAAAATTTCATTTAAACAACTATGGGTAAAAATGTTGTGTTTAAAATGGGAATGAATATGTATATTTGAAACTCTTTCGGGCTCCCTCCCGGGTTTGTGCAGCTGTGATGTGGAGGGCGTTCGATTTAGACTAAAAGTACGGTTGATTTGATCCAAGTAAATACGAGTACATACTCGATACTTTTGATTCGATACAAGTAAAATTAGTATCGATACATTTCTGATTCGATTAAAGTAAGTATCGAAGTGGAAGTACTCGTATCGTATCGAATTAATCAAAAATTCTTTGTGCGAAAATACATTTGCTCTTTATCAATATGGGTGTGTGCCTGTATTACTACGGGGTACACGGTACACCACGTTCACGTGTGCAGTAGTAGCTTAAGACAATTGTCCTCTCAGTTATACATACATATAGCATTATTACACTAATTTCAATTAACTGAATAAATATAGTATTCACATAACATTCATCACATAGTTGTTGTTGTTGAAAAAAGTAAGTCATTTGTTTCGATACTATTAAGTATCGATACTTTTGATTCGATACTCCATGGGTATCGATATACTGTTACAAGTACTATAATATACTGACATCAGTACTGAATTCGCATGGGATGGATTATTGAATTATTGAAGATTAATGGAATTTATTATGATTGGAATGTTGGGAACAAACAGGAGTAAAAGTAAGAGTAAGAGATGATGACGGTTCGAGAGACAAGCGTAGCTTAGAAAGACCTATCAATCTAAGAAAGGAATTTAAAAATGAACTCGAAGTGAGCTAGTAAGCAGTGAAAAATATAAATATCAATACCAAACTAAATAAAAATGCACTCATATTAATATAAGATTTGTTTATTCCAACATTAAGTGGCAAGGCAGAAAACATAGAGTGACCCAAATCGGTTGTGCGCAATCGGCAATTTTTAAGGAAATATTAAAATGGGTAACAATCTGTTCTGGAATCGGCATGTTCAGCTGCAACGAATTAGCGTAAACAGCTTGTGAACTGCCATGAAAGTTAGTTTACAGATTTGAAAGTCTGTCTCGAAAGACCATCGTGTAGAAATATTGCATACAAGTATTTTCTTCAAAGAAAGCCTGTTTGGCACCAGAGGGGGTTGGTGGAAAAATATTCATAATTTGTAAAAAAGAAAAAATTTCTGGATGTGTGATTTGTATGCATGCAAGGATTTCCTTTCAACGTGAACCGACAATTTTCATGACTATATTGAGGTATTTTTTTTAAGTATTCATCATAAATTTGATTACTCAAATATGCTAAGTATATGAGAAAATATAAAAATATAAATAATGGGATTACAAATTGTAAGTGCACGGAAGTTCATCTGCAGCAATGGTGGGTGGCTGGTTACATCCTTGCTTCAGCAGCTTTTAGCCATTCATAGGCTAATTGTGGAGAGTATAGATTATCTCCTTAGGCCCATAAACACATACGAGAGACGTGGCAGGCCGTGAAGCCACTTTTAGCCTCCTCCGATAACAAAGAAGCCACCATATATGTGCACTTTGCACTCACTTCTCTACCTATCTTCAAGGAGATTATAGTGATTAAAAGTGTGAAAGACATAAAAGAAAACATCAAGAATCTGAATGATAGTAAGAATGAGCAACATAAACCGGGAATGAGTATCACAACACTATTCTCGGAAGTTTTAACCCTTTCATGCCCATAGTTGCCTTGTCCAGTAATTTGAATTTTTGTTGCTAACGATTTTGTCACATGGCATGGTTGCTATGTTGTGAGTGCATGTACGTGGATTTCATGACATTAGCATTGGAAATGATCAGTTGCTAGGTGCTTTTCCATGTGACTACTTGATTGTAAAAAAAATTAGCAAAAAGTGATTTCGAAAACAAATTAAATTTTTCGATATCAAGTGAATTTTGTTTTTAAAACAGGTAAGAAAATGAGATGAACAAATAAAAGTGAAAGAAAAACTATTATTTTGGATTCAGTAATTTTCCGAACACTCTATTTTCTATATGGTCTATGATGGTCCTATTTTATGTACAGCTTTTTTGTATTAGAAATGCGTCCGAAAGGTTTAACCCAATTGCAAATTAATACAGTAATGGAATTCAATTGGAATGATTCCGAGGATGAAGACAATGAAGAGGAAGAAGAATACGATGGTGTAAATTTGGAGATTGCCATTGAAGAAACTGTTGAAAATGCAAATAAAAAAGGCGTCGCAGTTAAAAAAAAATTACTGGAGAGAGTTGTCGCAAAAGAAGAGGCTGAAGATGAAACGGAACCCATACAATCTGTGCAGTAGATTCAATTTGGATAGTTTGAAATCTGGAAAAATGAAATCGTTTTCGGAGAAGTCAAGGATCCCATCAACTATTTCCACCACTTCAGCGATGATGAAATAATAGAAAAAATCTGCACCGTAACGAATGCATATGTGTTGCAAACTAAGGGTGTAGAAATGAAATACAAAACGACTGAGATAGACGATTTTTTGGGATACTACTTTATTTAGGAGTAATAAATATTCCCCATATGCGGATGGCTTGGGCGTCCGATTTTAAGTTATCAGCTGTAGCACAATCCCTATCCCGTAACCACTTTGAGGAAATAAAAGAATTCTTCCACTTAAATGATAATTCTCAACAACCCCAAAGGGGAGAAGTTTATTTTGACAAGCTCTACACAATACGTCCATTATTGGACAAAATGAAAGAAAAATGCACCAAATTAGATCAGGAGGAATACCAAAGCGTTGATGAGCAAATGATTTCTTATAAAGGTAATTGTGTTATAATGTAATCAGAAATGCATTAAATAATTTTTTTCTTATTAGGACGTCACAGCCTGAAACAATACCTGCCCAAAAAGCCTCACAAGTGGAGTTTTAAAATGTTTACACGAGCTAGCGTGTCAGATATCATTTATGGCTTTAGTCTCTACGTTGGAGAAGGCACATGTCCATCGTTCGGATTAGGGATATCGTCGTTTTGTATTTAGCCGCAAATATGCCAGAAAACAGATATTTCAAATTATTTTTCGATAATTGGTTCTCCCCCATAAGCCTAATGATTGCGTTCAAAGAAAAAGTCATCTTAGCAGGAGGAACAATTCGAAGTATTAGGCTAAAAAATTGCCATCTAGCGAATGAAAAGACCATATAAAAAGAGGGATTTCAAGTATGAGACAACGCATAATATAATTGCCTGTCGCTGGTACAACAATAAAAGCGTTCAACTGGTTTCCAATTATATCGCCGAAAATCCAACATCTCAATGCAAACGCTGGTGTCGTAAGGAGAGAAAGTACATAGCACGGCCAGCTATTGTTGAATGTTACAATTGGGAGGGGTGGATCTTGCTGACATGTTGTGGGAATTATACAAAATCAACCACCGCTCTAAAAAATGATATATGCACATTGTATACTGGTGCATCAATACAGCGGTAGTCAATAGCTGGCTTTTGTACCAAAGGGACAGAAAAAATGTACGAGCTACTAAATGCATCTAAAAGTGTACCAACAAATCCACGCAAAAGTGGTCGTCACTTTTTTCAAACATACAATCAGGTCCATCGTCAACGGCGTCTTCGTCTCAAGCTCCATCATCATCAGATATGTCATCCCCTGTGTTCATCAATTTCTATTAAACGATCCTATATTGCGGAACCTCCAAAAGCCATGCGTTTTGACCAAACCAAACTGGATATAATGGGGAGCAAAAGGAAGGTGTAGGTTATGCCACACTGGTTCCCGCGCTCAAATTGCAGTAAATGTAAAGTATTTTTATGCTGTAATCCACAAAAGAATTGCTTTATTTCATATCACACTTAGTTTGTTACCAAAATGAATTAAACAAATTAAAAATATCTGTATACATATGAGTTTTAAAATTGGCCTCAATGGCATCTTATAATGGGCAAACCAGAAAACATAGAACTTTGAATTTTATATCAGTTTATAATTAAGACCCAACCAACGACTGGATGTCTTCAAACAAATTTTAGAACAGCCCAAATTAAAATATGATTGGTTGTAATAATTATGTATAAATAAATAAGATTACAAGTGAATTCAAGAGCTGTATAGTTATCAGGCTGCACCAATCCAAACGAATTTAATCATTAATCATGATTACAGATTACGTTTATGATCGTGATCTGTAATCTCTAATCAGATTACATTTTGCCCAACACTGGTTAGGTGGGTGGTTAGGGATGTCTCCCAGGGTTTGAATATGAACTGTGATCATAAACCCGGTGATAAATGTTGTCCAGTGTTTCTTCGGAAATTATACGTTCTAAAATAAAAAGATCAGAATTAGCAACTGAATCAACTTTCATACAGGGTATGTAATGTTCAAGGTTGTATCAATAAATTCAATGAGATAGAGGATGTAGTAGAAAAAAACAAGTTTGAAGTGCTTGCTTTTTCTTAAACCCATTTAAAACAAGGCATACATGACTTTCTGACTACACCGTAGTGATTCCAGAGTCGGTTAATCTACCTTGACGCGATTCCGGGGTTGAGTACGGTAGCAGTTGAGAAATGCTGGCCCACATCAGAAAGTAAGAGATAATCAACCCCATCTTCCCCACCCTCCAAATTCCTCTACTTGACCTTCTCCAATACCCATCCTCCCACATCGCCAGGGCCGTATCAAGGTGTTATGCTAAGTGCTAGTGCCAGCTAATGCCAGTATAATAGTCCAGTCGTGAACGTGATCATTCGGATACCTCCGTGAACTACGGAGCTCTGCACAGACCGGCCTCCTTTCTCCGTAACTCGTGGAAATTCTAATGCACTCTTCAACCTCAAAAAATAAACAAACCAAAAAAAAAGCTGACCCGGAAAGAAAAGCAATACGCCAAAACTGCCTCTTAATACCAGTATGTTGGTCAGCCGTCTACCAGCAGGGGCGTATCATTTTTCAAAAAACCGTCCAGTTTGGACGCTATTAGGCCTCCTGCCCACCTCCACCAGTGCAATGCTACACCCCGAGGCTACTCAATCCGGAACTAACCCGCAAAGATCTGACGAAGACGCGGCAAAGTCCTGTTCGGACCAACGTCGGTTAGATGTTACATTCCTCTGAAATTGCTGTGTCGGGAAGCGTCCTGCAACAGTAAGACCTGCCCAACTATCCTGCACGGAGCACGGAGCACTCACCCTCCTGAGGAGTGGTTTTAAAAACCTTCGAATGGGCCACTAAGGTAATAACTCAAGGCTCAAACATCGCAATATCGAAGACCAAGTCGACCAAACGCAACAGGTCCTTGGAAAAAACGCCCACCTCTGCCCCCAAAAAGTCCAAACGATCTACCACTTCGGACTCTTTTTGGCGAGTCAGCTATACTGAGTACATTTAGCTAGTACATTTAAAAATTGAATCAATTTTATGTTGGAAACAAGTACTTCGTATTAAAATTTAATTTTCAACAAGTATTCAACAAACGATTCTGACATTTCGAAGGTCAGCAATATTACGTTGCTAAATTCTTCCGCTATCAAAACAAAAATGATAAGTGGCAAGATTAAAATTACCAACAAAAGAGGCAGAGAACGAGTAAAGTATGGGATAATTCCAAATTTAGTGGCTTGCAGGAAGTGTTTTAGCATTTTTAGATTTAATTTCAAAAGCACTTCAAATTTAGTTTAACATAAATATTATTTATTATTAAAAAGAGAAAAGCGTGAAATTGGAGAACAAATTTAAGTGCTAACTGAAGACAAACAAAATAATAATTGAAAATTGTCGACCTTTTGTGGAAGATTTGGGATTAAGGAATTTCGGACAAATAACGATAGTCGCAAGATATGCCGAAAATGTGGATATTGACAAGTTGTGATAAATATTTAAAAATTATAAAAGACGAAATAATATCGATCAAAAATAAAACATTAGACAATTATTTGAGAACTTCATATATTTCACTGACAATTCACTACGTTAAAGAAGGAACATTAATTACTAGACTTCTGGCCTAATATATATGAAGAGCGAATCATGTACGGTTACGTATACGTAATCTATGTATGTAATAGATAAATAGGTTTATATATAAGTATGTACATATGTACACAAGTGCTAACAAACATTTTTCATCAATTTTCAGGTCAAAATGTCAGGTGAAGACCAGTAATATTTTAAACGAATTCGAATGTGAACTCAATGAAAAGGCCATTTTAGTAACGGACATTAGTGCAAATTTTTGCTGCCTGTCGTTCATGCAATCAAATCTTCTGTATAAACTAAAATTTACATGACGCAATTGAAAAAAGTATGAAAGGAATCCATGAAATATGTTATTTATGTATTACTAGCTGACCCATGCGCTCGCCTTGATTCGCCCGCCTTAAATGACTTGTGAGATGACTTGTAAGAAACGTTTATAAAAAACCTGAAGAAAAGCACCGTGTTTGACCACATTTACACCAATATAAAAAAACATACCTTATAAAAAACACGCTTATAAGAAAAACACTGATATAATGATTTTACAGTGCCTATTCTAAGTTTTTCTTTGAAATATGATGTGTATAAGAAACTTTCGTATGACACAAAAAAAGTCCTATCGAAATGTTCCTTAAATGTCATAAATGCCAGTTTTTTTTTTGAAAGAACATTTTTGTGTTTCTTATAAGACACACTATATAAGACACACACACTTATAAGAAACAATAATTGTGGCATTTAGGAGTACTACATATTAAATATACACATATGTACATATTTACATCATATAAATGTAATTCAAAATCCTTGATCAGTGATATGTAATATTTAGACTATTATCTATGCTATTACATATGTTCATACCTGATAGTAAAAATTAGTAATTTATGTATGCATTTTTGGTATTTTTGAAGCTAAAGTAGTTTTTTGTATTACACATTTGCTGTAATACGATGTAGTAACTATTTACTCTATTTACTCGTGAGCACGCCACGGAAAGGTGTCCACGCGAAATGCATTCATTACTTACATCAATGCCGGTAAATTTAGCAGTTTGACCTTGAGCCTTATTGATAGTCATAGCAAAACATAATTTAATTAGAAACTGCAGCCTTTTAAAAAGAATGGGTAGTCCGAAGGTATCAGCTTTGGAGGACATATATTTCGTAGTAAAATCATTGGCACTCCTACATTTAAATAAATTAAGTATAAAATAAAAAAATTCTATTGAGAAAATTTACTGAATGGATGGATTCGTAGAATATACAAATTCTGTTCGAAAATTTACTGGTAAGTCTTAGCTCAGCATTAATATGGGAATTCAATAAGACATGAGGTATACCTACTGTTTCCTTAAAAATTATTATACTTATTATCGATATGAAATAAAATATTATATGATGTATAAAACAAGAAACAAAAAGAAAATATATATTATATACACATTATATATTAACAGTTAGCTCAGCTACTACAGCAGTTTGCGGGGTCTAAAGTTGTCTTCATTAGAGCGACAGCTACATTTAGATCTGCAAAAAAAGAGCACTTGTTATTAGAGGTATAAAATAATAAAAGTAGACAAAATTACCTTTAAGTTCACCAATCATTCGAAGATCGTAAGAGACGCTTACGACGGTTGTGGCCAACGACGGTTGTGGCCAATGAAGATTGTGACAACGGTTCTTCAATTTGTGCAAGAGGGGGAATTTCGATGTCAAATGGATCCAGTTCTTGATGTTTTTCTATAAATCAAGTAGAAAATAAATCTGAGAGTTTCTAATAAATTTAAACTTCTTGTTGGTCCATTGCTACTTAATGTTAATGAAATTTAATTTTCGATATTAGAGTGCTTATTATTTGTTTAATGGAAAATGTACATACTTTTATATTGTAGTTTAATATTATATTTTATATAAGTATACGAATATTCGTTATGTATGTATGTACAATTCTTAAGAAATGCGGTACTTATGTATGCCTTATCATTAGGCATTTTTACAATTTTTACAATGTTTAGAAATACTGTGTGATGGCCCGTGGCGTTGTGGGTATGTGCGTCGACTCCTACACACTTGGGCCTACCTGTCCAGGTTCGATTCCTGGTACGACAAGAAATACTTTTCACGGCCCCACCTCTTTCGAGTCACTGACAATGCTCAAAGAGTAAAACTGTCTAGAAAAAGCTTCTCAAACTTGGCCGTTCGGAGTCGGCCAGCCTCGCTAAACCACTTCGAACTCCGAAACGAGATAAGTCAATGGCGATCTGAGAATCCTGATTTGACCAGGTTCAGTGACGATAACATGGCAAATAATGCCGTCGGCAATGATGGAAATCACATCTTGATTTCATAAGAAGATCTTCAGGGTATCTTTAACTCGCTGAAGAAGAAAAAGTCGGTGGGAATCGATGGTATACCAAATATTGTGCTTCGCTATCTTCCCCCCGAAGCCGTGCAGATTTACACAACACTGTTCAATAATGCGCTGAGTAATGCTTATTACCCGGCACACTTTAAAACAGCTGTGGTGCAACCAATCCCTAAACGGGACAAAGACAGAACTATCCCGACAAATCTTCGGTCGATCAGTCTTCCTCCTTGCATAAGCAAGGTTTTTGAAAAGATAGTCATTCGAGTTCTGAAACAATGGGTTGAGGAAAATAAAATCATTCGGGACAACCAGTTCGGATTCAGGGCGGGGCATGAAACTATACATGCCGCGTCCAAACTGGTATCCGACATTCAGTGGAACAAAGACAAAAAGCAATGCACGGGTGCCTGTCTGATTGACTTGGAGAAAGCGTTCGACACCGTTTGGTTAGGGGGCCTCTTCCTCAAGCTGGTCAGGCTCGGCATAAGCAAATCATTGCTATACATGATCTATGACATGATAATAGGTAGAAAGTTCGTCGTGTAAAGTGGCGACGTAACTTCTACCACGGTCTTTGACATCAAAAATGGTCTGCAACAGGGAGCGGTTGGTTCGCCGATATTGTTCTCAATATTCACTGCAGATCTTATAGGTTCCATGCCGCACTTAATTGCGTACGCCGACGATCTAGTAGCGTACAGATCTGGTCCGAAGGTCGAAGTAATAAGTAACTTGCTGCAACTTGACTTCGAACAAATTCAGCGATTTTGCGACGACTGGAAGTTGATTATCAACTTCCTGAAGTGCGAAACTATCCTTTTCAGGATACGCGCACAAACTGGCGTAAGTTGAGCATAGTTGACCCGCAGGGACGGCCGTTAGATGTGAAAAGTGTAGTAAGGTATCTAGGCATTTGGTTGGACCATCCTAACGAGGTCCTGTACAACGAGGCAAACTTGAACAGGATAGATAATTTTATTATTAAACTGATCAGAAGGCATACTGTACGATCTATGACTTCTTCCAGTCTGATCTTTGGGGCTTACTACCCTAATGTTATGTACCATGATAGAGTACGCCTCACCGGCTTTATTTCTCCTGAAGCGTTCCTCTATCTAGACACAATTGGCCTAATACAGGATCCACAAGGATGTCCTGTCATCTTCCACGTCGTTCGCCGAACAGTGGACAGGCAACTCCAATACGAACGGGATGTCGCTCGCAGTCACGAGGATCTCCTCCGGTTCAGCAGAGCGATCTCCGCTCGAGACAGGAGAGAGTCTGCCAAAGAACGGCAATTTTACTGGTGGTTACACCAAAACCAGTCTCTGTCGCCGCTGGATTTTCAGGATGATGACGCGATGGTTGACCATGGTGGCCAACTCACATAGATTATAGGGTAGTACTTAAGAAAAGAAAAATAAAAAAAAAGAATAAAAAATAAAAAAAATAAAATAAAATGAAAAAAACAAAGGTGCACTACGGCGTATAAATTATATATGTTCGGCATATACATAACATACACGCCCTGGCGCACGTGTCCGTAAAGTTACAGACAGAGTTAAGATAGTTTTTTTTAATTTTAATGTTAGGTTAATCTAGTTTAAGGTAGCTTAAGATAGACAAAGTAAGCCAAGTTTTTTACCAGTTTTCTTGGCTTAACAAAAAACAAAAACAGACTTCATAACTGAAAAAAAAAAAAACATAAACTAAGCCGAAAGGCATGCTTGAATTAAAAGATCAGAATAGCTTAGAATACCCGTATAGGGTCAGTAGGTTAGATGTAAGAACAATTGTTAAGATAGTTAAGCTAGTTTTAAGTATTTTTATCTAGCACGTAAGTAAATGAATTAAAAATAAAACAAAAATGAAAGAAGAAAAAAAGAAGCTAGGCCCTGGCCCTCTACGGGCTGTAGCGCCACCCATATTATTATTATTATAGAAATACTGTACTTTAGTCTGTTTGCATGTTCTTTCTTGAAGGGTGTCAGTTGTGTACCTTATTTATTTCTTGCAATATGGCTTAATTTAGAATAACTTCAATAAGATTTACCATTACGTGTGTGCTTTATTTAAACCTTTGCGTGCCATACATTATACAATTTTCTGCTGGGTACCTACAGAATGAACACGCATAAACAGGAACGCTGCTTGGGCACCGATAGTGGCAATGGTCTCCACTCATCCTATTCGGAATACAATGCAATACAATTTCATGTTGTAATAATGTTATAACTTTTATATCTTTAGATAACGTACAGAGATAATATATACACCAATGGATTTGTTTGCAAACTGCAAATTAAATTTAGTTCTGTTTGGTGTAAGCGAGAGAAATAGAGATAAACCACCGAAATATGAGGAAAAAATCAAATTTAATTTTTGTTTTGTTTATTTAAAAGGTTTTTATAAGAAAGGAAATTAATATATGGTATAGAATATATATATATAGCATCTGATTTATATTTTATATGCAAGTAAGTGATGTGGAGTAAACTCGTCAAATATTTTAAGAAACCCGGTATTAATTCTAGTCTGGAAAAGCTATTCTTATAAGCTAAATTATGGCGGGGCTGAAAACCACTAAAAAATATCGACACCACCGATATCCCTCCAATGAAATAAGCATCCATACCTAAGTGCCAAAGAAATGTGTGTCAACCAATGCGACACAGTATCTTGGTGTCGTACCAAATATTGAACTCTGGACCAAAAAGACTAAGTGATTCGATCACCAATCTAAAGGAACTCAATCAACAAGTGCCCAAAGTGAAGCGATCCGGAGCACCAATGCACCTGCAGTTCAAATCAGAAACATTGCCCTAATTTTCTAAAGGATGTGTTTATCGAAAAAACTGGCTGGTTGACACAAATTACGACAACCCTCTTTAATTTGAAACACCCACGTGGCGGTAGATTGGGCGTACTTTTGCCGATGTGCATTAATGTCACTACTTACCTACCTACCTACCCTACCTACGCGAGTGTTGTAGTTTAGTTGAAGTAATAGAAATAATAGTTAAACAGTTATCTTTGGTGACTTTAATATACATACAGAGAGAGTCAAACATTTGTTTACATCCAGCGCATACTAGTACAGAACTTAAAATACAAGTGGCAAGTGAGTAGAAAACGCCCGACGTTCGCAAAAAGCTACTCAAATACCGCTCAAACGTTTTGGGAAAAAGATAACATTATCCCAAATGTTATCGTGAGAGCAAGTTTGAGATATTTGTTTCAAAACGCAGGAAACGCAGGTTTGAAGAACATCAAATAGCGCGCTTCTGCCCCAAAACCTCACTTCGACCGTAAAGTATGGTGGAGGTTTAGTGATTGTTTGGGGTTGCATGTTGTCTGCGGGAACGGGAAACTCTGTTTTTGTTGAATGAACAATGAATAGCAAGGACTACCTGGCCATATTAAAGGACAATCTATTCCCTAGTGTGCAAAAACTGGGACTCACATCGCCTTGGGTTTTCCACCCAAAGCAGAATGGTTGCTGTACCATGTCCCTACACAGCTTAGCTCTTCTCCACAATCGTCAGACCTTAATCCCATTGAACATCTGTTTAAAATTTTGGATGTAAATATCAGGAAACGGAAGTATGGGCAAAATCTTGTTACCCATAGTGTACCACTGACCGACAAGTGCCTCTTACTCTAGTGCCGTTAGTTTGATCTCAACGCCAAACGGTGACTGGACCAGTTTTGAAAACTGGATAAGCATATTACCATTACTTCTCACTGGGATTCGAACCAGGCACTCCTCTAACCAAGGGCAGGCACTCAATCAACTGCGCCATCCAGCTGTTTTTATGCCTAAGTAAGACAACAGTGTTTTTTTGGAAAGGTATACTAATTTTTGAATTCCTTTTTTTCTCTATGATGCTATTGTTGCATCATATAATGAACTATAAGCTTTATTTTGTGTTTAAAATTTTTTTCTTGTGAATACTTACATAGCGTTATTGAACTTGAAATAAAAAGTATACAAATTTTTGACTCACACTGTACATTTACTAAGTGAAAATTATATAGCATTTAATGACATTCTTCTGAAATCTAATTGCAAACAAATTATAAAAAAATCAACAAGGATTACAGAAAACTCAAGGACATTGACTGAGCCAAATGTAACAACGTGATACACCTGCTAAGTGTCCGGCAGACAGGCTACTTAGGCTCGGAAAAATGTTTCAGAGACAAGACCATAACAATAACATGTCAAAGTAACTTCTGCGAAATAGACACTTTGACCTACCGACCTGCAAGCCTGCCGAAGGAGTGACTCTTCCTGGCAACGTCGGGCCGTGCTCATGCGATGGTTCACAGCCAAGGGGTTATACAGACTGTGTCCTAAATTAGCCTCTCTAATACAAGGTGCTGGCAGGGTTAGCGGTAGTCGAAAGGGTAGCAGTTCTTCTTTGTGAATATCGAAGGCTGTGTGCAGAAGACAGGAAAAGCTTGGAGGATGCCCTAGTAACTGAAATTGCTCTAGGATGGGAGTATAAGCTCTAATTTGCCACCAAAACCATGTGGGGGAGCACCTGCTACAAATTTATTGTAAGCTCTTCAGTCGCCATATTTAATGACGTGAATGTTCCCACTGTTGTTACAAGAGGCAGAAGGTCTTCTTCGCGACTGAACCCCTTTGTTGTGGTGAGGAGGCTTAGTAAATTCAGAGGTGAAGTGAGCTACAAGCAAATTGTTAATTGTTGGGTAATTCAACCAATAACGAGCTCCTTCAGGTTAACTGGTTAGGACATGTCGTAAGTGGGCTGTCGTCAAAGTCGATCCGGCTATGCTATGACGGGGTAAATGTTATACACCGGTTTCCTCGTGGGACTTAAACTGAACACAATGAAAACAAACAACAAAAACAATGACAATAAACAAACCGAACAATTAACTACAACTCTCCTTATGGTTGACTTGTTGTGGCGGGTGGGCTTAAGAGTCAAAGAACCTCGGTTCTAAAAATCCCAGGTGAGACGTCGAACCAAAAGCCAGCAACGGCTCGACTTGGACTTTAAAAAGGTCAAGCATTAGTATGACAGATAACCAAAAATAGGTGGCAGTCGCTATAGCGAAAATCCACCCGTAGTCTTCTCGACTGCGGCTGGGGCAAGGATTCTGGAGGCCCTACCCATCTACACTGCCCCCGCCCATAGTGGAAGATTTCTGCCATTCACTCTACGATATGTTCGGTAGTTTGAGTTGGAAATATAGAGAAAGTAGCGGAGAGGCTCTGCCTGTTACGCTAAATCTCCAATCCCAGAGACAGGTGGCTCATCAGAGTATTGCTTCTCATGGCATCACTGGAAAAACCGAAAAGGTTGAATGGGCTTCAAACGAGGCAGTCTCCGAGGGGCCCCTGACTAAGATACTATTGTTTACTAAAATCAACCTTCGTCATTCTAAGGATCCTACTGCAATCCTATGTACCAGATTTTCCACGATGAAAACAAAGCTTCACATAACATCCATTCAAGAACCATGGGTGTGGGAAAAACGCATCTGTGGTCTTGATAGTTTTCGGGGCTTCTCACTACTCTCCGAGAACTTGTCTTATTGTCCCGAAACTTCTCTCAGCAATGATGGGCCTAGTCATTTGTTGCGACGCTAATCCTTAGAGTTCCTTCTGGGGCAGCAGCAAATGCAACACGAGAGGAACTTATCTTCTTGACTTCATACTATCGTCTTACTTGGACACCGAAAACGTTGGCTCCCAGCCAACTTTTGTTGTGACTAGAAGGCAGGAAATAATCGATTTAACGCTATTCAACAGATACCTTAGGGAGATTACAGACTGGAAGGTTCTGTAGGAGGTCAGACCATTGATACATTGAATTCTGAATCGAATGCAAAGCCATAACCTTGCTGAGGAAGAGGAATCCTGGAAAAACCAACTGGACACAGTTAAACCAGAAAACTTTTTTAATATACGTATATCTAAAGAAATCCTCTGTCTCAGATGCAACCTGCTTATCAGTGCTTAAAATCTTGCCAGACTGCACTCGATGGGAAAGAATACGCGATAGCATGTGTAACTCGGCCAGAGAACACGGTGCAGAGAAACCATTAGTATTGTGGATCAAAGCAATGCTAATGAATAGATAAAAGTAATTTCGGGAGTAAATAGAGACTGCCCTCAAGGTAGCGTCCTATATCCTCTGCTATGGTGCATGCTGGTTGACTCTCTCCTTGACGCCCTGAATAGCTCTAATGTCTATGCCAAGGCCTCCGCGGATGATGTAGCTGATGTAGCCCTTCCCTAGCACGCCTGGCTCTGCTCTCAACTCACTTCCTAGCCTCACTTCTGGTGCCTTCGTGGATTGCGACAACATTAAACAGCACTCCTTGTTAGGCAAATTTGCGTCGGTCTTCTAAGCGGAAAGCTTTAATGTCTATGCCCAGGCCTATGCGGATGATGTAGCTGATATAGCCCTTCCCTAGCACGCCTGGCTCTGCTCTCAATTTATTTCCTAGCCTCACTTCTGGTGCCTTCGTGGATTGCGACAACATTAAACTGCACTCCTTGTTAGGCAAATTTGCGTCGGTCTTCTAAGCGGAAAGCTCTAATGTCTATGCCCAGGCCTATGCGGATGATGTAGCTAATGTTGCCCTTCCCAACGAAAATTGTAGTTTAAATACATAAACTTAAAAAACAAAAAATAAAATCTGTCTCAAAGTTATTTAATACAAAACAAATTAGATTATAAAATCACTTTACAAATCACAAATAAATATATCGATTGCATCTTCATCAGTTTCATTTACCTCAATATGGGAGGCATTTTATTTTATTAATAGTTCTCCATTGCTTTAAAATGTGTTCTATGTTTCACAAAAAAGTAACTAGAATATTTTATTGACACAAAATAAATTGATGTCACTAAACTTTATCTAAGGATATGTCCTTTTCAGATCATCGATACATCCATTTCTTTGTAGAACACTCTACACCAACGGGAAGCAGCTCTAGGAATCCAAGAAGAGCTAACTGCCCAAAATATGAACAGACCTGTGCAGAACCAAGCACAAAGAATGACATTGAACAGTTAGTGCAGGTCTTACAGAGTCGATGAACTCTGCCTTCAACGATCGATCTGCCCTTTAAGAAAACAGAGAGAGAAAAAGAAGCCACCATGGTGGAATTCAGACCTAGCGGAGCTACACAAAGCCAGCTCTAGATGCTTCAATAGAACAAAATTCTCAAGAGAAACCACTGACCCTCTATAAGCAAAGCCTTAAAACCTACAAAAAAGAAAATAAGAAAACGCTAAATGAATCCTTGCAGAAATTCTGTGGTAGCATTGAAAGTACAAAGGAATGTAGTCGCCTAAGGCTACTTGATAAGAGAAGAATGAGAGAAAGGCAACTGTTTTCCGTTAACACGCTTAAAAAAGAGAGAAATGAAATGGAATGAAATGAAAAGGGTGAAGTTGTCACTGTTTTGACTTAAGGGCATGATTTCATTTCGGAACATTCCGCCCGCCTTCGCCAGATCCTGGCGAACAAGTTTTTTCCTCCAATGGTAGCAAGCTGATTTTCTGGATTGGCCTCACAAATGTAGATGTCTCGGTCCTTAGATGTACGACACGAACTAGTCCATCGGCACCAGGTTTCACGTCGGTGATGCGGGCCAACGGCCACTTGCATGGTGGGTAAAGATTGGATCGTACCAGACACAGATCTTCAACCTTTACGGACGGTTGACGAGTACGCCACTTTGGCCGCTTTTGCAACTCATGAAGGTATTCAGAAGACCACCTACTCCAGAAGTGCTCGTACATCTGTCGGATTAGCTGCCATCGGGATAGTCGGGATGTGTTGTCTTCCATTGTCGATGGCTCTGGTATCGTGAGTGTTGATGTTCCTATGAGAAAGTGGGCTGGGGTGAGGGCTGAAAGGTCCGTTGGATCGTCCGAGAGTGACTGCAAGTGCCTTGAATTAAGGCATGCCTCGACTTGAGTGAGGAGCGTGGACATTTCCTCAAATGTTAACAAGGCCTCGCCAATGATTCGCTTGAGGTGGAACTTCACCGACTTAACCGCCGCCTCCCAAATACCTCCAAAATGTGGTGCCGATGGAGGGTTGAAAAGCCATTGGGTTCCATACTTAGCAAGCAGTTGTGTGATTTCTCTACTCTGTAGGCTGGCTCGCTCAAAAAGTACTTGTAGCTCCTTGTTGGCTCCGATGAAGTTCGTACCACAGTCACTTGATAGAGTCGCACATATACCACTCCTCGCCACAAATCGTCGGTAAACTTGAAGGAAGTCCTCGGTCGAATAGCCTGAAACCACCTCCAGATGAACTGCCCGCGATGTTAGGCACACAAAGACTGCAATATATCCTTTATGTGACTTAGTACCACGCCCCTTTGAAAGCCGGATGCTGATAGGGCCAGCAAAGTCAATTCCAGAATGAAGAAACGGCCGGTATCGTTGAACTCGCCTGGCAGGTAGGTCACCCATTTGTTGAATAGGAGGGGAAGGACGCTGTCGCCAACATCGTAGGCACTTGAAGATTATAGATTTAACTAGTTGTCGGCCTCGCACGATCCAAAATCTTTGTCGCAAATAACACAAAGTAAGCTGCATACCGCTATGCAAGGTTCTTTTGTGAGCGTCAGTGTGAGTTTCGTCAGGTAGGACTGTCGAGGGAGTATCATCGGATGCATCTCATCAGGATGGAGAAGTGCATGTCGTAAACGCCCGCCCACACGTAAAACCCCATCATTATCCACAAATGGGTTAAGACGACTAAGGTTGGTTTTTGCTGGTAACAGCTTCTTAGTGGACATGCTCTGCAGTTCTTCCGAAAAATGAAGGTTTTGAACGTAGGTTATCCAGAACTGTAAGGTCTCGGTTAACTGTTCTGATGTTAGCTCGCTCGTGTGATTCGATTTTTTCGGAGGGTGGTGATGACGTAAGTTATTGATGAATTGACGACAACGTGCTGTGACTCTCAATAGTCTATTGAGAGAGCTGTAGCGATTGAGGAGATCGAATTCTTGACAATGGGTCGCTACAGCAAGACAGGTAGTAGTTCGGCTCTCTAAACGGGTTTCGGAAATATGCTGGTCATCGGGTGTAGGCCATGGGAACCAAGATTCAGTTAGCTGTGGTGGTGCATGGAGCCAGAGCGGTGATTCGGTCAATTCTTTAGAGGATAATCCTCGAGTAGCGAGATCAGCAGGGTTATTGTCACCTGAAAAATGGTGCCAACATGCTTTTGGTAGGCTTACCTGGATCTCTGAGACCCGATTGGTCACGAAAGTCTTCCATGTTGAGGGATGTTTCCGGATCCACGACAGTGTTATTGTAGAATCTTTCCAAGCAGCTTCTCGAAGTCATATTCCTTCATGAATTCGCTTTACGGGCCGAACTACTAGCAGCGCCCCGCACAGCTCTAGTCGAGGGAGTGAGATCAATTTCAACGGAGCGACTTTGGATTTTGATGCCAGCAGTACGACTCGTTCCGAAGAGTCTGAGAAGCAATGTACTTCTAGGAACTGAATGTCCTTTGAAGTTCCCGTCCATCAGGGCACTGAGTACAGATGTAAGTCATTGAGTCTCTCTAACAAACGGGTCCATGATTCCATTAACTGAGGAGAGAGCTCGTCATCTCCGTGAAGACCATTGTGCCATAACGTTTGCATGAAGATTTTAAGCCCAATAGTAACAGACGAGATCCAACCCATGGGGTCGTAAAGTTCGGCAATAAGAGACAAACACTTTCTCTTCGTCACCAATCCTTCGGTTCTTAGGGAGTTGGCTCGAAAGCAAAATACATCATCGATCGGCTGCCACCATATGCCAAGCGTCTGCACTTCTCCGAATTGTTGCCATGTACGATGTCGAGGATTAGCCAGCTGATCCGATTGCAATCCAGATAAAAGTAAGGGTTGATTAGCTGACCACTTGCTTAGGAGGAAGCCGTCCGCCATAAGTAACTCAATTAATTCCATTTTTAAGTCACAAGCTTCTTGTAGTTTGTCAGCGCGGCGAAGATGTCGTCCACATAGATGTTGTCTCTTAAAAGCTTGGCGGCACGAGGAAAACGTCCACCTTCATCGGTTGCAAGTTGATGCAATGTTCTAATGGCTTGATAAGGAGAACTAGCAAGACCATATGTAACTGTTGTTAAGTTGTAAGCACGAACATCTTGATCTTCTGAAGCTCTCCACAAAATTTGTTGATAAGGTTGATCAGCTGGGTCAATCTGTATTTGTCTGAACATTTTCTTGATGTCCGTCGAGAAAACGTATTGATACATGCGCCAACGAAGGATTACATCGAAAATCTCAGTTTGCAAACTTGGTCCAACGTGAAGACAATCATTGATGTGATGACCTCTTTGGAGTCTTACAGAACCGTTGTATACCACCCATAGTTTCAATTCTTTACCAGTCGTCTTAAAAACACCATGATGTGGTAAATAGAAGGAACGGGTAGGAGGAGTAAGACTCTCTGATGGTGCTAGCCTCATATGGCCGAGCTCATTATACTCAGTCATGAAATTAATGTACCTCGCGCAGAACTCCGGCTGGGACTTAAAACGATTTTCTGTACGGTGAAGCATGCAGAGCGCGGATTGCCTTGAGTTTCCCAACTGATGAATACTTTGCTTAAACGGCAGCCTCAAAACATATCGCCCATCATCTGTTCGTTTGTGAGTTGAAGAAAAATGTTTTTCGCAGTCAGCTTCCTCGCTGGTAAGTACAGAAGCATTCGACTGTACCACTTCTTCCTGTTTCCAGAAACGTTCCAACTGTGCTGACAGATCTTGCTCTAATATGCATTGCAGACTGGTAAGCGGGAGGGCTTCGCCACGAGATTCAGGAATTTCAGCATTTGACAATTAAGCTCCAGTAAGTATCCATCCTATGCTCGTAGCTTGGGCAGCGAGGTTTTTGTCTTTGGATTTACGCAGCCCTTCCTCAACGATTTGCGTATACACATCTACGCCCAGTATCATTTCGATCGATGCGGTTGATTTGAAATTCGGGTCTGCAAGGTTCAGTCCTGCGATAAATGACAAGTCCATATTGACAAATTGAGGCGACGGGAGATACTGAGTGAGTTTCGGCAAGATGAGCGCATTGAATTTCCATTTAATATCACTTGTGACGTGAGGAGAAATGAACAATGATGTCTGAGTCCTAACAGTATGGCATTAGGTACTCCCAACACCGGATACAGGAACGAGTGCTGAACGCCGGGTCAACTTTAGGCGTTGGGACAATGATTCTGCAACAAATGAAGCCTCGGAGCAAGGGTCGATGAGTACACGAATGGAAGTCGAGCGTTGATCTTCAGATGAGGCGATGATGATGGCTGTGGCAAGAAGCATGTGGTAGGATTGGTGAGCGACTGTACAAGTATTTAGTGTATGTACGGAACTTTTGGGCTTTGAGCTGTAGTTGATTGAAGGGCAACGTCGTTACCAAGTTGACGAGTTGAAAACGAGGCAGAGTTCGGATCACCTTGGGGCGAGTGCAAGATTGTATGATGGTGACCGTGACAAGAGGTGCATCTTTTGGTTGATCTACAGTCATGCCTCCAATGTGAGCCCAAACAATTGAAGCACAGCTGTTTTTCTGAAACGAAATCGGAACGTTTATCTGGAGTAATAGCACGGAATTTGTCACAAGCGGCTATGTAATGATCTCCTTGACAGTATGAGCAAGTTGACTTCTTCTTAGCTGTAACATGGCTTGTGATTTTCAGCTACAGTTCTTAGTTGATTGAGGTTTTTGCTTGTGAATTGCATCTGATGTTGTGGTATCCATTTCGGACCGCTCCAGTGCTTGGATTCTAGTTTTCATGAAGGCATTCAGTTGAGACCAAGTTATGGGTGTCGAACTATCGTCTAATGAAAACTCCCAATCGCGTCGGGTGCGAGCATCGAATCTTTGCATGGTAATGAACACAATAATATCCTCCATGTTTTCTCTCTTCAACATTTGAAGAGTTTCGATTGTTTCCGAAGCGCCATCCTGCAACTGTTTCAGGATAATATGAGATTCTGCTGTCATCGGTGAAAGATGGAAAAAGGAACTCAAGCATGCATAAATTAATGCCCTTTTTGTTTTTGTAGAAAGACGTCAGTTTTTTCCAAGCTCGGTCGTAGTTGTCTGAAGTGATGGGAATACCTTTGATGAGGCTAGCAGCTTCTCCACTAAGACTCGACTTCAGATACTGTAACCGCTCCACACTCGTCAGCTCCTCATCATCAATTATCAGTGATGTAAATAAGTCCTTAAATGAAGACCAGTCTGAGTATTTTCCGGAGAAGTTTGGCACTTCAATTGGAGGCAATTTACGACGAGACACTTTGTGGACAATCGAGGTGGTGGTGTGGTTTAATGATGGTTGCGAAGCCACTTGAGGAGTAGTTGTCGGTTGAAGTGCTTCCAATGCATCCAGAAATTTACCTTCTTCTTCCACAAAGACTTCTTCTGCTTCCTGTAAGAAATTGGTTTTAAAGTATGTCCTCGGTGTCTTCAGCAGTGGAACTTAACAAGATGGTTTCGTGACATTTCTCGATCTCTAACATCTTTCAACATCCTTTTCTGCAGCTGTTCCATGTGAGCTTTGATTTGACCTTTTGAAGAACGCTCGCCTTTCTTTTTGAGGTTAGTGAAGGCTCGTGACATCAACCTTAAATCTTCCCCTTGTTGCAAAATTAATTTTTCTATTTTCTATGTTGATTTCAACGATAATTTGAGATGAAACTTTTAAATTCGGCTCAGAAGGATCAGAAAATGATAAGAGAAGATTGAGAGAAAGGCAACTGTTTTCCGTTAGCACGCTTAAAAAAAGGAAGAAGAAGAATTTATTCGAACTGTCAAAAGTTACAAGTGAGAAATGAAATGGAATGAAATGAAAAGGGTGAAGTTGTCACTGTTTTGACTAAAGGGCATGATTTCATTTCGGAACACTACTACTATCCAAAACCCTAACAATACCAAGACACATAGAAAAGACCCCGGGAGTGTGGACCGACTATTGAAGAGACTCGGTAACTCCTATTGGGAAACAAAAACCCAACGGAAAATGGGCAGTAAACAGCTTTGATCCCTTCAAGTCCCCAGGACCTGATGGTATCAGACTAGGAGAACTGAAACATGATGTCAAAGCAATGAAGTTATGGCTGACTATTATTATTAGAAGCTGTCTGAGACATAGCTATACTCCGAGATTCTAGAGAAAACCAAAAGTGGTGTTCATACCGAAAGGTGGGAAAACTAATCATAACAGACCCATCACACTCTCATCGTTTATACTTAAAACACTAGAGAGACTGGTGGACTGGTGGACCTGCATATAAGAGAGAACACTCATTCCCTGGTCGGCACTATCGAAAAGTCTCTCGAGAAAAGAGTACACGATGGTAGACTTCCTAGATTACTTACTTACTTAAGGTGGCGCTACAGTCCGGGGTGGACCTGGGCCTCAACCAACAAGCGTCTCCAGCCAGCTCGATCTTTAGCTAGCTGTCTCCAGTTTCGCACGCATAGTTGGTTGAGGTCCCTTTCCACTTGCCTGCGCCACCTGAGTCGCGGTCTTCCTCTACTGCGCCGTCCCTCGGGGGTGGATTCGAAGACTTTTCGGGCCGGAGTATTGGTTTCCATCCGCTCTACATGACCTAGCCATCTCAATCTTTGGATCTTCACTCTTCTGGCTAAGTCGATGTCGCTGAACAGCCCGTATAGTTCGTCATTATATCTCCTCCTCCACTCACCGTCTATGCAGACGGGACCGAAAATCACACGAAGAATTTTCCTCTCGAAGCAACCAAGGGCAGCTTCATCCGCTTTTGACAAAGTCCATGCCTCCGCGCCATATAGCAGGACTGGGACGATTAAGGTCTTGTAGAGCGTTATCTTGGTTGTTCGAGAGAGGGCTTTGTTTACCAGTTGCTTTCTTAGCCCAAAGAAGCAGCGATTGGCAAGGGTTATTCTTCGTTTGATTTCAGCGCTGGTGTCATTGTCTGAGTTTATAGCGGTGCCTAGGTTGACTACCTCAAAGTTATATCTGTCTGCTGTGACGTTCTGACCGAGACGTCGGTGTTGGGTGTCCTTTCTCGTTGACAGCATATACTTGGTCTTACCCTCGTTTACCGCTAAACCCATCTTCGCGGCCTCCGTTGCAATACCCACAAAAGCGCCATTGACATCACGCTGCGTTCTTCCAATAATGTCAATATCGTCGGCATATGCGAGTAGTTGGACGGACTTCTGAAAGATTGTTCCTCTGGTGTTGGCGTTCGAGTTTTGAACAATTCTTTCAAGAACGATGTTGAAAAAGTCGCATGACAGCGCGTCGCCTTGTCTGAATCCTTTTTTGACATCAAAGGTCTCGGTTAGGTCTTTACCGACCTTGATGGAGCAGCGTGCATTCTCCATCGTCATCCTACACAAACGGACGAGTTTGGTAGGGATGCCAAAACTAGACATTGCTCTGTATAGCTCGTCTCTATAGATGCTATCATACGCGGCCTTAAAATCGATGAAAAGGTGGTGGGTATCGATTTGTTGCTCCTGGGTTTTCTCCAAAATCTGCCGTAGTGTGAATATTTGGTCGATGGTGGATTTTCCTGTCCTAAAGCCACACTGGTATGGACCGACCAGGTTGTTGACGAATGGCTTTAGGCGTTCACACAGTATGGCAGATAAGATTTTATATAGACACTTTGTGGACAATCGAGGTGGTGGTGTGGTTTAATGATGGTTGCGAAGCCACTTGAGGAGTAGTTGTCGGTTGAAGTGCTTCCAATGCATCCAGAAATTTACCTTCTTCTTCCACAAAGACTTCTTCTGCTTCCTGTAAGAAATTGGTTTTAAAGTATGTCCTCGGTGTCTTCAGCAGTGGAACTTAACAAGATGGTTTCGTGACATTTCTCGATCTCTAACATCTTTCAACATCCTTTTCTGCAGCTGTTCCATGTGAGCTTTGATTTGACCTTTTGAAGAACGCTCGCCTTTCTTTTTGAGGTTAGTGAAGGCTCGTGACATCAACCTTAAATCTTCCCCTTGTTGCAAAATTAATTTTTCTATTTTCTATGTTGATTTCAACGATAATTTGAGATGAAACTTTTAAATTCGGCTCAGAAGGATCAGAAAATGATAAGAGAAGATTGAGAGAAAGGCAACTGTTTTCCGTTAGCACGCTTAAAAAAAGGAAGAAGAAGAATTTATTCGAACTGTCAAAAGTTACAAGTGAGAAATGAAATGGAATGAAATGAAAAGGGTGAAGTTGTCACTGTTTTGACTAAAGGGCATGATTTCATTTCGGAACACTACTACTATCCAAAACCCTAACAATACCAAGACACATAGAAAAGACCCCGGGAGTGTGGACCGACTATTGAAGAGACTCGGTAACTCCTATTGGGAAACAAAAACCCAACGGAAAATGGGCAGTAAACAGCTTTGATCCCTTCAAGTCCCCAGGACCTGATGGTATCAGACTAGGAGAACTGAAACATGATGTCAAAGCAATGAAGTTATGGCTGACTATTATTATTAGAAGCTGTCTGAGACATAGCTATACTCCGAGATTCTAGAGAAAACCAAAAGTGGTGTTCATACCGAAAGGTGGGAAAACTAATCATAACAGACCCATCACACTCTCATCGTTTATACTTAAAACACTAGAGAGACTGGTGGACTGGTGGACCTGCATATAAGAGAGAACACTCATTCCCTGGTCGGCACTATCGAAAAGTCTCTCGAGAAAAGAGTACACGATGGTAGACTTCCTAGATTACTTACTTACTTAAGGTGGCGCTACAGTCCGGGGTGGACCTGGGCCTCAACCAACAAGCGTCTCCAGCCAGCTCGATCTTTAGCTAGCTGTCTCCAGTTTCGCACGCATAGTTGGTTGAGGTCCCTTTCCACTTGCCTGCGCCACCTGAGTCGCGGTCTTCCTCTACTGCGCCGTCCCTCGGGGGTGGATTCGAAGACTTTTCGGGCCGGAGTATTGGTTTCCATCCGCTCTACATGACCTAGCCATCTCAATCTTTGGATCTTCACTCTTCTGGCTAAGTCGATGTCGCTGAACAGCCCGTATAGTTCGTCATTATATCTCCTCCTCCACTCACCGTCTATGCAGACGGGACCGAAAATCACACGAAGAATTTTCCTCTCGAAGCAACCAAGGGCAGCTTCATCCGCTTTTGACAAAGTCCATGCCTCCGCGCCATATAGCAGGACTGGGACGATTAAGGTCTTGTAGAGCGTTATCTTGGTTGTTCGAGAGAGGGCTTTGTTTACCAGTTGCTTTCTTAGCCCAAAGAAGCAGCGATTGGCAAGGGTTATTCTTCGTTTGATTTCAGCGCTGGTGTCATTGTCTGAGTTTATAGCGGTGCCTAGGTTGACTACCTCAAAGTTATATCTGTCTGCTGTGACGTTCTGACCGAGACGTCGGTGTTGGGTGTCCTTTCTCGTTGACAGCATATACTTGGTCTTACCCTCGTTTACCGCTAAACCCATCTTCGCGGCCTCCGTTGCAATACCCACAAAAGCGCCATTGACATCACGCTGCGTTCTTCCAATAATGTCAATATCGTCGGCATATGCGAGTAGTTGGACGGACTTCTGAAAGATTGTTCCTCTGGTGTTGGCGTTCGAGTTTTGAACAATTCTTTCAAGAACGATGTTGAAAAAGTCGCATGACAGCGCGTCGCCTTGTCTGAATCCTTTTTTGACATCAAAGGTCTCGGTTAGGTCTTTACCGACCTTGATGGAGCAGCGTGCATTCTCCATCGTCATCCTACACAAACGGACGAGTTTGGTAGGGATGCCAAAACTAGACATTGCTCTGTATAGCTCGTCTCTATAGATGCTATCATACGCGGCCTTAAAATCGATGAAAAGGTGGTGGGTATCGATTTGTTGCTCCTGGGTTTTCTCCAAAATCTGCCGTAGTGTGAATATTTGGTCGATGGTGGATTTTCCTGTCCTAAAGCCACACTGGTATGGACCGACCAGGTTGTTGACGAATGGCTTTAGGCGTTCACACAGTATGGCAGATAAGATTTTATATGCGATACTTAGGAGACTGATGCCTCTGTAGTTGGCGCAGTTCAAAGGGTCTCCTTTTTTATGGATCGGGCAAACAATGCTGAGGTTCCATTCATCGGGCATGTTTTCCTCCGACCATATTTTACAGATGAGTTGGTGCATGCGCCTTACCAAATCATCGCCTGCGGCTTTAAAAAGCTCGGCGGGTAGGCCGCCAGCTCCCGCAGCCTTGTTGGATTTCAGTTTAGATATGGCAATCCTCACTTCATCCGGGTCGGGTGGACGGAATTGTTAATCTTCGTCGTCCCTTTCATTGGGGTTGAATGGTTCGTTCTGCCTGACAGCGGGATTTGGTTCTACGTCGCCGTTATACAGTCTGCAGAAATGGTTTTTCCATATCCTCAGCATCGACTGTGACTCTACTACGATGTTCCCTTGATCATCCTTACCTTGACTGGTTAACTTTACCCTTTGGTAAAACTTCCTCACCTCATTCCTGCAGTAATATCCCTCTATTCTGCCGATCGCGCGCTTCTCATGCTCCTTCTTTTTTCTCCTGAGAAGCCGGTGTTCGTCTCTCCTCTTCTGCTCGTAGAGCTCCCGAGCAGCTCTTGTCCTTCTTTGCAGTGCCGCTTTGTATGCTTCTTTCTTGGCTGCATTCGCCTGCCGACACTCGTTGTCAAACCAGGGGTTTCGTTGTGGTGGCGGATTGAAACCCAGCACATCAGAGGCGGCATCTCTGATGGCTTTTTGGCAATGCTGCCACTGGTCTTCAATACTTGATGTTGGCGGCGTAGGATTTCTTAAGAGGTTAAGGGAGACACGATCGGAAAAGGATTTGGCTATCTCTTGCGATTGTAGCCGGCTGACGTTGAACTTCCTCACAGCATTTCTTTGTCGTGGCGGTGTTCGGCATATCCGCAACCTTACCTTGGCTACAACAAGGTGGTGGTCCGAATCAATGTTGGCGCCTCGGAACGTTCGGACTTCTATGATACTGGAGGAGTGCCTTGCGTCTATCGCAATATGGTCAATCTGATTGACGGTTGATTGATCAGGAGATCGCCATGTTCCTTTGTGAATATCGAGATGTGGGAATCTTGTACTAGCTACTACAACATTTCGCCCCGCAGCAAAATCGATCAGCCTAAATCCGTTATCGGATGTGGTGTCGTGTAGGCTGTGCTTTCCGACCGTACTACCAAAGATGTTCTCTCTTCCTAGCTTTGCGTTAAAATCGCCAAGGACAATTTTAAAGTCGTAGCTAGGGCATTGCTCATACGTTTTGTTCAGGAGCTCATAGAACCTGTCTTTGGTGTCATCATCTTTCTCCTCTGTGGGGGCATGTGCGCATATAAGGCTTATGTTGGCAAATTTAGCCTGGATGCGAATTGTCGTGAGGCGCTCGTTCACGGACCTGAACGATAGGACTTCTTGCCTAAGTCTGCCTCTAACGACAAATCCACATCCAAATAGACGCTGTTTTTGTTGTTTGTAGCAATCACCGTAGTATATATCACAGTTTCTCATCCTTCTTTTGCCCGGTCCATCCCATCGCACTTCTTGGATGGCGGTTATATCTGCTTTGCAGCAGTCTAGGGCTTCCGCTAGTTGTTCGGCTGCACGTGGCCTATAAAGGGACCTTACATTCCACGTACAAATCCGAAGATCGTTGTCCGTATATCGTTTGCAGGGGTCGTCATCAGTAAAATCATCCGTTTCCGAGGCTTGTTGTTGCTTCGTAACTAGCAATTTTTTTTGTGTGGCCGGGCAGTTACCCCGACGGCACAACCCCCAACCTGGAGGGCCAGTTCCTTTTTTGTAACCCCTAGGACAAGAGGTCGCACTTATAAGTTTAGCAAGTTGAGCTCGGGTGAACTACAACCAGTACCCGATGGCTACCACTTGGAGGTAAAATAAGCACAATTGGTGTGTAGAAAAAGTTACAACACTGGGCATCGCCAGGTTGACGCCAGTCAGTGCCTACCCGATTCCCACAGCACCCAGCCATCTTCCTAGATATAGAAGGATAAACAACGTCCTGAACCACAGACAAATTGAATCCGGAAAGAAGAGTCTTTAGGGGCACACCACAAGGGGTGTCCTACTCCGCTTCTCAGGATCATGGTAGTTGATGGTCTACTTAAAAGACTAACTCCGATCGGGTGTAAGCCCATTGCGTACGCTGATGATATCGCACTAGCCGTCACAGACAAATTCCTCAGCACTATCAGGGCCATGATGGAGGCATCCGTCAATGTCATGACGAAATGGACAGACGATGTCGGACTGGATGTGAACTCATCAAAAACTGAGAAGACTGCTAGGCTTATACCACTTTAATTAAAGGATCTGAGGATATACTACAATTTCATAAAATCTCTAAATGCCTCTAAAAGAGGTCAGACAAAATTGGGATTTCATACACATATGACCAACAAATCCCAAGAGGAATACAAAAATCCCAAGAGGGAATTACAACAAGGTAAATGGGTTTGGACATAAAGCCGAACGTGACATCACGATAGATCGGATAGTCTGTGAGCATGATTTCCAGTATACTCATGCAGTCACCCTACCTACCTACCTACCTAAAGTCGGTTACGTAATTTAATACTGTTCATAATCTCAGTTGTGGACCAGGGACAGCAATTGTTCCGAATCTTGTCAGTTTTTAAGGATACAAATTGATCAAAGAGATCAATAGTTATATTTTGAAAACTGTTAAGCTTCTCATTTATGTCTGAACGTGAACGACAATATAGCCAAAGAGCGTGTAGAGCTGCTGATCGAAGGGCATCATTATTAACAGAAAGTTGTTGAGTGGTCGAACTTTATACTATAGGTGCAGAAGATGAGTAGTCCATCGATAATGTGAACTAATTAAAACAATGCGTTTTCGGATTTGATAGGGATTCACATAACTGGGACTTGTTTTCAGTACTAAAGGAGAACCAAACAAGGCACAACTAACTGAAAAAATATAACCACGTGCTGATCATATAACATCCATATTCCATACCTACACAAATGCCTCTCTATATGCTGTAGCTGCATTTATAACATAAAGACAGATAACAGTTATTTAGTCCCTAATATATAGAAATATATATACATCTTAGAGGTTGAAAATCTCTAATCATCACATTATAGAGATGACAATGTAAAGTTGTGCCGATTTACATTTTAGAGAAATTCACATTATCGAGGGACTATTGTACAATCAAAGAAATCTGGTCGAACAGAAGAACAGATGATGCGTCAGACAGTAAAGTCAGATCGAGAAGACTAGCATTGTAGATTTGGAGTTTGGATAATTCGCAGAATCTTTTATATTCTTTTTTGAGTAAATCAGCATTTATGTCACCACAAATAATAACGTTTTCAAGCTGAGCAGAAAATTCAACAAGGCTAATAAAGAAGGGTTGAATAGTACAACTGCGGTCAGGAGCATAGGCAAACGCAATTAGGCATTTGGTTGAACCATCATGTAGCTCAGCAATTAAAAACTCACAATCTGAATCAGAATAGTTGATTCCATTACCAATTGGGGATGCGTTACAAGCAAAACACGTAGTCTTGCAGGAGTGTATAGAAAATTGCACCGGAATCCTATTCAACAATTTGCTTTATAACTAGAAAATAGACAAATATACTGTTGACTCCACCTCAAATTTCAGACCCCAATCCTCAGACCTTTAACCGCTGCATTCAAGTTTCTTAAATCAAGCATTTCAGGTAATCAGACTCCAACCGTATGCCACACCACATCGCTGCTCATGTGCATTAATGTACACAGAAGAAAAAAAGAA
Source organism: Eristalis pertinax (assembly GCA_907269125.1). Taxonomy (NCBI): domain Eukaryota; kingdom Metazoa; phylum Arthropoda; class Insecta; order Diptera; family Syrphidae; genus Eristalis; species Eristalis pertinax. The sequence goes on along the minus strand of OU026146.1, from coordinate 11,340,657 downwards.
AGAAAACCTTGCATTGGCATTTGCACAATTCGAATCGCAACAATCCAACTGGGATACACTTTGGAACAAGCCGCGCGATTTCCGATAAATTAAAGATTTGTCTTGTGGTCTTGTTCTCGATTGGGCGTGTGTTATCGCGCGCGTTGGTGAAGGGGAACGAGAAGGAGTGACTGGTATAAGGTTACAAACATGTGCTGCGGAGTGTGAGACACAATTCCCAACTGAGGTTTGATAATTACCTATGCATGCAACACGTGTTTTTCCACCACCACGACCAAAGCCACCCATCACCACAGCGCACAGAGTCGGGAAAAGAGAAACTGCAACACAGCTTGAGCGTAATCCACCCGTTTAGCACGTAATCCGTGTTTCGCAACACATGCCACGTTTCGTCTGTTCGTTTGTTCATTTGTTCAATCGTTCCCTATGCCGGATGTGCGGATGGCTATGGTTATGGTTTGGCTAATGCCGTGTCAATACAAGCTGAATCCATTCAATTTTCAAATTCGCGTCTCCGGCGCGTCAGCGTGTTTGCAGATTAATTTCGGAGTCGACTCAAGATACCAACGCAGTGTGTAATACTTTAATTAAAATAAAATCTCCTCGTCTTTCAGGAGCTGTCAGCGGCATATGCAAATAAACACAAACGTGTGCATGGAATGACACTCGTTAAACCCAAGCGAATATGAATCCAATACGGATCATCGAATCTGTGCTTGATATAGCTTTGTTCTGTTTGAGTTATATGATATGATTTTCCCTTACCCGCATTTCTGGAGCACGGGCTTGGGCTCCATGTCCGAGAGGTCCATAGACCATTTCCCTAACTTTTTTTGTGCACTGTTTTCCTCCCCCATACGTATCAATCCGATGTACTACTGCTGTTGCTACTTCTGTGCTGTCTAAGCTGCCGGAAAATTGCGTCTTTTGTAGCAGACACTGGTCGTTGCTGTCGGAGGGAGTTTCAATTTCGCATGTGGTGCGCTACGTTACGGAATTGCATTTAATAAAATTTTCATATCTCTCAAACGTCTGTCTGTCTTTCTTGGATGGTCGGACGCAATTTGCTACTTCATCGCGCCCACATATCCCATGCCATAGTCAGGGTTTCAGTCACGATGTGCACTTTGAATGCGGAATATGCAGTCTTTGTTTTTTTTTTGTATTCGAATTCCGAAATGCAACTTCGGATCCATCGGAATTAATTCATATCAATTTGACACAATTTTTATTAATCGTGATTTGCCACTGGAAAGCCAATTAAATTGTTTTTTTTTGTTCGCATTGCATCACAAGTGCAGGCAGGCTTTTAATTAGTGGTTCGAGTGCAGTGTGAACGTGCTACATTGGCAATCGAATCGAATTCATTCCTTCGGTCATGCACTGGAAATTAATTTATGATTCTTAGGAACGACGAATGGTTCGTTGGTGGAGGGGGAGAGAAAGAAACTGCCTTGTGACTTGACAATTGTTTGCTCGATGGATTTGGGTCAGTGGTTTCATGATCGAATGGCGATAGGTTTGTAGGAGGGTTCACTCCGATCCTTGTCTATGTTAGACTGATCTTTGTTTTGACTTTGTTGGATATGATCGGCTTCGATGCGATAGACAACACTCTAATCAGGTAGGAGAATGGATAAGGGGTATTCCGCTCTGTTGAATCCACCACTCAGAACTAGGTGTCTCGAAGAAAATAATCAGAGGCACCTAGTGGCGTATCAATACCTCAGGTCGTATCAGTCATTTACCCTCTTCTTCTAATGGCGCTACAGACCGGGTGGACCTAGTTCTCACCCAACAAGCTTCTCCAGTGGGCACGATATGTAGCCAGCTGCCTCCATTTTCGCACGCCAAGTTGGTTGAGGTCCCTCTCCACTTGTGTGCGCCATCGGTTCCGTGGGCGTCCTCTATTGCTTTCTGCCAATGGTGCTCTTCGGGCTGGAACCATCTTAGGCGATGAATCCGTAGACGCCTGACAAAGCTCATGTCGCTGTACACCCCGTATAGTTCATGGTTGAATCTTCTTCTCCAAAAACCATCAACGCAAACAGGACCAAAGATGGAGCGCAGAACTTTTCTCTCGAAAAATCCAAGGACTTCTTCATCTGCTCTTGAGATTGTCCAGGCTTCTGTGCCATAGAGCAGGACAGGGATGATTAGGGTCTTATATAATGTTAGCTTAGTCCTTCGAGAGAGGGCTCTACTACTCTCTCCTCTTGAGTTCAAAGAAACAGCGATTAGCAAGAGTTATTCTGCGTTTAATCTCGGCACTGATGTTGTTCTTACTGTTTACTTGGGAGCCGATATACACGAAGTCCTTCACTACCTCGAAGTTATAGCTACGGCGACGTTCTCCCGAGTCGTCGATGTTGTACGTCCTTTCTCGATGACAGCATGTACATCGGTTTGCCCATATTCAATACCAGTGATCAAGATTTGGCATCACTGCTTCGACGCCATTCTTTACTACCAGAGAGGCTTTGATCGTAAATACCGATCAAATCGGTCTACAACATAGAATTGGACCGATCACCGAACACTTCTTCTTTTTTATATAGATATTTCATTTGTCTGGTCAGTCGTTTATCGTTGTCTTTGAAGTTCGGTTCTGGTGAGCTCAATGAAAAGAAGTGAAATTAAAACAGGAAATTGTTAATAAATTGAAGTGTGAGCAATTTTAAGTTGAAAGTTAAAATTCTTTATTAAACAACCAACAAACGCTTCATTGACAGACCTGTCTTAATTTGTTTGAATAGTGTACTCCAAGAAGATCAGCGACTGTTACTTTTAAAAGCTTGCATATTGATAATCGATATTCAGAGCATCGCGCATCGAGGCTGGCAAAGCGTCGCCCGTTCGCCCACAACACTTGTTCAGACGTGCAAAGCAACGAAATACGGCTTGTGCTGTGCTTATAATCTTGTATGAACTTATTTGATTCCTCACCAATATAGATGCGAATGCTGCCAAGGACAAAAGCAAACAAAACAAAAAAAACGGACATTTGTTTGCGGGCTTTTGCAAGGAAAAGTGTAAGTGAATCGATGTCAGTGTTTGCTAGTGCCGGAAAAAGTAAGTACTTGCCTATTTGTTAATTTGTTCTGCATACATACTTATATTTTATTTTGTAATACTGTTATATTTGTTATGTTTGCGTGTAATATGTACGTAATAAAAATTAAATACTGAACTGGGCTTTTATTCGATACCTCTTTAAAAGAAGCGGAAGCCGAGAAAGATCTAACCTCTAAGTATTTATTTGCCCGATTGTGGTGATTTACTAACGGAAATATTATATACGATTGACCTGCATGTTTGAACATATTGCAGTGCCATCGTAGTTGCTAATGCTAGATAACTAAAACTATTTTTATAACTTTATGTACAGTAAAAGCTCTATAATTCCATTTTTTTCCGAATAAATGAGAGTCGGTTTTTAATGTTTTACGTAAAACTTAAATTAAATTAGCTAAAATTGTTTGAGTTACTAAAATAATTTTTTGTTTAAAGTTCTTGCATTTTTGCATCAATAGGAACGTGTTTTAGTGCATACAAAAATTCTCTCATTAATTCGGAAAATTCGTTTATTCGGAATGACCTTCCCCCCGACCATTCCGAATTAACGAGCTTTTGCTGTATGTAGGTACCACTCGTAACATACATCAATGTAATAAATAGTAGGTAACTGATATGAAACATGACTGAATCTGAGAGGAAATGTCGACAGTACAGTTTTGATTATCTGAAATTAGCTTTTCTTCCATCAAAGGCAGACATGCCTTTTATGCAACAAAGTTTTCAAAAATTGAAGGAAAAATATGAAAAGAACCCCCCAATATGTTGGCTGCAACGTCTCAAAGTAACGATGATGGCTTGCGGCCATATTACAATACCTCGTCGCTTATAGTGAAATCTTGTTAATTTTACTCGCTGTTGAAGAGGTCTTAAAAACTGTTCTGAACAAGACTCCTGGTAACGAAGCTTTAATATTGGAATATGTTCGATTTGTTATGAACGAAGAAATCTATGAAATGTATTTGCTATTCGCGAAAACCTTGGAATGAATTTTATTGAATTAATATTTAATGTCCTGCGTGATTTTATTAATGAAAAATCCATTTCATTTACAGACATCATCTGCTTATATCCTCAGATCCTTTAGGTGGTTGATGTGGTATAAGCCTAGCAGTCTTCTTCTTGTTTCCTCAAGTGCAGGGCATGTTCCGAGGTAGTGTAATATTTTTTTCTCTTCTTCTTCATCCGTACAACTTCTGCAGAAGTCGTTATTAGGTGTCCCAAGTCTTCTGACATGGATGCCTATGAGACAATGGCCAGTTAGCACCCCTATTACTCTACCGATAACCTGTCTAATTTTAGGAGGTAATCAGTCCATCCTTGATTTAGCATAGGCCAGAACGCTTTCGATACTTAGAAGTGTCAAGTTCCGACCATTCAGTGGGAGTGGGGTGTCTCCTGATCTAGTGTCCCCTCTTTTGCTAGTTCATCAGCTCTTTTATTGCCGGGCGTGGTATTTTAGCCCCTGTTATACAGATGCATGCTGATCACTGTATACTGCTTATCCACCAGACTAGAACGCCATACATCAATATTGGCCTTTGGTTTAATTCCACATTTGGGGCCGACGATTGTATTGCATGTGTAACGTGCAATCGATGCTTTCCTGATGCGTTCCAGTATGTTACATTTCCAGCTCAATTTGCTGTCAACTATAAAACACAGCTATTTGCCATAATCAGTGAAAGTCAGTTCCATCACTTTTAGCTTCGGTGGGGCTATGCTAGGGATTTTATATCTTCTCGTGAACAGCACGATCTCAGTTTTTGATGAGTTCACATCCAGTCCGACATCGTCTGTCCATTTCGTCATGACATTGACGGATGCCTCCATCATGGCCCTGATAGTGCTGAGGAATTTGTCTGTGACGGCTAGTGCGATATTATCAGCGTACGCAATGGGCTTACACCCGATCGGAGTTAGTCTTTTAAGTAGACCATCAACTACCATGATCCTGAGAAGCGGAGATAGGACACCCCTTGTGGTGTGCCCCTAAAGACTCTTCTTTCCGCACAGTAGTTTTCTAATTGGGATTCAATTTGTCTGTGCTTCAGGACGTTGTTTATCCTTCTATATCTAGGAAGGCTACCATCGTGTATTCTTTGTTCGAGAGACTTTTCTATAGTGCCGACCAGGGAATGGAGTGATGTTTCCGTTATCTTATATGCAGATCCACCAGTCTCTCCAGTGTTTTAAGTATAAATGATATTGGCATTGTTGGGTTTTTGGATAGTAGTACCCTTAGGCGACTACATTCCTTTGTACTTTCAATGCTACTACAGAATTTCTTCCAGGATTCATTTTGCCCTTTCTTAATTCCTTTTTTGTAGGTTTTAAGGCTGCGTTTATAGAGAGTTAGCGGTTTCTCTTGCTCTATTTTGCCCTATTGAAGCATCTTCTGCTAGCTTCCTGATGGATAAGTCTGGAGTCACTATGGTAATGTCCAGAACTTCCTGTCATATTCTATTAATGAAGGTTGGCTCTGAGCCAACATTACACACACACACTCTAGATTCTACTAAAAATTCGACTGCCCACAAAGTGAATGGTATGCATTGGCGTCCGCACCGCACTGTAGATTCGTCACAAGAACTCTACTGAGCTCTGATTGTGGCACTTCAGGAGCTTGGCCCCATTGATGAACCACCCTGTCCCGCTGAACGTTGGTATTGTCGTTCATGTTCACGGTTTTTTTTATGACAAGGTCGAAGATTGTCTTCGTTATCAGTGCAATAAGGGTTCTGGCGTTTTCGCTGATTTTGCCTTTTATTTATAAAGGCTTATATTTAATTAAAACAAAGGGTGTAATTTCTTTTGAAAAATTTAAATCTATGAAGCAAAATATTATTCGACGCAAACTCTCCCAGTTTGCAAACTCATTCACAAGCAACTGACTTCAAAAATAGATTTGAAGATGTTCTCACGATGGAAATACCTCCATGGATTATAAATCCGTTTTCAAGCGGAAGTGTCGAATGTGGTATTACAAGAGGAACTACTCGTGCTTAGCACCAATGAGGAGCTGAAGGTGAAATTTAAAAAAGACATAAAATATTTTGGCTTCTTGCAGAAATACCCGAAAATGTCCTGTGCTGTGGGAAATTGCAAAAAAAAAACATTTGACAGCGTCATACATTGTCTTTTTATAGTCGTTATGAACATCACAGAACGGGGAAATTTCCTTACGAAACTGAAGCCAAATTTGATTGTTGATTATATTGTTGAAGTTATGATACGTTTTTATGTTAAGTTTTAGATCTATGAAATCTGTAATCGCATTACTTTAATAAATAGAACATAAGAAAATATACTATTTTTTTTTTTTTTTTTGATTTTTAAAAGTCCCTTTTATTTTTTATTTTTTCATCGATAGATCTAGATCTAATCTTCACATTTTTTTACGAGATTTCGGAATATGGTGGGAATGTAGTAGCCGAAAGCAGGATTATATTGAAACTACGGGACAAAATTGAGTTTGGGAACCTCTGCTCCCAGTGGCACACATCACGCCATTTCGCAGCACTTTAATCCTCAATTCGATTCATAACACATGTCATAAACTCTCCCACTGCCATCACAAATGCCTAATTCGAAGCACACTTGCCAATTCTAAGCGAATACATTACCATCAGGCCACAGGTGAGACCAACCAACTACACCGCTGCCGCCATTGATTGCCTACATCGAAATGCCAATGATTAATGGACGTTCTTCTGCGCTTCCAGTCTTCTTTTCTTCGTCCACCACTAGGTCCACCGACCACGGGGGGGCCGAAAACCCGAACAAAACGTTCAATTTGTTACCACAAACTTTCCATTAATTTAGAATGATTGATTGGTATTCTTTTTTGCGCAGTCTAGTATCCCCCAATCTCACTCTCTTCCTCCCTGAAGGCCGTACAGACGAGCTGAGCCCGCTGCTGATTGAGTTATTAGGCGATTGATTGAAAAGGTTAAAAGGTATCCGTGAATAGTGCGCCCAAGGCAACGATACGGATCGTCATGCTCAGCAGCACATCAATCAACGTGTGATAATTATGCCCAAAAACAATGAAAGCAATCCCAAATCGATTCACATTAAAGTCAAATTTCCATAAATTCAATGTTAAGGACGATGACTATGATACGTAGATGACTGCCGGCCGCCAGACGCCAGAGGATACCACTTCATGTGTAACCACACACACATGCCAACAGCGAAAGAGTCGTGTGTAATTAAGGCCTGTGGTAATTTATGTAATCACTCCATGTGACAGGATAATAATTATCCTTCATCTTTATTTATATAAAACAAGTTTTCCATATCTAAGAAGATGATCTAATGGATTCTGTGTGTGTGGGTGACCCCGCCTTCAACACCCACCTAGAACACTCACCCTAGCCCCCAGCCCGAGAAGTCATTCATTGGAACATAATGACAAGTTTGACATTATCTCTCGATTTCATCATCTCTTAGGGGGAAGATCCCGCCTCTGCGCAGACACTACCATCAGCACCCACCCGTCATGTGTGGAACCGGTAATGGGATTTCTCCATGTGACATCGGGCGGAGGAGACGCAGACAAGGCGGGAGAGACCAATCTAATTAACATTTTACGCCCTTGCCCCGTCCGCACTCACTCCTTTTGATCCATCTGATGCCCTGTATACGATGCGATTTGATTGCCTTTGCGAACATCAAAAGGACAATGTGTGCCAAGATTACAGGCACTTTTCCGCACTTGTGAGCCATCTTATCTTCGCCCATTAGAAGCGGTCAGCGTCTATCCGATTTTATGGTTTCCATACGTTATGATATGATTCCATATTCCATTGGAGTTTTACACCATATCGTTGACAATGTCCTTTTGTGAGATGCTGGGAAATAACAAGTCGCCCCGACAACCGTGTTGGTGGCAATGGATGCCGTAAAACGTCGAATGACATAAACCTCCTCCCGGGTTACAACAAGCACACGCTCCACCGACCATCGACCAAAACCCATCAAAACCACCCACCACGGACATCGCCAAAACAACATATTGCATTCATTACATGATGATGCGCAGAAACAAGACAAAAATGTGGATCTAAAACTGAAACTTTGTACTTAATGTGACCTTCAGTGTGTATGGGTGTGTGCGTTTATTAAAAATCGCACACCCTCCTGCAGCCAGAGCAACACAATCGGGTCAGCGCTGAAGTCTGAAGAAGCAATTTCCGGGGAACAATTATGAAGTGGCCATTAAACCCAGTCGTCACCTTGGCGAATTAAATTAAGCTCATTGGGTAATTGTAACAAACTCATTTCTTACTGTGTAACCACACGACGCGACGCACGGTGGGACAACGGGATGACGGTGCCTAGCCATTCCGGATGGACATGGATGCTGGTTCATTACATCCACCCACCATCTCCCTGGACTGTCTCTGATGACAACAGAACGGGGCAGTTTACTACAGCCAGGTCACACAATCTTCTTCTGTGAAACGGGCTAATTGTTAAAGGAAGCAACCCAGGAAATTTGTATTGTTCCAGACTCAAAAAGTTGCAAAATTTATGGATGGACGGATGCAATAAGCTCGAAACGTGTTTTTTTTCAGCGCGACAGGCAACAACGGCGAATTGCGAAAAATGACTGTTGGAAGTTTGCAGGACATTCGGCGCACACCAAACCTACCGAGCGAGTCGAGGACACCGCCGTGGCTAGATGGTGGACCTACTCAACATGGATGACTACCACGAAGTGGTTTTTGGAAGCAGCAGCACATCCAACGTCCGCAGGACGAAAGGCGTGAATTTCGATTGCTGCAATAGTTGAGGCTTTTTTTGTTTATTCTTTGTTTTGTATGTATCTCACACCCACCACACCACAGTGGTAGCGGCACCGAACGGGAAAATGGAAAAGTTTTTCAATTAAGTTTGCAGTTCATTTTTCGAAGGACGCTGGCGAACCAGTGTCGCTGCTGCCGTACGGCCAATGGCGGGTGGACGGAGAGTGGGTCGGGTGATGATGATGATGCCTTCCGAATTCCTAGTGTTGACAGGGTCTAGACACGGAGAGATGAACTGCTGCCTGCTGTACGTTGTCTGTGTTCATTTCGTTGTTTGGCGACGTTGAACGAAGATACACACGAATAGGCGTCCAAAAGGAGGGGCAAAATGGATGTACACGGAATGAAGGGATACTGTATTGAAATTTCCATTATTTCGTATGGACTCTTAGTCGTGCCCGATGCGAATGAAGTCAGCTAAAATTATGCTGAAACTTTTCTCCGGACTGCTGTCTTTTTCCTCTCAGATTGACCGGGCCTCGAATTGAATGCGGTGTGTGGTGGGAGATATAATTTATTCGCATGTGGACCTTATGGCGGATGTTTGTTTTAAAGTTCACTAAAGTCAATCGTATTCCAAAGCTCCCCGATGGAGTGCTGGAGTGTATGTACATACTTGAAACCCTTGCCACGCTGAACATTTGCACAAACTGTGATTTTTACCCGTCAAATAGGAAAGGTCTCGCACGTGTAGCCTCTGCCAATACACCAATTAACCCATTAAGGGATTTTTTAATCGTAAGACTGAACTTGTGTCGCCATGCCTGACACAGAAAATCGGCTAGTTTGTCGAGATCAGGCAATGACTATTGCCAGATTGACGCCGCAGTTGCAGCACCTCCAGACAAGGTAGCTAATTTAGACCTCAAGCACGTAAGATTCCATTCGCCACTTATATGATCCTCACTCGTCGATTCAGCGAGGAGCCATGCCATTTTCACTTTATTGCCTGTTAACAGTGGTAACCCTCAAGTTAATCTGCCCATTTGCCTTCAGACGTGCATGCACGTATGCCACAGACTCGCTCTCATCCTCCATCGCTATTATCAACGCGAGAGTTATGGCCTTGTGTTGCCCGCAACGGTTTTACTGCCGAGTCGTGAAAAATTCTTAATTTTACAATTTGTATTTTCGAATTTGCGGCACACCTCCCAGTGTCGCTCGACGAACGCTGTCCGAAATGACAGTCAGTCCAATGATTCGGGCCACGCGAATAGACCATCCATCAGTGTGTGAAGTCTGTGGCCTAGTTAAGTGAATTTTTCGAAGGAATTTCATTGATTCGGGAGACGTTCTCCTTCCGAATCTCTGGCAACAGATTGCCACTCGAAAGAGTTATGCAAACGAAACCATCAATGTCGATGCAAGATATTTACGTTTATCATCGTCCACCCCGTTTCGTCAATATTTAATTGTTTCCCTTCTCATTGCCCCATCATTCATCATATTCTCCGTTCGAGAGGCCTGGCGAGAGGACTACGAGAGGGTGGCATGCATGTCAGACGGAGTGTCATCAATCACTTGCGACATATGCTTCTGCTCGCCTGCTACTGCTACTGCTGCAGTGATAGATTCCTCGCAGACGAGCCAGTTGCACAGAGGTTGCAGGTTTTCTGAGGGAAATCCTTACAACGGCAGATTTGATTAATTTAGATTCAAATTCAAATTTTGCACACACCAACATTGCAGCGCCAGACAACCGTCCGACGCGACTGCTGGGGATACCCACAATCGAACAAAAGATCGCGCAACATCTTGAGGTGATGGACTAATAATGTTGGTTTCGTCGCAACAGCATGTCATGGCGGTTCGTTGGCGAGGAACGATGTCAACAGAGTGTCAGGATGGCAAACACGTTTCATTCCGAGTTGTATTTGTAAACGAGGAAGGCATCAAGTCGCTTCAAAAGGCGTCAACGACGACAACATTGAGGAACGGAGGTCCTCAGAAAATAAACACATTTTCAATGCAAATATCACCAAGTGTAGACACATCCCCCCTTCCCGTTGAAAGTTTTCATCTCGGAAAAGGACTCAACGAGTGTCAAAAAAAATGCGTCTGTTTTGGAGCAGAGAGGGGTGTGGAGAGTGTGAGCGTGTTACAAGTATCCACCCACACCCAGCCAATGGTAGTTACAGCCACACAATCGTTGTGTCTCACGGAATTGTATAATTCAAAGGCATCCGGTTGCGGGTCGTCCTGTCGCCTTTGTTGTCTTCACTTGCCCTGTAAAGGGTGTGTTGTGGGTGAGCAGCAGGAGGACAACAGGACGACCGAGGGGAAAAGGAATTGTTTTTCCCTTTTCGGTTGGAAATAAATTTCTTTGCCACTAACTTTCGGAGGCCGATGGGGAGTCGGGGAGACGACTCAAGATCCGGTGCGTGTTGTACAAACGATGCTACAAAACGAAGGCGTCCTCCTTGCAGTCCTGTCTTGATTTACATGCTGGCTTTCTTCTGCTTCTGGGCCGTGTCTCGTCCGCCTCTGTGTGCCACACGAAAAGAAAACGAAGAGAAAATAACACCCGAGGGAAATGAACGGATTCCATTCCTATGCAAATATGATTTTTCAAGAAGATTGCGAACAAATTCACTCTGCATTGCTGCCAGGATAAGAGGCGAACGCGCAACGTTTGAGAAGCGAAGGGAGTGGAGAGGCGCCCCGTGTTAAGTACTAGTACACTGTGTATGATGATGTTGATGATGATGATGAAATTGTAAGCACAAATGCGAGTTGATATGGTGTCCTTTGTGCTGTTCCATATCGCGCCCTATGCCTCCCCCCCTGTCAAGCAACGAAATCATTCGTATCGGTGGATGAGGCGAAACTTCTTTGAAGAAAACTTACCGTATCGCGTTGGATTTTAAGCGTTCTTTTTCGTTGTGTGCCTTTCTCTTTTATTTGTTGCCTTTGGGAGGGTTGTGCTGAGCGCGTGACTTGGGTGTTGATGCGGAATGGTAGAGCACTTCGTGTTGGTGTTTGTTTTGCAGAATTAGCCGATACTAATTAGGAACGACGCTGATATTTGATTATTCTACAAAATGGTTTAAATTTGACAAGCCCCCAATTCGATTTGACCCCATTTCGTTTCATGATCTTGATTTGTGACGGATTTGGCTAAAAGGGTTTAAGGAATCAAGACATGGGAGAAGACTTTTCAACATGTCCTCATTCAATTTAAGTCCTACAGAAACAGCCGACTAGTTCCATTGGTCGTTAAAATTGTGTGAAAGCTTTTTTTCTATCGCTTCCTCGGACCAAACGAACTAATCAGAGAATACCGTTCACATGATTTCGTGAAGAAAGTTACTCAAATTCGTCGAGGAACAGAATGGCAATCAACATGTGTCGGCTTTCTCTACCGAACCCCCTAAAATGTACTACAATGCGTAGCACGAATGGACATACTCTCCGACATTAAGCTTAAATTGGTGCTTGGGTTGTCTACACCCCTATCGTAGAATACGCCGTATCTGAGATTCAGTCTGTGGGTTGAATAATAACGTGGTTAATTAAACATAATTTTAATGATTTTATTTTGGCATATTTGAAGTTTAAGTTTGTGAGTTCTAGCGCAGTCGTACCAAACAGGAGCCCCGTACAGTAGAATAGATTGAAAGACAGACTTATACAAAATAAGTTTATTGTCAGTACTAAGTTTCGATTTTCTATTTATAATGGGGTAAAGAATTTTGATGTATTTGTTAATTTTATCTACAGTGACAGAAATATGTTTCTGAAAAGTTAGTTTCTTATCAATCATAATTCCGAGATATCTGCAGTGCTCAGACCAGTCAATATCGGTAGAACCCATTTGAAGTTTTACGTTGTTTGGAATAAAACATTCTTTTCGTCTACGAGTAAACCAAACTGCTTTCGTTTTCGAAGCATTTACTTTAATTTTCCATTTGTAAAGGAGTTCTTTTCTGATGAGAGGTTTTTCCGCCATGGACCTGCGTGGCAGTTGATGGTAGAGAGCGATCAGCTGGTCGAATTTTGTTTGTTGGCTAAGCTGTTGGTACAACGGTCGCACGTGTGGAGAGAGGAGGGAAATCTGAAAGGAAGTGTGAATCGAAAGGTTTTTGTGGGAGTAATATAGGTGGTGTGCGTTTGCTGTTGTTTGGACGTTGATGAGAGGAGAGTTTTGACGAATCTCCAGATATTTTTTACGACTAATGCAATTTGGATCGGATGATCTGTGTAGTTCGCTGCAATTGGCGCAACGCATCGCGTCAGGTTCTTTGCATTCAGTTGTTTTGTGGCTGCCGGAGCAGTTAGCACAAGAACTTTTTGCATGACAATGCATGGAGCCGTGTCCATACAGCTGACAATTATGACATTGTGTAATTTTGCCTGGTTTTTGTCTCTTAAAGTCCCAGCGGACTATGGTTCTGAACAAACTGGAATGATTTTTCTTCAGTTCGTTTAGTTTTATTGTTCCATGTTGAATATACACAATGTAAATATAGCTTTTGTAGTGGACGTTTGGGTTAACTTTGTTTGTGATAATTTTCACGTCGATGCACTTTATTCCGGATGAAATAAGTTCTTCCTTTACAAGTTTTTCGCTTGTAAGATCAAGTCCCGATAAAATTAATTTCAAAGGTCGCGTTTCCTTCCGTGAAAATGTGAAGAATTCAATATTTAGTCTATTTAGTTCCGATTTTATTTTCTCTGAGCTTTCCAGAGATGGAGAAATAATTTTTTGGCCGAGCGATATGTTTCTGATAAGATAATTATCGATTTTTAGGTCACTCAATACGCGACGAACACGTTCACCTGCTGATTTTATCACAACTATAGGAGGGACACTATCTTTTATGACGTTTAAACGTTCATTATTAATGCTATCCGCATTTTCACCGGAGTCGTCCAGTACACCGTAATAATTCGTATTATTCACCATTGTTGAATATTTTAAATTTGCACTTAAATAGGACTGTTTGCTGGGAGGGCGATTATCGCCTTCACCAGAGTCACTACGAATTCGCTTGTTGGAAATTTTACTGTTCAAGAATACACGATGGGAAAAAACACTTGCACTCACTTCAACTGCTAACACAAGAGTGATCCCGGTCAGTTGATTTCTTGCTACAGTAAATGATTTCAAAAAAATCACGCAGATACGCAATGAATTATTTGCGTTTGAGAAGTTTGTATGGGTAGTTTTAATTCGAACGTTTTCTACGATGGCGTCAAAACGCGTTCACCTTACCGACAAGTGAAACATTCACTTCGAACGTATTCAACGATCAAATGTTGATGAATTCGAGTGAAACGTTCCCCCGGCATATTCTACGATATAGGTGATAGTCTTCACTTGGATTAGTCGGTGTCTCTATCTCTATCGCATGCATGCATAATCTTGCACTCGGCTTAAATGACGAATAAATTTTCCTGCACACAGCGCATGCGCAAGAAAGTTACACTTCTCAGACATTTCTACATTCTTTAGATGCATTAGCCAATCAGTCTCGTTAGCATGCATACTTTTGCCTCGGCCTGAGGTGAAGAGAACTCTCCAACTCTTGCTGGCTTGCATTGGCTGTTATTCACACATAGTCTCCATTTGGTCTAGATTCATAACCTTGCATAACCTTGCAAAGCGCTCAGTCATTATTTGGCACTCGGGTAGAGATGTAATTTTTTGCGCTGCAGATTTAATTGTGAGTATGGCTGGTGGGTATATATTTTTCTTTGCTTTCAATTTACTTTATTTACTTGACATTTATTGATTTTCTTCAGTTGATGGTATTTATGTACGTAAATATTCCCTTTATCTGTTGTGATGGGGCTTGGTTTCTATTCTGTAGCCAATCTATGCATGTTTCTAGTTTACTCTTGTGTGTTTAACGTAGTTTTGTGGAATGAAATACAGTTTGAAGAACAAGGTAGGTCTCAGGGCTAGGAGTCACAATCTGGCTGTTTGCTATGAAGTCGACCAACTATTCGTGAAGTCGAGCTATATACGTCGGGTCCAAGAGATGGTAGCTATCCTTCTAGTTCTACTAATCGTTCTACACACGTCTCATGTGTTGTGACAGGCAACAAACTCTTCGACGAGGAAAGAAACAATTCAAAGCCAATTTTTTTTTTTTTTTTTGTCGAAGATAAGTCGGAAACGTTTCTCAACTATAAGAGTTCTTCCATGATGTCCCAGATAATATCGCTCAGATACACACAGCCGCCACCTTGAACTTCTGTTTAATGTCAAAGTAATAACGTCAGCAAATACACCTTCAATGTATTAGAGCTTGTACCCCCTAAAGGCTGTATGGAGAGAAGCAAAAAAATATGAAAAAAATATGAACTCCCACTCCCAGGCTAACTTTCCGCACTTTGAATACAAATAAGTGAAAGAAGTTGCCTCAAGCTCGCAGGCAGGTAATGGTCCTTCCTTGGCACTTGACTGCTGTGCCTCTGCTGCTCTATTACCTAAGTGCACAACTTATACATGTGCAAGTGTGCGTGAGGGTATGCTTAAGGGACATTTGTTCATGTCAATTGGGTCACACCGTGATTAGGTGAGTGGGGGAACTGCCAGAAATGATACGTTGCTCGTTATAAATTCTGTGCCATGTATTACAATCAAATTGTAATTTGAATACCTAAGAGAAGCAGTAGATACATTAAACTATCTATTTCGTCCCCCTTCCGTTCACCACTCATTCCACAGGCAAAGCGGGGTTGGGATTGTGTGTTGTGTCCTTTATTCAAATTAATATCGAGTGGGGTTGTTGCTAGATGAATGCTGTCGACATTTATCACCGAAGTCCTTCACTTCATTTGAAGGGATTGAGTTGAAAATTCCTTGAGACAAGGCACATCTGTTACCACCCACCCGCCCGGCGCCCTCAATGGTTGTATAGTATTCTTCTGGAATTTTAAATTATGTACGATTGAATATTCCGTACAAGTGGTAGTGGTTGGTCAGGCAGCCGGCACCAGGGTCATTGCGTTTGGTCGATATTTAAATGAATGAAGTGTACTCGGCCCACAAAGTAGGCCGGTACATATGTCAGAAGATGAAAAGCCCATTAGGCAGAGTGTCACCGCCTTGTCCGTGTCTTTTCTCCCAAGACGGACTTGTCAGAAATGTAAAAATATCCATCCTGTGCGATGGAAGGGGTGCCCCAGAAGATTGATGGAGTGAATTAGTTTAAAGCTCTCAGAGGAGACGCACAATTTGTGTGGCGTGTGGTTTTCGTTTAATTTATTGTGTATATTGTGTTGTGAGTAGGAATGCATGGAGAGTTCGTCGAATAAAGGCGAATAGTGGCTAGAGAACTACGGCGACTATGGTGTCACTGTCAGGAGGGTCGCTAAAACAGTTAGATAGTGGCTAGGTTCTGTCAGCGAGGAAATATGCAGCGAGAGCAACAGTCACACAGAATCTTTTACAGTCGCCTTTAAGTCTATTTGCAAACAATAGTAATAAACTCTCTTCGATCCAAATAAACAGCATCTACTACAGTTGCCATGAATCTTTGAGCAAAATAAACTGACTAGCAATTGTTAAAATTTAAAATGCTCCCTCGTTGAATTCTTTTCCGGCGGAGGAGGTTAACGATATCTGTGGCGCCAGATCTGTAATACACCCTCACATTACAGTGAATGTGGCACTGCTCAAGCAGACCTTGTTGTGCAAAGCTAATGCGAAGAGCTGCTGATGTACATCATAGCAGTAGCCACCGAGGAAAAGACGAATTTATGGGAACTCTTAAAAG
This sequence comes from Eristalis pertinax, assembly GCA_907269125.1. Lineage (NCBI taxonomy): Eukaryota > Metazoa > Arthropoda > Insecta > Diptera > Syrphidae > Eristalis > Eristalis pertinax. Next base: position 11,324,042 of record OU026146.1, on the reverse strand, counting down.
CCGAAGCTATCATCTCCGGCAAATGAAAACAGTACTCATCCTCTCGCAACATTTCAAATAACCCTTCTCCTGGTGGTGGTATTGAACAGCTCTCCCCTTGCGCGCTTCCAATGTCAATGGGAACGGAGAATAGCGAACTGCTAAGAACACTCAGGAGATGGGGGAACTGATAGGAGTATGTATTTCTTTTTGTGAATGTCTATCCTGTCTCGGTCTCCGCCGTCATCAGCCATCACCATCACCGTCGCCGTCGTCCTTGTCCTCGAGGAGTGAACAGTCGGAGAACAACATACGTATGCAAGTACATACGTATTTGCTAAATAAGTCGTTCACTCTGTGTGTGCCCATGTCGTATATTCAAATAAAAATATCTTTATTGCGGATGTATTCCACCCTCGGTGTTACGGGGGTGTGGAAAGGCCACAATAAAAGTCAGCAACCAACAGCCCAGGCCAGCTCAGCTCAACGGGCGTATGCCTCAATATAATACAGTGTACAGTCAAATATAATATCGACAGCAACACATAACAAAACAGGAAGAGGAAGTGTGTCTAAGAGAAAGGATATTGGAAATGTTCTGGAGATTGCCAGCGAAACGGATAAGTATTTCCTTGCCCGACAGTCGAACCCAGCACCACCGACTATGCGTTTATTTTTTTTGTATACGTCGAAAAGTCACAGAAAATAGTAGTGCCCATGTCTTGTGCCCGTGTGCCTTTCATGCCTTCAAACCAACAATAGCAACAACAAACAAAAAAAGGAACAAAGCAATTTCACCGGAGGATATTTCAAACAGGCAGGTGAATTTATAGCCCGGCAATATACGCTTTCTAAAGAAGAAATTGATTACTTTTACCACTCGTCCTCGTCCGTCACCACATCCACTGCCACTTCCACCGCCACATCAACATCCACATTCCCATTCACGAGCCGGTGGATAGAAAAATTCGCATTTGAGATGAGGTAATTTCCAAGGATGTACATATATTTTTATTTATTTATTTAATAATATAAAAATCTCTGTACAGTATTAAGTCTTAATAAACTTTTGATTTGCATAGGTTCATAGTACCAAATATAATTATTTGTTAGGTTAAGTCGAAAGACATAGTTTAAGAATAAGTTTAGCTTAGAGTGCCCGCCTAGGGCCAGTAAGTTAGAAGTAGTAACACTGTTCGTTCAACTAGTTTTAAGCATTTTTGTCTAGTATTTATGTTATGTTATAAATTTATGGTCATAAAAATGAATTGAAAATGAAAAAAAAAAAAATATAATTATAATTATAGAGACAATACATACAATTTATATTTTGTTTAAAATGTTATAAAAGAGAGAAAAAACTAGAAAATAGGTAGGATATGAAAGGAGAAAGAAAGTGAAAAATGAGTATGTCAAAGTCAGGTTAAATGCGGCTTTAAGAATTCAAATAATTCTTTTCTAAAAAGATTCTCTGTGTTCAATTTTTGTATGCTTGAAGGGAGTTGATTCCTGGTGAATTGCATGAATAAATAACTGGCGGCTACTAATTCAATATCTTTGTATTGGCGGAGTTAAGTTCAATGACCTTTGGAATTCACAAAGCTCATTTTTGAATAAGGAGATTAAGGATCTACTTAGTACAGTTGTTAAAGGCAAAGTTTTCTGGTAGATTCAGACTCCAAGTTTGAGAAGATTTCACATCCATATAGGCTAATAGGTCATTTTAATTTTAAATTTAATTTTATTAACAGAAATTCATAACAACGACTTAAATACTAGACAAAAATGCTTAAAACAAGTTGAACTATCAGTGTTACTACTTCTAACTTACTGGCTCTAGGTGGGTACTCTAAGCTAAACATAATAAACTATGTCTGTCGACTTAACCTAACAATGCAAATGTTTAAAATTATATGACTTTGACGGTACAATTTAAAATTAAGAACACTTTCAAAAAACTTCATAATCGAACTGATTTTATTTTAAACCTATCTGCTAACTAAACATAAGCTAACTAAACTAAATAAACTAAACTAAACATACATACATATATATATATATATGTATATGTAATGCTATACGCACATATTTATATATAATGATGTACTTAAACTAATTACAGGGGTAAACACATAAGTACAAATGTGTATACGTAATTTAACTTTTTTTTATTTTTTTTTTACATTTATACAGCTTACAAAACTACCTAAGTTACGTAGGTCAGCCATAGGTTGAAGCTGATCTAATCCGCTGCAAGACAGAGACCGACTGCGCTCCATAAGGGTATCTATACTACCCTTTCTTTTACCCGGGTCTGAAGGGTTCGGCAAGGGAGTTCGATCGCACCCCAACCACTAGAACTTTCGATGTTGCATTGCAACATCCCGCACATCTCGCCTTGATACCGCCGTACTGAATCGGAAGAGACCTTCCTCAGCTTGTTGTGCGACGGAACGGTCGTGGTTGAGTCGCCCATCCACAGTTGACATGGCGATGTGGAAGAGGAGCGGTACCGCATTTTCATTTCGTATCAGATCGTGCTTGTCCAATTGGAGGAATGCTTCTGGGGGACGAAAAGCCGTTATGACATACCCTTTCGTGGTATTGAGGATTGGGGTAGTAAGCCCCAGAGATCAGGTTATTGACCGAGTTCTTCGCCTTGGCAGTATGGCCTCGAATCAATTTCAACAAGTAATTGTCTACTCGTATCAGGTTCGCACTGCTGTATACAACCTCATTGGAGTAGAATTTTCTGTACTGGGACTCTGGATAATGTGCATTATTGAGAGCATTGTTAAACATGATAGTGTACATATTAACCATATCTAGGGGAGATGTCTTAGCACAATGTTTGAGATCCCGTCGGTTCCAACTGACTTTTTCTCTTTACGTCATTTAAAGACCGCTTGGGGCTCTGTCTTCGATATGAACTTCGGCGATGACATTGTCTGCCATGTTATCGTCATTGAACACGACAAAGCCGATGTTCTCAGATCGCCATTGCGGGTCTTCGACCACAAAAATGTTATCATCGAGTACGGCGTTATCTGGATCAATACCTGCTGTAGTCAGTATTTGTTCGTTGTCCGTCGTTCTGAGGAGCTTAAGACACGGAAGATCACTATGCTTACTACGAAAGAATTTATTTATCTGCGAGAACATGCTCTGGTTGTTGAATCTTACAGCGTGTCCTACTGTAATTGTAGGGATACTTGTGAACAAACTCTCCTAATTCCGCAATATCGTTCGGGATCTTTATTTCGGCACTGAGTCCGCAATGGTCACTGAGATACACAAAAGTGTTCAAACAGTTTACCATTTGTGAGTTTGTGTCTGTCAGCTGCAATCTTGCGTCAAATAGCAGGCGATCCAGATAAGAGCCGCTTCTGGGGAAGGACGAGATCTCTGTTGCTTTCAAATTGAGTCTGTACTCGACGCTGTGCAAGCAATACCAGCTGTAAAGCTGGTCCCCTCTACTATTGCAAACTATGTTTCCCCAATATCCGTGACGGTCATTTAAGTCCCCGGCCAAAATGAAATAGTTCTCCTCCGAGTCTGTGCGGACATCAGGACTGGTGACGTGCTGTTCCTCTAACCGTTCCATACGCCTTTCAATGGGGAATTTTCGGCTTGTTCGGCTGTTTCAGCATTAAGTGGCAACTGCGCTACTTCACCACTTTCGTACTTACACTATTTAAAGTCGACACTCTCGCGAACTAACATTGCACTGCTCAGAGGTATGTGAACGACTGACCCTCCACTCATCGTATTCGCAATACAATGCAAATAATATATGTTTTGTGTTGTAATAATGTTAAAACGTTTCTCTGAGATAACGTACAGAGATAATATATACAAATTGTCAATGAAATGTCTACACAGATATATAAATTAAATTTAGTTCTGTTTGGTAAGAATAGAGAAAAACAGAGATAAACCATCGGAAAATGGGGAAAAAATCAAATTTAATATTTCTTTTGTTTATTTAAAAGGTTTTTGTTAAAATATACTTAATATGTGGTATAGAAAAACCGCAGCAGAATTCTGAATTTATAGGAGAAAAAAACTGCTCTCAAATTTGTTAGGTAGATTCGGAAATTTCGTGTCGTATACATATGTACATACATCGAATCTGATTTCTCTTTTGTAGAAGTAAGTAACATGCCACTGATCGCGAGTGGTTTTCTCCATAGCATTTAATCCACGCAAAGTCAGCTATTTTTCTTAAACTCTGAGCATTCGATATGCTCATTGAAGGAAGCGACAAATAGGATTAAATAAACGACTTTACAATTAAATGCGAGTGATCATAACGCAATTCTAATCACAAGATAGTTAACATCTGACACCGGAATGTGCTTTGTGGTAATGAAACTTTTGGGTTGATATCAGTTACGATTATCCACCTGTAGCGAATTTTGAGATGAGCACTTTTGTGCACCACTGTTTGAACATATTGAACTCATAATTTGAGTCAGTTGTTACGATCTCATTATGGATGTTCGATCATCCGATAGGTGAATGACCTGAGAACTCTCTACTCATTGTACATAACAAATGCATAAAAGATCTGCTAACGAAGAAGCAGCTCTCTAAAAGTTATATTTTTCATTAAACGGATTACCTCACTCTCGGGATTGTTGTTTTTTTCCTATGTACGCCTACACACCGAACCCAAGAAGAGATCACGAAATGTTGGCCAATACTTATAATTCCCGGAAAATGCATAATTAATGTAAAAAACTACATTTTAGATTTTTTTCTTTCAGTCGTACTTGAATTTACTTTTTGTTGAGAACACAGACAACTTGTTGCTGTATATACTTTTGTGATCGACTGTAATTGAATCTCAAACACTTACAAATTAACGAGGTGACTGAATTACGCATTTTGTAGTAAATTTGACGCCATCTGTAGTAAAGGGCGTAAACCATGACAGAGTTACATTCGTTTGGTTTTCACTTGTACATGCTTGTTAAACAGAAAGTCAATATACTTATTTAAAACAGAAACTTGGTCATTAACATTGTATGTGCAATAAATATGTGATCAGTTTAGCTTATGACAATCATCATCATTGTCAGAAAGACAACGGCAGATAATTTTGTCATAGTGTGTTATTAACTCACTTTGAGATACAAGAAAAACATCAAGAATAGATGGGGGATTATTTGTATTTGCTAAATGGAAACCTAGTCAATCAATCATAGCGAAAAAGTTATATTTTTGTTAGCTAGGATGTCCGAATTAATATCACCACAAATAACAATTTTAGGATATAGTGGACTTGACTCCTCCGAAGTAATTCTTAGATGAGTGAAGCAAGCTACATCTGGAGCCATATATTTATAGAATGTGCCAACTAAATGAGACTAACGTTCGTTACTATAGTTTTCCACAAATATGAACTCAGCCTCGTCTTTTCAGTGGATTGCTTGACAACCCTGCATTTGAATTAATTTTTTATGTATAGCTCCACCCCGCATTCATTTTAAATAAATCTGACTTCATATTCGGCTTTGTCCAAGTTTCAGAAACGCTATATATAAACTATATCCATGCAGCCATCTCCAAAAAGATAACGCATTTCATCAATCTTGCTTTGCGAGTTAATGTTTTATTATTATTATTATTATGTCTCGCCCACTTACCCCTCCCAAACAGCGCGCGGGGAGACAACTGTGTTATTATTATTATAATATATTGTATTATTATTATTATTACTATTATGATTTCTTTTGCTTGATAAACGTAGGGGTCCACAGCACGTGACTGCTTATTTGGCTATCGCCATTTATTATTGATTTAATTATTTTAAGTTCTCTTGTTTTAGTTTCCATCTTTTATATATTTCACTGTTTCTGATTTAAATTTATTGATATTTGGGATTGATTTTAAATTGTTGGGTAGATTATTAAATAATTGTAAACCTTTACACTTGATTGTATTTTGTGCGCGAGTAGTCGATCTGAACGATATTCTAAAATCATGTCCATGTCGAAGATCATGCGGTTGGCATTTTTTTTTTTTTTTTTTGAAAAATTCATTTTTTTTTTATTTCTACAATTCATAACAGACTTATATACTAGACAAAAATGCTTAAAACTAGATGGACGAACAATGTTTATATATTCTAACTTACTGGCCCTCGGCGGGCACTCTAAGCTAAACTAAATCTTAAAATATGTCTTTCGACTTAACCTACATGATTAAATAAAAGTAAATTAGCATGAACAAATTAAGATTAAGAAAATTGTAAAAAAAACTTAATATCAGAACTGTATTTATTTTAAACTTACATGCTACCTTAAAATAACTTAAAACTACCTTAGACTAATCATACTATATTAAAATATATGCTTGTATATATATATGTATGGCCTTTAAATATTTACATTGGTATACACATCGGTACACATCCGTGTACAGATGTGTATATCTATATATATATATATATATACATTATTATTATTTTTTTTTTTTTTTTTCTTTTTTTTTTTTCTTTTTTTTTTTTTTTTTTTGTCAGTTATATACAACTTACGACTACCTTAAAAACTACCCTAAGCTACGTAAGTCGGCCGTAGGCTGCCGCTGATACAGTACCACCTACCGCTGCAAGACGGTGACCGACTACCGGTACTACCCTTACTACCCCGGGTCTAAAGGGTTCGACGATGGAGTTCCCTCCCTACCCAGCCACCAGAATTTTTGATGCTGCATTGCAACATCCCGAACATCCCGCTTAGATACCGCCGTACTGAAGCGGAGGAGACCTTCCTCAGCTCGTTGTGCGACGGAACGGTCGTGGTTGAGTCGCCCATCCACAGTTGAACGGGCGATGTGGAAGAGGAGCGGTACCGCATTTTCATTTTGAATCAGACCGTGCTTATCAAAATGGAGGAAAGCTTCCGGGGGGACGAAGCCATTATAACGTACCCTCTCGTGGTACTGAGGATTGGGGTAGTAAGCCCCAGAGATCAGGTTATTAACAGAGTTCATCGCTCTGGCAGTGTGGCCTCGAATCAATTTCAACAGGAAATTGTCCACTCGTATCAGGTTCGCCCTGTTGTATAAAACCTCATTGGAGTAGAATTTTTTGTACTGGGACTCTGGTGTTCTGTAAAGGCGAAGGCAAGCCCTAAGACAAGCCCTCTCAAACACCCGAATCTTTTCCATCAAGCTTGCACTCACGTTGAACCACACGGGACAGCCATAGGTGAGCATTGGCCGGATGAGGGCCATGTAGCAGATTACCTTCACCCTCGCATCGAGTTGGCTGTTATAAAACAGTTTCTTTGTAAGAGCAAAAGCGCCTCGGGCACGGGCTAGAGCAGCATCTACATGTTTGTTAAAATATAGATATTGATCCAGCCAGATCCCCAGGTATCTGACTACAGTCCTTTGCACCAGTGGTTGCCCGTGTCGCCCAACAATTGAGAACTTTCGCCAATTCTTTTTCGTATCCGCCGAAGCCTTATACAACGGGGTCCTGAACAGTATGGTTTCCGACTTCTGAAAGTTGATATTCAACTTCCAGTCATCGCAACTTCTCATGAATAAGTCGAAGTCACCCTGCGCGAGAGTGGTGATGTCCTCCATCTTTTTACCTGATCTGTACACGATCAGGTCGTCGGCGTACGCAATTACGTGAGGAAGAGAACTTATCAGATCGCTCAAGAAAATGTTGAATAGGATCGGCGAATTGACGGCACCCTGTTGGAGACCATTTTTAACTTCAAAGATACCTGCAGAAGTCACATTGCCATTCTTGACGACGAACCTTCTACCAGTAAGCATGTTACACAGTATGTACAGCAGTGGTTTACTAATGCCTAGCCCATTGAGCTTGTAAAAAAGTCCTTCTAACCATACGGTGTCGAAGGCCTTCTCCAGGTCAATCAGGCAGGCACCCGTACATTGTTTTTGGCTCTTGTTCCATTGGATATCCGACACCAGTTTCGACGCGGCATGAATAGTGTCATGCCCCGCTTTGAAACCGAATTGGTTATCCGGAATAATATTATTGTCCTCTGTCCAGTTGGTCAGAGCTCTATTTATCACCTTCTCGAATACCTTGCTGATGTTCGGAAGGAGACTAATTGACCGGAGGTTGCACGGATTCGAAGAATCTTTACCTCGCTTAGATATGGGTTGCACAATCGCAGTTTTCCAATGTTCCGGATAATGTGCATTATTCAGAGCATTGTTAAACAGGATAGTGTACATGTTAACCACATCTAGGGGGAGATGTCTTAGCACAATGTTCGAGATCCCGTCGATTCCAACCGACTTTTTCTTCTTAAGTGATTCGAAGACCGCTTGGAGCTCTGTCTTCGCTATGAACGGGGGAAGAACCCCTTCGTCGGCGATGACATTATCTGCCATGTTTTCTTCATTGAACTCGACAAAGCCGATGTTCTCAGATCGCCATTGTTGCATGTCTTCTCGAAGTTGCGAGTTGCTAGATTGTACGCGATTCTCCAGGTCGTGGTTTGGGCGAACACTCACATTCACCTTATACACTTCCTGAAAGACCGCGCCTAGTACCTCCATTTTTTCTTGCGGGTCTTCGACCACGAAGAAGTTGTCGTCGAGTACTGCGTTATCCGGATCAATACCTGCTGTAGTCAGTATTTGTTCGTTGTCCGTCGTTCTGGGGAGCTTAAGACACGGAAGATCGCTACGCTTACTGCGAAAGAATTTGTTTATTTGCGGGAACATGCTCGGGTTGTTGGATCTTACAGCCCGAATCTTATTGTTCCAATGCATGTTAACAGAGAGTCTGTAGTTCTGAACAATTAATGTTTGAATGTTTTTGATGAGCGATTTCAGTGTCCTAATTTCCTCATCTCGTCTGTCAGTAAACCGTCTGTACAAGGTTTTTAATCTTGAAAGGAGTCTACTTTTCCGTTGATGTAGTGCGTCAATAGTCGCATTGCGGTATAAGTTTTCGTTATTTGTTCGTGTATACCGTGGTATCGTACTGTCCATCGTTCGTTTTATTGTCTCGTCCAATTGTATAAGATACATGTCAATCTCCTCGTTTGACAAGTTTCTATTGGACGGTATGTGGAGCGCATTCGAGGAAACTGCTCTCGTCATTCGTCTGGAGAAGCGTGTCCAGCGTGTCCTACTGTAATTGTAGGGATACGTTTGAACAAACTCTCCTAATTCCGCAATATCGTTGGGGATCTTGATTTCGGCACTGAGTCCGCAATGGTCACTGAGATACACGAAAGTGTTCAAACAGTTTACCGTTTGTGAGTTTGTGTCTGTCAGCTGCAGTCTTGCATCAAATAGCAGGAGATCCAGATAAGATCCGCTTCTGGGGAAGGACGAGATCTCTGTTGCTTTCAACTCGAGTCTATATTCGACACTGTGCAAGCAATACCAGCTGTAAAGCTGGTCCCCTCTACTATTGGAAACTATGTTTCCCCAATATCCATGTCGGGCATTTAAGTCCCCGGCCAAAATAAAATAGTTCTCCTCCGAGTCCAGTCTTAGACATCGAAAGAGTGAATCGAGCTCTGATATCGTAGTTCTGGAACTAGGGGGGCCGGAGGAGTAGACCGACACCGCATACAGCTTCTTTCCACTGCGGAGAGAAATGCACACGATGCAGGCCTCCAACTCCTGAAACCGTCGTACTTCACTGCTATACACTACTTTGTGTTTAATGTTATTTTTAATGAAGATCGCAACACCGCCTCCACCATTGGAGTTTGGCCGGTCTCTTCTAATAACATTGTAATTACTGTGCTCCAATGTGCCTCTCTGGGTTAGCTTAGTTTCGCTAATCAGAAATAGCTCTGGGCTTTGATCGTCCAACAATCTATAGAGCTCGTTTTTTCGCGGAATCCCTATCAATGAATTTGCATTCACTGCAAGGATCTTATATGTGCTCTCCGTCTGCGCAGCCATTAAGACTGGTGACGTGCTTGGTTCTGCAGGAGCGCCAGAATTTGTGCTACCTGCTCCTCTAACCGATCCATACGCCTTTCAATGGAGGATTTCCAATCGGGCGTTGGATCGTGTGCCCTTGGCACTGAGACTTGCGGCGCTACCTTTGGTAGTTGCTGCTTTTCCGTGCTTCTCTGGCCAGACGCCATTTGGGCATAGGTCAATTGAGGGGTGACGGGTATGGCTGCCCCGAGTGGATATTTCACTGGGGGCTGCTTCTGCAGAACCATCTTCGCTTTCCGCTCTTGAAACTTAGGGCAACCCCGATAGTTAGCGGTGTGCCCCGCGTTCCCGCAGAGTACGCATTTTAACTGACTCTTGTCAGCTGCTCCCTCTTTCCCCAGAGGGCAATCCTCCGCCTTGTGGTCATCACTGCACTTCACACATCGAGGCTGCATTTGGCAGTTCGACGCGGCGTGCCCAAACCTTTGGCAGCGAACGCATTGAAGAATGCCGTCGCGCCTTCTAATACTTTCCCAGACGCAGTCCAGATAATCTAATGACTTGGTTTTCTTTAGATCGTCTGTTTTGCTTGTGGGTGACAGCTGAACAATATATATGGGTAATTTGCGCCCTTCTCTCCTTGCCTTAGCTGTGGTGAAGGGCTTGACCCCTACGATCTCGACACCGTCACACACTTGCTCTTTGAGCATTTGGAAGACCCTCTCCGCTTCAAGCGGCGCGGGGAGCTTTAAGAGCATTGACTGACATTTTTCACTCTTTGGAGTGTAGGAGAAGAACTCCATCATTGAAATCTTTAGATAACCTATAATTTTGTTGTACTGATCCACCGTCTTGCAGTGGATTGAGTACCTTTCATAACCTTTATTTTTTTTTATAATGAAATTGCCACAACCTACGGCCTCCTTACATACCTTAGCGGTTTGCTCTACGTCTGGCTTGTAGAGATTTATGGGTGGCACCTTCTCCTTTTTTTGTGGCCGCTGCTGTTGCTGATGAACTGCTGGATGCTGCTGTTGCTGTTGCTGATCCACTGTTTTGTGCTTCTGCTTCTGCTTCTGCTTCTGCTGTGTTGCTGGCTGTTGATGCTGTTGCTCAGCTGGTTGCTGCTGTGCTGCTGGCTGCTGCTGTATTGGTGTCTGTTGTTGTTGCTGAACAGCTGGCCGCTTTTGTTGCTGGGCTGCTTTCAGTTGCGGAGCTGGCCCTTGTTGGCGCTTTTGTTGTTTTTGTTGGAGCTCTAGGGCTCGCCTAGCTAGAGTTCTGGCTCTCAGCACTCTTATCTCTGCGAGGAGACGACTCTTTTTCTCCTCAATGTCTTGCACTTCACTTTCTTTGGAACGAAGTACTCGCTCCACTTCATCTTCTGTGTCCGATGCCAACGATTCGAAGCTGTTGCTGCTGATTGCAAACAGGCCTTCCCCTCCGTCGGACACATAGTGCACATTGTCGTCTTCCTCTGTCTCGGCTGCTGCTGCTTCGGACGTCGCCGCCTCTGACCTCATCTCTTCTCCCTGCAAACCCTGGGGGGACGCCTTGATATTGCGGCGTTTCGCACTCTTTGGAGTTGTTGTTTTTTTTCTCCTTCTTTTAGCTGTGCCTTCATTGGGCACCGTTGACTGGTGGCCTGATTCTGCCACCGGTTGTTGTTGTTCATTGTCCGCATTAAAGAGCGCGGACGGCTCTTGGGAATCCATTTCAATACACTTACTCACTTATATGAGTATTTCCTTATTGAAATGACAAAAAAAGGATCGTTCTTCTTTCTTTGGTGTTGTCCCCACCGGGGATCGAACCAGCACTTGTGGAGCCTAGAGCACTGACTCTACCAACTCGGCCGACCGGCTAATGGAAAAAACTGCGTCACTTGTCGTACTAAGTTAATGCGAATGTCATTCGCTTTTATTTCTTGGAAGTCGACACACTCACGCACTATCACTGCACTACTCGAAGGTCTGTGAACGACTGATGCGGTTGGCATTCCGGTTAAAACATTCCATTTTTCATTTTAAAAATAAATGTTAAAACGCTTAGTTTCGTTTGTTGTCTAATGTGTAACCACGAGAAACTTTCTAGCTTTTCTTTCACTGGTGTTTGTTTGGCACATTTAAGGACGATTTTCCTGGCTTTATTCTGTAGCCTTTGTAATCTATTCAAGTCTCCTTCAGATGACAAATATAGTATGGTAGAGCAGTACTGGAAGTGAGGTCTAATTATAGCATTATATATTTTTATTGCTGTTAACATCGATGTTTTTTGTCTAATCCTTGATAAGAAATATGTCTTATTAGAATTTTTTTCTACAAGTAATCACTATTTGCTTTTAGGTTCATCTGATTGTCAATTATCACACCAAGATATTTGAATTCGTTAACTTGCTCATTAATTTCACCATTAATTTGTATATTCATTTCAGAATTGCAGTTTAAACACATGTATTTAGTCTTTTTTATATTTAACATAAGATTATTCATAATTAACCATTTCTTTATAGATTCCAATTCGTTTACAGTTTACTGTATTTAACTGCTGTGTGTATATCATTGACATATAGTGAAAATAGGAACACCCGCAGAACTGATCCTTGAGGGACTCCAATTTTTACTTCCCTTGACTCGGCTACACTGTCCTTTACTATAGTACGCTGGATCCTGTTATATAAAAAAGATTTAAACCATTTCAATTCATTGTCCTTAATCCCATACATCATGAGTTTTTTCAAAAGGAATTCACGATCAACTGTTTCAAATGCTCTTTTGAAGTCTAGGAACACTGCGACTATTATATTTTTCCCTTCTATTTGATTTTTCCAGTTCTCAATAATCCGATTTAGAGCTGTTTTACAAGAGTGTCCTTTCCGAAATCCCGATTGTTGCTCCATGATATATGTAATAATTTTCTTCTACGTAAGCTCTCAATTGGTTCTCTACTAGTTTTTCGAATATTTTTTCGTATAGTGATAGCATATTCACTGGTCTAAATTCTTCGCATAATGTTGTATTACATACTTTTCGTATTGGTCGAACCATCGATTCTTTCCATTTTTTTGGAAAAGTTCCCGATCTCATCGATTTATTAAATAGTTCTTTTAGTATCGGCCCAATGATATTTATTCCATCTAGTATCATACTCGCACTCATAAATTAATATTCTTTTTTCTTGCCCATTGATTTCGTTAATTTCACTATTTCACTCGTAGATTTTGGTTTAAATTTAAATAATGTGTTCTTTGGTGCAAATGATTCCGCGTATTCGATATCGGGTATTTTTGTTATTATGTCTTCCACACTGTTTACAAAAAACTTGTTAAATTCACTAGCAATTTTTTGATTATTGTAAATGATATTTCTGTTAAATGATACACTATTAATCTCGCTCTCTTCCTTATTCAGTATGAATTGTTTTATATTTTTCCATGCTGACCGCTGGTCTCTTGATGAATCTATCCGTTTTTGTATGTATATATCCTTGACCGATAGTTCATGTTTGTATTTATTTCTTGCCACTTTATAACTTTCCCAATAAAATTTTGAATTGATAAACTTAGCCTGTTCATAAGTCATTACCTTTTTCTTTTTCAGTAACTCCAGTTTTTTGTTGAACCAGGGGCAACCATTTAGACACTTTTTCTTTCCGTTAGCATTTCTTTTATTACTATACACATTTCATCACTAAATACGTCAGCTAATTTATCTACCGTACTGTTCACGACATCAACCCCAATCAAACTACCACGCAACAGCTTAGAATAAAAAACATCTTTACTATAATTAAAAATTTTGTGTTTAACATTTGATTTGTTCACTTTTTATCAACTTACTCTATATCAGTTGTCTTTTGGTCACTTATTTTTAATTTACTATTTATTTTAGCTTTAACTTCTTTATTATTTGTAATTACATAATCAATAACTGTGGATTTTTCCTTTGTTATTCTGGTTGGTTCATCGTTTACAACGGATAAGCAATTTTCATAACAGATTCTTTTAATTTGGTTTTTATATGTGTTGTCACTGAGCCAATTGATATTAAAGTCTCCAACTATAATCAAATCCTCTTTCATGGATATATCCTCCAAAAGTTCCATGAGTCCCTACAGAAATGAGCCGTGGATGATTTTGGAGATCTATACAGGATCAGAAATTTGATCTTATTCCGACCATCACCGACATCAATTTCGAGACAATATACTCCATCACGATTTTTGACCTCGTTGACAATTCGATAATAACAGGATAATTTCATATAATAATCATCGATTATTTTATGCTAACAATTCTAATTTCGAAAAATTATTAACGAGACCTTGTGCATTTAGATAAATACATTGTAGTTTACTTAGCTGCTAGTACAGAATTTTTTCAATTTCTATTTTCATTTTTCTCTGTAGAACTGGACAGCTGGCATCCCTAGAATCATGGTGCTCATCGATGTTTATGTTGAATCGCTTTTTCATTTTAATACAATTAATGCACTTGACTCTTTCAATCTTACATTCATTTACCGTATGATCTTCTTCGCCACACTTAGCGCATATATTTTTTTCACTCTTACACACATTAGCATTATGATTAAAACTACCGCATTTAAAACAACGTTTGACATTAATGCTTTCATAGCAAATGCATTCGTCCCACTCTACGCATATTATTTTTTGCTTCATTATGTCAGCGAATGCTTCTCCGTCCACTTCTAGTATCGCGTTGTAAACATTCTTGTTTTTTCCCGATTGAAAAACTTGAAAACCCTGTGACACGATCTTCACTAAGTTTTTCCTTCATACTCACTTTAATATCGTAATCATTATTCATTTGGTTTATTATCTCCTTGCTGATTACTTCTCTCTCTTTATCACTCGCGCTGGATTGTTACCGCACCATCACTTTTATTAGATATTTTATTAATTTTAACGGCGAGTTTAGATGGATTTATTTTTTCTTTAACTTCCTTGACCGTTTTTTCACTCTCTTGCTTTCTTTTAGGTTTAATTATTATAGGTGCCTTAAGGGCCTTCGCATAAGAAATATTTTTTTCGACTCATCATTGAGCTTCTGCACTCCTTCAAAAATTTCGTTTATGTTTTTATTTTGATCCTCGATTTTCCTGTTCTGCTCTAACATTATATTCGCCATCTCGCTCACTTTTCTTAGTGTAAGCTTTATCTACCCACAGCATTGCACACACATGAACAATAACCCCGGCTTTTTATTTATCAGACCTAAATCATATTCCGAGAGCTATGCTTATTGGTGAAAGAATTTCCCACTTATACCATCGCATGGCACTTGCTTGCTAGATTTCATGAGATCATCACACTCTCCACATTTTACACTCATTTTGCTAAATGGATCACTACCACACTTATAACTAAAATTAGTTTTCCTACTACCAGTGTAGCAAGAAAAGCAACGGATGCTTTTCCCCTTATTTGAGTTATTTATATTATACACTTTTTGTTTAATTATTTCACTATTTACGAGTGCTCAACGTTGAATAATTATAATTATTTAATTGGTTCAGTGAAATATTTTTTCTAAAACAGTTTTATTTTAATAATAGATTCAAACAATAATTTTAAAATTGATTGTTTGTAGACACCTCGCTTAACACGTCCGTTAACGATAAAAACACACTCAAACACACTTCTAATATTAAGATGCTGGTGAATGAAATCCACTAAGGTATCTTCGATCCCGATCCTGTTGAGTACTGAGGGTATTGCTTTGGATTCAATATTGTTTAAGGCTTCCTCGATTTCCACATTGGTGGTAAGGATAAACTTCTACTGCTCGAGAGATTTTTCTGCTTCAACTGATCTACCCCTGTTGTATGCGTGCTGGATAATTTGTTTGCGACTTTGTGTCGAATGGATACGTCAATCAGTATTTTAAGTGTCTTGAGAAGAAAGGATGATAGACTTATAGGTCTTAGATCCTTTGGTTTGGCGTGAGAACTTTTCCCTCCCTTTGGCATGAAGACCACGTTAGTCGTTCTCCAGATTCTGGGTACGCGACCAAGATCCTGAAATATGTTGACCATCCAGGGAGAAATGAGGTCTGCATTCTTTTGTAGTGGGCGAAAGAAGATTAAGAGAAAGCTAATCTCTTCGCAGATTACCTGGAGGAAACGTTTAAACCATTCGACGGTCAAACGCTCCCTGTCAGATACAATGGACCTGACGTACATGACGACAATTACATAATAAGATGTGCTACCTTGTCAGAGCTTAAGGAAGTACTAAAAAAGCTCAAACCGAAAAAAGCTTCTGGTTATGATGTAATTACAGGAGAAATTCTTAAAGAGTTACCCAAGAAAACCCTTCTTAAGTTACTCTACATAATTAATGCCGCCCTTAGACTAGAACATGTCCCTAGTCAATGGAAAGTGGCAGAAGTTATAATGGTACTAAAACCTGGGAAACCACCAACAGATAAATACTCATATAGCCCAATTTCACTTCTCCCGATAGTGTCTAAGGTTTTTGAAAAAATTCTACTTAGACGTTTAAGTTTAATTGTGGAAGAAAAACAGCTTATTCCAAATCACCAATACTCAACTCAACTATAGACCAAGTACATCGTATAACTGATGTAGTAGAAAAGGCATTTGAACAAAAGCTCGTTTTCTCAGTCGCATTTCTTGATGTTTCCCAAACCTTCGACAAAGTTTGGCACGAAGGCCTGAAATATAAACTTAACCGATCCCTGCCGGGGAAGCTTTTTAGTATTCTAGCGAACTATCTCCCTGATAGACTCTTCCGAGTAAAACACGGAAATGAATACTCTGCCTTTAAAAATGTAAATGCTGGTGTACCGCAAGGGAGTGTTCTTGACCCTCTGCTATACCTGCTGTATACGAGTGATTTACCACGAGAAGAACACACTGTTCTAGGCACATTTGCTGACGACACCGCTATTTTGGTAACACCCAAAACGGTAGAAGAGTCCACATCAAAATTACAATGTGCACTGGATCAGATACACGAATGGATGAGCTTCTGGCGAATTGTCTCTAACGATGGCAAGCACTTATGGGCACGTTGATAACTTGCCAGTCGTTCTAAATCGTGTCCAAATACCTTTCGGTAATGAAGCGAAATACGTAGGGATGACTCTTGACGTAAAACTCAAGTGGAAAGAACACGTTAAAAAGAAACGTGCAGAACTTGACAAAAAATACAAAGATATGTATTGGTTTTTTTGTAAGCACTCCAAACTAAGTATTGACAACAAATTGCTTATATACAAGCAAATCCTAAAACCAGTTTGGACGTATGGCATACAACTTTGGGGTTGTACCAAAGCAAGCCATGATTGTTTGTAGCCACCTCGATTAACGAGTCCGTTAACGATGAAAACACACTCAAATCTCGCATATTTTAATCTTCAATATCATCTTCTGACCCGCATGCTCCTCTACAGAGGTCGCGGTGGTAACGCACGCACGAGAGATCTCCAGTCCACTCGATCCTCCGCCATCGACTCTAACTCATCAGGAGTTATGCTTATGCTTGGTCCAACCACCTAGTCCTGGGTCTGCCAAACGGTCGCCTACCTGATGGAATCGCATTCAAGACACGTCTCGGCGTGATAATATGGACATTCGTGACACGTGACCAAACCATCGAAGTCCAACAGCACGAAGAAATCTAATTTCGACAGCTTGTATTCGCGATCTTATTATTAAAGTGGAAATAATGAAAGATTGGATAATATCTGATCACGAAACAATTTTATTAAAAAAAATTGATCTTCACACAAATAAAACAAAAAAGAAGGACCGTAACATAACATATTTTAAATTTGAAAAAATAAAATTCTCAGAGGAATTACGGCGTCGGAGTCTTACAAGTGTTATTGATACTAATAGTATTATGGATATGACAATACAATTTAAGAAGTGTATTGATATATGTATGAGTCCTTTGAAGAGATCTATCCGTGCAAAAACTGATTATGCTGAGTGGTTCAATGAAGAGTTAAGAGAACTTAAAGAACAAAAAATAAGTTTATACAATGTAAATTCCATTCTGCGTCCACCTGATAGCTAGAAAAGATATAAAATTGCCGAAATTAGAGCCCGTAATATTGAAAAAAAAATTCAGGTAACCAGAAGCATGGCTGGCGAACTATCAAAAAGTATGTTTTGTCCAATGTCTATCATGAAATTTGTGAAATTGAAATGAATAATGTGTGAATGAACTAAATAATTTTTTTATAGACAGTGTAATGGACATAAATAAAAATATACCTAGCTTACAATATAGTGACTCTCAAACAGACACTTTAAATTTAAACCTATAAATATGAACGAAATGGAGCAAATAATTAAAACTCTAAGTAATAAAAAAGACTTTATTAGTTTGAATACAGACATTTTATTTAACTGCACAGAAGAAATCTTGCCTGTGCTATTAAAAATAATAAATACATCACTGATGGAGGCAGTGTTTCCGTATTCATGGTAGGAGTCGAAAAGTGGAAAAAAACGCAAAAAATCCAGAACAATTTCGACCAATAAATATGTTGCCTGCAACGAAAATGATGGCCTGTATCCAATTGGAAAGTTACCTTACACAGAATGGGATACTTTGTGAAGAACAATCCGGTTTTCGCAAAGGACATTCGACGGAGACAGCACTAGCATGGGTACTAAGTCAATGGAAAAGGGAATTGGATGCGGGAAATTTAGTCTTGGCACCTTTTCTTGATTTGAAATAAGAGACAAGAAACAGAGTTGGTTCATTTATTTCAGCAAGGACTCAAAAGGTAAAGATAGGAAGAGTTTTTTCAAGCCCAAAATTAGTTAACTTAGGAGTTCCACAGGGCACAATTCTGGGAGTGATTTTATTTTTGTTATATGTAAATGAATTGAAAGATTGTCTACAATTCTCCGAAGTTTCTCTATTTGCGGACGATACGCTTATTTATATTATTGGTAAAAATCTTAATGTTTCTGAAAGTATTTTAAATTGTGATACTGAAAAAGTGTATGAATGGCTGTGTAAGAATAGACTGAAAATTGTGTTGTTCAAAAAACCAAATGTATGTCTATTGGTAATAGGAACAATATTGTAAATATTAAAAATGACAATAATAGTATTGAATGTGTTGACAGGATTAAATATTTGGGCATAATCATTGATAACAAAGTATCTTTTAATGAGCCATCAGATTATATAAGTGGAATAATCTCAAAAAAATGTGCAATAAATATCTATATTGCAAGTATATTACCACATCTAGATTACTGTTCATATATTTTGTATATGTGTAATGCTAGTAAAATTGATAAGTTACAAATTTTACAAAATAGGGCTGAGATGTATTTTGAAGTATGGTCGAGTTGAATTGGATGAATGTTATACGGAGTATAATAATGAATGTCTTAATATCAAACAACACAAACAACTTACAAAGAAATCTTCAATTTGTAGGGGGATACTACAATTTAAGAAATATAGGAGATTTTCGTTTAACTCTATATAGACAAACTGTGGTGGCCCGCGGTGTTGTGGGCATGTGCGTCGACTCCTATGCACTTGGACCTACCTGTCTAGGTTCGATTCCTGGTATGACAAGAAATACTTTTCACGGCTCCACCTCTTTCGAGTCACTGACAATGCTCAAAGAGTATAACTGCCTAGAAAAAGCTTCTCACGAGTGGTTGCTGAGAAGCTAGGCCTTGGCCCTCTACGAGCTGTAGCGCCACCCATATTATTATTATATAGACAAACTAGTTCAGAAAACAATATATTGTATAAAGGATTGCAATTGTATACTAATTTAGATATGTATGAATATAAAAATGGAGTCTAATATTTAAGGATAAAATTGTACAGCACGTTGTAAATTTTCAATAAATATTGTAATTGTACAGAGTTAATCAATAACTAATAAACATACTATACTAAACTATCTCGGCTATTACCCAAATTCCATGACAATAGATGAGAGTTGAAACAAATACTGAATTGAAAATCGCTAACCTGACTTTGACACCAAGCTCGGCCTCAGGATTATTGATTACAGATCTTCCAAGCTTTGGAATGGTCCCATCACTCGTGAAAAAGATCCCGAGATACTTGAACTTCTCCACTTGCTTCCATGGGACACCACTAACATGTAGTGTGCATTGAACAGGCGTTCTGGAAATGGCCATAACCTCTGATTTGTCCACGTTAACCTTCCTTTTGGAGTGCCCGCTGGAATTCCGTCTGGGAGGATGTGAGGATAACTAATTCATCTGCAAAAAGAAGATAACTTACCCTCAACTCTCCCAATGTGAAACATTCCTCGTCTGGACTGCACATATATGTATATAATGAAAAGGAGTGGTGTCGAGCGCACCCTTGGCGAAGTCCAGCTCCCACGGTGAAAGGTGATGATTTAGCATATTTTAATTCCTTCTTTATATTTAAAAACAATATTTAGATTTAGACACAAATATTTAAATATTAAAAGTCTCTGATTTATCCATGCAACTCCTCCATTCATTCGTCTTTCACATGAGTGTGATATTGCTATATGACAATATGCACTCGAGAGGGGGATTTCTTTACTTTGACTTTTAACGTATAACCTCACTACGAGTGTCTGGTTCCAAGACCAGCGAGCCAATTCTAGATTTCCATCAACCTCGCTGCATTCTTAAATTAAATGGTGCTTTGTTTTTTTTTTCACGGCCAGCTTCATGCCGTGCCTTTCATTTCACCACGCAAATGGTCACTTATCCACTCCTCGGAGAAAGTCTATTGCTCCCCCTTTGCTATATTCACATCCAGCCAAAGACTATCGCCTCCCTTTGCTACAATTTAAAGCGTGAAATTGAGTCCACCCTCTCGCCATTCCTGACCGTCTCAGATCTAGGCCAGCCCACACGCGAAATAGAACACGACAACCATCCGCAGACGCAAACGATGATGCGAAGGGGAAAAAAAGCAAAAATAATATGTGTACATCCCCTGTCGCATCTTCAATCGAAATGTCATTTAAATTCAATTAAAGTTTCAGCCATTCCGGGATTTGTTGCTTTCCTCACTCGCCAGAGACACTCATTGCCTTTCACACCAGCCGAGTCAGCTGCGGCGGACTGGCTGACTATATTTAGAGGCTTGAGTGGCGCTTCTGCTTCTGATTCTACAGCCATCCGCCATCCACATCCAGAACGGAAAAGGTCCTGTGGTTAGGTAAAGTTTTAATTGAGTTTAAGGGTGGTCGCGCGTGTTCTTGACTGCTTATTGAATGCAAATCACATACCCACCCACTCACATTCTCTGCAAGCATCTCGCTCTCTGCAAGTACCGGCCACTTTGACAACCCCTCTGAATGGTCTGGCTGGTCGTCCGACTGCCTGCCTAACCATTAAATAACTTTTATTTCGTGCACTAGCCAAATGGGAAACTCTGCCTGCTTCGCACGGCCTTCCACCCGCCGGTTTTCAATCGGTGTAAATAAAAGTTCGCATTCCATGCGAAAACTGTTAATTTGCTGTGAAGTTAAATGTTGATTAAGTCCGGATGCCGAAGTCGCAGTGACAAATGCACAAAAAGTGTTTCCCAACTTAATGAGGAACTTCTATGACGAGCATGAAATGCACGATTGTAATTAAAATTAATTATACATAGTTGCTGGGCTCCGTTTGGGGGAGTCTATGGCTTTTTTGTTTGTGTTCTCACTCATCTCTCCACTTCTTTCAAAGCCACCCCCGTCATCACTTCAATCGAAAGTTTGTGACTTTCCGAAGACGTTCATTACAAGAACCCAGAGGAGAGCGGAACGTAACTGTGATTTTCGTTTGAAAGACATTTTAAAGCAAGCGCCTTCTCAGGTGAAGATGGGTTTGAAGTTCTATTGTTTCGTGGGTGTGTAGGCAGTTGGGAGTTATTGTTGAGTATAACACCACCAATTAACGTCAATCACACGACACACACACACAAACTCGCGTGTAATTGACACTTATTTTCCTCCGAATATGGAATGGGCTCATGCAAATGACGGGGTAAGACAATGGGGTATCATGGATACACGCATCCAGTGTGTAGGACGCGATGCCAGGCACCCTGCCGTTGAAGATGAA
This sequence comes from Eristalis pertinax, assembly GCA_907269125.1. Classification (NCBI taxonomy): domain Eukaryota; kingdom Metazoa; phylum Arthropoda; class Insecta; order Diptera; family Syrphidae; genus Eristalis; species Eristalis pertinax. The sequence continues at coordinate 11,302,068 of OU026146.1, read as the reverse complement.
CAAAACTTTAAACATTTGTCATCAATAAAAACTATCTTGCAGATCGTAAACAGTTTTATTGAAATGCTAAATCGATGGGGCGCGCTATTGACGCTGCGCCCGACTCATGCCCAAGTTGGAGATCTATTAAGCCATTATCGTCATCTGCCTTTCTGTGGAGTTTGTTTGTTTTTTCTTTCCTCGGTTTTGCTAAGGCGAGAAGGACTTTTTTTATTGTTATCGCAAATTACTATCAGACTAATGGACTGCTAGAAGATTCAGAGATGTATTTTTGACGACTGAGGGCGGCAATGCTCTGCGCATTCAATTCTGTATTCCCCCACTTATTCTGACCCTGTCACAAAAGGTACACATACAAACACACACAGCACAGAGAGGTTAAGAAGAAATTTACTTAATTAACTCCCAAAATCTGACCTGTTTCTTGGCCCCCTCGCCACGGAACAGAACTGGAGAAGTTACTGTGCTGCAGGTATCCTGTGCGCTGAGGCGACAAACAAACTAAATTCGGATTTCCCGTGAGATAAGCGCTCACTTTCCTTGCGATTCTCCTCAACAGTGGATAAACTTGATGCAACACTTGCTGCATCTGCCGCAGCAACAAGGGCAACTTCTCACACTAATTTCCCACCGGAGTTTTAGGCGCATCTGTGTGAAGTGAAGTGCTCATGTGGGTTTGGTGCGACATTTCACCCCACTGACACCTTTATTTTACTCACAGTCCCCATCCAGTGGTGACGACAATGCGGATGTGCGACTGGTGGGCAGAGATGGTGTTCAGCCAGTTTTAACAAGGCCAATAATTTTGCAGTGCAGATATTCAGTGATGCAATCTGTGGTGGCTAAAGGTCTTATATTCATTTGTTCCTCGGATGTCTTGGAATGAAGTCCATTCCCGTTGGACCATTTTGAAGTGTGGCTTCGAATGGAGACAGTTTTTGTATCCTTGTTTTTTTTTAAGGTCATGTCATTTTGCCTTGGGGTTCATTCTTAGTAGCATCCTTGCAAACGCCTACGATGAGTCGGTCGTTCGTTCGCGTTAACTCGCCCTTAATAGAGAAATGTATTCTTATTTAAATGGCGTCCCGCCCTGAGGACCGATGATGATGTGGCATCAAAGAAAAATGTTGATATACTGCGCCGCCACAAATGTAAAAGTGAGCAGCAGACAATCGCGTTTCGGTTATCAATGAATACAAAGCCAAATTTCTTGTAATGAGCATATCCTGGGGCCCTTTCACCGCCCTTTCAGCGCACTCTCTTCTTCCAAATAGTTTCAAACTGAGTTTGGGATAGAAATTTGTTCGTATCACGCCTGCAGTAAGTCAGTATACCTTAATCCCTTGTCCCGACGATAAACTGCTTTGGCAACGATCCAAGAAAGCTGCAGCAGTACACTACAACATTACCTCTCTACTTTGCTGCAATGTGCTGTGGAAGGATGCCTCGCGGTGGTGGATGGATAAGCATGAGACTTAAATTCCATTGAACATTGAATACTGCTTACGTTGGCGACGCTGACTTCGGCAATAACGACCAGACAACAGCTAGAGTGCCTAACGAAGTCGCTGCTGCATAATTGAGGATGCCGTTCATTAAACAGGTATTACGAAGTGCTGTGAACATCTGTTATGAACCACAGGTGGAATATGGATTTCTACGACAATATTAATTGAAATTCTATGTTTAATAGGGTATTTGTCTGATGTTTACATTGGCAATCGGGGCTATTGATTCGCCTTTAAACAAGATTCGTGAATGTTTTCTATTGTATTTTAGAAATGTAAGCCGAAAGAAGGATTCAGTCCCATCTCGAGCCAGAAGTGCCGACCGCATGGATAACTGTAACTCTGGGAAATCTGTGAGTAATCGAGTCTGAACCTATGTCCACTATTCAATCACCCTCCACATCACTTCTGCGCAAACCCATTAAATTTCAGTGTTCACACTGTACCATTTGTGGTGCGACCGAGCGCAAAAGTTGAACATATGACCGTCGTACGGACCGTTCACACTTGTAGGACTTAATGCAAAACGAATTGCGTCGGATTGCTTTCTGTTCTTAAAATGCAAAAATTGATCTTAAGGATTTTTAGGACTGTGAAGTATGTGTATAAATGAAAATGGCTAGAACATGAATAAACCACTCCGAATGGTGAGAAAAAATTAAACTTTGCTGGATATTTTTCACAAAAAGAGAGGTAATTGCAAATGTCCATTCGCACATAGACGTGAAAATTGATTTTAATGCTTTCGTTCTCGCCGCCTATGTTGTGTGGACTTAATACACTTGTGTGTGGATATATGTGTCATTGATATATGTTTAAATGATCTTATAATACCATCATGTGTTGAACTTTTATGGCGTCAGATCACCATCTTTGTAGACAGTCAGGCTGCACTGAAGTCAATATTATCCTGTACAATGAGATCAAAGGCTGTTATGAACTGCTGATCACTAAGGTTCATCAGCCACCATAAAGTCAAACTCTACAGGATTCCACGCCCTGGCTCAACAGCAGGGAACGAGAGTGCAGACGAACTAGCCAGACAAGGGCCTGAAATGGATATTAGCGAAGCGGACACATCACTGCAACCACCGATCTGTGCATTATACCGGATATAATACAAAAATAAGGCAACTCGTCCTGGCTCATAAGAAATGCCACAATTGATAAGACGATCCAAAGCAAAAATAACATACGATGAAAAAATGGCTGCTTCATAACTGCCCCAACGAACTAGATATGCCAGCGCAGAGCCCAGACTTTAACTCGATTCAAAATTTATGGGCATATTGGCATATTAAAACATTTTTTAATTAGTTAGCTAGGTAAGTGTAAACACTTCCTTGACAGTACGAATTGTATATTCTGTTCGTTTTTGCTAACTTTTTGGTTGTTGCTAAATAAAATTGAGTATTTCTTGTATGCTATGTAATTACCTATGATGTACTAAGTTGTTAGTAAAAGAAAAAAATAATTAAAGTCTATAGAAGTGCTGAATTTGTAACTAAAATAGATACAGCTAAAATATATAGTTCGCTGTTACTATGTGTAGACACTTGCTTGACAAACTGTGCCTGAGGATCTGGCTGGATCAGTAATTATATTTTAACAAACATGTAGATGCTTTCGCCTTACAAAGAGACTTTTTTATAACGGTGAGTGATCCAACTCGATGTGAGGGTGAAGGTAATCTGCCACATAATATCACATAAATCTGTCACGTGTGGTTCAACGTGAGTGCAAGCTTGAAAGACGAAAAAGATTCGGGTGTTTGAGAGGGCTTGTCTTGGGGCTTGCCTTCGCTATTACAGAACACCAGTATCCCAGTACAGAAAATTCTACTCGAATGAAGTTTTATATAACAGGGCGAACTTGATGCGGATAGACAATTTCCTTGGTGAATATGATTCGAGGACATAATGGTAGAGCGATGGCCTCGGTAAATAACTTGATCTCTGCGGCTTACTACCCGAATTCACAATACCACGAAGTGTACGTCACAGTAGCTTCGTTCCCCGGAAGCATTTCTTCATTTTGATAAGTATGGTCTGATAATAGACAAAAGTGGGGTACGGCTCCTCTTTCACATCGCTCTTTTAACTGCGGATGAGCGACTCAACCACGACCGTTCCGTTGCACAATGAGCTGAGGAGGATCTCCTCCGGTTCAGTACAGCGGTATTGAGTCGGAATATGCGGGATGTTGCTATGCAACATCGAAAGTTCTGGTGGTTGGTGGGCGAGGGAACTCTAGCGTCGAACCCTTTAGACCCCGGGTAAAAAGGGTAGTACATCCTCTTATGGGTCACAGTCGATCTATGCCTGCAGCGGATTGGATGAAAATCGATCAGCGGCAACTTATTGCCGACTTAAACATCTTAATGTAGGTAGGTAGGATGTACTTGACTTGACTTGACGACATGCTTCACGGATTGCTAATAGTTCCGCTTGGAACACACTGAAATTGACCGGCACTCTATAGGGTTTTGAAATGTTCAAGAATTCTGAGAACATAACCGCGCCGACTCCGCCGCCCGTTTTGGAGCCGCCAGTGTAGATTCTTCAGTTAAGACCCCTCGGTTGAAGATCTAAGACGGTCTAAGACCATAAGGTTTTGATGTCCAGCACCCAGACTCCCTGAGTCTGATGGCGCTGTGTACTGAAGTGTTTTTAATGTGTAAGTCCAGAGGTAGTGGATGTAGCATTACCGTCAGTGCGTCTGTTGGTGTCGACCCTAGAGCGCCTGTGTTGCCGATGTATGCTATTCTTTGTACCCTCTTGAGTTTTGTAATATATTAGGGCCGGCCACCATACTAGTGATATATATGTTAGAGTCGGTCGAACTACCGCCGCGCCGTATACATAGGATCAACTTTGATAGGAGGCCCCACTTTTTGCCGAAGGTTCTACTGCAGGCGTAGAAAGCTATACAGTATACACGCCTTCTGTATACAATGGTCTATATTTATCTTCCAGCTAAGTTTGGGATCTAGTTTTCTAATCTAGATCTAGATCTAATTTTTTCTCTAGTATGTAAGTTTGTTATAAAATAAAAAAAATGGATGAGAATGGTTCGTCGAGTGAGCGATAATTGGACATTAGCATGCAGCGGTACGGACATGCATACCAACGCGGAGTTCCTTAGTCTTCGGTCATACACTCGGGCGATATTCTCCCCTGACCTGGTCGGGGTATTCGGTTCGGTCTAACCATACCTACTCATACTACAGTGTACTTTGGCGGGACTTAAACGGTCCATCAATGGCTTTTTGGAGAGGTTATCTCCAGAGAGAGGGATTACCTTTCTTTATATGTACGAGGGGCGTTCAATATATTCTCGGTATCGATATGAAGGAAAATGCGAATTCAATTTAAATTGTTTTTATTTTTCAATATAATTTCCCCTAACATCAATGCATTTGTTACATCTTGGGCTTTTTTAAACCCTCAAAAAAATAAATTTCCTCGTTCTCTGCAAAATACCCATTTATTGCCGACTTGAGTTCTTCATCATCCGAAAATCTTTTTCCACGAAGACATTTTTTCAACTCCGGAAACAGGAAATAATCACTAGGGGCAAGGTCTGGACTATAGGGTGGGTGTTGGATTTCTTCGAAACCACAATCTCGCGTAGCAGCCTTGGAAACTCGCGCCGTGTGAACAGGAGCGTTGTCATGAAGAAGCAACACACCCGCTGCGAGTTTACCCCGTCTTTTATTTTTAATTTCCTCCCGCAAATTATGCAAAGTGGAAGCGTAGGATGTGGCGTTGATGGTTTCACCTTTTTTTTTTGTACTCAATGAGCAAGATTCCCTTTGATTCCAAAAAAAACTGTGGCCATAAGCTTCCCGGCAGACGGAGTGACTTTGAACTTCTTCGGGGGCCTGTTCCTTTTTTATGCCACTGCATGGACTCTTGTTTGCTTTCAGGGTCATAGTGGTGGACCCATGTTTCGACACTAGTAACAATTCGATCCATAACACCGTCCGCGTTCTCACTACACATCTCAAAAAGCTCTCTACAGCATGCGATTCGCACTTTTTTCTGAGGCGCTGTGAGCATTCGTGGCACCCACCTTGCACTGACCTTTGGAAGGTTAAGATGGTCATGAAGAATGGTGTGAATGGTACCAATTTAAAGCTTGGTGATCCCTGCCATCATTTTCACCTTTATTCGGGCATCCTCAAGAACAAGTTTTTCGACTTCTTTGATGCTTTCTCCCGTACAGGCAGTAGCCGGGGCGCCGGAGCGGGGGTCGTCTTCAATGCTCTCTCTGCCTCTCTTGAACTCACTTGACCACTTTTGCACAGTTGATAATGAAGGTGCGGAACCCTGGTAAACAGCCACCATCTCTTCATGAATAGTTTTTTGACTTTTTCCTTGCTTAGTGAGAAATTTAATTACAGCGCGATGCTCAATTTTCAGCATCATCGTCTCAGTTGCCATTATGATACTGTTTAACTAGAGATAAAACGCGAACTAATAATCACATTTTTTCTACCACAGCTTCACCCCGATACCGAGAATATAATGAACGCCCCTCGTACAAATATATCATAACATACCAGCCACCCTTCGACATATTTATCACAATTTTTGGTTTTTATTTGTGCACTACTATTCTTTTTTCAAAGCACGTGTCCTTCATGTAGACACATACGTGTAGTAATTCGTTATATTTTTTTTTAACTGAATTGTCGACGTTCCATACATACCCGAGCGATGATGCATGGTGTTGTTATAGTTTCTCGAACTCGCTCGTGTTCGCCCGTTTCACCATGAACATAAATTTCCTTGCTCATTCACCGCTACTGTCTCGATCCCAACATCATTGCCCCATATCAATATCCTTCACGAGCTTCCTACAGCTCAATCTATCCGATTGCCCCACCATCTCATTTCAACTTTACTTCATGAAATGCTCCTCCTCATCACAAATCCCCAAACAATTGTCCCATCAATGTGACACCTGAAAGTTTCCATAGCGCGAAGACAGAAGTACACTTAAGTCGCCTAAGCCCCCAATCATCCCAGTGCGTTTTCGTGAAAAATCCTAAACTGTTTCGCATTACGTACACAACCATGTTGAGCTGGAGGAGAATATTTCGTATGTGTGACTTTCTTCTTAAGTTTAAACGCCCCCTTGGTACCTGCATGCTGTTTGGTTGAACGCCGTTTCTAAGGTAATTAGCGGTCTGGATGTGCCATTGAATGGATCTCACCAAAGAATTGCCCATTGGAGGGTGATATGGAAAATGGAAATAATGGCGTTTCTGACAAACGCTTGTAAATTGTGCGTCCAAATGGTTGAAGTGCTTTCCCGACATTTTATCCCACAAAAATTGATTGTCAATTGAGCCGAGCCTTTCGAAACTTGACCACACTTCTCCATGTTTGTTGTTGTTCGTCGGTGAACCAAGTATTTCCTGGCGGTAATAATTTCTCGAGAACCCTTGAAATTTGTCATCAAACTAAATTGCTTCCGCCTTCCGCCTTCCGCTTGATGTCTTAATTCACGCCAAGCCCACACATTCTCCATTCCAGTACGTGTGGCGCTCGACGGGTTCGTTCATTATTATTTTTTTTTGCCACACTAAATCAAGTTCATCTTTCCACATGCCCAAGCAGTCTCTCTGGTCTCGACGGTGCTGTCTGGGCAGCCCGTGCAGTTGCACTCCATAAAAATTGAAGTTATCTTCTGCCAAAGTGGCAACAATACACTCACTGGTTCCCTGGTCGCTTCGCTATCGTCGCAAAGTTTTCGTTCGTTCTTCAGTAGCGTCAAATGGATGAAGTGCTACTCCGACCGCTACCGCCATATTAAATTGCACCCAAACACAGATCAGCAGCGCATTCAATAAACGCTCTGGCACTGTTTTGAAAGAAAGCCAAAAATTTCGTCTTTATCCGATGAACAGGACTTGTGCCGTGGCAACTCGTTTATGGGAGAGAAGTTTTCTTTTTGTCGACTCAACGTCATCCAATATACCGTCAATGGTCGATGGACGATGACGATGAATGGAACAAAGACGGCAAAAGCAGCAAAGACAGCACTGACAGGAAAGGCGGTATGTCTGAGTTGGAGGTGGAATCGAGTTACAGAAAATCTCTTTTCTATTGCAAGACCCTTCATCGCATTACGTATTCAGTTCAACGTCTAGTCATTTCGGCCAACAACTATCCGATGGCGCCTATTAAGCAGGCCACATTATCTACCAGGTCCATTTGCAAGCTTGAATGTATCACTTCACTTGGCACTGTAGCACTGTGGTACTGGTTGACCACCCCCCTCCCACCCCCAGTCCAACGTAAAGGGCACATATTCGAAGGGGGATTCTTAAAAGCAATACCCATAATATACTTCCATGGAACATTGATTTTATGTTCATAAATACCGAATGGGAATTGGTATTAAAAGGCTACATGGCGAAGCTATAAAAACTCTATAGTGGCATGCAAGGATTTTCCATCCCTCCCCCCAGGCATTGCTGAACCAAACCCCGCCACCCAATCAACTACACACCGTGGAGCAAGCAATGAGAGAGCGAGAGTAGAAGAAATGTCGCCCTTGTTTACAAGTCGTTCCACAATAGCGATCTGAAACGGTGCTGCTGCTGGAGAGACATGAGGAGAAGGAGATGAGATGCCCTGAAAAACAGAAAAGTTTCTCTTGCAAGTCCATTATTATGCATACTTTAAGGACACCCAGTTGAATAGAATTTCTTTTGTGAAATTCCATTCAACTTTGTAAGTTCAATATTTCCGGCGTGCAGTATGTATGGTTGGTGTTCAATGTACACATGTCCATATTTCCAACCCTTGCCTTGCCAGCATTCCACCACTGTTTAGCTAGATCAATCCGCCGCCGTCACCACCACCACCACTGCCTCCTCCGCCTCCCTTAATAGTCATGTGATGTGACTCACATTGGAACGTTAACGCTTCGACAGTTCTCACTATTTCACAATACACAAGAATCGAAGTTGGAGTCTGTCCGCAGAGAGGGCGAAGAAGGAGAAACGATGAAATGAAGAAGAAAAACGTGACATGGTGGGCGGCAATATAGCGGAGTAGAGCAACCGTCATTGAACGTTCAATCGATCAAAATCCTGCTGCTGCACACAAAATGAAGTGCTTGTTCAAAGAGTAGCTGTACACTATAGTGGCAGTGGCAAAGTCGTCGCTGAGGCTTTCCCTCCTCTTCTTCTCATTCTCGAGAAAATATTACGCTTCAAGATGATATCGTCACTCGACCATGAAGTAATCTAATATAACAATTTTCATTCCTTTGCGTCCTTTTTGTGTTTCACAATGTTCTAAGGTTATTACATTTCCCTCCTCTCTCTTCCCTGCGTCCTGAACCACATCCACATCCCACACATGGTTGCAGAGGAGAGAGAAAAGAGATTCCTTTCACTGTGCTTAAGGTTTATTGTGTGCATTGACTTAAAATGTCCTTCACAGTTCTTGTGGGATGTCGGGTGGTATGCATGCATTCTTATGCATCGTCTGTGCCCCATCGGCCATCCTCTTCGAACTCGGAAAACTGACCAAGATGAGGAGATCCGTTGAAAGGATGAACATGTACATATGTATCTGCATTTTAAAAATTCATTGAATTTCTGTGGTCGGACCGGGATTGAATTTAATAAAGATGTATTGGGATGTTATCGACATCGTTTCTTCACACACATAGGAGGAGGATAGACTTGCAATTTAACTTTGATTTTGATTGTGCAATCGGGGAAAGTCCAATTCCCTCTCTCGACTGCTGCTGTCATGCAGGCTCGACCTTGCATGATGCTCTGCGATGATTTGAATGCGGAATCTGGTGTGTGACGTGGATCAATGCGATTTTGCTCTCCAACTAAACTGAGTGTCAATTTAGTAGTTTCTGCGGAAGCTTAACTTTGTCGTCCGATTGTGTGTCACAAATGGAGGAAATGCCTCAGCCAACAGTGCACTAAGAATCGTGCAAGTTGGAGTTGCCCGTTAGCTGAGACCCAGGTCCACGCCGGGCTGTAGAAGAAAAGGAAGGAGAATAAGTCCAATTACTATGAATAATATAGATCTTGAGACAAAATAACCGCGCGTGGTTTTCACATCAAATTCTTTACTTTTAGCATAGGCTCCATTTTCATCCAGTTTCTGGATAAGGTCAACTTGACCGGACAAGTGGTATGACGCGCAAAGTTTACCCATCAGCAAACTGTACATTCATTGCAGAATGAAAAGAAGGATATTGGCCTCACTAAAACTACACTAAAGTACATACAAACACTTCAAACTCAATATTGCACAAAGTTGTTCCTTCGCCAGACTAGAGAGGTGCGAATTAAATATCACCTTCCGATGCACAGTCATTTGCATCGGCAACCTATTGCATAACATTCGATTCGAACAGCGATTCCAAAGTGAACCGCCAAACGATACATTGAACCCAGGAAATTTATTAATTCGAAATGTTTAACAGGAATATCAGCATAATCCTCCCCCGCCCAGCGCCCCCGGTTAGCACTGCAAGTACACTAAGTTAATGTTGGCAGTATATTCCTAAATATTTCCATTTAATTAATTTCCTATTGAATCGCAGCAGGAAGAAGCAGGGAAGTCCTGCCGGCTGCCAAATCCTTCCTTCGAAGTGAAACAACCTTCACAGTCCACAGCATGCTCGATAAGACGAAAACAGACAAGCAGACCAAACTTTAAATAAGATTTACGAGGACACAAAATGGGCGGAAAAGGGACCTGGCACAACTTGGCACTCAAAAAACAACAACTTAAGTGTTTTCAAAATGAGCCATTAAGTAGTAGAAATCAGCGTTCCTAAGAACCAAGCCTCTCCCTCTCCTTCTCCCGTGTTGGTCCAAGAAAATGAGGATAAATCGTGGTGCTTCCGCCCTTAAAATTCCCCCACATTCTTTCTCTATCTCACGCCTCATACTCCTTTTCTATCGTCCGACATAATTAACATAATCGCCTTAAATATCTTCGTTTTTCCACAACGGCACACAACGACACGATATTCCCCCCATCCGCCCATCAACTGTGCTGTCGTAGATATTGCACAAGGATCAACTGTTCAATATAATGGGAAACGAATCGTTGGTATCCTCGCCTCCTCCGCATCGGACTTACATAACAACCAACGTCCTATAAACGGAGCCAAAGTCGAAGTCGATGTTGAAGAGCGAGCTGAGCATAAGTAGCTGTTGCTTACTTAACAAGTTTCCCAAGAAAATGGAAATTTTTCAATTAACGACATCCTTACACCAAAAAATAATAAAAAAGAAAACACCAAGAAGAACCAACGACGAGCAAATTACAAAATATTTGCATAGTAAAATTCAGTCTCTTCCGCTCTCTCGCTCTCATGACTGGACTCACTCTCTAGTCGTCAATTGATAATGATTTGCATAATGGGATTCAATAACCGCATTGAAAGGCTCTCAAAAGGACTTCAAAATCACGGCATATAAAACGATTTAGGTTCTCGTGTGAACAGGGTCATTATGCCAAGCAGACACTGGCCTGACCTCACTGACTTCACAGACTTCGGCGCTACACGCCAAAGAACAATGATTTACAATCATCAAAAACGATTTAACGCTTCAGATGAAGCATGTTCCCCTCCCTCCCGGGTGTACACAGTTCAGGAATTTTAAAGAGTGCGTTCTCAACATAATCATCCACCCGGCTGACGGGGAGCCCCATGGTTGTTATACGAATTAACAGAGCAGAGCATCATCATCATTGTCATCAGTGGCCGTGTGGAAGAAACCAACAACCTCACACATCCTTTAATTAACCAGCGAATCCCAGAATCCCTGAAACACACTGAATCACTGAATCAGACCAAAGCCGACGAAGGACATACATGGTAGGGTTTGAATAAATTTCGACTTTCAAAATTGATGATGTTTGCGATGAAGATTACCCAACCGACGCCTCTCCTCTATGGCCAACTGATTCGTTGTCGTTCCCCGGCACGTCCTGCGTCGTGTGCTGATATCATTCTTTAATCTAAAACCAATTTCCAGCACTATGAGAAGTTTAAAGGATAACTAACTGGCTCTCACTCCGTCCGATGTGCCACCGGAGGGCCAGAGACCGGGGTGGAAACTTACCGAAATCATAGACACAGACTACACCAAATGAACGGTGGTATGCAGTGAACAGTGTACAGTGGTGGGTTAACAAGGAGAGACGAGTGGCCCTTAACTAATTATATCTTTGCGCCAGAGGGAGAGAAGATTCAGCAGTCAGCCTTAGGAACTTCAGGCAGTAGTCTCTCCCGTTGCCATTGCCACTTGTACATTCGTGAACAAGAAACCCCTCTGTTCTGCCCTCCAGAAGGGGTACAGAATATGAATTAGCAATTTGAGGTTGGATTTTGCTTTTGCATTGCGCCCCGATGTTGCCATGAGGAATATTTTGTCGTCATCATCAGTCGGAGCATCACCAGCAGCAGAAGACAAAGCCAGCATCGTTGTGTCGCGCTGAGAAAGGACACAATATCACACACAAAACTTCGCAACTAAAGCTAACTTCAATTTGTGAGATTGTGAAAATAGGACGAACAGGACAAATGCCGCCGGGAGAGGTGTACAGATAGGGGGAATGAGCCAGCGAGTTATAAGTGGCCAAGATGTAAAGTTCTTCACTCGAATCTCCGAAGGCGAAGGAACACTGCGGTAAGTGCGATATGCTCTTACATACCAATTTGATAAATCATCATTTGTTCTTGTTGGGTTGTTCCCAAACGCGCCCCTACAACCGCACACATCACACTTCCTGATATCTAATGTCAGTTGTTGAAGTGTTGACTACAAGAGCTGTGAATTGTGATTGCAGATTTTAATTAACCGGATTAGTTGAGCGTAGATCCTTTCTGCTGAGACCCCCCTGTAACATCCGTCTGTCATCCCTGCCCCTACCTCGCCTCCTCAGTACCGGCAGAAGTCGCATAATGATACTGAAAGTTTAATTAAACATTCAAGTGTATAGGCCAATGTCTGACACTTGTGACAGAGCTTTCTTCTCATGCTCTTCATCTTTGAAGAAGTCAAAGGAAGTTGAAAAATAGCCTCGAGCCCCAAGCACCCATCACCACACACAATCTTACAACGATCCTCTGACCATTGTTGTGACTCTAATTGTGCATGTGCTCCTTCTCGCATGACACAATGGGCGGGGGTGTTGATGCTGATGCTGATGGTGCCAGGATTAGCTGATGTGGCACAAATGAAAAATGAAATATAAATGAAAATGTGTCTGCTCGCAGGGACAAATCTGTCTAGTTACCGCCGGACAGGCTCCCTTATGCCATCAAAAAGTCATTTCTGTGGCCTTCTTGTGTGTATGTGCGTCCGCTGTTGAGCTACGTTCGCTTGTGTCGTTTGCATGCATAAAAAGAATGTGACTGTAACACAAATTGGATTTTCGGTTTCTTCTGTGGCAAAGGCGGCTTAAGTTACATACGTTCCAAAAGCGGGGCCCCAGTACGCGATGGAAAGTAACAAATTACAATCACCGGCGATGGCAGACTTACTGGACTATGAATGGACGACGCAACGAAATGTCAATTAGCGTAAAATATGAAAGGAATTTGCACTACGTCACAGACGGTAGATTTTTCAGAACAACTTGCATGTGACATATGGGGTACGAGACCAAATCGACCTGTTGACTCTCTTGTCAAATGATGAGCAATTAATCTTAAATCACTGAAACATATCCTGTCTTCTAGTCATCGCAAAATACGACATTATTCAACTCAGTCATCACCCTTAAAGAGAGCATTCCCTTCGAAGGGCACACACTACACACACTCCGCACACAAAAGCACAGAAGAAGCGAGTGACTAAAAAAAATTAAGAATTCCACTGAACCAGTTGCCTCATTTATCAACGTGTGCCGTAGCATTCGCAATTTATTAAAGTGAATTCGCCGCTCCGCTGCCACCAGAGAGTGATTCACACTATACTGTGCGATTGCACTGACTCATTGAATTGGTTTAGAAATGCTGTGGAGTGTGGAGTCGATTTGATAAAAAGGCGTCGGTGCTGTTGTTCTTGTTGCCATGACGTAGAAACACCGGGAATAACTCAGTGAATGTCCAAGAGAACAACATTACCAATCTCTAGCGACGAATTCGAATTGAAGCTCAAGCTCATATCACGTTCAATTCAATTAAAAGTAAAATGTTTAGTATTTATGGACATTTTTATCTTTTTTGTTACGAGGTTTTTGTTTGCAGTTTATCTCGATTTTTCCATTTGAGTTTAATGTTTCATGAACCTGTTTTTCTAAAATCGAAAACTGTTTCTAAGTAGCAAGATACTCACGTAACAAATCTCTATATGTAAAATGTGCAATACCTACTAATATTATAATAATCAATTTTATGCGCGAAATAAAGAAGATAAGATAAGGACATTTTTTGCAATATTCCTGCCGTTGCGTAGCACATCTCCCATAACCAATACACTGCTGTGAGATTCATAAAAACCCACACTCGAAATGGATTTCAGTTCCAGGGAGCGAGATAGACAAAAAAATCATAATGGGCTTCACATTCTCATTGCACAAAACGTACTCTCCAGTCGCCATCACCACTTCTCATGCCACGACTTCAGGTTTCAATTTGGATTACTGTCCCTGTCTGCTATTCAGTTGCAGTCGAAAACCTGCTGACATCATCCACTGTGCCATCGTGGGGCACTGCTCGTCAACAGACAACAAACGAATTGGAAGCTTTTCACACTTAATTAGATTTGATAACCTACCCCACAATGAAATCATTTTTTTTCCATTTGCTTTTGTTTCACATTCCCGGCGCTAACCCCAACTCCACATCGGACACACCCCAGTATCACTGAGTAATAAAACCAGTTCGCTAAAACCAAATCAATTATTTAATTTAGTTCCGTGCCCACTTAAGCGCAGTTCGGTTCGGTTCTTCTCATAAGTTCGCCCGGCAGCATCTCCGCCCGCTCCGTCCCATGTTCATCTGCAACGAATAGGCAATAACTGAGTAATAAAGATGTCAATCCAAATGAATGTGATTATCTTCGCTCGAATGAGTTCTCATCGAACATTGTCGTTCCGACAAGCACTTCTAGATTGTAAGCATAGAGTTGAGGTAATCTTAATGAACCATCAAGCTAAATTAGCTCAGAGATCTCTCATTCTTCTGTGAATCCTTGTATTGGAAACACTACGATTCTTGACGACGACAGTTGCCTTTCTCTATCCAATCCCCCTCGGTTAGTGTGGGCGAAAAATCCGTACAAATTGTATCTATCTATCAATAATTTCTTTTCTGCTCGATAGGAAAAAGGGACATTTTATGGTAATGAGATTGTCCTAATGGAATTTCCATTTGGAAAATTTTTCCTTGCGAAGATTGTAGTCCTTTTTTGCAATGGGGTTTCTGTTGTTTTTAAGTGTGCTCCTTTGTTTTTTATGCATTCGACCGGATTTGCGGAGATTAGGATGTGAATACTTCTCATGTTCCTTGTGTTATGGGATTTGTGGTGTTTGTCAAATCAAGAAGTAGTTCACTTAATGAATTGCCCAATTGTCCATTCAGGCACTGGCATGGATAGGCATGATTTTCTGGTTCCCTTTCGATTTCCAACGAAGAAAGTGGTTGGAGTCTCGAGATATCCTAATCGGTTTCAGATTTATTGAACAAGTCCGATGAATGGGTACGAAAGCCAGATCAGAGAAATAGATTTAAATCGGAGAACATCAATGATTTTTCGTTACGTTGCCGTGGATGTGTATTAATGGTGAGCAGACACTCTCTACCAGCGCTTAGTTGCACGTATCCCAATGTGAGTAGTTAACCAAGCTTCTCGTATAACTCAAGGCATCCTCCAGATGAACAGAAGAGAGCGTTCATTTAACTTGCATTAATATTTAATTTACTCCACTACAACCGTTGAGTGGCATAAAATTGAAATTAATAACAAAATTCGCTTTCAACTTTTTCTCCCGACAAAATTTTTGTAATAAAATCGAACACAAAGAGAAAAAACAAACTTAACCACAATGACACATGGGAGTAGAACAAAAAGCGAAGCAAGTCTATCGGAAGTAAAATATAAGGCGGATGTCGAATATGAAGGGAACAGAACATTCAATGGCTTGCGTTCAGTTCACCCACCACCGTTTCCCCATCGGCACAGCAAAACAGCGTGTCCTTTGTGTTGGCCTGAATGGAAATGGCACCACTTAATTTATGATGTGAATCACAAAAAAGTTATTTTCTGCTTATTTTTGGACCCTTTTTTTAATTTTACGTGTATTGCAAATGGGAGCGGGTGCCTGCACTTTATATTCAGCAAGCAGATACGAATTTTTTTTTTGGTTTGCTCATGTACTCTCGGGGTTATGAAGTGTTACTATCCTGTGAAAGGTGTATGCTTTAAAGCGGTGTAGTACACAGGGGAAATGTTAAAGAACTTTAACAATAGAATTAATGATGGGTATTATTCTTCCTTAGAGATTCTTCCTGTGAATTCAGAAATTTGGAAAGTGTTCATTCGGTTTGTCTGCTGTTTTGTAAAACACACCGACAGGCAGAAAGGCAGAAAAGAAAAAGAAACAGGTGCCCAGTGGAAGTGTCTCAGTCTTCTTTCTGCTTTGTGCGACCGTATAGTCCCAAGCGAATCTTATAAGCTTCTCTATTTAGCCTCCATCTGCGCACAGCACGTTCATTGAGGTCTATGCACTGCATCCGGGCAGAGAGGATCCTTTTAAGTTAGAGCTCCCAAGTGTGGTGCGTTGTTCAATACACTAATGTTCTGGTGTTGTGTCCTTTCTTAAAGACATGTATACTTCGTTATGCCCTCATTCACAGCTAGACTCTTTTTAAAGAGTTCGGCCAGTCACATAAATGTCATCCCCGTAAGCCAACAGCTGAATGGACTTCTGAAAGACTGCCTCTAGCGTTGGCCTGTATTGCATTGGGCAATTGTTACACTTTCGGACATCACTCCTTCCATAGCACTATTCAATATCCTCGATCGCGTGCTTCTCATGCCAAGTAGTATCCAAGTACTATCCGTCCGTCCTCCTAATGTGTGAAGACATGCACAACAACCAAGAGCATTCCATTCACACAACTAATTAAAAAGAATATCATCGTGATTAAACTTTGTTCAAGAATTATTTATTATAATTTTGTTTTCAATTCAATAGCTTTTTTCGCTTTCAAATCCTGTTGTTTTTTTTTTTCTTCTAAATACATTTTCTAAAAGTACATATACATACATATATATTTATATATTCCCACAGAGGCGTCCAAAATTCAACTGATACATGTTTTCATAATAACAAAGTAATTATCAAACGTAACAAGAATTGTTTGAATGCAAAATGCACTAGCAACCAACAAAATGAAAACACAACTTAATTGGAAACCGAAACAAGCAACAAAATCGTACATGACATGTTCTGAGCAATAGGAGCAAAAGCACGAATAAATATAACAACTGATTTTGATTCATTTTTGAAAATGAAGGGAAAGAATATGTTAGTCTATTTATAAATTAATGGAGCAAATGTACATGATAGATATTAATAGCAATGAGCACCAAAACATAAAATCTCACTATTCCTTAACGCCTGCAATGAGGTCGTTAACGCTATGGCTTAGAACTTATCGAATATTATGAAAAATTAGGAAAGGGCCTTTCAACCAGTCTACAAAGTCTCTTTCAATACGTGTTAGGGTTTAAGTGGTGGTGTAAGGAAGAGGAAAAAGAGGATGATGATGAGATTCTGTATCATTTTCTGAGTATTCTCATTTATCATACATATATGTATCTATTTCCTGTGCGCTGATTAGGATGGCTTGACGATTTTTTTTAGCCAGTTTTACTTTTCTGATTTTGTCATCCTTGATTTCATTGCTTTCTCCGACTTTTTGCTTCGAGGTAGAGTTGTGCAACTAGCTGACATGGACTTTTCCTGTAAACAAATAAAAACATTTATATTAATGCGAGGAGGTATGTAATACATGATTGATCACAAGAAACTATTTCTTTTTGTTAGTATTCCAGCTGAAAAGTGTTACAATTTAATATGGAAACTCCGAAAAGGAGCTAAAACGGGGGAAGTTCACACAATGTCTCAAAAAAGCCACAGAAATTCACATCACTTGTGCATTTAACAAATCGCATGTCATACTACTGCAAGCACTATTACACAAGGTTGAACTCCCTTTGTTCCCTTCAAAAAAATGTTTCAAAAATCACATTCACCTGCTCAAGGACATTCATTGGAATTGCAAATGCACAAATGGGTGGCGGCGATTTTTTGGGCGAAACAAGACTGTTAGGAATGCTGATGATATTATTTACACAGTTCGAACGAGGTAGCAGTATGTACAAGAGCATGATATACACAATCCAGATATGACCAAGTTCGCCAAACAACATATCTTACTGGTTTGTGGTGTGGGGGAACGCGTTTATATCTCAGTTTCAATAGGATATTCGTTAGATATGCTGGAACACGAAGCCTCACACGGTTGACTAATTGATTTTGCTTGAGTTTTAGGTTCTGAACGAAATATTGATGGTAAATAGGTCTTAAGGAGACCTGGCTTTTTGTTGATTGCTTTCTCGGGCATAGGAGAAGAGCTTCGAGAGTTCGACGCACTCGAGGATGGCATTAGAATATTATCGGGAGTTTGTATTGGCGGAGGGGGAGCTTTTCCCTTACTGTGGCTTGGTGATTTGCGAAGAACACCTTCTGATGTCTGAGGATTTACATACTTTTCTAAATCATAACCTGCAGTTGTTACCTTGAGCGGCGAATGAATCGCAGTTCGGAAACTGTTTTGGATCTCCTCTAAGGACTCCTTGAGTGCCTTGGGCCCCATCGAAGAAGTAGTGGGCATTGTGTTAGACTGATCGTGATTGATTTTGGTCTCGATTTGTTGTCCTGTGAATTGTATAGAGTTTTTAACTCCAACATTCCGGTCAACAGTAGCATCATAGTTCTTACCCTCAGTGAAACTTATCTCATTTCTCATTTTGCAATGGACCACCGGTTCTAATTTGCTTTCTGCAAACTCTTCTGGTATTGCATCCAGAAACTCATCATCAGACTCGGACTCAGTATCCTCGAGCTTTTTTGGATCCGCTTTGGTTATATTTTGCTCCTTATTTGAGAGCTCCACATTCAATATATTTTCTTTAGATTCAAGCAATTCGTTCGTATCTTCTTCCTCCGTCTGCTGCGCCGCATGCAACTTATCCTCGAGCCAATTCGTAAATTGCAATTTTTCCTCCTCGGAATACGATCTTCTATCGACGCCACTTGGGGCGAGATAGTTTTTGAAGTCATCAGTAAAATGATTTGAAAGATCATAGCGCGGGCCGTTCAATGGCATCGCACCATTTCCAGGGAGGTGGTGATTTTGAAAATATTGCTCACTCTCAAAAAATGATTTATCTCTCCACTCAGTGCACATTTCGTCCGGTGGTATTCTTGAGATTGGTTGATTTTGCCTATATTGCACATCATTTTCTGCCTTTTCACATTACAAAAGAAACTAATGAAAGAGAGAACTTATTGCAGGATCATTAAACGGACTTACTTCAGCCTTTTTTGCTTTAAATCTGGCTCTTGTCGCATTTGTCATTGATGAAGTACGACTAAGTCCCGCGGAAATTGGTTCAGCGCTAGAATATCCCGAACTTATATCCTCCGATGAGCGAATATTGTAGCTACACAAAGAGAACAAGCAAAACATTACGCAACTGAACATGGAAGGCCTTAAGAACTGTACGTACTTTGTAAAGTCTGATGGATTCTTGGAAGCTACATCGACTTCTGAGAAATACATTCCGGTCGAATGCCTGCTGCCCGAAGTTGACCGAGCGACCGGGTTTCTAGCCCGTAGAATTCGCTGTTGTGGTCTGGTAATTTCGTCTATCTGCAAAAGTTTACAATGGCTTTGTTTTTATCGAATTGTATTGTAGGCCAACACTTACCTCATCCTGAGTGCGATGAATATCAGGCTCTGACAAATCGCTTAAGCTATAACTGCGACGAATCGTCTGCACTAGATTGCCGCCACCCTACAAGAATGCATTTAAAATTATTTAACCAAAGCCAAGATTCTTGCGAGGTGCTATCGAGTGGTTTTTGTGTTTGGTTAGCTGAGTGCCATTTCGATTATTAAGCTGTTAGAATCAAGTGGGACCGTTAAAAGAAACATGCGTGTGTATGCCTAATACGAGCACTCGTTAAGCGAAATAAAACATACTAGAACTGTATATATATACATTACATTCGTTTATTTGACAAAACAAAGAAAGTTGAATACAAAAAAAAAATACATCTCCCATTCGAATTAATGTGTACCTAGAAAAGTTAAACGAGAATGCTTCCTAATTAAGCTACAACACTATATCTATTTATTCTCACTTATATGTCTATGTTTGTACGCAAAGATTTGCATTGATGTCACTCAATGATTGTGCGAACTCGTAAAGAATAAAAAAAAAACATACATGACACAGTAGGGCAGGCCTGAGGTTTGAGCAAACAGATTACCACATAAAAGGATGACTTGAAGAACGTCTAGCAAACAGCACGTAAGGTTGAGTTATAATTTGTGTAAAAATAAAATAAATAGAGCAACCAGATAAATGAAAGCTGTAAAAAAAAGAACCGTTGATATTTATTTGAATTACAAACGGATGCTTGCTTAGACATTGAGAGATCATTCGAATGGACGTGCGCGCTGTCGAGCACTTCCTCTCTACTCGATATCGACATCGACATCAGGCGTGCATTCACGCAGCTTACGACGACCCCGTACTGGGACTTTACTTCCACTTGTCGATGGTTGTGAAGGTTTTTTCTCTGGGACCTTTGTTCGAATGGGTTTGGTCTTCCTTTTTGGCGGTTCACGGCACCTAACCGCACCCTCATCACGGCCTTGTTCCGGGAAGTATTCATCTTCGGTTTCTTGTATCACAAAGCTTTCATCTTCTTCACAGAATTCTTCCCGATAGTTAACTGAATTCAATGAACGCGATCGGATAACAACATCTGGAGGTATGAATGATCCACTGCTACCGTCCGGCATATCGCTGCCATTCCGGGTTCTCGTTGATATCGAATTATCTGATTGACTGGATGCAAGCATTCTTGAATTGCCCATAGTATTTACGGCGCCAATTTGAAATGTCTGCATTTTGTATTCAACAGACGTCGATGATGATTTTTCAATGCAGAAATCAAATCAAAATAACATAAAAGAGAAAAAAAAAGAAAGAACAAAAATAGAGAAAACGTTCTTGGTGTATGTGATGAGAATTCAT
Source organism: Eristalis pertinax (assembly GCA_907269125.1). Lineage (NCBI taxonomy): Eukaryota > Metazoa > Arthropoda > Insecta > Diptera > Syrphidae > Eristalis > Eristalis pertinax. The sequence continues at coordinate 11,281,209 of OU026146.1, read as the reverse complement.
GTGGGCGAGAAAGAGAGATAGATGGGGAGACAGAGCATGTGAAGCATGCACTGGAACCGACTACGCCAACCAAACATTCTGCTTTCATCCAAATTGATTCCATGGAGTAGGTGTACACATACATCACAGAATAGTGTTCAATGAACCGAACCCGTTATATTTCCGAAAAACACAACCGAACGCCCGATAAGACTCCTTTTAAATTAGATACAAATCAAACGTCTTTCAAATCTGTTACTTTTCATTGTTTTTTTTTTAAAGCATTTTTAAAGAAAAATTTATGAAGCAAAAAGCTGTGTGTCCAACTAAAGCGAGGCAAGATGAAGCTGATAGAATGACATTTAAATACATGAAGATGAGCAAGAGAAATTAGACAGATTCTTCACAAAGCTGAAATAAGATAAATAATGCTTGCAGTGGTATTGCAGACGTATTTTGTGTTGATCGATGACTGACAGGGAAAAAAATAGCTCCAGACATTGATCGCCTTGATCATTTGTCGACAAGAAAAACGTGCTTGGTAGAAGATAGCGTCTCAATCAGCCACTTACTAGTGCCCGCTGTTGCGGGGATTTAGAATCAAACAGCAAGCATGAATTATTCATTGTATTTTTTTTCTTTGAAATCAGTTTCTCATCTAGACAAATGTTTTTGAGTAGACAAATGCGTATGTGAAGTTGTGCAACTCATTCGAAAATAGTCTTTCTCTCTTCCTGCCTGGACTGCTCATCGAACGCAACGAACCATCAAACAGAGAGCAGCATTTAATATTCTGCTCCATATTTACGTACACTTCCTGACGGATGTTTTTATTGTCAAAGATTCCTCACCCAAGTTATGGGCTTTAATGACGTAAAACCGAAATACATATAAATCATGTGACTATTAATAAATCTGATGTGATGTCTTCTGCGTTATTATGCTATTTCCTCACGACAAAAAAAAACGAAGCAAAAAGTAAACATTTAGTGAGAACAAAGAAGGAAATATTCTCCAGTATTTCTCTGTGTTTGGAGTGATTTCAATGTTCCAGCTGATCCATGCGACTGTAACACTTAATCGGCACGCATTCGTCATTGACTAATTATTTCGGCACTCAAGGCTTAGTTGAAACCGAGAAACAAAAAAAGTGTATCTCACTTCAGTGAGCAAGCATTGCGATATTTGCCTTTTTCTACGCCAAAATCTCTCAACTGTGTCGGACACAAAACCACCTCGATTCATTAAATAAAACAAAAAAAAAGACAAACAAAAAAGAAGAAAAATTATCTTGAGTTAAGTAGAGATGTGCAATACGTAGAAGTACGTATGGTGGATGTTAGCAGAGTATTCGGATGACACAATATTAAAATATGCACAAAACAACAATAGTAAAAAAAAAATGAATAACAAAAAATACTGTGTAATAATTTATTAAGTAAGTTATTTAAGAGTACATAATGGAAAGAAAAAATAAAACACTGTTTGTGAAATGAAGAGAAGCGATGATGAAAAGTGCAATAGAATATGAGTCTTAAGTGTGCCTCAACCAACTGAAATTGGCTTATGACCACGACTAGCCTTCGGCATCGACAAGTAAAAGCGCATTAAGAGCGTTTATTTAAAACGAAATGTATATATTTGTTTAAAAAATCTATACCTTAAGTGCAGTCTGCATGATGACATTGGTGGCATAGTTAACGCCTTTCGAACCCAATTGCAAGACAGCCGAATATCCGCGCTCCTTTGCTTGATTTAGGTATTCATCAATTTCCTGGAAAAAATGTTCACGAACAAAATTACGTGACAAAGAGAACGGATTTAAGAACGAATTTAGACTAACCTGCTCCCTTCGAGTGAGCATAGGATGAACAAACTTGCGGTACAGTGTCGAACTGCCTTTGGTGGCCGGCGATAGAAGCCATAGTACGATAATCACTTTAACCTCGTAGTAAAATGGAAACCATGAAAGGAAAATATCTGTAAACGTCTCTGTGCAATTGAAGAAGGCGTATACGATCCAATACATCATCCATTTCACCTAAGAACAAACAAAGACAGAGCACATTTAGTTGAAAAAAAGGAAAAAATTAAATAAACCAAACAAAACAAAAACTTCTCTCAATGCAACAGCAAGACAATTGATTTCAATTGTTTCAATTGAGCTGAGCAGCTGCATCCTCCGCCCTCCACGTCTTTGTTTCTTTCTCTACTTACATATTCTTTTACATTCTTGGTCCGGACTGCTTTATAAGATGCATAGGCTGGATACAAAGTGCCAAAAGTCAATCTGAAAGCGGGAAATATAATACTTTGAGCACATGGTCTGGGCGATATGAAAATAGCTATAAGAAAGCAAATTCCCGTTGCTGTCAGTGACATTCGTGGCAGTGGCAGACGTTGTAGCATCTCTAGAAATCTGCCAACCATAGAGAGATTGTAGATGACTTTATCTTCAACTGCATTTGATCGATCATAGATGGGCGAGTGCGAGTGTTGCGTGCTGTGAGCTATTTGAGGAGAAACATCACTGTCACTGTAAAATTCTGAATCAGTCAATGAACTCAAAGATGGTGCGCCTGAGTAATTCGATTGCCAGGGACGACTCGAACGGACTTCGATGTCTCGGATGGAGGCCAACTGCATCGGAGCTGAATATCGGGGGGCATTTTCATATTGATATATCAATTCATCGATATTTCGGGCACTTTTCATTGACGGAGTATACTGCCCCCCACCTATGGCTGTTCTGCGCATAGTCCGGCCGTTATAATCGCCGTCATTGATTGGATGACTCCGTCAAATCTTTCTTGTATTACTTCAACGAACAAATGCACTTCCCTTTATGTTTTAAAAGATTTTAAATTTGAGAAAAACTTCTTGCTATCCGTTCCATTCGAAAACGAAATGAAAACTGAAAATTTGTTCAAACTGAATCGACTGAATGAGAGCTGGCACGCGTTCGAGTCCTAAAAATAGTTTACACTCGACATGGCAAATGAAAAACGAACTTTAGAACAGCACGGACTTTCGAAAATCTTTCATCTGAGGCAGCTTCCTCATCACGACTAGGGTGCATCTACCGCAGCACGAAGAAATTATTACAGAGGGCCAAGCATTAAAATTAGAACGCGCCATGACAGTGGTGACATGCTTTTCAAAATTGGGAGTGTCTTTATGGCCAACACAGAGTGTGGGACTTTAGGTCTGGACATAGTCATGTTTACATGCAGTAATGCATGTATACACAAGCACACACACATGTGTACATATGATGTTTGTATAAGAAAAAATCACAACCTTGCGCAACAGAAAAGAAAACGAAATTTGCAAACTAGTTTTTTTTCGTATTCGATTTAATTATGTCCACGCTCATCCAATCGCATGATGATGAGCAGCAGCAGCAGCAGCACTAGCCAGCAGACAGTCGCACGTCAAAACGGCGACACAAAATATCATCAATAAGGCGACCGCCATAGTCACTATGAGATTTGATTTGTTTAAATTCGCTCGCTGGCTGACACATGTGTGTATGGATGTACAAAACGAATGGGTAAATGATTTTCACTTTGGAGAGAACCGAGAACCGCAGATACGATTCAGAGAAAACCGACTCATGGAATCCAATCACTTGATGAAAGAAAGACTGAATGATCGTTTCATGTTTCGCCACATACGATTTGCCTCAAAATCAATGTTAAATTAACTATACACAAAGGGATTGCACAGATAGTTGTGTTTTCAGCTTCCTGGTGTTACTGCTCAACAAAGATTTGTTTACAATATCATTTCGAGGGATGGGTTAAAAACAAATGAGGCCATGTGCGATTGAATCACTGAACTCTGTTTGCGTAAAAAGAAATACCCCGGGAGAAGATACGTTTGGAAATCACCACGCTAATGCTTTGTTTTCGGGGATTTCGTGTAGCTGTAAAATGATATGGTATAATCAAAATTAATTACCCATACCTTGTAGTATACGACGCAAACCACGAAGAGCCAAGCATAGAATGACCTCATTGAACGAAAACAGCGGTCTTACAGTCTGGACTTTTAGAAATTCTTATATACATCTATCAATCATGTGCGGACGTTCTACGTAGAGGTGGGCAACGTTCAATGCACTCGAGACTCAAGCAGTACGGAAATAGTCATCGTACGCCCATACACTGGGGCACGCATTCGAAGACTTGCTTTTTGCATAATTCTTTGGATAAAATAAGAACCACTTCAATGAACCAATACACTATGATTCACGGTCAATATCCCATGTCTCGTATTGTCACCTAGACAACAAAACGATCTTTAAATAAACTTGGTCTGTTTGTCCGTGTCAACATTCCAAATAAGGCAGCTGGACTGGCAAAGCCAGCAACTATCCTCGTGTAGTTGTTGTTACGTTGGTAGGCCTAGACGGTAACTGACTGAATTGAACAGAGCGTTCAATAGCGTAAATGACCCACAAGTGCTATTGCTGACTGCCTTGAAGGGGCAACAACGAAAGCACACACAAAAAAGGCAGATAGTCCCGTAATTGTCACGCAATTAAATTTTAATCCAATTTCGCCATCCACAGTGACCGTGTACTAATGAAACAATGATTTTTGTTGTTTTTTGTTTGCCTTCAATGTTTTGTTGTTTTGCCAGTGGGCTCGGAGATTTGCGGATGCTACTACTTATTAGTTAACTGTATTGAAGATCTGATGAGTTTCCTAAGGAAGAGTTATACACCGCTTACAGCAGTGAACAAAAATAACGTCAAATTAATTATACACCGGACATTTTTTGCACTATGCAAAATTCTCGAAGAAGCTGAGAGAGAATCTTCTCAAAATCGATATTTCCCTTCATCGCAGTTAGAGGTGATTTATTCAGTTGCTTGGATATTGTGAAAACAAAATTATATCAAATGCAATACTTACATGATCAATCGTGAAATTAGTGCGCTAATCATTGCGTTCTGTTCAACAAGTTTCCATCAAAGTTATTTATTGTATTTCGTTGAAAGCGTTGAAATGTTGATATAGAGTTTTTCTTTCGCTTTATTCCAACCCCCAAAGGATACACAGAGGAAGCGCAGTGGAACAAAGAAAATGGGGTTGCTGTTGTAAGGAGTTTCGCCTCTGTCCTCTCTCGATACCCGTCTGTTTCGTTGTTCGATTATTTTGAATTTGACTTTAACGAGTTGCTGATGTGATTGAAAAAAAAATTATTTCATTTATCTTTCATTTAATTGAATGTTTGCCCAGTTAAAACGTTTAAAATTGTTCCAATAACACATTCACAGTGGACACAAAAATTACGGATAGCAGAAAAGAACTGTGTACCACTGCCCAGCGCACAACTGTCGTATGAAAAAAAAAGAATAACAGAAAACAAAACACTTGAATGACGAATGACAGCTGTCTAAGTTCTATGCTGTGCTGAATATACTGTTGTGTACAGCGGTTCTTCGATTGTGAACTGTGCTGTTTGTACAGTTAGGGACGGTATTATTTAATACCATTTTTCAGGCAGGTTCAGTAGACATCAGAAATAATTTATGGAAGACATTAAGAAGTAGTATTCAATGAGCATAGTGTTGTCTGTTGTTGTAGTGCCATTTCCAGTGAGCATTCTCCGTGCCACTGACTGGTATGCATCACACGATGCAGTGATAATCTGAAATTGAAATACGAACTGATAACCTTAGCCTCTGCAGTGTCGTTCCACACATCGCTTTAAGAATTCTGTTATTTCAATTAACAGCTTCTCTCCCCCGCTGGTGATTACCCAAGTGCAATGAATTTTCGTATAGCTTCTTTATTCACTCATTTGATTGACATTCAATTTCATTCGCAAGAGGTCATGATTGAGTCTATGTTTGCACAGATACTGTCCGTTCAAAAATACCACAGGAATATCATATCTAAAGAGACGTAAATACCGAAGATTCTCCTTCTCTGTTATGTACACCTTTTCAAGTTCATATTCCCCTTGAAAATTAGTCTCCAATTCGAGTACGAGCTCATCACAAAGTGGACAAGGGTCCTTGGTGTAGAGGGTCAACAACGGCCGACCGCTTTTGCCCGCTGGGTTATCGTTTGACCTGAAATGCAAATTTTTAAAAAATTCAAAATCCCCAAGAATTTCGAAAATGTTCATCTTTTTATTTAATATAAAGATTATATAATTTCTTTTTCTTAGCACAATTAGTTGAAGTATACTTAGTTTAACCATACTTATATAAATGCAAATTCTGGCAAAAGGCACAAAGTGTATCTAGAAAAATGTCTTACAGTTTTTGGATGAGGACTGAAGAGGCACCACCTCCTCCATTGCAAATGGAAGCGCATCCGTATTGGCCAGGCTTAAGTGAGTGTGACAAATGTGTGATCAACCTGGCGCCGGACATTCCAATTGGATGGCCAAGGGAAACCGCACCTCCATGTACATTTACTTTGTTCGGGTCCACGTCCAATTTTTGAATGTTTGCGACTACAACTAATGCAAAGGCTTCATTGATTTCCCACATAGCCACCTCGTCTTTGCGGATGCCGGTCTTTTCAAGAAGTTTTGGTATAGCAATTGCTGGAGCAATTGGGAAGTCAATTGGATCGGTTTCAGCATCCTGGAAGCCTACAATACGAGCTAAAGGTTTCAACTTGAAACGTTCTGCAGCTTCGGCTGTCATCAGAACAAGTGCAGCGCCACCATCGTTTAAGGTTGATGCATTGCCGGCAGTTACAGTTCCATTCTCCTTTTGGAACACTGTTGCCAACTGACCGAACTTGTCGAAATTGACCCTTTTGAACTCTTCATCTTCGGCAACGATGATTTCGCCCTTCTTCTTTTGCTGTATCTTTACTGGTGCGATCTCTGACTCGAAGACTTTGTCAGCCCAAGCCTTGGCGGACCTCTGATACGAATTCACAGCGAAGTCGTCTTGATCCTTTCTGGAAATCCCCATTTTCTTGGCGGTGTTCTCAGCACAGTTTCCCATGTGGAACTTGTTGTACACATCAGTCAATCCGTCAAAGACGATGCCATCAATGAGTTTCATTCCTCCATATGGCGTGGCACCACGTTTCAAGTAGAATGGAACATTGGACATGGACTCCATGCCGCCGGCAACAATCACTTCGGCTTGTCCGAGCATAAGGGTTTGCGCTGCTATCATTGTAGCCTTCATGCCAGAGGAGCACACTTTATTGACTGTGGTACAGCACACGTTCTTCGGCAGTCCAGCGAACATAGCCGCTTGACGAGCTGGTGCTTGACCCAAACCAGCTGAGACCACATTTCCCATGTACACCTCATCGATGTCCTCCTTTGAGATACCAGCTCGTTGAACTGCAGCCTCAATTGCAGTTGCACCCAATTGCGACGCAGTCAATGGGGCGAGTGAACTTTGGAAACTCCCAATTGGTGTTCTTGCAGCTGACACAATCACCACATCGTTGATTTTCGAGCTGAAGCTGCGAGTTTGCTTCGCAATAACCTTGTAAATTGTTTTTAAATTAGCACTACCATCATATATTAATGGTTACCAAATCGCTTACTCTGGATGCTTTAAAGAATGCGGACATCTTGGGCGGACTGGTAAAAAACAAAGACTAAATTGCACGCCACACAATTCACCCTGTCTTATGTAACCCCTGTCCATGGCATGTGAAGACCATGCCGACAGGTGGATGAGACAACCGTATGATTGCTGTCAAATATGTGTTGGCTAGGGTTGCCAAGTTTTGCTACTAGCTCCAAAGCATGAAAAACGGAACGACTCATTTGGAAGATTGAACATATAAACTCAAGTATTTCCCGCTTTTTTCAAGTACAATTCTTTTAAGTTTTATTTGAGGTATAAAACATCACGTTCTCCTGATTTAAAAAAAACCAATCCCTAAATAAATACATAATACCAATCTAGTGTAACAATTGCTTCACTGCAGTTATAAAACCAAAATTCACTAGCCCCAAATACAAATAGTACACATTAAGCTTTAGTATCTCCCACTGTTCCCTGAGTGTAACCCGAAGACGCAATGTCCGACTAGGCTCAGAGCGTTTCTTCTCGCTGAAGGTCGAGTGTACACAACACTTTGACATAACCCAGAACGCTGTCATGCGATTTTGTGTTTGCAGCGTTGCCTCTATGCCACGTATCAAGTCGTTTGTCTTCAGAATGAGTAGCATTTGCCGATCGACTTGCTCAAGTACATCTGAAATATGCGGCAGCACCAAAGAGGTATTGTTTTGCAATAAATCTTTCTGAAATGGTAAAATCATGAAAGAATTTCTGATGAAATAAATAAAAACAATTCACCACTTACCTCATCCTTAGAGTACCTAATCTTGCTTACGCCCTGTACAACTGTCTCCCACGGCCTCCCGGTCACCATGCATGCGAACAATCCGTACAAGTCGCCTTTCACTCCCAGATTACAACAATGTTCACGCATACCATCCCTATCTACTTTCAATATACTTAGCCAAAGTTTCGAATACTCGAAGCGAAATTTGTCTGTCAGGTCGGCATACAGTCCATGGTCCAGCAAGATGATATCCACATTCCCGTTGTCGTTTTTCTTCACAAGTATATTTCCGGGGTGCGGGTCGCTATGCACAAATCCTGTTGTGAATATCATATCCGAGTAGAGTTGCCCAATTTTATTGGAAACGGAAAACGGGTCGATTTTGTTTGCTTTCATGTAATTAATGTCAGTCACTTGTCCTCCCTCCAAATACTCCATTACGAGAACGCGTGGTGATGAAAGATGCCAGTATATCTTTGGAATTTTTAGCCAGCTGTAGTTCTTGAATTGTTGTGCGACTTTTTCTGCATTGCGTCCTTCATTTAGGAAATCCAGTTCCACTGGAAGATTCTTTTTGGATTCCTCAACTAGCCAATTAATTTTGAAGTCCGGAAACACTTTGCCCATTAAATTCACAAGAATTTCCATCGTCTTCATGTCGACTATGGAATTACCTTTGACATAGGGGTGCTGGACTTTAACCGCAACAACTTCCCCGGTTTTCAGCTTGGCCTTGTGCACCTGTGCCAATGATGCGGTGCCCAATGGTGCAGGATCGAATGACTCGAATATCTCATCAGGATGAGCTTTCAAATCCTGCTTAATCACTTTGTACAGATCCTCTACAGGATTCGTTGGTGCATTCGAATGCAGGATTTTCATGGTTTGTACGAATTCCTTTGGTAGCAAATAATCTAAAGCACCAACATGTTGGCCTACTTTAATGTAGACTCCTTTATTGGTGCACATAAGTTCGAGCAATTTCTTCGCGGCAATTGTGTGAACTCGACTTTTTTCGGCCTTAAACTCGGGTGATGTCTTATCCCACTCTTTGTAGTAGAGTTCACGTTTGTACGTAAGCGCCACATCGAACACAGTTATGGCAGATCTCCCCAGTCGCACGATACCCAGGGAATTTACATCGTAGTCGTTAGCACGAAGGCTCAACCCAGTTCCAGTGACACCCGCACCTATCACCGTGTACGTTATAATCCGACGAATCATTCTTGACTGAGTCACCTTAAACTTCGACTATGGTTCGGAAGAAAACTCTGTAATAAAAAATGCGCAGAGATGAAGGAGGGGTTACATGAACACAATGTTATAAAACTGAACACATCACATTATTCCACACGATTTCACGATTTCTTACTGGATTGCAAACACTGTTTTAAAGGAAATCACTTGTGACATTTGAGTTACATAAAGTATCCCTTTGCGGTGTGAATTTGTTTATTTTGTGTATACATCATACTCACTTTCCTTGAAGATCCGTGGAGTTGATTAGAGAAGAGATGAAATGAAATAGCACAAATATGATGCTATCTTGTCATATCGATATCAATGCGTCTAGTGGCTAGAGGACTTTCCTAATGGATTTTTTGGTAAAATTGGCCTATTCGCCAACAACGTCGACCACTTTCTCTAACTGAATTTGAATATTTGACGTTTCCCTTTAATGTAAGTCAAATGGTCAAAACACTGGCCCTCTTACCACCACCACCACCATTCAAATGAAATTAAACACAAATTTTGTTGTTGCTTTTCGGTGTATCTGTATTGGGAGTCAAGTGACATTCTATCTTTCTCATTTTTTCTTTCACTCCCACCTCAGTTTTTCGTTTCAATTGAATGCACGTGGGTATGGTGGTTGAAGTATGCGTATGAATGAACTTGTAAATACAAAATGCAGTTTTTCCAGTTATGCATGGTCCATTCAAATGTTTATTTGAGAGAGAGTCTCAAACATCGCATGAACCCTTTGCTGATTATTCATTTTCATTGTGACTTTGGGGGGATAAGGTTATTTGCTTTATTGCGGGTCCATATTCTTGGCCTTCGTCATTCACCGATGAACTTTGGACAGTGTTTTGGACATTCAGTTTACCAATTAATCTAGTATAATCGCTTTCATACTTGTTACGTTACTGAAGTATCTTGCAGCGGCTTTAATCGCCTGTTAAGCAATTCATTGTACTGTTGATCAGTGGGATGAAGATCTGTTAGATCATCGGAAGCGGAAAATTTAACAAATAGCTCTGTTGAAGTCAGACTTAGGCGTATGCTTCAATTAGACATACTACCGCCAAAGAAACCATCCGGGACAAAATAAAACACTGTTTTGCCGTTTATAAAAAATGTGTTTGTATCTTACAAAAGTTTTCCTTATAAACTATACATCATCTTTCGGCGTCTCTCTTCTTTTTGTATGTTACGTCGAATGTGTTCACAAAAAAGGAATTATCTAGATATACAAAAGTACAAAACAAATAAATATCTAAAATAGTTTGTCATGCTATTATTCAGTTGTTGCTTTTAGGTTTCTTTTTGTGCATTTAGCAGAGTAAATGTTAAAAACCAAGCAACTACAAGATCTTATCGATTAATCATAGTATCTGTTCTGTCAGTGGCAGTCATTTTTAGTTCGAAATACAATTATGTACTAACTTATTTGTGGTTGCTCTCAGTATTATTATTATCATGTCAAGAGGAATCTTCGATTTTACACATAGTCTGAGCGTATTAATTGTCTAGAATACTTATACTAAAGTGGAGTACATGCACGTTAATGAGTTCTAACCTAATCGACTACAAGCTAGGAAAAATGTGTAAAGCATATTCTAAATGAGAATGTTTATAGTAGCTTACTGATTGGGGAATACTTAGGGCATGTGGTTTGAGCCTTTGACTTAAGTACATCAGCATTTGGGAGAGGTTCGCTTTTTATGATATGTTTTGGCGAGTACTTTGTAGTCAAGTGCTATACTAAGATGTGCAAGTATGACGATGATGTGTTGTTGCTGTTTTGTCATACTGATGTCTCTGAATTGAGTTTAAGGACAAATTTATTACTTTTTGGATCGACGACCTCTTCGGATATGTTGAAATGCGGCAGTTTGTGAATGGATACGATAAGGGAGACATCATTCTGAATTAATTGGAATGTGCATTCACTTGATATTGGTCGGGATAGCAATTCATCGCAAATAAGCGACCAGGACTGCACCCAGCGTCTCTCTTTTTCACTTTGAAGGACGGGCGATTCGGTGAGATATGGTTCCAGGAATGCTCGAGGCGAAAGGTCATGTTTCAGGCAATGTGCCAAATGCTTGAGAATACTTTCGAATGTATGACGGGGTTGTTGTCTTGTCACTCGAAGATATTTTTGCAATGCACGTGCCATCGATGGGAAAACTGCCTGGGCAGCTTCTTGAGGATCGAGCGGAATGGCTGGTGCAGGCTCATTGTGGATGCGTTTGATGTGCGTGAACGCTTCCTCGGCGGCAGTGATTAAACGAGCACGTCTCTTCTTTACTCGGCGTTCGTACTCGTGCTCCTCGTAGAATCGTTCATTATGGGATGAATCTCTACGGCGAGCATTGGCCGCGAGAACGGCGCGGCTTTGGCTTTGTTGCTGTGCTGAACTTACTCCGTCCACTTCGTAGTACTTGAAGCTGGTAGAGATCTTGTTTCGTTGTGACTTTGAAATCGGAATTCTCTCGAGATATGGATTATAAATGGGAAAGTCAACGTAGTAGCGCTGCAATACCCAAACAGCCGCCCTCTGTATACTCAGTTGGCCGAGAGTGTATGATCGACTCATGCCATCAGGAGATCGGATGATTTTCACGTAGTACGTGGGTTGTTTGTGCCTCAATTCCAGAAGGACAACTGCTATGTAATGGATAAATATGAGAGTGTCTACGAAATTGGTGGCATATGCTACCAGGGACTTGTAGTCGACTGCATCTCCTCCAGTCTCCACCACTATTTTGGCCCCATTCGTCACCTGCACAATATAAAACAGCCAGTAAGCGAATGTTGAAACGGCTACCAGAAGGAGTACAGTTGCCCGGAAGAGGAAAATCCTCGGCATAGTGGCGCTTGGACGGCGCAAGAACAACGCCCAAAGTCCCAAAGCTAACAGAATCAGCCTTGCTGTTAGCGAGACGAGCAGGCCCTTGCACTCGCTACTACATGCCAGTAATTGTGTCTTTACAGTTTGCGTTAGTTCCGGATGGTCAAAAGCCGAAGGAAAAAAGCCCAGCTTAGGCATCATAACCATTGCCACCGGGGAGAAAAATGATACAAAACCGAGAATCAAGCAAAATACCGATTCAATGTATCGTTTGCACGCAAATCCCAAACTTGTCTCGTTGTCGCGATTCCATGTACTGTTGATATCCTCCATGGAAATGCTCTGCTCAGAGGTGTTCCCAGTGACGGCCGTTGTATTCTCTCCCCAGTTTTCGTCTTGCGGTAAAATCTGCACTTCAATTATCTCTTGTCCATCTCGGTTTTCGTCTGTCAAAGAGAAAGCACAAAAGTATACATATAAGTTTTGTTTCTTCACTGGTAGCTTATTTCTTTGTTTGACTTTTATGAAAAACACACGTATGCAATGTTTGGGTGCACCACGCTTCTTACCCGTCATGTTGACGCTCGTTTGAAAAGGTGCCATGTCCCTGGGCTGTTTGCTAGATTTCGAATGAGTACTCCGGTGAGAATGTCTCGTTCGATCACGATGATAGCTGCTATTAATTGTACCACCACCGCCTCCACTATTACCACCAATTGATGAACTATTATTATTGTGATTTCTTGAGCGACGTGATCGACCACTATGCTCTGATTTTACAGACTCGTTTTCCATTGCAGTTGAGGCAAATCAGAGATTGACCAATTTTCCAACTGAAGACTGAAGCTTCGGCGGCTAACAATGCAAACAAAATAAAAATGGTCAACAGACAACAGTAGCGAGAACAACGACTGCATTCCCTTTCTTTTTATATTCGTCTCACGTTTTTAATGGTAAATCAATAAGCTTGATTTGTTCGAACTCTCTTCCCTGGTCACCACCAACAAGTGCCAGCACTGGGTCTGCAAATAAACCACAAAAAATGCGAATAACACACAGTAACACAATCAGCAGCAGCGCAATTTATTACTGCAACAATTTATGCTCACATTCTATAGTTGCGCTTTGTGAAACTTCGATTATTTGCATACTTTTAATACATAGTTTTCTAATAAACCGAACTAAAACTTCACAGAAGTCGATTAAAAATTCCAGAGGGAAGCCATTTTCTTATTGGCGATTTTTCTTTCTGTTTGTAATCTATTCAATTTGTAGACTGTGGTTGGTATCACTGATGTGAGAGTTTCGTTTTGACAGTTTCTACGTGACAGTACGTAGTATTTTGACGGAATTTGATATCGTTCAGGTGTGAACAACTTTATTTCAGTGTTTATTTTGTTTATATTTTCCGCTGTTTTGGATGGAATTGTTCATACTTGCTGCGAATAATGCAGATGCATCCAATTGGCTATAAGAAAACTCAATCGTATCCGTTTTGCTTTTTTTTATTTCGAAATGACAAAGTAATTAATAAGCTAAGCTAATGTGATCTTTGTTTTAAGATGCAGATGGGTTGAGGTTTAAATTCGATTAGTTTGTCACATGTGAATGAGTAGTTGAATTCATGCTTCTTCTTATTTTTATTTTTGGTAGGAAAATTCTGGAAAAGTCGCAACTGAAAAACAGCAAATGCCGGTAACTAGTCCTATCAAGCGGGGAAACCCCCCTAAAGTGATTTTTTGAACATATGAGCTACTTATGTATATAGTAGGCGACTGAAATTCGTTTTCTCCAGTATTCCCCAAGATCTCAACGTGGACGTGGGGGTGCATTTTTGTGTTGATAATAGCAAACTGAAAATAAACAATGAACAGAATTCCGGTGGGTATTGTGAAATGCATTCAGTGATTATTGTCTCTGATAAATACAAATTGAAATTTTCGCCACAGAATACAATGGATGAGAAGGTGGTACGACCGTATCAGTTGCGTTTGTTTGACCATGCAGTTAAACAAAACTCAATTATATATCTGCCCACTGGGAGTGGTAAGACGTACATCGCCATTATGATCATCAGGCATTTCTCCAAGAATTATATGCTGTATGTTTTTTTGACTCCTCGATTTCAGTATATTACAATAATTTCATCATTGATATCATTCAAACAGACCAATTGGTGAGGGTGGAAAACGGTGTGTTGTCCTTTCAAACACAGTTGCCTTGGCGCGTCAGCTTGTTAATGAAATTGCCTCAGCCACAAATTTCAAAGTTGCCCTTTTTATCGGAGACATGAACGTTGACAATTGGCCGCAAGAGAAATGGGAATCAGAAATCAATTCAAATCAAGTAAGCAATTCAACTCGAAGAAATGAAATAATGATAATGAAAAAAGTTGGGTTGGCTTTCAGATTCTAGTTGGAACAAGTCAAGTATTTGTGGATATGGTGTCTCACAACTATCTAGCTATAACAGACTTGAGTTGTGTGGTTATCGATGAATGCCATCATGCAACAAAATCTCACCCCATGCACCAGTTCTTGTCTCTGTTTATGTACTCATCACAAAAAGAATTACCACGAGTGGTTGGTCTGACGGGTATCCTCATAAAGTCTAGTAAAAAAATGGATATATTACAACACCTCCTAGATCTGGAAGTTGTGTTTCGTGGAAATATTATCACAGTGCAGAATCTTGACGAACTTCATAACGTCTTAATGTGAGTGTGTGTTCTTATAATTTCAGCATGCAAGTCTGCGATGACGTGGCCTTTTGAAGTAATCTAAACGTGGTTTTTGTACATTTGTGTGCGATCGGGATGTATGAAAAGCATTTGCTTGTGTTTATTTAAAGATTGATATCTTTTGTAAGAATGAAATTTGTTAATTTACCGCAGATATTCAACAGCGCCGAAAGAGAATTTGTTGCATTACACGCATATACCGCCTGTTTTTGATGTGGAATCAGTAGTTGAGAGAATTATGAATGGATCCATGACAGAAATTCAAACGTGGAATTTTGGAGATATGGAAAAGAAGTATTCCAAAAATCTGCAAATACTTCAAGAACCCAACAAAATCAAACAAGTCAATTCGTTGGTGGTAGATTTTCTCTATCAAATGAGTGATATGGGGATATATGCTGCATCTATTGCTGTCATGGGATTAATCGTCCAATTTGAAGTGAACAAGCGGAATGCTGAAGTGTACTTGTTGAAAAATATGTATCGTTATTTAGTTACCCAGTGCGAATTGGTTCGACACATATTAGTGAAAAAACTTGGAACATTTTTGGACGATACTGAGGATGAAGTTATAAATGAAGCTGATGTAATAATTAACTTCTCAAAGCCGAAACTTCAAGCATTGCTTTCATATTTCATCAAAGAATTCTCGACAAAGAAAGCCTCGGATATAAGCTGCTTACTTTTTGTGCAGCGTCGCTATACAGCAAAATGTCTGTCGTTTGTTATAAAAAACTTTGCTGCTGCCTACGAAGGTTTATCTCATATAATACCCGAGTTTATGGTTGGACGAAATGCCGGAATCATTTATTCGATCGATACCGTACTCGACACGAAATGGAATCGACAGGTTATTAAATTCAAAACTTTCTTTAAATAAACTTGCTTTTATCCGGATTGATTACAGGCAATAGAAAGGTTTCGAAGAAAAGAGTGCAATATGATCGTGTGCTCTAGTGTACTTGAAGAGGGCATTGATGTCCAGGCTTGTAATTATGTGGTCTCATTTGATCCAATCAAACAATTCGGGTCTTATGTCCAAATGAAAGGTAGAGCACGCTCTGTTGACAGTACATTCATTGTGCTTTGTCCGAAGCAAGAAGCAGCAAAAGTCTCACAGCAAATCAATAGCTATAAGCAAGTTGATAAGAAATTAAAGGACTATCTCCTAACACGCACTATTGATATTGAAGTCCCCGATAAGAGTCGTACTAAGGAGCATTTTTCGGAAATAATAAAGCCATTTATTACGCCTTCTGGAGCGATCCTGACAGCCGATTCGGCTCTTATGCTTTTGCATCGTTACTGCCAGACATTGCCTCATGACAGTTTCACTAATTTGAATCCTATCTGGACGATAATTTCAAGTGACACCATGGCAATCAAGATTTCTGTACAGCTTCCACTCCAATCAACTGTCAGGGAAATTATTTGCGTAAGCTTATCAGTACTTACGAAATATTAATACTATCTAAATTGTGTGATTTTTTAAACAACTTTAGAGTGACGATATGAGGAGTTTCAAGGAAGCAAAGGTAGCAGTTGCGTTTAAGGCCTGTGTTAAGCTTTATCAAAATGGCGAACTAAATGAAAAACTATTGCCGGTGACCAGGAAACAAATAGTCGAAAATGTTGCAGATGTGTATTTCAGCAAATGGAAGGATCTAGCAAACAGTAAGTAACATCAAACAAAGTGGGCTATCCTGATAAGTATGTTGGTAATTTTCAGATGAACGTGCAGATGAGGGTACTAACAAAAATCAGCAAATATATGACGTCTTCTGGCCAAAGGAGACCAGTCCGAGTATGCCATTGCCCAATCAATGCTCATATGTTTACCGCATAACAACAGTTCCAAAGTTTAATATGGACGAAGCAAATGTTGAAATTTTCGAAATGCTGTCATCGGATTCGAACTACGCCATCGTTTCCAGCAACAAGTTGCCAGCGTTTGCTCCTATGCCAATGTACGTAACACAAGGCGAGCTGACGGTGGAGGTGTCAAGTACACCTCTTGAGGTGACAATTCGCGACGGATATGAAATGAATATGCTGAAAAAATTCACCAAAATGGTCTTCCATGATATCAGAAGATTTTGGCAAGATTTCTTGGCCTTGAGCGATGGAAATAAGCACAACTCATTCCTCATAGCTCCGACTAATGGCAGTGGCGTAATTAATTGGGATTTGGTTCGACAATTCCAGAGACTGAGTCAAGTCAGAGAGCCCAGCGAAACTGAAAGAGCTCGCAAACTTTACAGGCCAGAGGATTATATCGGAAAAGTTGTATGCACATGGTACAATGAATGCGAAGATGGCCCGAGATATACTGTGACAAAAATTCTCAATGGTCTCACGCCTTTGAGCCCTTTCCCAGATGACAACGAAGGAGGTCGCAATAAGACATACACATTTGCGGATTATGTAGAATCGAAGTACGGAAAGAGAGTTACTCAAAAAAATCAGTTTATGATTGAAGCTAGACCAATCAATAAGCGAACTAGATTCTTCGTCAATATAACAGAGAAACCCGGGGAAACTAAGAAAAAAAAACGTATCAACAAGATCATATTGATTCCGGAAATGTGTCATAATTTCAATTTTCCTGGTGATCTTTGGTTTAAGGCCTTGCTGCTTCCATCAATTCTGCACAGATTGTACTATCTTCAGTGTGCCGAATGGCTTCGCATTGACATCAATAAATTCTTAGGAATCCCTTCTCCCCCCAATTATTCTCCTGCACCTTTACAAATCGATTATTCTCTAGCAAGAGTTCAAAATACAGATGAACCGGAAACGCCACGAAGTTTGTTACCCGCATTAGAAAATATGCGGAGAGATGAATTTACTAGGCCGTCGCACGCATTAGTCGACGCAGATCAGGGCAACTGGAAGACACACCATGAGCCAATTGATGTGTTCCGCAATGCAAACTCCTTGTACCCAATTGAGATCGATTACTATTACATGTTTGTACATAACTTGATGCAAGACATGGAAAATCTGTCCTTAGACAATATAATTGAGCAACAAGTCTCCACTTGTAATTTACAACCCTATCAGCCTAAAATCGAACCTCACTATGACCAGGGATTAAAGCGAATCAAGTTCTCAACGGAAGATCATGGCTTTCGCCTTCAGTTGCTGGAGAAGTCTCCAACAGCATTGTCAACTGCCGAGCAGTATGAGTTTTTAGCTGCGATCACAACAGCTGCAGCGAATGATGTCTTCGATATGGAACGGTTTGAAGTGTTGGGTGATTCGTTTCTTAAGTTTGGTGTGTCATTACTCCTCATGAAGAGGCATCCGACTTGGAACGAGGGCTTTCTGACAGCTATAAAGTCGAAGATAGTTAGCAATCGAAATTTTCTGTATTGCATGTGTTCCAAGTACAACGGTGTGTTTATTCGTACTTCAAATTTTGATGCAAGAGATGAGTGGGTACCACCTATGGCAGCCATCCCCTCGAACGTGATTGATGCAATCAAACAAAACCAAATATCATTGAATACCATAACAAGGATTCATCTCAGTGATACTGAAAAGGAATCAGGAGTGTGTTCGGACAGCACATTATCGGAGTTATTACAGAACATGTCCATAAGCGAAGAGTCAGATGATAATGGCTTCAATGTATTTCAATTCAAACAAGCAGTTCGTGACAAAGTGATGGCCGATTGCCTTGAGGCTTTGATTGGTGTTTGTGTGAAAAATTACGGAGTGGAGATGAGTTTTAAAATGCTGGATTATTTTGGAATTTATAACGATACAAACAAGGATTTACTTTCGAATTTGTTAAAAATCAGAATGGTCAATCCACGAGTGAAAGCAAACATTAGCCAAAGGGATATCGATAGCTATTTACCCAACTATCCGTACCTAGAGGGGAACTTGAATTACAAATTTCAAGACCGTGCGTATCTTCTGCAGGCTTTGACTCATCCCTCATACCCAACAAATCGTCTGACTGGTTGTTACCAGCAACTCGAATTTATCGGTGACGCTGTCCTCGATTTCTTGGTGTCTTCTTTCATCTACGAAAGCTGTGCGCATATGACTCCTGGACAGATAACAGATCTGAGATCTGCGCTTGTCAACAACATAACACTGGGGTGCATTTGCATCAGGAATCGATTGCATCAATTCATGTTATACGAAAGTCCAGGGCTATCTGATTCAATAAGGAAATTCGTTGAATTCCAAAATGTGCAAGATCATCGCGTGACAGATCAGGTGAGGATTTTACTGGAAGAAACCTCATCTTCGGAGTCATTCAATATGTCTCAAAACATCGACGTTCCTAAGGCACTGGGTGACGTCTTGGAAGCAATCATTGGCGCAGTATTCATCGACTCTGGGAACGATCTTAAGCGAACATGGCATGTCATTTATGGTTTATTAAATATCGAAATAAATGATTTCGTCAAGAAAGTACCAATTGATCCTGTGCGTCAATTGTGCGAGTATCGTGGGGCTAATCCGTCATTTAACCTATATCATGTGGAGATTGATGTCGTCATGATGCAATGTACATTCCATTGTCGTGATCTCCTGAAGACAGTCATTGGCTGTGGAGGCAATCAAGTAATGGCGAAGAAAGCCGCTGCCAAAATGGCTCTACAAATTTTACGTGAAAGTTAATTATTTTTAACCAATAACTCAGTGTAAGTTTGAGGTGTATGTTTTATTCGTTTCACGCGTTTCTACATTTTATAAAAAGTCTAGTTTAATGTTAGCATGTTATTTAAACTGGCTGTAGCCTTGTTATGAATATAAAGCCTACCGGCGCGACTACCGTATGTTATTATTTTGTATTATACAATATACATTGTTAATGGAGAATATGCAACGCTTTTTCCAACAAATCTAAAAATAAGATTAACGCGGTTTGATGTGAGTTTGTTTTCTTATTATCATTGTACCAGGACGGATTTGGGGTGTACGAGGATTAGTGAAGATAACGACGATCGAGAATTGCAGAAAAGGGAATTAATTAACATCAGAAGAAGTATTAGATTAAAATGCAATCCATTTGATTTGCCAGATACTTAGTTTGCATTCTACAATTGCGAATAAATTAATAAGTCTCCACTTCCTTCCATCTAGCTTTGTTTGCATCCATTTGAAGAAAACCTCTTAAAATTTGTTGATAAATTCATACTTTCGTCCATCAGTTCAACCAGCCGCCTTGTTTGTTTTGGGCTGGAAATTTGCATCCTTAAGATATAAATAATTAACACTAAATACATTTTACACCATTCTAGTTAAAACACAAAGAAAACTCACGTTTCCATTGACGATACTTTGGGTTGTCGTCCAGTTTCTCGTAGTACGCGTCCCTCATCCGTAAAAGATCCAACTGATTTCGCGCCGTTAGATGATTCCTAAAGGAAGTGGTTCAACGCCTCATCCTCCGCGGAATCAGTCGGAATGTAGGTTAATGGCCGATAGTTTACTGTGACCTCGACTCCCAGCAACAGACTATATAGTTCTTACTCTGTTGGGGTTTTGCTTTGCAAGATTTGAGTAAGAACATTTTTCACAGATCTTACCAAACGTTCCCACCTTCCTCCCATATGAGGCGAGGCTGGTGGGATGAAAATCCATTTAGTTGTGGAACTAATGAAACTTTACCTGGTGTCCGGTGGTCGATGTCGTTATAGGCTTCCTGCAGTTCCCGGCTGGCTCCTCGGAAGTTGTTGCCATTGTCGCTGTAGATTTCCAGTGGGGTACCTCTTCGTGAGATGAACTTTCGTAAGCTGTGAATGCTTGAGGCCTGTTATGTTTGAGAGGTATCGATGATCGAGAAAATAAATAGACTATTACCTATTTAGGAAATAATTCAAATCTTTATTAAATTTAGCTTACGAAAGGAACACACAGTTCGTCGTCTAGCTCTCACAGCATACGCATCGTGTATATTTCAGCAGCGACTATTGAAAGACACTTTATTTTTTTTCTTCTCTTTGTAACAAATTACCATACGACTATAGTGTTATATAGTGTTCTCCACTCCACGTTCGCTAGGCTCTGGAGCCGATCTCCTCCACCCTATAAACGCCCTAAACCTGTAAATCTGAAAGATCTTCCTGCGACAAAAGCGAAAAACCCTAAATTCATCCGTATTACCCCTAAAGACGAAAAAAACAACTTACTAGCGTAAGTATGTATATTCATTTTAAAAAAAGCAATTGACGGAATCAGCAAAGAGTATGAGACAATTACTCAACTGGGAATATACTGGTTTTAGCTAAAAACAAAAGAACTGCAAAAAAATTAATATCAGTAACAAATCTGGCAAATCAATGGACCATTACAATCAAATAGCAAACAAATTTGAACGCATCAAAAGGCATAGTCTATGCACCATGTCTGATATCGTTACATAAATGCGCTCCCAAGGTGTGAGTGACATTTACAAGTTCACCAAAATGATTGAAACCTCGTCCATCTGGGGTTATGTTATTAACGTTTGGCCTCTACAACCCTCCAAGATCCGTCGAAATTGGGTGGCATAAAACTGAAATAAATGAGTACATACCCAATCCTATGCGTTGCGAAAATTGCCAATTACTCGGTCATACAACTAAAAGATGTACGAAGACCCCATCATGCGGATCTTGCAATTTTCCACCACATGCTTCATCTAACTGCAAACGCATCATGTGTGCTAACTGTTTCAGCACAAGTCACATCTCTTCTGACCGAAACTGCCCAAAATACATACAAGAAAAAGAAGTACTCTCCATCAAAACAAGGAATAAGTGCAGCATGGCTGATGCTAAACGCACATATAATTTACAAAACCTCGCCACAAGTCCATCCAATTCAACGAACTCCTCCGAAATAACCAGACAAACCACTAAAACATGTTAAGTGGAAACGAATCTTTTGTTTTTGATTCAGGCCTTAAATACGCAATCCATACTTTTTCTCACTTTAAAAATTATTGGATTGATTTGGCACGATGTTAAGTTTTCGTGACTTTGATAAAAAGCTTCCGAAGTTGGAAATATTTCCAACAAAAAAGTAATGAAATAGGATTTTATATTCAAATATAATACTTGCCATTGCGGAAAACTTTAAATTTTCACAAAAACACATGCATTGCAAGAGAAATCGTTTGAAAATGCAGAAAAATGCACGGCATTGCTCCACTTAAACGCCTGGTTATGGAGATTTGGGCTCAACCCAAATAGCTTTCAGAAAAACATGCTCTCCCGTTAGACCCTCTTTGTGCATTTTAGTTACAGCCCATCAAACATTGAAATACCCTCCTCAAAACATTGCCTTAATTATAAGTCTGGTCTAGAAAATTGGGAAGCATTTGAAGCATTGTGAATATAGATATAGATGCAGTTTGAAAGCCAAATGTATGTCCTTTAAATCAAATATAACATTTGGTTCGAAAGTACATCATTTTAAGAACTATGCAACATCAAATTTGCTTAAAAAATACGTAGATTTTTGTAAATTTCAAAGACTTAACTTTGAGCTAATGATACCACCTAAATGTTGGCTTTCTAGGTTCTCGTATTTGTAGAATCGAAAAACCTAAACCATTTGGCCGCGAAAAAAATTCCCATTGTGCGGCGGGGTCGCAACGATACCATCATAACACCAGACAACTCAATCCATCCACCTCTTACTCGTCCTGGAATGAAAATCATTCAATAGAACATGAAAGGATATATAAATAATTAGAACAAACTACTTATTTTAATTAAATCCACCTCCCCTAAAATAATAGCTCTACAAGAAACTCACCTAACTTTCTCAAATAATATCCCCATCCCAGTTAAATATGACTTCATCTTCCCAAACCAAGCTCCTACGGCGGCTTGGTACACCATTCTTTACAGTACATTCGGCTGAACGTTAACAATGACTTTGATGCCCTTGGAATCACGGTTACTTCCAAACTAAAATGCTCTATTATTAATGTTTCACTACATCAATCCAATAATCTAAAAAATGTCCTAGACCACCCTCATCAACCATCCCTAATCCTTGGCGATTTTAATGGATGGCATTCTAACTGGGGTTCTCCTAGAAATAACAAACGCGGCAAAACTCACTCAAATTATTTAACAAAATCCGACTATCAATTACTCAATGATGGTTGCCCTACCCACTACAGCACCCACCACTCCTTTACCAATAGCGACCTTTCATTCTGCTCCCCAAGCCTAGCTATTGACTCCAAATGGAATTGTTTTGATGATTTATGCGGAAGCTACCACTTTCCCATAATCATCACAACGTTCCATTCAAATCCTATTTCTTCCAAATTCAGACCGAAATTCAAAATTGAAAAAGCCGATTGGAACCTCTACCAAAAGCATTTAGTTGAGTATAGGACTATTCGCCCTTGCAGTTGTAAATTTATTAAGGAAGGAGCCAATATCCACAAAATTGTTCTCCAAAGCGCCAACAAATCTATCCCTCATTCTTCCCCTTCAAAAACCAATAGAAATGTCCCTTGGTGGACCAAGGAACTGGAACTACTTAATACTAACAGAAATAAACTCTGGCAATCCCTGAAGCGCAACATTTCCTCACAAAATATTTTAAACTATAAAAGAGCCAACGCTTAATTCAAAAGCAAAAATTTGCAAAAAGCGAGTCTATCCATTATCTCACATCAACCCTACTACATCTACGGCAAAATCTAGAATCCAATAAGAAGATTCTGTGCAACCCCATCTTTTCCACAGAACTGTCCAAGCTTTGTTGCTGAGAGAAGTTTCGCACAATAAGATATGTACTCGGTCTTTCAGACCGCTCGTCATAGATTAGTCAGAAGACCCGCAAACCACCAAGACCACAGATGCGTTTTTTCCACACCCATAGTTCTTGAATGGATGTTATGTTAAGCTTTGTTTTCATCATGGAAAGGCTGCTACATAGGATTGCAGTAGCATCCTTACAATGATGAAGGTTGATTTGAGTCAACAGTATCTTAGCCAGGAGTCCCTCGGAGACTGCCTCGTTTGGAGCCCGTTCAACCTTTTCGGTTTCCCCAGTGATGCCATGAGAAGCAATACTCTGATCAGCCACCTGTCTATGGGATTGGAGATTACGCGTAACAGGCAGAGCCTCTCCGTTACGTTCTCTATATTTCCAACTCTATGGCCGGGTGTAGTGGGGAGTATGATGGGTGGGGCTTATAGAATCCTTGCCTCAGCCGGTGGATTTTCGCTATAGCGATCAATAATTTTTGGTTATCCGTTATACTAATGTTTGACTCTTTAACTTCCAAATCGAGCCGTTTCTGGCGTTTGGTTCGACGTTTCACCTGGGATCTTCAGAACCGAGGTTCTTTGACTCTTAAACCCTCCCGCCACGACAAGACAAACCAGAAGGGACTGATATCCCTTAATCCATGTTGCGCTAAAGTTCTCGATAAAATAGTTGCCAATAGACTCTGGTGGTTTGTTTACCGCAATAAGCTGCCCAGTAGTCACCAAATGGGATTCAAAAAAAAAAAACTTTAAACAAATGTCACAAGCAACTGCCACTGCCAAAAAAAAAGCCACCTGTCGCTCATTTCAATTGATTTTGCAAAAGCATTCCATGAAATTGGAGTCCATACAATTATTGACAAATTTAGGTCATGGAAAGTGGGACCAAACATCATTGGTAACATTTTCAATTTCATGACCAATAGAAAAATTGCAGTACGTATTGGAAATGCATCTTCCTCTCCTGTCCCCCTCTTTAATGGCATTCACCAAGGTTTATCTTTATCCGTTCCCCTATTCCTCAAACATCTTCATATATGCCGGCAGCACAAATGCTGTTGCTGTATCCTACCAACCTACATTAAAATTTAATATTTCCTTTATGGATACTCTCCCAAATCCACTTTTAACAAAATTAAAACCGTTCACAATGCCGCTATTAGAAAATCCCTTAACGGATTTCGTACCACTCCCATCAATCACCTCATGTTTGAAGCAAAAATGGTATCCATAGAAAACAAGCGCTTTCAGTTCAATTTAAAATTGTTTGAATCGTCAATACATTGTAAAGACACTCCCCTTTTCAAAATTGACTCCAACACAAAATTATTCCGAAATAAACAAAATTGTTCTTGTATTAATCGCTCCAGAACTCTCTGTAATAATCTTTTAATTCCCTACAACCCTATGGAAATTCTCCCCCTTTCCCACCCTCCATGGCTATTTCAATCTTCATCCGTTATCTCATCTCTTTAAGAAAATATAAAAAAGGATGTACCCCTTCTGAAACATTTCGATCGCTATTCCTTGAACTCTGATTCCTGAAACTCCTTAAGTGACTGCTGGCTCTAAGATCGGAGATAACGTTATTTTTAGTGTCATTTCCGAATCCAAAATAATCTTTTCATATCTTCTCCCGCCTTTCACTTCCAATTTGTTGGCTGAAATTATTGCAATACTTAAAGCTCTTCAATATACTCAATTATTCAATAAAAATTGCCATCTGTACAGACTCACTTTCTTCCATTGATGCCATTACCAACTTAAACAATCACAATTATTACCCTTCCCAAATCCGATATCTCAAAATAATAGGCAACGAGCTCGCAGATAAAACTGCCAAAGACACTTTCAAAACCCCAACCTTCTCCTACCCTAATTATAATCCCCTTTAATCACCATATCAAAAAACTTACTCTCGATAAACGTTACTTCATTTTCGAAAAAAAACATTCACCTGGTACAAAAACTGCAACCAAAGTCAAATTAATATTATCCATATCCTATCCGATTGTCCTGATCTCCTCCCAGCTAGACGCAAAATTTTCTCCAAAAATAATACCAGTGACCTCCTATCTAACCCTACCATAGATAATATTAAAATTATAATAAAATTCCTAAGACTTTCAAATTTATTTAATACCATATAAGCAAACAATTGTATTAACCATAAAGCCTAAGGCCATTACGATCTGGTTTTTCCTACATAATTTGTAATTCTAATTATGAATTATGCTTTCAAATAAATAAATAAATACAAAATGAACAAAGAGAGTACTTCAGAGTTTAAATCAGAAATCATGAGTTACATCGGAGACTTCACTTCCGTTCTCCACCCGGTAACCCCATTCCCTTTTGCACCTCAACCACGAGCAAAATGCATGATCAACGGTACGCAGATCATGTTCGCAAGCGCTTCCACCTTTGCGCTACACGCGCCGACATATGAAACCCTTAGTGCATTCCTTTCCCACAGACAAACTTCATCCAAAAAGCTGTGTCAACAGTTTTATGTTTTAAATATCTGCAGAAAAGTTCAGTTCAGCAGTCAGTTGCACTCAGTCCTTTTTTAGTCTCGGATCGTTAGTCGTTGTAAGTCATTTAATAAAAGAAATAAATACAAAAAATAAAGAAAGAAAAAATGAAAAGTTTTTTTTATGCAAACGGCATACTTAAAACCATAACTGGCGCAGTCGGTAGTTCTTGAGTTCGTGAAAAGTATTCGCCTAAGAACAATTATTAATTCGCGGTTAATATCAATTATTCAATTCAAGTGAACAGTACGCTCAATTGCTAACAGTACGCTCAAGTGCTCAATCTCAATAAAGTATAAAAAGCGATTAAGATTAGTGAGGCGCACCAAACTTCACTGACTAAGCGATTAAGCGAGTGAGTGAGATTAGTGAGGCCCAAAAGAAAGCAAAGGAAAACTGTGCGGTAAACTAAAACACGAAGCAAAACAATATCTAAGTGAACCAAGTGAAATAGAATAAATAAATAAATAGTAGGAATAAATAATAGAAAAAAAAACAAAAACAAACCAAACAAGCTGTCAAAACGACGTCATTTCTGTGACTAAAACATTCAAAAACCCATACCGAAACAACAAAGGAGAAGTGATAAGAGAAGATGGAGAGAAAGACAACTGGTTTCCGTTAACACGCTTCAAAAAAAGGGCAGAAGAAGAATTTATTCGAACTGTCAAAAGTTACATGTGAGAAATGAAATGGAATGAAATGAAAATGGTGAAGTTGTCACTGTTTTGACGTAAGGGCATGATTTTATTTCGGAACATTCCGCCCGCCTTCGCCAGATCCTGGCGAACAAGTTTCTTCCTCCAATGGTAGCAAGCTGATTTTCTGGATTGGCCTCACAAATGTAGATGTCGCGGTCCTTAGATGTACGACACGAACTAGTCCATCGGCACCAGGTTTCACGTCGGTGATGCGGGCCAACGGCCACTTGCATGGTGGGTAAAGATTGGATCGTACCAGACACAGATCTCCAACCTTTACGGACGGTTGACGAGTACACCACTTTGGACGCTGTTTCAACTCATGAAGGTATTTAGAAGACCATCTACTCCAGAAGTGCTCGTACATCTATGGGATTAGCTGCCATCGGGATAGTCGGGGTGTGTTGTCTTCCATTGTCGATGGCTCTGGTATCGTGTGTGTTGATGTTCCTATGAGAAAGTGGGCCGGGGTGAGGGCTGAAAGGTCCGTTGGATCGTCCGAGAGTGGCTGCAAGGGCCTTGAATTAAGGCATGCCTCGACTTGAGTGAGGAGCGTGGAGATTTCCTCAAATGTTAACAAGGCCTCTCCAATGATTCGCTTGAGGTGGAACTTCACCGACTTAACCGCCGCCTCCCAAATACCACCAAAATGTGGTGCCGATGGAAGGTTGAAAAGCCATTGGGTTCCATAATTAGCAAGCAGTTGTGCGATTTCCCTACTCTGTGGGCTGGCTCGCTCAAAAAGTATGCGTAGCTCCTTGTTGGCTCCGATGAAGTTCGTACCACAGTCACTTGATAGAGTCGCACATATACCACGCCTCGCCACAAATCGTCGGTAAACTTGAAGGAAGTCCTCGGTCGAATAGCCTGAAACCACCTCCAGATGAACTGCCCGCGATGTTAGGCACACAAAGACTGCAATATATCCTTTATGTGACTTAGTACCACGCCCCTTTGAAAGCCGGATGCTGATAGGGCCAGCGAAGTAAATTCCAGAATGAAGAAACGGCCGGTATCGTTGAACTCGCCTGGCAGGTAGGTCACCCATTTGTTGAATAATAGGGGAAGGACGCTGTCGCCAACATCGTAGGCACTTGAAAATTATAGATTTAACTAGTTGTCCGCCTCGCACGATCCAAAATCTTTGTCGCAAATAACACAAAGTAAGCTGCATACCGCCATGCAAGGTTCTTTTGTGAGCGTCAGTGTGAGTTTCGTCAGGTAGGACTGTCGAGGGAGTATCATCGGATGCATCTCATCAGGATGGAGAACTGCATGTCGTAAACGACCGCCCACATGTAAAACCCCATCATTATCCACAAATGGGTTAAGACGACTAAGGCTGGTTTTTGCTGGTAACAGCTTCGTAGTGGACATGCTCTGCAGTTCTTCCGGAAAATGAAGGTTTTGAACGTAGGTTATCCAGAACTGTAAGGTCTCGGTTAACTGTTCTGATGTTAGCTCGCTCGTGTGATTCGATTTTTTCGGAGGGTGGTGATGACGTAAGTTATTGATGAATTGACGACAACGTACTGTGACTCTCAATAGTCTATTGAGAGAGCTGTAGCGATTGAGGAGATCGAATTCTTGACAATGGGTCGCTACAGCAAGACAGGTAGTAGTTCGGCTCTCTAAACGGGTTTCGGAAATATGCTGGTCATCGGGTGTAGGCCATGGGAACCAAGATTCAGTTAGCTGTGGTGCTCCATGGAGCCAGAGCGGTGATTCGGTCAATTCTTTAGAGGATAATCCTCGAGTAGCGAGATCAGCAGGGTTATTGTCACCTGAAATATGGTGCCAACATGCTTTTGGTAGGCTTACCTGGATCTCTGAGACCCGATTGGTCACGAAAGTCTTCCATGTTGAGGGATGTTTCCGGATCCACGACAGTGTTATTGTAGAATCTTTCCAAGCAGCTTCTCGAAGTCATATTCCTTCATGAATTCGCTTTACGAGCCGAACTACTAGCAGCGCCCCGCACAGCTCTAGTCGAGGGAGTGAGATCAATTTCAACGGAGCGACTTTGGATTTTGATGCCAATATGCACGACTCGTTCCGAAGAGTCTGAGAAGCAATGTACTTCTAGGAACTGAATGTCCTTTGAAGTTCCCGTCCATCGGGGCACTGAGTACAGATGTAAGTCATTGAGTCTCTCTACCAAACGGGTCCATGATTCTATTAACTGAGGAGAGAGCTCGTCATCTCCGTGAAGACCATTGTGCCATAACGTTTGCATGAAGATTTTAAGCCCAATAGTAACAGACGAGATCCAACCCATGGGGTCGTAAAGTTCGGCAATAAGAGACAAACACTTTCTCTTCGTCACCAATCCTTCGGTTCTTAGGGAGTTGGCTCGAAAGCAAAATACATCATCGATCGGCTGCCACCATATGCCAAGCGTCTGCACTTCTCCGAATTGTTGCCATGTACGATGTCGAGGATTAGCCAGCTGATCCGATTGCAATCCAGATAAAAGTAAGGGTTGATTAGCTGACCACTTGCTTAGGAGGAAGCCGTCCGCCATAAGTAACTCAATTAATTCCATTTTTAAGTCACAAGCTTCTTGTAGTTTGTCAGCGCGGCGAAGATGTCGTCCACATAGATGTTGTCTCTTAAAAGCTTGGCGGCACGAGGAAAACGTCCACCTTCATCGGTTGCAAGTTGATGCAATGTTCTAATGGCTTGATAAGGAGAACTAGCAAGACCATATGTAACTGTTGTTAAGTTGTAAACACGAACATCTTGATCTTCTGAAGCTCTCCACAAAATTTGTTGATAAGGTTGATCAGCTGGGTCAATCTGTATTTGTCTGAACATTTTCTTGATGTCCGTCGAGAAAACGTAGCGATCCATGCGCCAACGAAGGCTTACATCGAAAATCTCAGTTTGCAAACTTGGTCCAACGTGAAGACAATCATTGATGTTATGACCTCTTTGGAGTCTTACAGAACCGTTGTATACCACCCGTAGTTTCAATTCTTTACCATTCGTCTTAAAAACACCATGATGTGGTAAATAGAAGGAACGGGTAGGAGGAGTAAGACTCTCTGATGGTGCTAGCCTCATATGGCCGAGCTCTTTATACTCAGTCATGAAATTAATGTACCTCGCGCGGAACTCCAGCTGGGACTTAAAACGATTTTCTGTACGGTGAAGCATGCAGAGCGCGGATTGCCTTGAGTTTCCCAACTGATGAATACTTTGCTTAAGCGGCAGCCTCAAAACATATCGCCCATCATCTGTTCGTTTGTGAGTTGAAGAAAAATGTTTTTCGCAGTCAGCTTCCTCGCTGGTAAGTACAGAAGCATTCGACTGTACCACTTCTTCCTGTTTCCAGAAACGTTCCAACTGTGCTGACAGATCTTGGTCTAATAATCATTGCAGACTGGTAAGCGGGAGGGCTTCGCCACGAGATTCAGGAAGTTCAGCATTTGACAAGTAAGCTCCAGTAAGTAGTCTGAGTCCTAACAGTATGGCATTAGGTACCTCCAGCACCGGACACAGGAACGAATGCTGAACGCCGGCTCAACTTTAGGCGTTGGGCCAATGATTCTGCAACAAATGATGCCTCGGAGCAAGGGTCGATGAGTACACGAATGGAAGTCGAGCGTTGATCTTCAGATGAGGCGATGATGATGGCTGTGGCAAGAAGCATGTGGTAGGGTTGGTGAGCGACTGTACAAGTATTTAGTGTATGTACGGAAACTTTTGGGATTTGAGCTGTAGTTGATTGAAGGGCAACGTCGTTACCAAGTTGACGAGTTGAAAACGAGGCAGAGTTCGGATCACCTTGGGGCGAGTGCAAGATTGTATGATGGTGACCGTGACAAGAGGTGCATCTTTTGGTTGATCTACAGTCACGCCTCCAATGTGAGCCCAAACAATTGAAGCACAGCTGTTTTTCTGAAACGAAATCGGAACGTTTATCTGGAGTAATAGCACGGAATTTGTCACAAGCGGCTATGTAATGATCTCCTTGACAGTATGAACAAGTTGACTTCTTCTACTACTTCTTAGTTGATTGAGGTTTTTGCTTGTGAATTGCATCTGATGTTGTGGTATCCATTTCGGACCGCTCCAGTGCTTGGATTCTAGTTTTCATGAAGGCATTCAGTTGAGACCAAGTTATGGGTGTCGAACTATCGTCTAATGAAAACTCCCAATCGCGTCGGGTGCGAGCATCGAATCTTTGCATGGTAATGAACACAATAATATCCTCCATGTTTTCTCTCTTCAACATTTGAAGAGTTTCGATTGTTTCCGAAGTGCCATCCCGCAACTGTTTCAGGATAATATGAGATTCTGCTGTCATCGGTGAAAGATGGAAAAAGGAACTCAAGCATGCATAAATTAATGCCCTTTTTGTTTTTGTAGAAAGACGTCAGTTTTTTCCAAGCTCGGTCGTAGTTGTCTGAAGTGATGGGAATACCTTTGATGAGGCTAGCAGCTTCTCCACTAAGACTCGACTTCAGATACTGTAACCGCTCCACACTCGTCAGCTCCTCATCATCAATTATCAGTGATGTAAATAAGTCCTTAAATGAAGACCAGTCTGAGTATTTTCCGGAGAAGTTTGGCACTTCAATTGGAGGCAATTTACGACGAGACACTTTGTGGACAATCGAGGTGGTGGTGTGGTTTAATGATGGTTGCGAAGCCACTTGAGGAGTAGTTGTCGGTTGAAGTGCTTCCAATGCATCCAGAAATTTACCTTCTTCTTCCACAAAGACTTCTTCTGCTTCCTGTAAGAAATTGGTTTTAAAGTACGTCCTCGGTGTCTTCAGCAGTGGAACTTAACAAGATGGTTTCGTGACGTTTCTCGATTTCTAACATCTTTCAACATCCTTTTCTGCAGCTGTTCCATGTGAGCTTTGATTTGACCTTTTGAAGAACGCTCGCCTTTCTTTTTGAGGTTAGTGAAGGCTCGTGACATCAGCCTTAAATCTTCCCCTTGTTGCAAAATTAATTTTTCTATTGTCTATGTTGATTTCAACGATAATTTGAGATGAAACTTTTAAATTCGGCTCAGAAGGACCAGAAAATGATAAGAGAAGATGGAGAGAAAGACAACTGGTTTCCGTTAACACGCTTCAAAAAAAGGGCAGAAGAAGAATTTATTCGAACTGTCAAAAGTTACATGTAAGAAATGAAATGGAATGAAATGAAAATAGTGAAGTTGTCACTGTTTTGATTTAAGGGCATGATTTCATTTCGGAACAAGAAGAATGATAAAAAGCAATCTGGACAACGAGTTACGAAGAAGACGAAGGACAGAAGAAATAGACAGGAACCGAAACCTAAAATCGACCAAGATGACATCAGAAGAAGCAGCCGCAGCAGTAAGTCCTCTTATACTTAGCATAGATCCGCTAAAATATTTTACTAATTTGGTAGATAGGATACACCCGACCCTCAGCAGGTATGACGATGTAGGGCAACATTTTTTCTTCGATATTATCAAAAACAAATTGGTAAGGAAAGCTAGGGAAGCTATTGAAATAAATAATAGCGTCAATAAATGGGAAGACCTGAAAATATTATTTTTCCAATACTTTGGTGATAGAAAGACAACTGAGCAACTTTACGATGATCTCAGAAGCCTACCATTTAGAAATCACTGCCGCGAATATTATAATAATATCAAGGTCATTTTGAGGAGACTTAACAATAAAACTAGGACTGTTAGAGCCCATAACCCTATTGAAATAGAGCAAAATTGTAAGGCAGCTCTTCGGATTTTCATAAGTAAAATCCCAGAACCAATCAAGGGACTCCTGCATTGCAGAAACCCTTCAAATTTAGAAGAACCTCAGACAGGAACAGAACGGTAGGTTCTTTAACTCAGGTGATAGACCTTATAGCCAACAATCTAGAAGCATCCCAGATAGGAAGCAGTTCAGAACAAATCAGACCAATCAGACTAGAACTAATCAGTTTAGAACACATCAAAGCCAACAGTTTAGGACAAATCAAAGCAACCACTTTAGAATAAACCAGAACAATCAACCTAGCGCAAATCCGAGTAATCCCTTTAGGAACAATCATGGTATAGAACCAATGGACACGCTATAAGCCGTAACCAGCCAAATAAATAATTAAGAAGGAAATGAGGATTTTCGGGAAAGAAGCCCAATGGTAGATTACCCTATATAATTGTCGAGGCAAAAAATAATCACAGACTAAGAATACTGATCGATACGGGATCAGAGACCAGTATTCTCAACCCAGGTATATGTCATCCCAAGTGGCAGACGAAATTACAATAGCCACTTAAAATTCTAACTACCAGCACACCCATTTACGTAAATAGAAAGATAAAAATCCCGCTGTCCAAAGAATTTGGGAAACCAGATAAAACAGCCGATTTTTTAGAATTTAAGTTCCACTACAACTTTGACGGTTTAATAGGAAACAACATTTTACTGCCAATTGAAGCCATTATTGAACTCCAGCGAAGGATTCTAACAGTAGATGGAAATGAGATTAACTTATTTTTTAACAAATACGAGGAAGAAGTAACGTACGAGAAGTACAAAGAAGAAATCCCCACCTTAGAAATCTTCAATACAGAAACGAGTGTAGAACCCATTTTGAACCAAATACGGACGCAGCACTTAAATAAGGAAGAGAAAGAAGCTGTTATAAAATTAGTTACGCAATATTCAACAATTTTTTTTCAAGAAGGAACCTACTTAACCTTTACATGTGCGAAATAAAGACCAGAAATCAACTAATAGAGATTTTGGCAACTTTCCAGCCAAAAATACCATGACCTACCGCAAAACACGCATACTTCTTTATTTGGAAGCTATATTTTACGCATACTTTCACAAGTGGTGTCTTTTGATCAGCTGTTTACCCCTCCAAATCATATTTCGCCCGAGGAGTGTCAAATACATTTCCAATGTGTTTAACTTGCCCACGATCTGGAAATATTCCATGAGTGATGTTCGTCAAGCTTAGCAAATTAAATAGTATTATAACATGCCAAAAAGAAGTTTCTTTCACAAGTTGCATTTTAAAATTAAAGCAAATCTTTACGAACTGCGTATAATGGATATGTAGGACAAATTTTCAAATTTTGCTGCACAGTTTATATGTGATATGAGTTAAAAACTAAAATGCTTCAAGTAATGACTTCTGCTGCAACACAATTAAAACGAATTAATTAGCAAAATGAAGTGTTTGTAATCGATAGATATACAATGTTAAAGTGACAATACGAAATAATTCAAGGAATTAAGTTGTTTTCTGTAAATTTATGTATAAAACGAACGATACATGTGTGAATTTGCAAAATTTCCATTTCATGATCATTGCATTATTATGAATTGTGAATGATTATTTACAAATTGAATTCAACCACAAAATCATATTAAAACCCTTTTGCTTTACCTATTTTCTAATATTTCAAAGGCAAAATATTTGAATTCAAATTTAACGTGTCAATGATCAGCGCATTCCAATATACTTCCAGGTATACGAATGTACCTTCTGAACACAATCTGTGTTTTAAGCTCCTTCTCCTTTTTGGGGTGAAACATATGAATTTGAAATAACGCTCAGATAACGATCGCTTTTTAAAAAAAATGCTCTGCTTCACCTTATTATTTCGAAGGGGAAGACTTTCAGCTGTTCGAAAAGCCTCTCACGTATTCACAGATGGAACAACTACAACAAGCTGTCAAACTAATTTCAGGGGCAAGAGACGAGGAAGTTGGATATCTCTATTAGTTGATTTCTGATAAAGACTAAGAACGAAAGAACGAAATTCCAATTTACACCCGTAACTATAGATACCCAGATACCCACAAGAGGTGGAGTCCCAGATAAATGAAATGTTGAGGCAAGGAATAATTCGTCCTAGCAACTCGCCTTACTCAGCTCCAATCTGGGTCGTCCCGAAAAAAGCGGACGCATCGGGCTTGAAAAAATGGAGAATCGTTATCGATTATAGAAAACTCAACGAGGTTTCTATCGATGACAAATTTCCAATTCCTAACATTGACGATATCTTTGACAAGTTAGGAAAAGCCCAATACTTTATGACACTTGACCTGGCTAAGGGATTTCACCAAATAGAGATAGCCAGCAAGGACATACAAAATACTGCATTCTCAACTAATAACGGCCACTTCGAATTCCTGGGGATGCCGTTCGGGTTAAAGAACGCCCCGGCAACATTCCAGAGAATGATTAATGATGTATGGGCAAAAATATGTCTGGCTTATATTGACGACATAATAATATTTTCAACCAGCTTACAAGAACACATAATTTCGATAAAGATAGTGTTCGAAAAACTGAAAGAAGCTAACTTGATAAAAGTGAATTATTGAAAAAAGAAACGGAATTTTTGGGGCATATCATCAAAACGCAAGGTATCAAACCAAACCTCAGAAAATTGAAGCTATACCAAATTATAAACTTCCTAAGACCCAAAAACAAATAAAGGCGTTCCTCGGTATAATGGGCTATTACCGAAAATTCATAAAGGACTACTCCAAAGTAGTGAAGCCCATGACCGTCTGTTTAAAGAAGGGAGCCAAAATTGATTTGAGTGACCCAGACTATAATCAACGTTTCGAAACTCTGAAGACCTTGATTACATCCGAACCTATACTTAAACGTCCTGACTTTAGTAAAAAGTTTACGCTTACGACAGATGCTTCGAATTATGCAATCGGTGCTGTCTTATCCCAAGATGGCCACCCGACTTGCTATGCCAGTCGTACTCTAAACAATCACGAAACAAACTACTCAACCGTTGAAAAAGAGTTGCTCGCCATAGTATGGGCCACTAATATTTTCGGTCTTATCTGTACGGTAGAAAATTCACGATCAGAATAGATCATCGTCCATTAGTTTGGTTGAGCTCACTAAACACAACACCAAACTACTGAGGTGGAAGATAAAACTCGAGGAATTCAACTTCGAAATAGAATACGTAAAAGGCAAGGATAACCAAGTGGGTGACAAGCTATCCAGGATGGAAATTTACCTCAACGAAAACATAGATCAAAGAAGTAATGAAAATATAGAACAGTTGGACAACCAATCAATAGTCGCAACTATCCACAGTGCAAACGAAGATAGTAAAGGGTGATTTTTTAAAAGCTATAGGAAAGTTTTTCAAAAATAAAATAAAATAAAAACACATAAAATTCAGAAAAATGCATGAAATCTTTATTTGAATCGATAGTACGGTCCATATAATTTAATGTTTGAGGATTATTTCATGCAAATGTTGACCTTGACTGCGCCTCAAATGGTCCATCCGCTTAGTCCAATTTTGGCATACTCCTTCCAACATTTCGGCCGGTATCTCACGAATAAATGCTTCAATGTTGTCTTCCAATGCGTCAATTGAAGCGGGCTTGTCTATATAGACATGATCTTTAACATAGCCCCACAAAAAATAGTCTAAAGTCGTTAAATCGCACGATCTAGGCGGCGAACTCGCCCCTCAATAAGTGCATTGTTGCGCGTACTGTGTGGCATGTGGCACCGTCTTGTTGAAACCACATGTCATGCAAGTCAAGCTCTTGCAAAAAAGTTGGATATCATCTCACGGTAGCGCTCACCATTCACAGTTACGTTACGATTCGCATGATCTTTGAAGAAGTACGGTCTAATGATGCCACCAGCCCATAAACCGCACCAAACTGTGACTTTTGCTGGATGCATTGGTAGCTCTTGCAATGCTTCTGGCTGATATTCACTCCAAAATCGACAATTCTGCTTATTTACGTACCCATTGAGCCAAAAATGAGCTGACCATAAAATGGAAGAAGCGCGCGATGAACTTTCTTAACAGAGCCGCCACAGATAATAAAATTCAATAATTTGCAAGCGTTGTTCGTTTGTAAGACGATTCATGGTTAAATTATAGACCAAACTGAAGATGTTTGACAGTGAAACAAAACACGAAACGTGCGTCAGCTGTTTAAACCAGTGTTGCCAAAAAGATAATAGCTAAAAAATCAACCTTTAGTAACCACATCCCAATAATAGACTCACCCGTAAACTTATATAAAACCCAGATAATTTTGAATACAACAAACAAATTGAATAATCACAAAGTATATAATACGTTCAAAAAAAGAAGGATTGTAATAGAATTAAAAGAATTTAAGGAGGATTTTGTTCTAGACATCATAAAAAAGTTTTTGAAACACAAAGGAATAGTTGCCATTTATTCCAACCACGATCACGTATTCGCAAAGTTTCAAGATTTGTATCTGAAATACTTCAGTGAAAATAAACTCCTAAGACTAGTAAAATGCAGTAAGTTCCTAGGCGACATAGACGACGAAGAAAAGTTAGCACGGGTTATAACTCAAACGCACAAATTACTTAATCATAGAGGTATAAATGAGACGTATGAGGAAATAAAAGATGTCTACTATGCCCCTAAACTTAAAGAAAGCTTCAAAAGATTCATAAATAATTGCGAAGTATGTAATAAGTCAAAGTATGAAAGACAACCATACAAAATTCCATTGAAACTAAACGAGACACCAACAAAACCCAACCAAATCGTGCATATCGACATATGGTACGCTAACATAAACCTCATGTAGTCACAATGATTGACAAATTCACCAAACATGCCATGGTTCAGGAAATCAGACACAGAACTGCTAAAAACATTAAAAATCGGGTTTGCAACACTGGGGATTCCGTAAAGAATCGTCACAGACGGAGAAAGTGGGTTCTCCGCAGTTTTAATCAGGGAATATCTCAAAGAAAATAATGTGGAACTACACGTAACCACTCCATACAGAAAGACAGGGAATTCGGATATCGAAAGATTCCATTCCATTCTAAACGAACACATACGAACATTTACAGCTGACGATAGCAATAGGAATAAGTTGCGCAGCAAAGTTTTAAAAGCAGTAACAATATACAATAGAACAATTCACTCTGGCGCACACAAAAGACCAATGGAATTTACTAATGGAGAAATAAAAAGTGAGGAATATCAAAAAATTGCATTAAGAAGTTGAATAGAGATAAAACAGATGTAGACCTTAGAGAAAAAAAACATTTGTATTTAAAATGTAGGAGCAATAATAAACTCAAACCAGTGCACAAGAAATCAAACCCCGAAGTAATCGACGAAGACCATGTAAAGGATGAGAAAGGAAGCAAATTCTATAAAACACAACTAAAACGTAGATATAAATATGAAAAAACGTAAAATTCCAGATACTAATACTACTTGCGACAGCGACAATAAGGACACAAGGACAAAAGATTGACGTACTAAACCTTGACAACGGACAGGGATATGTTACAATAAGGGACCAGTAGCTTCAAGTCATAACAGGCTACACAAAATTACTTCACTGTGTAAATATCACCACATGGACCGAAAACTTAGACATAATTGCACACAACATTGACAAACTAAATTACAAGAACGAATATCCAGTCAATATACATAGTTTCAACATATTAGCTCAAGAAATAGAAAGTTTAGTGAATAAGCATCATCATAAAGAGAAAAGAGGTTTGGCCAACATCGTAGGAAACAGTTTAAAATACCTAACAGGAGTTATGGATTATGATGACGAGCAGAAAATCCAGCAAAGGTTAGAAATAAATAGGAAAAATGACAAAGTTTTAATTGACGGACTAAACAACCAAATTCGCATAAACTACCACTTTGACGAACTTATAAACAATATAACAAAACATATAAATGGACAGCAACTAGCAATAAAAAGAGAACTACAAAGTCTAGGCAATGCAATTAATAGGGAATTCTCAGAAATCGCCCACATGCAGCAGGCATTCCAAATACAATATGACATACAATTACTAACAGAACAAGTTAGGAAAGTCAAGGAAAATGTATTAGCAAGTCAACTTGGAATCTTGGAAAGGGATTTTCTGTTTCATCGATTTTCAAACATCGAAATTAAGCAGCTGACCAATAACATTGTAATAACCATAAACATCCCATATACTCAAGTAACACATAATTGTCATAATTTTACTGTAAACCTAATGGGTAATAATTTGATAAGATTCGAGAATTGTAAAATAAGTATAAACGATATAAAATATGAAAATTTCTTGATGTATGACAACTTTATTATACCAAACCTCAATAATGTAACCATAGGAAAAATTGAAATGAACTTTTCTGCAGAAGAAATTAATATAAAACACTTAGGAAATCGGAAAATGATAGAGGAAATTAAACTAAGGAACATCGCGCATGAACACGTAAATCTCGAGCAAAATGCATGATCAACGGTACGCAGATCATGTTCGCAAGCGCTTCCACATTTGCGCTACACGCGCCGACATATGAAACCCTTAGTGCATTCCTTTCCCACAGACAATCTTCATCCAAAAAGCTGTGTCAACAGTTTTATGTTTTAAATATCTGCAGAAAAGTTCAGTTCAGCAGTCAGTTGCACTCAGTCCTTTTTTAGTCTCGGATCGTTAGTCCTTGTAAGTCATTTATAAAAGAAATAAATACAACAAATAAAGAAAGAAAAAAAAGAAAAGTTTTTTCTATGCAAACGGCATACTTAAAACCATAACTCATGTACACCGAGATCGTCGTCTTTCCAGTGGAAAACCCCTTGCCCATCGCGTTTCACCCCGATTTTGCTCTAAACGCACGCATACTACTTTATCTTCACGCATACTTCGTAAAGCTTTATGCCTGAAACACAATGGGGCTTTGCTGGCGTTTTTCACGTTACGAGTCTAGAGTTTCAAACTCGCTTTGAAATGAAAACTCAATTTATCGGCTGTTTTCAATTCACAAATCCCACATGAAAAATATTGTCTCCTTACTACTCCACTAATTTCACCCGATAAATTAACCTCAATCAGCTGTTGCCAAAGCCCTATTGTGTTTCGCGCATTAGAGCAGCACCATGTTGCTTTTAAGATTTGCCCCCAATAGTGTCAAAAAGTAATGATAGTGCCCATGACAAGTTCTTAAAAGAATTTTTATTGTTGGTGTTTTTATAAGTCATCGCTAAAATTCGGATAAATATGCAAATCATTTTAATAATAATGATCATTATGGTGATAATGATGCATTTCGGTCAGAAGAAATGTAAAAACACTTAAAATATACTAATCTTTTATTTCATATACTGATCAAACTACTGTAATAAGGATTAATGTGTTTACGATTAAGTTTTTTGGATTAAGCCTAGAAGTGCAAGTCATATATGCAACACAGAATTGCATTGCGGCATATTATATCCAATATTATACTTTATGCTTGTAACTTAGAACAAACTTCGTGTTTGTCATATCAAGTTTTTCAAACAAACTGTTGTGTGCGAACTCCCATATTGGTATAAGTATACGTATCGTATTTGGTATATTAGTTTTCAAGTTCTTTATATACCTATGGTTTTTATTTCACTGTATATACTATATTTCTTATCGCATATTGATAATGTGATAATATGTTTTTATTGAATCTGATCATTTTCAAACTTAACGTCGTTTTTCAATGGAATTTTCCAGTCCCAAGATTCATGCACCTCGTGAACATACATTTTCTTTTAATATTTCCCTCCATTTTTGGTGGTGAATATTTTACACAGAAATTTGAATCCGATAAGAAATGATGTCCAAATGATAAGGGCATTTGCGATAAATACATAAGTTGTTGTGCATGTTTTTATTAATTTCTAAAAAAGAACAAATTAAATAAAAGAATTGTGCAGCCATGTAGTACAATTATCTTCAGAAATAATGTTATTAAAGGGAATTCATCAACATCAGAAATCATCTACAACCAGATGTCCAACCCGGGTTTGGGTATATACTAAAAACGATCGTGTGTCAGATTTTGCTCTAAAGTCACGTACTCGTACACTACTGACAGCGTTTTTTTTATTTTCACGAGTGATCAACATGACGCTGCTCTAAAGCCTTACGAAGTGTGCGCGAAAATAAAGTAGTATGGGTGCGCTTAGAGCAAAAATCAACACGCTGTCAAATGAAATCAAGGGGGAATAGACGAGAAAGTTGGCTCCCTTTAATACTTCATATCTGGTTGAAATCTAACGGATAACTGGACTGACTGACAACGTGGTCATGATACAAGGTCAAAAATGATGTATTGCAGATTACGCATTGCGCATGTTCGCCATGTTTGTTTACTTTTCTGACATTTTGCCTACATCACAGGCGACAAGAGCATATTATTTCCTTCTGAAGGAAGTAGACTTTGGTATATAATTTCTACTATTCTAGAATCTAGAATTCGAAATGGATACCTATGTTGCTATATTTAAGTCCTTACTTACGTTGGTGTATGATGGTTAATCATAGATAAGTGCAGGATTATGCTATTATATTACTGTTCCAACCGTAAAACCACAGTCCACAGTGGTACATTCATCCATTGATATTAGAATGCCATATAAATTAAAGCAGGACATGAGGATATGATTGCAAGCTTGTTGTAAGAAACTGTTTGAGTCGCTCGACACGATTCGAGTACAATTTTGTTCTTTTTAGATCAATGAAAATGTGATGTAACTGACGCAGATAAGGTTACAAGGAGGTTGATGTATAACTCATCGAAGTAGTAGATTATAGTTTGGATCCCTACAACGAATTTTAGTTATTTTAGTTATAAGTTACTCAAGGAGCTAATGTAACCAGTCATTCGAGTTTTCTTTTTGGTGTCCTCTGATTATTGAGCAACAAAGCACCGATGCTATGAACGGATATGCTGTGCGAGCATTGGAAGTACGGTTTCATCGATATATTCTTCAATTACCAAACAAAATCTTTAACAAATATGACAGAATTCATAAAATTGAAGATTTAAAGCAGGAGATGTAAGTTAATTATGATTATCAAAGCCAACAGGATCAAGAGCAACACCTTGAAGATATTTTTGAAAGAGGCAATGGGGACAATTTTCTCGTCTCCAACGATTTTTAAAAAAATTGCAATAAAAAATGTATCCCTTATTCATCACTTTTATTCAATGCATTGGGATAAATAACATATTACACATTTAATAACACTTTAGAAAATACAAATGGAATATTAAAATATTATTTTACTTTAAAGTAACCCATTTGTGTTGATCTGTATGAATGCTTCTCACTACTTGTTCAAAATAATTTAAATAACAACTCCAATCAGGCAAAAAATTGTTATAGCATTTTAGTAATTCAATTAAGAATATATTAAAACAAATTTTTCTTCCTGACACAATTTTAAAGCACTATTATTCTTACCAAAAGTAGAAATATTTCTTGCAATTCGTATGGAAATTACATAGAGCTGTCAAATCGGGTGTCGCCTGTGACGTAGGCTGCGCTGAACGAACAAAAATTGAACTCCTTATTGCGTAATCTTCTATCTCACATTCCTGATACAAGGTGCAATATGGAATGAGACAATTATATTTTTGATATAGGTTTGTCTGTTCTTAAAAATTGAGTGTATACATGACAAGTCCTTTGATAACGTTGATGCAATCTCCCCATGGATTTCTCGCACTGTGAGGCACGTAACCGGACTAGCCAACGTTTTTCATTCCTGTTGCGACCAATTTTAAGCTTAATAGGCCCGAAGTTATCTACTATATATATGAGAAAGGACGAGTGAACGAAGCTAGTCTAGCTGAGGGTAGAGGTGACATCTCCGGTGGAATTGGTTTGGCTTCTCGGATCTGACAGTAATAGCACGTTTTTTTCGTAGCTACTCTTAATGATAGGATATAGAAGCGCTGGCGTATTTCGTTCACTACGGTGTCATTGTTCAGGTAATGAAATTTATCGTGATACGATTTGATAATGAGATGATAATGAGATTGGTTCCATGAGTGAAAAGTTCGAAGAGGAGGTGAGAGTTCGTCCACAGATCCTTAAGATCTTATGTTCATCTAAGTAGGGACTGAGTTTGTATTTAAGTGTACTGTCCTTGTCAACAGTCCGATTATTTTGAGTTGCCAGGATTTCCTTGTAGTACCTGCTCGTCGATAGAGCTGCTGTTCTGCCTTGGCGTATTCATCTGAAGCTGAAATTCCTTCGTTTACTGCTAAACCCTTCACTCGGTTCCTAAGGATGATGGTAAATCGGTCAACGGATGACGAGACTCATACCACACTTTTCCATTGCAAAAACTTTTCCACTTAAATTATATTTATGTTTGGCATCTTGAAGTGAACCTTATGACTTTTGGTCTCCATCTCTGTTGATACAATATTTGACGGGTTTTGTGGAAAAATGGGATCTGGTAAAAAATCTGGATCTGGAAATTTTGATTTGACATGGCCAATCGTGTTCCGAGTAACGCCGTCTCTAGCTCCATTCTTGGGATGAAAAGACCTTTCAGTGGAGCCACCTTGGTTTTCGCCGTAAGTAGACTACATTCAACACCTCGCGAACGGTCCATTCTGAGGTAAACCACGGCGACGTAGGCGTTCTCGCTTGCATCCACAAAGATGTGTAGTTGGATGGTAGAATCCTCTGGTGACCCTCCCTGGGAATAACGTCTGGGTATACTGATTTTCTCTACCACCGGTAGCAGTTTTAGTCAATTTCTCCATTTGACTAACTGTACCGGTTTTATTGTTTCATCCCAGTTGGCTGAGGCTTGGGCAGTAGCAGAGATAGTGAGGATTCTTCCAGATCCAGATCGCCGCATCCTCTGCATATGTAGTCATGGGATAGTACCATTTTTGTTTCATGGTATTTCAGATGATTATATCACCATCATCAGTAGGCTTTTGCCACACTGGAGGAGTTTGTCGGTTTCAGTTCTATTAATATCGGGCCATAGCACCTT
Organism: Eristalis pertinax; assembly: GCA_907269125.1. Taxonomy (NCBI): domain Eukaryota; kingdom Metazoa; phylum Arthropoda; class Insecta; order Diptera; family Syrphidae; genus Eristalis; species Eristalis pertinax. Next base: position 11,237,336 of record OU026146.1, on the reverse strand, counting down.
AGTAGTCTTACAGGTGGTAAGGTTAAACCACCTTTTTCTCGCTAGTTCTAGAATTTGATCATCCACCTTCTTCCTGACATCTCCCAGTGGAGGTTGAATCCATTCGATTTTCTGGCAAGTTCATCAGCTGCCTCGTTGCTGGCTATGTCCCTGTGTCCTGGGACCCAGCATAGAGTTATTGTGTGTTGCACGCTTAGAGTTTTGAGCTCGTCGCGGCAGCTCGCGACCAGCTTGGACTTGATTTCTTTCGCCGCAATTGCTTTAATGGCCGCTTGGTAATATCAGCCGGTGGTATTTCCAACATTGTTATCATTCTGGCCGTTTCTTTGACTGCCAGGACCTCCGCTTGAAAAATACTGCCATATTCAGGGATCCTGATAGAGCAGTGCATGTTTAACAATTCAGAGAATATGCCCGCACCTGTGCCTATTTGCATCTTCGATCCATCAGTGTATACTTGGATGCTCGAATTATTGATGGGTTCTTTTGTGGTCCACTCTTCCCTCGTCGGGAAAAAGCATCTGAAGGGTATTTCAAAGTCGAGGAAAGGGAGTGTGTAGTCACTTTCGGACTGTTCTATTTGTAGTCTATTCAGTATACTAGCATGACCAATGGAACTTGACAGCCATCATTTAGATTGAATGCTTCTAATGGTACTTTTAGCAGCGTTAGCTTGCATGGAAAGGTCAAGTGGGAGAAGGTTTAGTAGTACCTCCAGGCCCGCGGTTGGGGTAGTGGAGATAGCGCCTGTAACTCCAATACATGCTAGTCTTTGTATTCTAGTAAGCAGCCTGAGGTTGGTGGATTTCAGTGCGGCCTGCCACCATACCACGCTGCCGTATGTCAAGATTGGCCTTACAATCGCTGTGTACATCCACAGAATTGTCTTGGGGTTCGGACCCCACTTTTTGCCGAATATCCTGTTGCTCAGGTATAGGGCACAGGCTGCCTTGACTCTTTCCATTAGGTTGAGTTTCCAGTTTAGTTTCCTGTCTAGGATGATCCCTAGGTATTTCGCGCTATCCGCCAGATTGAGGGTCGTGCCTTTAATTATTGAGGGGTTAAAGCGTAGAATGACCCTTTTATTGGTGAATAGTACCAACTCAGTTTTTTGAGGGTTAATTCCTAGACCGCAGGACTACGCCCATGTTAGGAGGGTTCTCATTGCGTTCTCGATTAGCTCGCTAAGAGTCGGGAGAAATTTAGCGCGAGCTATAATCACCACGTCATCAGCGTAGGCAATTGCACTGGTTCCCGTTAGTCTGAGCTCTTCTAGTACTTCATTTATTACTAGTACCCATAAGAGAGGGGATATAACCCCCCCTTGAGGAGTTCCTCTTGCAGTTGCAACTTTAATTGTGGAGTCTCCTAAGGTAGCATTGATAAATTTCTTGCTGAGCAGACTTACCCATCAGTGCTTCACCTTCTGCGGATTAGTTTTTGGGCAAACGGCTGGCTGCTGTTCGCTCCGACGCCTCCTTTGGATTCACCGTTGGGCGAAAGGCGTATGGCCTATCCGTCTCATTAGAGGATTCCTCTAGAAAGTCGAGTGCTCTTTGAAGTCTTGATTTTTCTTCTTCCCTGAGATCCGTCTTGCCCTTGAGCCTACTGATCGTCCGTCTGCAGTTACGTATTTTACTGCGCAGGGAAGTGACGAAACGATATTGAGTGTTTGGATGAGCTGGTAATGGAGAAGGAGTCATCATCAACTATGATAAGGTCATCAAAGCTGATCTCAACTGCTTCGCTACCAGCTGCACCCGAAGTTTTCCTGCCTGGGGATTGTAGGAGGATGTTTTCCTCCTTTTCCGTTAAGGGCTGTTCATTTCTTGTAGAGTCGGTTTTTTGAAGGTCACTGGTGCCCGACTCAATTACATCAGCGTTCCTTGAAGTTTTTTTATTTATGGTGTCTATTTTGGTCCCACGAGTATGGGGGAAGGAGATGTCGCACTGTACTCACCCCCTGTATACAGTGAAGAGGGCTTATATTAACCTCAGGTATCCGCAGTTCACCGTTCTAAGACATAGTAACGCAATGCCATTTATTCCTAGGCACGGTTGTTAACACCTGGAATTGCGGGTTTTATTGAGTTGTTCCTCTCTAGATGCGCTATATTTAGTTGACAGCAGGGGCACCTCGTGCAGGGTGTGACGGAGTCACGTATAGCGGTCTTGGAGGTTGCCCTCCCTGATTCACACAGAATCTCGCCCCATGTATTCTGCATAGACGAGGTAGTTTGCCAACAATCCTAGCGGATCATAAATGGACATGAGTATCCGTAGAACTTCCCGATTAGTTAATATCTTGTGACCGTTGAGTATGTCTTAGTTATTTTCGTTATACCCAATCATCTACATGAACGTGTCGGAGCTTGTTGACCACCACATGCATACCACCAATTCTGTTTGCTGTTCGGATGTGATGTTCAGGTCCCCTTTGTCCATTTTATGTTCTCCAAAGGTCTTGTAAAAGTCAAAAGTCCTTTGTCCTGTGTGGATATATGCCACGTCCGTTACGAGTTGAAATGCCTCTTTCTCTGAATCGACTCTGTCGAGATAGTCGCCTACGCCTACGCTCCGAAGACATAAATAAGAGAGCAAGGAGATATCCAACTTCTACCTATTTTGCCCCTTGATTTCATCTGACAGCAATTTTTATACGCTTTTCATCCCGTGTCTGTGAATACGTGTTGGCCCTTGCGAGCAGCTGACGAACATGTACCCTTCCCTAACCGTAGTAGTGGGGTCAATTAGAGTTCTTATTTGAAAATTCGCTCGTTACTTGAACTTTTTTCAAATTTCGCTGTTAAATTTTCAACACAGAAAGTAGGGGTAAACAAACGAACAAAGCGTATGTTCATGAAGAAGATTCATTAAACTCCCATTTGTGGGAATTACTGTCTGAAATCAATGAATACTTTACTTAATGTACATATTTATTTTTGCGCATGTATGAATAATTCCTATAAAATGCATTCAGGCGAAACTTGTATACTACTTATGAAGAATTAAAATCATGCATAATATTCCTGTAAATAGATCATTTTATTTCATTTTTATTCACTCTCTTAAAAAGTGCTCTTAAAAATATGACTCAACTTTTGAACACCCTCCGAACAATAGTACATGATAGTGGGCAAATCCACGAATCTGCCGACATTTTCCCACAAAATCCACGAATCTGCCGCCATTAAGCAGCATGCCTTTAAGCAGCATGTCATTAAGAGAAATTCCATTTGCCTTCGCGGCGGCGTCCCACACTATATGGAACTTTCCCGGTTTGTTGGGATTGACATCTAGAAATATCGGCAGGTACCATACTCGTGAGTGCTATTCTATCAAATCTTCCTTGGATAGCTTTCGGATGTACCCTTTCTCCATGTGTTGCACTAAGCGCTGCGTCATGTCGTTTCTTAGATCTCGGGCCAATTTTTTTTAAAAACAGGCTAGACGTCGTTTTGCCTTGGCGTAAGTATCTGGCAAGTGAATGGAATTCAATTTCCACAACAGACCGGTCTCGTACTGCATCACTCTGCACCTCGTAGTGGATTCAAGTATTTGTAAGTCTCGTTTTTGGACCAGCAGAATTCGTCAGCCTTTTGCATGCCCATATTTTCGACATCATAGTAACTTTTGACTAGCTGGTGGAGATTGTTGTCGGATTCCATCTCACATTGGCAGATGTGAAATGCACTCTTCAGCCGAGAATTATTGGTGTTCCCTTTCGTACATGGTCCGTAGATGATCCAATCGAGTCTCCTTGCTTCTCTGGATTTCAAGGAGAGTCCAATCCCCTGTTGTCCAGACCGATGAGAATTCGAGGCGATGCTTTTGTATGTGATTGTGCTGGAATGCCCTTCAAGTGTTGATATTTTTAGCGAAGATATTCGGCATCGATGGTCTGTTCCGGTAGGTCAAGTTCGCTTACAGTGGGAATGTTAGAGAGCACGAATCTCGTTTTATGGATATCGTGGCTTGAGATCTCTAATTTTACTCTGGAATCCTCTTCTATCCTTTGAGTGTCCCCGGTCCACTTTAGGCACAGCGGTTGTTGTTCTCCTGTAAGATTCGGATTCGATTTACAGGTAAGACGCGGAATAATATCGATGATTCTTCGCCCGAATTGATGAAGTGTTGATTCGAATTCCTCACCATGGCGTTTATCAGCTTTGGCTTTTCGACCTTATGGAACAGGATGTGATATCTGCGGTTACAACCATTCACTCCACACAGTTCTTCGGACTCACACTCTCGCCAGACATGGTAGAGTCACTTCACTGGTAGCGTTTCCAATACTATAGATCCAGGATCCAAATGCTGGGCTGTTAACAGTCCACATGGCGTCATTAGCTGAAATCTTACCGCTTCCATGGCGGCTCCGTTCAGACTTCATTGCAGCCGAGGCAGGTTCTCTTCGTCCGAGTGTACACAGATTTCGGTGAAGGTTTTATACGTGGATACAAACATCTGCCATTCCTCCGGACGTCCGTTAAAAGGATCTTTCGGTACTACCTGCCTGGCAGCAATTTACTCTCTTGTAAGACTTCGTGTTCAGTAGGCCTTGTTGAATTCCGGAGGTGGACTTAAAGCAAACAAAAAAACTAAACAACTTCAACTTAAATTGTAATTCAGTTTAATAAAAAACAAAATTTTATTAAATTCCAGAAACAAAGAAAGAAAATATAAACTGCGTTTAATTTTTAGGGTACGCTTTCCAATTCAACTGCGAAATTTCAGATTCTACAACTATGCCCTTTTGTAAAGACTTCCTAGGTAGGCACTCGTCTGCCAAATGCTTCAGATTTCAGATTCTACAACTATGCCCTTTTGTAAAGACTTCCTAGGTAGGCACTCGTCTACGGTGATGACGACATCCCCCACGAAAATGGCTTTCGTGAGAGTCGGCAGATACTCCTGCACCCATCGTCTCCAGTATAAATTGGCTAGTTGCAGACTTCTTCTCCAGTTTTTTTCACAGGATGAGATCTTTGCTGTTCGCTGATCGCACTCAACTCAACGCTTCATCTTCTTCGATGATGCCACGTCGTGCCATAAAACTCCTGATGCACATAATACCCGAATCCGTTGATAGACTGCAAGCCACCTCTAGATGCACAGCCCTGATGGTCAAGAACGTGAGTAATACGCCCCACCGTTTCTCGGATCTTCTACCGACAATGACTGTCATTGGGCCGAAGTAGTTCACCCCCACCTGAGTGAACGGACGTGTATAAGCTGCCATCCTTGACAAGTCTCTCCTGGCATCGAACTTCCGTCAGCGCGCAAACCCGGGATCCAAAAATGTTGCCGCATCTTGTTTGGGACAGCTTCATGGTTGTTGTTGGTGGTAGTGTTTAATTATCAACCATGTTAGGCGATGATGTCTGGGTAGTCTACATAGTTTGCACCATCGATTATGCCTCTCATCTTAAGCACCCCGTCTGAATCCACAAACAGAGAACATTTATGAAGCAAACTTGATCTTCTGATTCTACCGCCACATTTTAAAATTGCCAGATCGTCGGCGTAAACTTTTCTCTGCACCATCTTTACAATCAGCAGTTGCGATGTTTTATTATTATTATTATTATAATTTATTACAATATAATTAAAATTATAAACTAACATATGAATATAGAGCGCTAGCTGCCGAGACCTGCGGTTCAGAAGTAATTTTAAATATCTATGTTTAGGTTTTCGATCGAATCGAAAATTAAATTAATGTTATGTTGGCATGGAGATTTAAGCAGAAGATTAACTGGTTTGTTTGTGCAGAGTTGAGGTAGGTGTGCGGGGCACAGTATGTGGTTGATGTCGAACAATCTGTTGCAAGTGTTGCATTAGGTGGAGAGGACCTTTCAGTAAACGCTGATGTGTGTGAACTGTGTGCCCCAGTCGTAGTCTCGTGAAAATAGTGTTGGCGAGTTTTGAGGTTGTGGTAGGATATGTTGGTTTGCTGCGATCTGGGTTGTAGAGGGTGTAGTGGTGGTGGTAGTGTTGCCAGTCCGATAATAATTTGGAGTTGATTGAGGACTTTAGGAAGCGTAGTGGATCTGATTTAGTGGTAGCCTCAAATTGGTACATTGGGGCTCGGTGCGCGAGCCCAGCTTCTTGGTCCGCAAATTCGTTCCCTTTTATACCGGCTGGCTTAGGGCCCACATTATTTTTATTTTTTTTTGGAGCCTTAGCAATGTAGTTGCGGATATTCGAGATGATGGCTGTGTTCTGTTTGGGATTTTTTACAGCGTTGATAGTGGACAAACTGTCCGAGCAGATCACATATCTTCCACACTGTTTAGCTTCTGCTGTGAACACGGAAGCATATGTTGGTAGTAAACCTCCAAGAATTAATTGGTGTTTGGTGACGGCAAAAGAAGTACTGTTGTTTTTCTTGGAACCGTCCGTAAAGATGAACTCCCAGCCTTTCGCTTTTAGGGATGTGGAAATGCGGAGAAAAGAAGCAAGGTAAGTCTCTTTTGGTGTACTGTTCTTGTCGTGACGGGTTAGGTCCAGGATAAGTGACTATGGCTTAGTATGGCGGGACAGTTAGGGTTCGTTGAATGAGCACTTTCTGCGGGAGATCCAGATTTTTTGCAATTATGAGAGCACTTGCTATTGATGACTGAACTCTTTTTGAGTGTTTTAGGTTCCTTGCTAAAGCAAAATCCCTGCTAATAATGGATTTGTTAGAGTGTAGGAGCTTTATGTAAAGTTTGGCTTTAGCGGATTCTATTCGTTCTTCTATCGTGGGAAGTCCGTCGAGGACATTTTTCATAGGGCTGGTTCGGAAGGCGTTGATGCTACGTCGGGCAGCTTGGTGGTATGGGGCTTTGATGGCGTTGATGGTTGATTTTGGTGAGTAGCCGTAAATAAACAAACCATAATCGATCTTGCTAAGTAGTAGTGACTGAAATTTTACATTAAGTAAGTATGGGTATTACATTTTTTGTTAGCTACATAATTAACTACATTTGCTCTGGCAGCTAGGCTTTTCTTAAGACTAATACAATGTGGTTTCCAATTATATTTATTGTTAACAATGAGGCCTAAAATTTTTAAATTATGTACACTACTGATATTTATTTATTTGAGCCCCACAGAACACTCCAAGCATAATCCCACAAGGATAATTGGGGTCTGAATTTGGAAAAGAATGTTCTCCAATTCATCTTTTGAAAAAATTTGGTCGGGCAGGATATATAATGACAGAACGGTAAATTTGATTGAAAGATCAATCTCGAAGGCAATAGTTAATAAATTGGAGTTAATAGGGATTTTCTTATGAGGTACGAGGCGCTTTCAATATATTCTCGGTATCGAGGTGAAGCTGTGGTTGTATATATAAATTGACTTATTTATCAAGTAATACTATTATTTTCGTGCATTCATGTAAAATTTCATATAAATGTGATTATTAATTCGCGTTTTATCTTTATAATCAATTTATATATACAACCACAGCTTCACCCCGATACCGAGAATATATTGTACGCCCCTCGTATGTTGTTTTTAATTAACACCGCCATACCTTGCTTCGATGAGGTGTTATAATTGTAATTATGGAAATACCCTATGAATCCTAGAGGTATATGTGGTGAATAGGAGTAAGCGCATTGTGTTGCTAGTAGTGACACAACGCATGGACACTGTTCTTTAATTAAAAGATTTAATTCGTCGTAATTGTTAACGAAGCCTTTTATGTTCCATTGAAAGACTTTACAGGTGTTATTGGTTTGTGGTGGCTGATTTAAGGTGTGGTGATTATTAGGTCGCAGTCCAGATCGGTCAAGGTGCGGCCGAGATCGCCTGAGTTCAGATGATCCCGTCCCCATATCCACCGGTATGGGCCGCGACCCGAGTAATGGCGAAATGTGAGTGTGGTAATTAATTAACATCTGTACCAGGTGGGTCAATAAAGTAAGAATGGTTGTTGATTAAATTTTTTGTGATAGTGGTCAGAGGGGAGTCGGAAGAAGAGAGATTGACAGACATTGGAGTTGGTGGAGACGAAAGTGGGCGGATTTGTTTCGATGTGTTGTTGGTTTTTGATGTTGATGAAGTAGAAGGTTGAGAAATTATTAAATTAGTTGTTGTATTAGAGGGATTGGAGGTTGCAAATTTTGTTTGGCTATTTCAAGGGATGGGTTGTTGGTAGCGGTGAGTGAAAGTGCCATGGGCGCGGCGTATTAAGTAGGACGTTTTAAGGGTCCAGCTGTTATGGCAGGCTGCTTGGTTTTCTCAGCATAGATGTGATTGGAGGATGAAGGATGTGCTTGGTTGTATGTTCGCTTGGCTTCTGCCATACTACACTTGTTTTTAGTTTTGATTTTAAGTATCTCTTTATTCTGTAAATATTTTGGACATGAGGAAGACGATGATGGGTGTGCTTCCGCACAGTTATCGCACATAGTGCGAGTACATTCTGCAGGTTCGTGTGGGGGAAGGTTGCAGTTTGCACAAACCTTGGTCTTGGAGCATCTTTTTGTGGTGTGGCCAAGTAACTGGCAGTTTCGAAAACGCATGGGATTAGGGAAATATTCCTGCACCTTTGCTTTGTACCAACCAATATTGACTGTACTCGGGGGCTGATACAGATCGAAGGTTAAAAGAACTAGACCCGTAGCACGACGTGTACCGTCAATAAGTTTCGTGAATTTATATACGTCGATCACACCTTGCGACTTCATCTCAGATACAATTTCGCTATCTACAATGTTGTATTATTTAATACGAAGATGCTTACTGATGAGAGGTATTTTTTCATCCGCCGCCGATATAAGTACGAATCTGGGGTTTTTGGGAATTAGTGTTAGAGGGGAGGGAAGGGAACTCTTCCAAAGTTGATGTTTTGTTTTTCTTTGAACGGGGTGCAAACGAAAACGTGTCTGCATCTGCCAACACGCTAAATTTGTTCCCGGGTTTTATTTAATTAGGCCCCGCGGCCATGATGTATGTCGGGAAAATTCCTGTACGCGCAGGAAGTAAGAACACGCGGTTAGCAAAAAAAAAAATAAAATAAACAGCCAAAGAGTGAGCGAGAGGAGAATACTACTCTAATAAGAGTACACTGAAAAGAAAAACAACCAACTGTCAGAAAGTCACCACGTTGTTAACGCTACGAGAGCTAGACGGAGACTGTGCGATGTTTTAAGTTCCATTGATGTGAGCGAACCAATGCACCTTTGATTTTCTTTGAATTGTTTAAGAATCGTAGTATCCATGCGACTATCCGTGGCAGTCGAATCCAGGAAGATGTCTATCAGAGGCTGTAGCGCAACATGGCTCAAAAGGAAGAACCTCTGTCTTAAGTCTTCTCGGGAATCATCTGTACAGGTCTGCAGAGACTTGATGTAACCCGGCCAGGATTTCGCACCAATGTTTAAAAATGATGGACCACCTGTCTGTAGGTGAAAACGATGGTATCTTCTTCCACTTAGTGGCTTCGTTAGCCACGTTTTCTTTGCTGGGGATACAGCGCCATTCATTTAGTTTGGAACCTTCTAGTACTTCACGACTCCTATGCATTACGTACTGATTGTACTTTTCCGGATCCGCCCTAAGCCAAGCCAGGACAGTTCAATAATCCGACCAGAAAATTCTCTTGTCTATGTTCAGCAGGTTATGGCTTCTTACAACTGTAACTGCAAGTTATACTCCTATGGTAGCCACTTTGAGTTCCATACGCGGAATGGAAATAGGCCGCCTTGGTGCCACCTTAGTTTTGGCTCCAAGAAGTGCGATATCCACTAAACCACCTGAGGAGAAACGAAAACACCCCACTGCTGCCATAGAATTCTCACCAGCATCTACAAAGATGTGTAGTTGGATGGAAACATCATCTCTCGCAGATAGCGTCCTGTAGCATCTAGGTAATTCAACATCTCGCACTTGTGGAAGTCGATCCAGCCAATCCTCCCATTGGGTGTGGAGTCTATAGGGAATAACCTAGTCACGTGACCCAATGATCTTGCGTATTCTCTTAGTCACACTTTATGAAAAAGTGAGATAGAATGTGAGTGATTTTGTCACTTGAACTTTTGTGGGTGACACCGAAGGACGGTGAATAATTATGTACTCAGAAGCTAAATTTGTGTCTGATAGGTTCCCGTTAAGTATTAAAACTACAATTTGAGTACCTGGTCCTCTTAATGAAGGAATTTAGCCTTTGTAAAAAGTTTTAAATAGTGGTGGCCCGTGGCGTTGTGGGTATGTGCGTGGACTCCTACGCTCTTGAACCAATCTATCTAGGTTCGATTCCTGGTACGACAAGAAATACTTTTCACTGTCCCACCTCTTTCGAGTCACTGACAATGCTCAACTGTCTAGAAAAAGCTTCTCAAATTTGGCCGTTCGGAGGTAGGTCCCTTCCACTCGTAATATAACAATAGCACGCACAACACGAGTGGTTGCTGAGAAGCGCCAGGGGTACGCTACAACCCATATTATTATTATTATTAAAAGGTTTTAATAGCTGGAGAAAAATGAAATTGAAAATTTTCAGAAAAAGTCCGAGGAAAAATTTTTCAGTTTCGGTCCTCCATTGCGAGATTGTGAGGGTTTGTTGTTTACAAACTGTTTGTTCAACACGTCCAATCACACCCGCAAATCAAAATTGTTCATTTTTCAAAAATTAAATTTTTCATTAATATATAACACCATAAATAACAGACATCCGGCGTGAAAATTCAAAATCCGTAAAACAATTCAGTGAAATGTGCCATGTTTCACGTTACAGAAACATGTTTCCGCATATAATTTGCATTGTTCTTCAAAATCTCATGCACGTATGTAAACTACATATAAACCGGTATATTTTCTTGTTCCACCGTCAACGGCATGTTATGAGCTACAAAGCCCACGCAGGATTCACTATTCCCGCGATATAACCAATCAACTGTTGGTAATACTTGAGCGGGCCTCCTACTGAAAGTTCTGGTGGCCTGGTGTCCCAGCAGAATTTCGCATTACGAATTTGTTTGCAGACGACTAATGATGGAAGTGCCGACAATTGGCACACACATAAACACCTTCGTGGATGACATCTCTTTTACCCCATCTCCCGCGGGCATTCAGAAAACCCCTTCGAATGATACTCACATTGATGCGTTAATTTATTTATTACGCACTACGTGTTCTACAAATTTAACTTAAAAACATAAATATTAAATTACAGAGTTACACTAGACCTTCTATGTTATTGCATGCTCGGTCTAACAATGCATAAGAGCCGGGGTAAGCAGGATTTAAATCACAGATGTATTTTCATATATATTTAACCTATCCGGTGGGCTATCGGGTAAGGAATCTGGGGAAGCACTTATTGTAATTGCATTGCTTTCGCCAAGTGGGGCGGCATTAATTACTAAATTCTCCGCTGACCATGAGGTTTTGTTTCGCAGCGACTGATCGATTCTCGACGCGATGGAATTCACACCAGCTGGGCGGCGATGAGAGGACGACCGCAAAACGCTGGCCACATCTGAGGCGGTATACGGTTGTCTGGATCGTGAGAAAAATGTTATACCGGCGGACGATGGTCGTCCCTCATCGGATTCATCTATTTTATGTGTACGTAAATTGCGTCCCAGCGAGAGCGTTCGCTGCGTGTAACTATTGTACAAGGGCCTAGGACGGATTTCTATGTTTTCTGGTTGATTATCTACACCGGCCGGATTTGAGAGGACTGTTGAGTAGTCTGGTGGAAGACTGTTGTCCGCAGACTCAAGCGAAAGGATCGGCCTAGGGCGGCTTGGTTCTCCTAGGAATCTATCAAACGACATTAGTAGTGGTCGAATCGCATTCAAAATGTTCATTCTTCTTACCTTCGAACGCTGCGCCTTATACTTTGACGTAAGATCTTAGCCAACCGCGCTCCTGTAGCCGTTGTGTACGAAGGAGGCGGCGTGTACTTTGGTGGTGCGTCATCTTGGTCATTACTCGCCTCCAAGTCCGTGTTCCTTGCTGTGTATTGACTGTGCGGATGGTTGGAATTGTTGCGATCAACCCCAGGACGATTGCGACGATGCGGAAGTGGGGATTGTGTTGGACGGTACAACAGTTGGATGCGCTGCAAAATGCACGCTCAATTAACAGCTACTCTCAGAAATTAATTTAAAAAAAAACGACTTACATCAAGGATATCCGGTGGGCCATTAGTGAGATATCGATATATTTGTATAATGGCTGTTATTGGGACCATAAGCAGAAATCCGACTTGAGTGAGGCCGCCTACTTTTCGAGCCCAGAAACTGAAGTAGGATTTACCCCTCCAGTGGTAAAATTGACTTGAGAGTGAAACTTTGTACTGAATGATTGCCAGAGTAACCATTCCGATGGGAAGCAGTACATTCCACGAGAGCGCTAAGAATGCTGACATTGATCCGTTCATTCGCAGGTCATTCACAAGCACATCGCCATTATAGGGGCGTCCCCGTATCAGGAACACAGCCAAGATCTCCGCCGTCCATAGTATAGGCAGCCACCAGGCACCTCCTAAAACCAAATCCAAGTAATGGACAATGGACAGGCCCATTTCGGTGGCAAAAGGTATGCCGAGCAGGAGTGCGGTAACGCAACTCAGGAGAACTGAACTCGTGGAGTTTCCCAGTGCGCTGGATATCGGCTTCCAAATGGCACACAACTGACCCAATCCAAAGAGAATTAAGGTGAAAAAAGTCAGTGCTGTCCACACCCAGGAGATGGAGCCATGAGAGAGAGCCATAGCCGCTGGAAACAGTTCCGTAACGAGACGCAGCGCCTGGTAGCCACTTTCCCGTTGCGCGGTATGTGGCGGTCGTCGATAGGTTTCGCCCAGAAGAGTGGAGTAGTGCGGCACCCACTTGGTCGGGATTGATACAAGGGCAGGTGATATTGGTGCCTTCAGCGAAAAGACCGATGTATACGTGTCGATGTACTCTAAAAAAAAAGGGAACAGATTATATAATTGACACGTAGAGATATATTCAAACTTACCGTAAGAGCCAGGGACGTAAATGAATCCATTTTTGTTCAGAATCTGCTCACACGAGAACCCGAATAAGGCCGCGAAACCTAGCCCCAGAATTGTCATCAGGACTACAATTAGAGCCTCTCGGCGCAGGATAATTTTGCTGTTGCTATTTTTATGAGGTCTGCTGCAAATGGCAATCACAGATGCGCCAAGGAGGCCCCAAGTCAAAAACGCTTCCTGCGCTGCCGCTATCCAAGTCTTCGAATTGATGAGGAAGTCCTCAAAATCCGAAGCCGAGAAAATTTTCTGAGCATTTGAGAAGCCGACGTAATGTAACAGCCGGCAAGTGATCACAACGAACAGGACTAGAGGAAGCAGCGTCAACGCAGCGACAATCTTTCCGAACGACTTCAATCCCTTGCACAGGACCAGGAACACCATTGCCCAAACAATGGCTAAGTTGAAGGCGAGCTGCTTGAGAGAGGAATTGATTTCAGCAAAAACACATCAAGCCGCAATTGGAGAAGTTAAATCTCGACTTACCCTGTCACTCACCTGGAATCGGACGTCTCCACCTTCAGCTCGTCTGCCTAGGTGCAGTCGTTGCAGAACGATTCCATTGAAGTAGTCGGCCACGGTTTCGGTCAGATTTCCCGACACGTTCGTTGCCCTTCGGTACATGTAAAACGACTCCTGCCACCGGTACAGTGGCTGTGTCTTCGTCAGAAACGAATCCCTCAGATATACGAGAAGCCAGCCAATGCTGACTGTAGAATACAACGTCATGACACACTGCCCGATGACAAGAGCGATTCCGATCCCCCGGCAAATAGGGCTGATTTTCCACATCGAAATAGGACCGGCCTTGATCTTCGCCCCCAGACACATCTGTAGCCAGAACAGGGGAATGCCAAATATGACTGATAGGAGCAGGAACTGAAGCAAGAAATTGCCACCGTAGTGAATGGTCTGGTTGGCGAAGCGGCATATATTGAAGAGTCCCAGTGTGCAGCATAGCAGAGCTAGGGTTCTGCTGCAAGCTTGTGGCCACTCAGCGTTGAAGCCTTGTTGCGCGACTGTTTGGCTGTTGTCTGGGTCGAGGTTTGGAATTCTGGGTTGATTGCTTACGTTGCTCTCTAATGGCGGGGTGGAGGTAGTATGAGGGGCCTGATCAGCTGTCGTTGATCCTATTGAGCTGGACCCTGTGCTCGACACGAGCGAAACGGGGCTTGGATTCCTCGAGGATGCAACCGAGCTGGGCTCGGAACCAATGAACTCCGAGCACATGGCGTCTGCCAATTGTGAGGCACTCGCGTTTCGTCTGCCGCACTCCAGAGACCTACTTACCGGAGCGCTCAGCGGTCGGTCATGGTTTACGATGATGCAGTGGTTCCCACCGGCCGTCTCTTCTGATCGAATTGAGAATATTCGCGGGTGTCCGTCACCTCGTCTTCCAAACTGTCGCGGCCGATTATCGGCACGCGTCAGCCCTTCCTCAGAGCTGCGATGCACCATCTCTTGCAAGATGTCGGAGGGCGTCAAGAAACTGGGTACAAATTCTGCCTGTGACAAACACCTTCGCACGCTCGTACTTATTGGCAATTCCTCCGGCTCGGTGTAGTTCTCAGCCGCCGACACTTCCTCAACTTGAGGCGGTGCTGCCACTAGTTCCTCGGCAGCACTCGCAGTTGGTGTGCTTTCCTCCTCCTCCTCCTCCTCTTCCTCTTCGTCACAATCACTACGCGTGTGATGATCAGGAAGAACGAGAAGTGATGTTTTTCTCATCGAATTACGGCGCCATGACTTGCGAGTCGGCGAGGTGGCTCTGGCCAATTTGTCTGCATAGAAAAAAGGAAGAGAACGGCACAAATTAAAACATCAATTGACCCTATTGCTTCTAATTTAATTTTTCTTCTGCGACTGCAAATGCGAATGACAACTTCAGTTGTGCTCCAGCCGTTCCTATGAAACAGAACAAAATAAGCTCGTGCCTTGTTGTGTTTTGACCGGCTGGCGTTCTGGTCACCTAGCAACAAACCACCAATCATAACCCCTCGTTCCTAGGCACAGAAGTTAGACAGATGCGGTGAAAACAATTTCGTCACAACTGAATATTGACTAAGTGAGAGAAAAGGGTTGCGCAATGAATCGCATCTCTCCGAGGAACATTGTTTATGATGAAAGTTTGTTGTGTTTTTTCTGATGAACCGGAGATTTCTGGACTTGTCACTGTGATCGTCTAATCGTCTTGTCCACATGGTAATGGACTCACAATTCAAAGGTGTGAAAGTGGGTACAAGACCGATTATCGAAGGCCATTCAGCGGTTAAGTGCCGTGTGCCATCGACCTCTTGTGTATCGGTTGCTTGTTGTCTAGCAAAGTGTGGAGCTGCTTTGACATCAACCACGATCTCTATTATTCACAATAAGACACCACTTGTGTGTTGGCTAACTGGATCCACACAGATTTGATGCGACTGTCGTGTGAGAACTGTGATGACGGGAACAAATTATGCGGTTAAAATCTGCATTCCAATTATATTGTCCACTCGAAACGGAGTTTTATTCCGCTATGCACAACTGAAGATGATCGGTGGACAGAGAGACGCGCAGACGACAAGTTTTGAGGTCTCCGCTTGTCGACTTCCCTCCCCGTCCTACACAATCATTAGCGGAGCGGAGCGGCAGCGGCAGCGAAGTCGAGCGCCGTTAAGCATAAGAAGGTGTGAAGACGAACTCAGAAGCAGTCAGAACCTGATAGCAAAAGAAACCAAAAGAAAATAGTTGTCATACCTGTGGCCTGCGTTGTGTTGGTGTTGCTGGTGGTCTTTTGGTTGGTGGGGCGACTGCTTCTCAGCAAAGAGCCGTTGCCAATGGTCTTTCTGAGCACTTGGCCGCGATTGAGTGAACCATTTCCACAGGCGGCATCTTTGCTGGAACGTGAAAACGTGAAACTTGTTCGCATATTCTTTGGAAGAGTTTGAGGCCGTCGTCGTCTGTGCGACTTCGCTAGCACCACCTCAGCATTATCACAGTCGATGGAACTGCTGACACTCTTGTCGTCCAACTCATCCAGGTAAGTGTCCAGTTCCAGGAGGCAGTCTTCCACTTTTTCCGTTTGCTCCGATGACGATGTAAGCTCGACACTTGAGCCTGCATGATTATCAAGAATGGCATCGAGTTCGTTGAGCACATTGATTGCTTCCTCTTGTTTAAGGGTTAGTGAACTGTGATTGATCTCGCGGTTATATGGTTCCTCGCTGAGTAGTATTGTTGTGGGCAAACCCCTTCGTAGAGTGCAAAATGGATTCGCATTTCCTTTCCATTTGTCCCGATCCTGCATGGCCGAATCGGGAGAGCGAAGTGACCTCCTTTCGCTGCAGATTCGCTGCTGAAACGTTGGCGGTATGTCCATAACCTCGTCGTCACTGAGTTCAACATATTCGCAAGCGTTTCGTATGGACTCTGTGGAGAGATCGTTGGAAAGGCCAAACGAACTGGTCTCTTCCGATTCCGCTTTGAGCTTCTTATACGGCGGAAGTGACTCGTCCTGGCTTTTTATTACTCTCCTCAACTTTCTACCCACCGTTCCGTAGGCCGACGACGATGATGATGTCACCGCTGAGTCATCGCTGAGTTGAGACAATCGATTGCAGTCACCGTATGTGATGATTGTTGCATTCACTTTGGACTTCTTCCGAAAGGACGGCAGTGTGCAGTACGCCGGTGCAGCTTGTGATGTGGCCGGGAACATTGCAATATATTGTGTACCTTTGACTTATTTCATATTTGGACCATTTGGTTCTGTGAATGAAAAAAAAAAACGCGTGTACGTTAGGATGGGTGGAGAGTTATGTTATCTTAACAGGGCGTTTACGCCAGGGACTGGGATTTGAGTGATCGCACATACAATCTCTTGCGGCTCTGAGTCGGTATATCAATTAAACAATCAATGAAATTAGTTTTCAAGATATGCATGTGTACCGCCGTGGGGGATAATTAGTTTACATTATTCATGTATCCGATATACTGAAAATATATTCACTACACCAGTCACACAACACAGCGGATCGTCGGCGTTTCTGTTGACGTCACTTCTTCTGGCCCAAAAGCGTGTTGGTCTTGACACGGAGCAAGATGGGCTCCGAGGGACAAGTCGATTCCCACGGATTGATTACTAACCTGCGCCAGCTGTACGAATGACAACGTCCGAATAAAGAATCGCATTTACCTTCTCTTCAGTTCCAGTTTCTTCACAGTGAATGAGTATCTGGGTCTAATGCTTGTCTTTTATTCGGTTTTGCTTTGCCAGAGCAATTAATGTAGAAGCTTGTAGTTCTACTACAAGCATTCTTTACGTTGCGATAATTTCCAAGCAATTAGGAGAATAACAAAAAACAATAAAATTTCACGCATTTATGATGTTACACTGTTTGTTGCTACAGTTGCTGCTAAATCGTCGTTTGTTTTGTGCCGTGTCGTGAGTGACACTCAGTAGGAAGTTCTTTCACTCTGTGGAAGGCGGGGATGAGGTCGGTCTTGGGAATACAAGAGATTGTCTCTGAAGTTCACAATTCTAAGCCCAATGGTAGCAGTCTAACATGAGCACGCGCTGCATGCATGAACGTGCAGTTTACTGGAATTCACGATTTTTGAATAAAACGATTGCAATGTGCCATAAATCGTTTGCACATTTCCACAAATGTGTGCAGCCATCAATTACTTCTACTTCCGGGCATGGACATGCGCATTTACTTGAAGGTTCCAACTATCCCTCTACTGTTCCATGTACTGCTTCCTAGATCATAGGAGAGAGAATTAATCTCCAATTGACCCACCACGTGACATTCCTGAGGCATCAATTTCATCAATTGAGTGAGTTACAAATCTGTGAGAATTGAATTTTTGCTTCGCTTCACAGCCAGAGGTCAAATGTTAACTTCACTAAATGACTGACTGAGTTGTTCGTAGCTGGGCCTTGTGCATAAGCGCGGCGCGCGACTGGTCAAACAGGCCAATCCGCGTTTTTTCTGTTTTATTTCATTTGTCTCTCCAGAGCAGGTTCATCCAAATACGAATGCCATTGGAGCACCCTTCAAAGTTTTCAACGCGCCGAAACTACAAGGCTAAATAGCTTGTACATATTCATTAAACAAAGATTCGGTTTGCTCTTAAAATGTTTCGTGCTAAATAAATGGCCTTCGCAACTATCAAATCAATCGACAGACACACGGCCCAGCTAGCTCACTTTGCGGACCTTTGTGAAAATTAAAATCCAATTTGAAACAGTGATTCAGGGAGTTCATGATTCAGAGAGAGGGTGAGTTGAACTGCAGACAACTGTCGTCGTTCTTAAAACAAAATAAAAAACTGCTTACTCCTAAGAACACGGTTATGTGATACTAGTGGAAATATACACACATAAAAAATGGGCCAAGTGACTTCAATTTGAACAATTGGAAAGGTCAGGTTTTTTGAAAACACAACAAACAAATGTGCACCGCCAGTGAAGCTGTGGAATTCATTAACACTGACGTAAACATTCAGCTATGCTGGCAACATGTACAACTTCCATGCAACTGTGTACATACATCGTGTGCATGCATGCAGCAACCAAGTGTTTGCTTAATCGAGAGAATCAAGACAGAGCAGCTCGAGTTCGAGAAAGGCAAACTCAACTTTGTATGTTGGATGATAAGTAAACGCAAAATGCTAACACCAATAGCCTACAAAATTATTCAAATGGAAAACACGGTGGTGGTGCTATGGTACCGCAATTGTTTAGGATGCAATGAGTCCAACAAAAATTCCTAACGCAGGCTTGAAATGTCGGTTAAGCTGCCGAAAAGTAATTTATTGCAATACAACCTTCGACTTCATGCATTCGACAGCAGATAGCACACTCCACCGGAGACTGAATATGAACGCTCTGTGAGACAATCTTGTTTTATTTTTATATTATATTTTTACGGCCTTTGAACGGGTTTTTGCCTGTTTCTTTTTGTTTCTCCTTCAAGTTGAACTCTATGTGCGCCCCCAGTCGATACAAGAAAACCCGGAAAACTAGTAGTACATACATAGTTGGTTTGTGTTTTGTTTGCTTTAAGATGACCGCTTTTGTTTATCGAACGAACATGGAGTTTAATTGACATTTCTCATTCCAAGTACGACCAGAAAAGACACCACGAAACAGCGAACATTGGTGGTGACCCTTTCAAATGTGGTAATTACTAGCGTTTCTCTCTCGTTTGAAATCGTCTCCGTTCCTTAGGACAACTTGTGTGCTTGATTCAAAATAGATTGCTCGAAATAGAATCACCTACTTCCATAATAAAATATTTGTCTAGTCTGGGAGACGTTAACCTCTGCGAGAATGCATACATTTCTGGATTTGTTTTCTCTTATTAAGTTCCACATTTCCTCCATGGACCCTCCTTTCAGACAGACCCAGGTCTACAATGTATGACTAGCGGAAGAGAGAATTCTAAATCACCAGAATTGAGTTAGCAATATAAGTGTAGTCTATCGAAGAACAAAGTAAACAAAATTCAACGGAAAGAAATAAATAAAACAATTCACACCCCGTCGTTAATGACAGCCAGGTGTTGTTGCAGTCTGAATGACCTTAATCATATCTAAGGTCAGCGCAAACGAATCTACCTGTGTGCAGTACTGCAGCGACAGTACATCGTGCATGCGTCACATTCGAAGAACATACAAACATTTTATTGTTTCCCATGAAATGGAATCAGAGAGAAATAAAAATCCACACAGGTGCATGCAGTGCATGCAGTAGACACATCCCATTTCAGTGACATTTTAAGGGAAATCACAATCAGTTGGTGGATGACATTTGGCTGAAAGGAAATAACAACAACAACAAACCAAACACAACTCATGGTGACATTAAGTATTGTATGTATGATGATTTCGTGACTAAGAATTTTTTGACCCTCTGAGGCGAATGCAGGCGCGACTTCGCTGAAGAACGAGAAAATCCGGTAAAACCACTATTTAGGCCGGACGAGCGAGCAATAAACAAAGCAAATGGTGCAAGCATCTCATACACCGTGTCCTAGCAGCAGCGGCACCCGTGGGTACACACACAGGCTTACATGGATGGTACATAGCATATTGATCTCATGAAGTGGTGGTTTTTGGTGTGTAATTTAATCCCTCCCCGTATTTGATGAAAATATGGAGAAAGATTCTCTCTTGCTTACTCCCTGGGGGCAAAACTGCCGCACGACCATCTCGGAGCAAACTCTGTGCAGTTCTTTTTTTAGACCAGTCAGTGGATAGATTGCTTAACATCGCGCGGTGATCGCGATCGTGCTTTGCGCGTTTTGTCCAACGAACCGTATCACGTTTTGATAGGAACTGCCCCACCGCTATCTCTATTCAGTGTTGAAGCAACATCTTGCTATGAAATGTTGCAAACAATAATATGAACACACAAAAAAGAAAAGAGAATCACTTAAGCGGATATGAATTTTTCTTTCTGTTATTGACTTCGAGGAGAATTTTGAACGGTCCAAGTATGTCGAGTGGGCCCCAGTTTGAGTCCAGCGAAATCGCGCAATTATTTCAGACTCATGATCATGAGGGCGGTACCATACAACATCCATCTTCGGTTCATGCGAATCTGAAGGAGCTCTCTCGCAGATGGAATGAAAAAAAATTAAAACAAAAAGGTTAACGACCACGCTGAACACGAGAGAGATTGAGCGAGTGTGTGAGTGTATGTTGAGATGATTATCTCCAAGTGCAGTCACTATTATTTATTCAATAAAAACAAACTGAATCACTCAGCCATGCGAATGGTGGGCGCAATGGTTTCCTGCATGTTGCTGTGGCTTACCTCACGAATATCCAAGATCTGTACGTGAACCTATGCACATGTATACTGCATTTAGTCCATTTAGTATCCGTTTGAATGTACCGTGCCTCCAAGCTTCTAAATCGAATCGAAGGAAACTTGTTCCGATATAAGATTTCAAAGATACACTCTACTGGGGGTGTGGGGATTCAACCGCATAAAACTTCTTTCTCCTCAATATTCACTCAAAACGTATTCGCACACAAACACACACGCACACACACTAACGACGCGGGGTTTTCTGATTAAGAATATTTGATTGAATTTTTTTTCTCTTTTCGTATCTTCACTTAACTGAAGGAGCATATGTATATTCGAATGAAATTAGGTTAAAGATCACCAACCATTGACAGCGAGGTAACAACACAGAGCACACAGTGAAAAGGTGAAAACATTAACAAACACGACGGACGCGAACCCCACACGTCCACCATTAACAGCGGACTGATTCAAACTGACTGACAAAACTTTGATTGCAGAAGTAGCAAGAGCAAGTATCTCTATTTAGCTCAAGACATTCATGGCATATATAACAAAAAAACGAATGAACAGATCACAATGGAACCACAGCACCAACGTTGTCGATTGTCGTTGTCGTCGCGTCGAACTGAAATCAAAACTGGTTTTTATTTGCTTTCTTTCCAAATTAAACTTCAATATTAACCACCACCACCATCGACAGCAAGCGCTCGCTAGCCGCAGCAGCAGCAGCAACAGCGGGAGAGAACAACGACAATATCCACATCCATACATATGTACACTCATTTCTCACTCATATGTATGCATGCATATACCCCCAAGTAGATAGATGCGAAAAGTGTGTAGCGCTTGTTTTCATGTATCGTTGTGGGTCTTTGTTTGAAAAAACGATAAGAGGGTCTCTTATCAAAATAAGGGTTTTCATTCTTAACCGACTCCCTCAAACCCAGGATTATATGTAGTTTTTTACTGGGTGCATGCATTTGTCTAATGTTGAGCATATTGACAGCGTGCGCGACTTTATCGCGTTCTGTGTTGTAATTGAAACTGGATGTTCAGAGGTCTGTGCAGAGACTAAGCAGACATCACATGCATTCAAGTGAAATCACTCATCGGGTTAGACTGTAGGATCAAGATGCACAATTCCTATTGATGTCATCATTATCTGACTGAGAGTCATTACTGGATTGTGACTGTGACGGCCGTTGAGTTGCACATTTATGCTCTGATCAGGAGATTTGAAATGGAAAGACTCAAATTAAAGTGGATTATCGGCAAAGAGCCCTTCGCACCAGTGACGTTTATTCGATGGTGCGCAAGTGTTCACCGCACGCCCTACCAAAATCTTCATTTTGCATATGGCTAAGTCTTCTCTAATACCTAAGTCTTCTCATTTGTATTTATTTTGCAACTACCTAGCTATCAGTTAAAGGTGTTTTCGTAACGTTATTCTATGATAAATAATCCACATCACTTGGTGTTCACCTTTACCAAGCGCACTTCTCAACGATGCTCCTTTGCATCTTTCGAACGACAAGAGAATTCATTCTCAATCAAAACAACAAAAAGACACTTGGACGTTCTCTCGCAAATCTACATATCAAAAAAAGATTCAGAGAGAGAGGACAAAATTGCTGAATACAAATCTGTATGGTTAGGCGTTCAACGACATTCAATGCACCGGCGTTCATTTTACACTTGGTTGTTCTCGTTGTTTAGAAGGCAGAAGCAGTACGTTAAGAATTCTTGTTCCTTTTCTTTCGCTCGCTGAGTTGTGGATTCACTATCTGTACCAACTATGTATGCATATACCACCCCGCGTATAGAGGCACATACGCAAAGAAAGGGGTAGTAAATTGAGCTTATATGTGTATTCATTTCTGGTGTAGTCTTCTGAGCGAAAAGATCGTTTTTCGTTTTTAAGTGTCTAACCTCTGAGGTGAGAAATGAATTCAGAAAATCTAAATAATTGCAGATTTACACAGCTTTCGATTAAAAAAATTACAAATTATTAATTCTGGTATGCCAACAATCGTTATACCAAATTTAACTTAAAAAAAAAAATAATTTTAGTAGCAGTTAGTGAACACCTTACAGGAAGCAACACGGCACGTCACTGCTTCACAGGGAACAGTTTCATCGGCCTGAAGCCGTTTCGGCTAGTTTCTGCACCATTCGAAAAGAAAGGATGAACAGCGTACATTTTTGCAGGCATGAGGAACCAAAATGCAGGAGGATTGTCCACGAATTTTTCCTGTTCATCCTTTAATTTTACCTGGAATCGGAGCACCTAAGAACCCGGAACATGTCAGATAAAGCAACAAAAGACGCCTGCCCATAAGGTGACGTACACCAGAAGCGAAAGCCCTCAACCAACTTGGCCTCCGAATCTAGAGGCAGCTAGTTAGAGATCGCCCTAGATGGAACTTCCTGGCTGAAGCTAGTTGTTTATGACACAGTCCAGCGTGGAACTTGGTTGATATTCTAGATCAAACCACTTCGGGTTGTAAAGGGCCTTTATTCTGAAATTTCATGATTTTCGGGCAACTTACAGTGTTGCTCAGAAATTACTTGCGCATATGAAATTGCTGCGCAAAGACTTGGCTGACCCCTTCACCGCTCCTTCCACGCCTTCTTCCATGGAAGTCAAATACGAGTTTTCTGGTTCCTGTGGTTGTATATTCATTGCCTGAGTTTATTTAATTTTTTTTTTCATAAATGTTCAAAATTAGGTTTAGTTTAGCAATAATTTAGCCAATAAGTGTTGTTTTTATGTGAATGTGAAACTGCATTGAATGTAGCAAATCATGAGCTTTCTCCAAGTAGGTAGGGTGAGTGCCGGTCATAAACATGTGAACGCCAGAAATCATGGATATGCCTGGCCCAGGGGTCACTCATTATTCATATATCAACCCCAAGGGATAGGATGTATAAACTATTACTATACATGATCTAGGACATGATACCAGGTAGAAAGTTTGTCTTGAAAAGGTCGGATATTTGACATCAAAAATGGTCTGCGACAGGGAGTGGTTGGTTCGAAGATCTTGCTTTCAATACGCACTGCAGATCTTATTAGTTCCATGCCGCATTTAAATGCGTATGCCGACGATCTAGTAGCGTACTAGATCTAGTACAGGTCCGAAGGTCGTGGTAAACCTTTGAAATCTTCGTCAGACCCATTCTCGAATATGCTAGCCAAGTATGGATAGAACCAACTTACGTCATTACTCTGATCGCCTTAAACTTATTCGCATTGAGTCCCTCGAAACCCGTCGCAAAACTGCTGATCTGGTCTTCCTCCACCAACTGATTATTGGTAATACAGACTGACTGAATTTGTGTCTCTTAGCGTCAATCCCTACAATCTAAGGTCTGCAGCCCTCTTCTGCATTAGACCACATCGTCTGGCTAACACTATGGAATACTCTTTCGATTTCCACCTTAGCAAAACCTCACTTCGAAACCACCTCCAGTCCCATTCTTTCCTGCGCTAGTCCTGCCCTTCTCTCTCTGCCATCTAGGTTAAGCTTTAGTTTTTATGTTTAGATTGTTTAAGTTGTTCGCTTGTATTGAGCTTAATAAAATTGGTGGTGTTGCCCCCACTACCACTACCACTTAATAAATACCTTGTTGCAACGTGACTTCGAAAAATTAAGTGATCTTGCGACGACTGGAAGTTGATTATCAACTTCCGAAGTGTGAAACTATACTTTTCAGGACCCCGCTGTACATGGCATCATGGGATACGCGAACAAACTGGCGTAGGTTCGGCATAGTTGACCAGCAGGAACGGTTATTAGATATGAAAGTGTAGTAAGATATCCAGGCATTTGGTTGAATCAATATCTATATTTTGACAAACATAGATATTGCTCTGACGAATGCTAAAAAGGCATTTGCTGTGGCAAGGGGGTTGTTTTTGCTACATGGTCCTCTTCCGACGAAATATTGTGTACTGTGGTTCAATCTAAGTCCTTCCCAGATGGAAAAGATGAGGTTGTTCCTCAGTCTCTTCGGACCTGTCTCCGATTATATCGTAGACCCGAGTCCGAGTACAAGAAGTTCTATCCGTACGAGGTCCTGTACAACTAGGCAAACTTGAACAGGATAGATAATTGTATTATTCAGAAGGCATATAGCACGACCTATGACTTCCTCCTACAGTCTGATCTTTGGGGCTCCAATACGAACGGGATGTCGCTCGAAAGAGCCAAAGAACGGCAATTTTACTGGTGGTTACACCAAACCCAATCCCCGCCACCGCTGTCTTCCACGGTGGCCAACTTATATAGATTTAAGAGAAAAAAAATTATAGAACGAAAACAAAAATCAAAAAAGGTGCATTACGGCGTATACATGGTATATGCATATGTATGTATGTTGAGCATATATGTACCAAACATATACGCACTTGTGGACGTGTCCGTGCTGTTACGGACATAGTTAAGATAGTTATATAAGTCTAATGTTAGGGTAGGTTAGTTTAAGACAGATGTGTTAAGTCAAGTTTTTTGTGAGTTTTCTTGGCCTATAGACAATAAATAAAAAAATTGTCGAAGACTAAACAAAAAAAAAACGTAGATTAAGCCGAAAGGCACAACAAATACATATATGTACATATTAGATTAGCTTAGAGTTCCCAGACATAGGGTCAGTAAGTTAGAATTAATAACAATTGTTATATAATTAAGCTAGTTAGGCTTCTTGTCTAGTTAGGTTAGGTAATAAGTGGAATTAAACGGGGGGAGGGGGTGGGAGTAAGCAGGCCAGGCTTTGGGCCAAAAATAGGCCCATTGTACCGATTATGATAGTCAACCAGACTTGTCAGTGAAGTCCAGTAACGATTTGATTGGTGTTTCGTTAAGGTCACTTAGGTTGTCTTAATCGAGGCGAGTGCAGGGCAGCTGCAGAGAAGATGTTGCACATTTTCTTCCTCTTCTTTTCGCGTGTAGGCCTAATAGGCGGTGCTAGTTTTATCTACTAAGTGATGACAAATAAAAGCAAAAAAATGATAGGGTACCATTCCATTATGAGTATAAATACGATCCGTTCATGCGATCAAATAACAAAACCCCTTTAGCTCGGATGGGACAGAGTTCAAAGATATATATATATATTATATATTATCATAAGATATATTAGTATTATTATTAACCACTTGAGCTCAGGGTGGGATAATCGTTAATGGTAGAATGAGATGTAGATTGAGTAAAACAATCGAGGCAGTTTCCAAAACGGCGAGATCAAGTCGCATAGTTCTCCACTGCAACTAGCAATAAGTATTTACTTCTAAATAAATGTAGTAATTTAAAAATACCCAAAAGTGTTCAAGCTACTTGAGCGTATTGGATCTATGGTGCTGTTTTGTATTGAGGCATTTAGTGCCGGTAGACCATCTACGATTTGTGTTAGTAATCGTTTCCCGCTTTGTAGATGCTTAGCAGTGGCCATAGGCATGCATGGCATATCTCCATCGGAAGTTATAGCGAGTTCGTCCGCTTCACAGTTTTCTGGGATGTCGCAATGTCCCGGCACCCACATAAGTTGGGTGCGAAAATACTTGGCCATCTCGTTGAGTGATAGGCGGCAATTCAGGGAAGTCTTTGAGTTAAAAGCGATTGCGTCCACAGATTTGATCGCTGCCTTGTGGTCGGAACAGATGACGATATCTGTACTAGTTTTTTTATTGTCATTGTTTTTTAGCCACGACAGGGCTTCTTCAATTGCTATGGTTTCTGCCTGAAAGGCGCTACAGTGGTTTGGTAGTCGGAATGACAGTTAGATATTCAAATTTTTCGAATAGACACCCGCTCTCACATCATCGCCCATCTTCGATCCATCTGTGAAGATTCGCAGAGGCACATCCAGCGTCTGATGATCAGACTCTCCCAATAAGTTCTTGAGTGAATGCTGATAGAGAAGTTTTTCTCTTTTCTGGGTGTTAGGAGGTCGGCGTTTTCAGGTAAGGACCTATAACAATTGAGAATAGTAGAGTGTTCGAATCGGAATTCCTTCCACATGTGTACCAATTTCAGCCTTACCGCCCAGCAGGCAGCAGACTGTCTGGACTATGTTCAGGGCTTCGGAGGGGGTTGTCCTTAGCGCTCCACTGATGCATGCACACGCCATCCGTTGCACTCTTTCGAGCGGTTTGGGATTGATGTTTATGTTTAAAGCGGTCCACCAGGTCGCGACGTCATATAGTTGTATGGGCTTGACTATAGAAATGAATATCCAGTGCACTATTCGGAGTAGTAGTCCCCAGTTAGATCCTATAGCCGTGGTGGATATGTATTTCCCGGAGGCCGCTATGGCAACATCGTCTGCATAGGCAATAACCTTGTACCCTGTCTGTTTCTATGATCCGTAGGAGTTCGTTCACTACTACGTTCAATAGGAGAGGAGCGAACACTCCGGAGTTGCCAGTGAGACACCTGTATTACCACATGGTAATACAAATTTTGTTTATGAGAAGTGGGTATCTAGAGAGCCTAATATATGACGGCCGAAGTCTACGTAGCAACTCTGGATTCTTCGTAAACATACCTTCCTTTCGTACCACCCACTTTACAGACTGCTTTAAATTATTTAACTGCCTTCATGTTACTATTCGCGTGGTCAAATCACTTATTTCTTTCCTGAGTAAAGTCAAAGCTTGGCTTTTCATATATTACTTAAAATTAATGTTATATTCTGTATCATTTCTTGCATTTTATCTCTGTAGCTCTTTCTTTTATACAAATACCAACTGATTTCTTGTAATTTCGTATAGTTTTATTATATATTGCACGGAGTGTTGGATAATAGTAGCTTTAGTCGACTACACTCCTTGGTATTATCAATTCTTCCACGAAATGCCTTCCAGGATTATTTTTGTCCATTCTTAATCCTTTTTTGTAGGTCTTAAGGCGTAGGTTTTCTTTAAGTAATCCCAAACATTTTCAGCTTAGATATCCTTCTTGATAAAGGTGCGAGTACAAGTAATGACACATGATAAAGGTAAGCAATCCTGGTAACGTCAAACTCTACCCCCACACAACCCCTACCAGGATAACCTGAAAATAGAATGTGAGAAAAAAAAGATCTCGCAAGGACCTCCTGTTTCAAGGATATGACAGGATTGCCAGGACTTGGGTGGTAAAATGTGTCTCTGACATGAATTTTAGCAAATTTCTCATCACAGACCAATGATTTTTAACCTCGATTGTTGTCCCAGAATACAGTCCGAGATATAAGAAGTAAATACAAAACGGCAGACGCCCAGCTCAGGCTGTTTATCAATTGGAGGCCAAGTCATATTGCAACTGTTAGAAAACTGTATGCAGACGTCCGTCTCCAGGCCAGTTGACGGTTAGGAACTTTTGTTTTTCATAAGTCTGTCGTATCTCTCCCCACTATATAGTATGTGGTGATTTTAACGCATACTTGCTTAGAAGAAACTCGCGAGCTAATCAATTACTTCGCTTGGTCTGACTATAGTGAACAAAATGTATCCTACTTGTTTTCGACCTAATGAAATGCCTAGCCTCTTGGATATCGCCATTGTGGCTGATCCGAAGCAAGTTCTGTTATTGAAGGGATCTCTGAACATGATTTACTTTTTTTGTACACTCGATATAGTTTTTCCTCATGAAGCCATAAACTCTCTATTAGTTGCATCGAATCTGTTGAATTGGGACCATTGTGGGTATGCAATTGATCCCAATGAAAAAATAAACCATACGAAACAAGGTTTGCCAGTCCAGGCGTTGAAAAAAATAAATAGGCTTTACAATAAATGGAAAAGCAATCACTCCTCCACAAATTAGTGGAAGCGCTTAATGCTGCGACTGCTGCATATCTAAGTGCTGTTTTTATTCATCCAAACTTAATACCTCCTTGCACTCTAAAGTTCTCTGGAGAAATCTTCGTCAGGTTGGTTTGAATGGTAAAAATGGTATTCATTTCACAATAGATCCTGAGGAATTAAATAACTGTTTCGTAGGAAGTGAATCAGTAAACACTGCAAGATTCGATTTCAATGCAACTCAAGCTACTTTCCGAGCGGTTAGTGAAGATGGATTACTACTTAATAAAAATGATTCTACCAAACAGCCTGAGGCAACTTTGAACTTACCCATGTCGTTCATCATTGCATTATGACATCGACTTTTCCACATGCGTGGAAATTTGTAAAAGTAATTCCTGTTGCCAAAAAGTCGATTGCTACTTCCCCAAAACAGATCAGTATCCTACCGTGTCTTTCGAAAGTCTTTGAGAGAGGTTTGGCTGAATAAATTCAAGAGCACCTTTCCACCAACTCTCTGTTGAATTCTTGCCAATCCGGGTTTAGGCCAAAGCATAGCTTCCGCTATGGTGAAAAATCTAGATAATATCAGACATGGATTCGATAGAGGGATGAAAACCATTTCGTTGTCTTCTTGATTTTTCCAAGGTCTTTGATAAAATCAACCATGACATTTTATGCTGGAAGTGGCAACATTACTTTGGCTTCAGCCGTACTGCGACTTAAATAAGAAAAAGTTTTTTATCTGACAGGTCACAGAAGGTAACTCTTGGAAACTCGAGTTTCAGGCGAAGGGCTATTACATATGGTGTTCCTCATCTGAATGTAAGCATGTTACGGTTCACCTCTACACGGGTGATGTTCAACTCTATTCATCGTAAACGTTCGAAGAAGTCAATATCCTAACTCGTTGCCTTAATGTTTACCTTTGTGCTTCCATTAAATCCTTCTAAGTGCCAGGCGGTTCCTGTCGCTAACAGTTCTATCGAGTTTGAACATATGTTTAGTTTATTAATACCTGTTGGACTTGAATTAAAATCAATAGTCTATGAACTGCATTGAATGCATTAAATCATGGATTGTATTTAAGTAACCATGGTTACATTTAAGCTTCGTTGAGTTGCTTCGTGATGAAGGTAAGTATATGATTCACAATGGAGCCTGAGACGTCCTCTATGTTATGATTAAGGTCTGCACCACCAAGTCATTGTCTAAAATTGTCAAAATCCTTAATAATTTTTGTTCAGTGCACAAGGGTCAGTATACGAGGATGTCAAGATTGCCCCGTTCCTCCATATCCGCTAAGTATAATGATCTTGAGAAGTCTTTTCCAGCCACGAAGGTAGGGCTTTGCGTGTGTGCCAAGTTTCGTTCCTTCCTTCTCTATCAAGCCGTGTGATTTGTACGACTTGGGTGGTAAAATGCTGTCAGCGTGTGAGTATGCTCGCCTTTCTCGCTGGGATTCTGTTGGCCTTGTACTTTGATGAGATTCTATATGAAAATCACCCGTTATTGAAGCTATGTAAGGATTCGACGGCTTTGGACTGCCAGTCATTCATCAAAACATAAAACATAACGAAACTGATTTACGCTAAATACACTTTATTGTTGCAATAAACAAGAAAAAGAAATAGTTTCGAGATACATTTTACATACATACACAGGAATATCGAGATTGCGAATAGATAGTAGCGGTACGAGACTATATATTGTAGCCCTGTTACGAGAGGTGGAAGGGAGGGGAGGGGGGAACAATCGCAACCACTAAACGGAAATGATGTATTATTTACATTATTTATATACGCATGCACAAACTGAAAGAAAAGATAAAGCAAAACTGTAGATTTCCGGAAATCGCACCCGAGGATCGCAGTGTAGGAACATTATGTTGGTGATCTTTTCAATATTAGTCTACTAATCTGCCTTTCGTCGGTTCGTAGCCACGCCGATGATCTACACTTTACAGGATATTTCAAAACAGGTTAGCACAGTTGCAACAGATAAAACAACAATTTACTGAAATACTTGGAACAGTAGCTGACATCGTTGTTCACGATAAGAAAGTTCGTACGAAACCTTTAATATCGGTTCGGCACAGTGGACACTGATTTATTCCAGATGCACATTGCACGCATGTAACTGAAATTAGAAATACAAAGTTTCACATAACAAGCCATGGCAAATGAAAGAGATGCAGAAACTCTTACCAAGATGTCCACAGGGAAGGAAAACAACACCGACTTCCTCATCCATGCACACCTTGCACAGACGCGCGTCCTTTAGCTTGCGATTTTCCTCCTCCAGTGATAAGCTCCTCTCAAGCTTAACGTCCGAACATGTCGGTTTTTCATCATCAATTTTGCTCGGACCGGCAACTGGGGATCTGGACGTGTTGGGCTCGTCGTCGTGTGAGTCGGAGTCAGATTGTGAAGGGAGGCATTCGCAACGGCGATCTACTCCGTTTGCACTGGCAGACGAGCTTGCAGGCAATGGAATGTTAATGGGTATTGTGTCTGTGGATAATGCAGGTTGTGGCTCTGCTTCTGAACGGCTTCCAGCGTTAACGAAGCAGTTGATGATTCGGGAGAGATTTCGAGACGAGCTCTGCTGATATTCAGCCATTGTTTCCCCCTCTTCCTCCTCTTCGACCTCATTTTGTTCGTCAAGAACTGCCGTAACCAGTTCTTCATTTGTTTGATAGGGTCTGCCGGTGGTTTGGAGATGCCTTTGAGTTGCGTTTCGCACAACCGCAACGTTTAGACCCATCTCTAGCGCCTGTAGCACAGGCTGGGTACACATAGCATCCTCTAATGACATGGGAGTTTCAGGTTCGGGCTCTACATCCGAATCGTCATTCATAAGTAATCGCTGCACTTCTGCCACATAATTTGGGCCCATAACCAACTTCACAAACTGGCAATGCGGAAACCATTTGGCGTGATCGACCCAGGGATCGTCGTCTTTCTGCCAGGATCGTAAGCCTCCGTTGCAATGAAAGCAGCGCACATGATCGTCAGTGCCTTGATAGTAAAACCCCGCATTCGCCAAAGTCTCCGGTTTCTGTATGTCACTAATAGGCCAGTTCGTGTAAGTTCGCAAGCGTGCGTCTAAACTGGAGTACTTCGCTTTCTTCGGCGGAGTCCATTGCTGGATTCCCAGCTCACGGATATCGTCGTTCGCCATTTCAATATACGGGCCAAGTTGAATAAGTGGACAGTCGGGGAAGAACCGCTTATGCTCGTCAAAAGCGTTATCATCCTTCTCCCACTTAGCTATGACACCCTTGCACCAGGCGCACTTTACCTGATCTGAGAGGTTTATGTAGTAGAATCCAGCCTTAGACAGCGCCTGTGGAGATATATTGGGATTCTAAAAGGAAAGCAGAGAAATCTGTCATCATCCGATACATTTCAATGGACATTCCAAATACTCACGGGCCAGTTTTTAAATGTAAGCAAGCGATTCGATTCCTTTTTCAAATCAAGTTCGTAAATATTGAAATCTGTAGTATGGTTTATCACAGAGGACACAGGTGGGCCAATAAGTGGAATATTTTCTGTCGCCGCTGGATCAAGGACAAACGGGCAAAGTGGATACAGGCGACGATGTCTCATCATGATCTATTGAATGTGAACACACGAAAAGTCAGGACATTTCAACGAATGTTTTTCAAGCACAAACCTGGTCTCCATATTGCCAGTCGGAAATTCGTTTGCGACACCAATAGCATTCGGTTTCTAAGGCTTTTCCCGTTGCGTAAAAGCCAGCCTTGGCTAGTCGTTCGGGATCAATGGGAGCGTTTGTTGGCCATATATTGAAGGATATTAAACGATTCTGTTCCACGTTCATCTTACTCAGAGACAGTCCTATGTTTTATTGTACTCTTATTACTGTTAGACAAAGGCCACAACTTGTGTGTTTATTTCTGAGACGCAATAAGGGGCCTAGGCCTTCTCCACGAAATCAACGAATTTGCCTTCCTGATATTACTTAAAGGATTTGAACCTATACCCCGAAACAAATAAGAAAATGTAAAATCGGATCTTATCGAACACAACAATATACGTATGTATGTAGACACATTCAATGATTCAATTGGTCACATATTTCTGGTTTCTCACTTTTGTGTATTCACATCAATATATGGTTGAAAATACCCATATTTCATTTGGGACTATTTTTAGAGGATACTGAGGTATGAAATTTGAAAGAAATAGAATTTTCACTTTCATCCACTCCCAACTTCTAGTGTAGTTTTTTCCCCGTTTTAGTGTCAAGTTTTCTTGTCCAAAATCTTTCGGGGATAGACAGCTGATGAGGAAATTGAAAATGGTGGATGATCTCAATAAATGTCAAAGACGGTAGGACTGTTCGATCATAAATAAAAAGTTGCACATGTTAGATTTGTTTTTGAGTGGATGAGAATTTTAGAGGAAGAATTTGTTTTCTAGTAAAATTTGACAATGAATTAGGTAAAAAATAAATGTTTTAAATGTACAAAAACAAAGCCTATACAGTGTAGACCCGCCATCTAATTTGATTTTGATGGGATGATTATGGCCAATCTGGAGGATGCGGTTTCTGGCAGTTTCTTACTGATGTTATTTTGAATTTCTCAGCTAAGGAAAACAATGACCCTCTGCTATCTTAAGTTTAAAGCATAGCCCAGCCCACAATGCGTGCAAACACGACTGACTAAAAAAAACGATGCTTCTGTAACCTCCAATCGTAATTAGAAGTGGAATACTATACTCAAAATCTACCTCCGTTCAGACAAATCCAGCTGTACTGAAGTTCTGCAGCTCATGCAGACCATCTTCATACAACTGAATGCGAGATAGAATCTCCACAAAACCTTAACGAAAAAAACCTCCGTTCTTCATCTGGTCTGCAAATTTCTCTTAGCAGCAAACCCCTCATATTCTCCACTACCTGATTACAACCAAAGAACACTGAATCACTAGCAAAAAAATCAGCACTTTAAATTTTTTTGGAAAACTTTATTTTCCAATTTTTTTTTTTTAGTTTACAAGTAATCGGTCTTATAAAAAACAAAACTCCATTGTAACATGTTTACAAGAAGTATGTCCTAGGCTTCCTGAATGAGAACAGTTTCCTGTTGCCCTTGTGGTGCACTCTTTGGACAAGTGGGAACTTGATCTTCGAATCGTGGAATTGTTTGATGTGCACGCGACGAGTCTTGCTGGCAGGGATAGCCTCAACCTTGATGATCTGAATTGAATGGGCACGAGCACGATGACGTGCACCCATATCACGGTAGCATTGTGTGACGGCACCGCCGACTGTCAAATCACGATACTCGCGGTACATGTTGTGTGTTCCCGAACGGGAGTCATAACGTAGCCAAATGCCGAAGTTCTTGATCTTAATGGGTGATGTCTCGTACACCTGCTTGAGTGAGACAATTTCGCCGGTGGTCTTCTTGAACTTCTTCAGTTGACGCAAGAAATACCAGAAACGTGACTTGGCCACAATGTTATCTGGAGCGAAGATTCTCATTTTGTAGAGAGGAGTTTGTGGCTCCTTCTCTGTGGGCAATTTGCGCCCAATGACTTCGTATTCCTTCAACTAAAATTGACGGAAAAGAAAAGAACAAAAACACAGTATAAAATTAAAATCATTTCACGGAACATACGAATTTTAATTCAAATTATTAACACAAGTTCAATTGCAATTCCATACATTTCATGTTGATGATAATGCACACTTTGACAGCTAACCACAACACATGGCGTTGGTTCACTTATTCTCATCAGTTTCTGGTACAATCTGTTTCAATTTTTTATTGAAATTCACTTGCAATAATTTATTTACACATTGAACTTTGTTTAATTTGAATTAAAAAAAATTTTTAATTGAAATTCAATGTTTTTTTGAGGAAAATTACCTGTCCCTTAGCTTTCATTTTGGCAGCGTTCTCAAAAAAGGAAACGGAAAGAGCAAATAGGCCATACTTCAGTTTTTAGTACACGGTCTATCTACTCATTTTAGATTCGAATTAAATTTCGAAGTTAAGCATCGATTACATGTGACATCATGATAAAACTGGAATTATGTATTCGACAATTTAGCAGCGTTCACACTCAACGATTTATCGATACGATTTGCTTGACAACCGTGCTTGATAGGCCAAATCGTCAATGTAAACGCTAGTTACTAAAAGTTGGCAGACTTGTATTACGTTGGACAGAACAATTTGACTTTTTTCCAATTAGTTGTCAAGGAAATCGTATCGACAAATTGTTGAGTCACGTGATACAACGACTTGAAAATTATACCGGAACCTTAAATATTTTAAATTTTTGATTTTCATCATTGAAACACTTAACTACTCAATTTCCGACATGTTCGATATTTTCGACTTTTCTTACAAAATTGAGAGACTTTCTCCCAAATTGAGCGTCAACTGACATTTGAGTACTGAAAATAGCTGATTAAAATTAATTTAACGACAAATGTGTTTTAAAATCAGTAGGCAACTGCCGACAATTTAAAAATAATGCAAACAGCTGATAGGCTGAATTGTCATTCTATCACAAAGTCGAACGCAGCAACGCATGGTTGTGTTTCAGCCAAAAGTCCACAAGGTCCATATGACAAGGAAAAAATTGAACAATAATTTATTTATTCACAATTCGAAATGTGCGCCCACCCTAATCGTAATTTCGAAATTGAAAATCTTCATATCGCCTCACATGTTGAGTACTAAAACGGCCTTCGAGAATTCGAAATTGTTATGAAAATTACATTTTCACATGAATTTCCTCATATCTTCACAAATTGATTGGATTTACAATTGGAAAATGTTTCATTAACATTTGTTATCTAATAAATACATTTGAAATTAATTTATTTGCCTGATTCGAACTTCGAAATATTCATACGGCAATTTGACGTTTGTGCTCTCGAAAATTCTTGCCTCGAATTTTCAGTTCTGACAAGAGAAGATTCACTTTGCTGTGTTCTGTCAATTGCAATTTCTATAGCTCCTTCCAAGTTCAATAAGAACGTGATTAATTTCGAAATTGTGAAAATAATTCTCTCAAGTTTTTGTATTTTGCATTCACCGCATTAGTCAAACTATCTGTATGTGATCTTATCGGATATTTCGTTCAGAATACAATAGAAAATGTTTCTTTTTCAGCAGCACTTGTACTTATCGACTGACTACTGAATCACTAACCATCTGCATTAAAATGGCCAAATGGGGAGAAGGTGATCCACGCTGGATTGTCGAGGAACGTCCTGATGCGACAAACGTAAACAATTGGCATTGGGCTGAGAAAAATGCCACACCATGGTCAAAAGACAGACTTAAAGAACTTTTCACCAACCTGGCGATAGGTATGTATGTATGTATAAAGGATTCATAAACTATGTAAACTACTTCTTATTCCTGTGTAGACAAAAACGGTATAAGCTGTGTTATCGACAGTATCGACTCGTGCACTGGCGAAGCCACTGCAAACAATCGAAAAGGAAAGCTTATATTCTTCTATGAATGGAACATAGTACTGAAGTGGTCCGGTCTTTTGCCAGGCACCAGTGAAAAGCACACGGGCAAAGCAACGATTCCCAATCTCTCGGAAGAGTACAACATAAACGAGATAGAGATAACCATAACCATAGATGAATCCAATAATGAGGAGGCTGATAGACTAAAGCAATTTATGTACAACGTCGGCCGAGATGTGATCAGAGAACAGCTAGGCAAGTACATTAAAGAATTGAAGGAGGAGTACTCCAAGGGCCTCATTTTGCCAAAGAAAAGCGTCGATGAGGTGACCTCCCCCAAGATTGAAACGCAGGGCAAGCGAAGCGCCTTCAACAATTCAAGCACAACTGGAATGTCAAATAAGAATGGCAATACGGAGCCACATCCCATTGGTTACAAGTTGGACGTTAAAACGCTCACGATGAGCGAAGAATTTCAATGCAGCGCTTTTGACTTGTACAACGCACTAACCAAGCAAGACATGGTCACTGCCTTTACCCGCGGCCAAGTGAAAATTGAACCCATTCGCGGTGGAGAGTGAGTTTACACTCATTGCGTTGCCTTTGTGTCTAGTGCTAATGCTTTCTACTTTTCTGCAGATTCGCACTGTTTGGGGGAAACATACAGGGCAAGTTTGAGGAATTAGTTCCTGAGAAGATGATCAAACAGACGTGGCGACTGAAATCCTGGCCTTCGGGTCACTATTCCCATGTTACAATCGAGTTAGAACAAATGGTAAGTCTCTCAAATCATTGCTACTCTCCTTCGAATGTATCATTTGCTTTTATTTCAGAGAGACCACACCCAACTGACACTGAAACAGAGTGGTATCCCGTCCGCCGAATACGAGACAACAGAAACGAATTGGAAACGTTACTATTGGCACAGTATTAAGCAGACTTTTGGATTTGGACCAATTCTACGGGACGGATTATAAGGTAAAATCAAACAACCACCCGCTTCCAGTTTCCAATTAGACCAACCGATATCTTGCTGTTGATTCTCATCGATTCCCGTTCCTTTCAAGGACACTGCGTAGGCGTGTAATTTATTTCAAAAGCATCCGAGGCGAAGAAACACAAAAACAACAAAGAACAACTGCGACTCCGATTGCGACCGCACAGGCGTATCTCATAGTTTAACTTCACAGATTCAGCTTCTTTAGTCAATCGGGAAATCAACTAAAACAAATTGTTCTTCAACTCTCTCTTAAGTTTCCTTATTGTAATATTGTGTAACTGTGTACTTTTAAAGCATTATTGATTATAAATGTATTTGATTATGAAACAAATGCGTTCATGCGGGCCAGACATAAAACTGTAACAGAATGATATCCGAAACAAATAACGAAAGCAAAAAAAACTTGCATTATACAAAATTTAAGCGTGTCATTAAAGAGTACAT
Source organism: Eristalis pertinax (assembly GCA_907269125.1). NCBI lineage: Eukaryota > Metazoa > Arthropoda > Insecta > Diptera > Syrphidae > Eristalis > Eristalis pertinax. The sequence continues at coordinate 11,199,820 of OU026146.1, read as the reverse complement.
GGTCTGCATCTCGTCTTTTTTTATTTGCTCGTAGTGGGTGTTGCATAACCTCTAGGCTGACTTTAGAAACGTCGGAACATTTGCGCAGTGATGCGGCATCACTCCTTTTTTGCCATGCTGATTGAACTCCTTCAGAACGCATTATTTATGTTAAACATTTTCGATATGGAAATTCTTTTAATAATATTATTAGTTGATACTAATAATTCCAAAAACGATATTTTTTTGTTAAACATGCAGAAACAAGAAAAATGCGCATGGAAATAAATGCAATAGAAATTCGCAAAATCAAGACTATATTAAAAAATGTGCAGATGAAGTATTACAAAATCATTTTAGAATGTTCTTTTATCTTGTCCAACACTGCAAAATAGTTTGCAATTTCCGTGTCCTATCAACCACTATCAACAACGTATCAGACAATTTAACGATGCTCAAATGTTTATAGTTTGCGCATCTGATGCGCGTGATGATGCTTAAATGACATTTGGAGTGATGCCGGTGTTTGTGTTTATGACCGTGATGAAAAGCATCGATGCCACAGTTATGCGTTTCTGAATTCACCACTACTTTACACAGAAATGCAAAGGGAATCATACACATTGAACTTTCAGTCAAAAATTATACAGTAGAGCATCCAACACACTCAAAATTGGTGCATCTACTTTTCATCTAGGTTCCGCAGCTCTTGAGTTAAACACCTTCAAAGTTGAATGAAATGACATGGAGACCATACTAATGTTGGGCCGGAGTCTTGACCACAAAACAGGCAACATCTTGATAACAGTTTGAGCTATCTCCATGAAACTTAAGAATAAGCGAGAGGGCTGTAAAACAAAGGATACCTTATATTCTGTAATGTGGACCGTAGCCGAATAAAAGAGATCCGTGAATGACATTTCATTTCCAGGACATGATCCGCAGACAGTCAATCACACATGTTTTTAAAAATGGGGCTCAGAACAGCGGGATTCGCCGACTGACACACGTAAAAGGACTTCTTTTAGGAGGAGATCTTGCTGAAAATTTTGGGTGCCTGGTGTTCAGATGGATTTCTGTTAATGGAAAATTGGGATGGTTTTTTGAAATTTTGTCCCGATACCTTGCAAAATACTCGATAAACTTAATCATCTGAAAACAATATTAATTGGGCCCCTCGGTTATTTGAAGTTGAAGAAATACATACTGAAGGAATACAATTTAGTATCTTACCCGCCGACATTCAACAATTTAAAGTCAGTTTTCTCTATAATTTGAAGTGTTTTTCATGAACCGACATGTCAATTGCTTACATACATACCTACATACATGTACAAACATGTCGATTGTTTATACGAATGAGATATGCATTTGCGTAAGTTCGCAGTCTAATTTCCTTTCAAACGTTGAAGTGGGTGAGCATTAAGATGGTGGTGCTCACTAACGGTACACAAATTATAACAAACAAGGAAGTCAAGTATCTTGGCGTTAACTTCATGGAAAGGCTAAAGTTCCACCACCTCGAAACTGACCCTTAAGACGGCCAACCTAGGCTTCCATCGCATCTATCATTTGATGCGGAAACAAAATGGATTAAGCCAGAGGACAAAGGTGCTACTCTACAAGCAGCTTATACGGCCGATCTTAACGTACGGCTTCCCAATATGGCACACCATATCTAAGACCAGCATGTAGAAGCTCGCAATTTTCGAAAGGAAAATACTGCGAATATGTAAAGGTCAGCTTTACGAAGATGCGGGCATCATCCCCTTACAACAGTACATGGTGCCATTGTTCAGAAAGCAGTTTCTAGACATCAACAATCATCCTGACGAGGCAATCAGGAACCTGAGAAACACAACCCCGGATAACGCTACCTCAACGCCCTAAATCCGCTAAGCGAGCAGAACTTCCCAACGACATCTAACAACGAGCTGCGTGGCTTCTATCACAGCAGCGACAGCAGACACCATCGAGGCTAAATCGGCTACCACACCACCACCCCATCCCAAAAGGACCAACATGGACATGGACCAATATTGTAATATCAAATTTTGAATTAACCATTTAAAAAGTTTTATATTGTAGAGGAGACAATTCTGAACAACTTTTGTTCTACGACTTTCCTGTCGTATGTGACAGGTGACTTCAGGTAGTGCGTGCCATTTTGGGCTTGCTGGGCATTGTCATAAATCTCTAATTAGGAATATTCTCACAAATGTAAACACTATTTGTCATGCTACTTAAATAAACAAATGAATGAATGAATGCATCAACATCGGCGCAGGTTGTGTAAAATGCCAACAGTTCCTTTCCCTGGTGAGGCCGATAAATCGATAATACACATCGAAACAGATATCCACAGGTGTACACAGGTCGTAGGTACGCTGTGGCAGTTGGAAGATGAGCCATGAAAAGGCTGAAAAATCCTTACTATACACTGTAGATTTTTTTTAGGTGAAAAATTCGATGTCGTCGGTTTCGCAGATTAACTTGACATTTCCAGGAAACAAATCGAGTTCGTGAGTCGCATCCAGGTTTTTTGCATCGATGTCGAGTTGTATCGTGCTGCGCCAAGTGGCCGATTGTGTCTAGTCCTTCGGTGGCAATTGACCAACATTTATTCGACCCCGCTTAACTGCTATCTCCGATTCCAACTTCGATAGGCGATGAGATTTTCCAGCCAACAGTATGCCAGATTTTGTTAGACAAGTAACCATTTCCATGATAAATTCGTACAATTTGAGTGGCTTCGTAGTTTGTACTGTAAAATCGAAGTCGTCCATTAGATCGACGCCGCGCATGTATTTGTTGTATTCCTGTACGACGTTGGGGCACTCGAACTGATTCCACCGAAGTCATTGCTTGTTCATTCGATGGCTAGTGTGCAGTCGTCACTTTTTACAAACTTAGAAAGTTTTACATACACACTTACACGGCAACCGGTGCATACTGTTTAGCTTGTATAGCAGAGCGTAATAAAACTATACGCATGCAGTTTGGAATATTTTTGTTGGACAAAGTTTTTGTTCAAAGAGTGCGTGCCCAAAATGGACTATTGGGCATTAAAGGGTTAAACAATGTGTATCAGTTGGGCCCATATTGTCGAGCCAACACCCTAACCTTTAGTATTAGGCATAGTAGTTAGTAGTATACAATAATTCGCTAAAAAACGCTTTTAAATCGTTGAAGTGCGTTAATTTATTATTTGTACGCTTCTACGCCCTCAGAAACGACACAAGTGACGCTTTCTTCTCACCTCCACCTCTCACCACAATCGAAAATTCTTTCGGCACTCAATAGAAATATACGGACTTCTTTTCAATTAATATGTTTGAAGTAATAAATTGCGAACTTTAGTCACACTCTCGTGTACTTTAATTTTTCCTTCCCCCTGTTGTTTATTTGAACTCTTGCTATTTTGAAACATTGACAATTTGATTTTTCTCGGGTCCATTGAGTTTTAAATTATCGAGAGTCAATTATACATGGCAGAGATAATGTAGTAAAAGGTGTACTTGATTTCTAGTACATGTATTAATGGAGGACGATTGCAGACGTAAATGATACTTCAATAAGATTTCATTTCCTAGATTACGATGCCTACACATTTTGATTTTTGTTTGTTGGTCTTAGGTCAACATGGCAGCCAGTTCACATTGCTGGAGACCTGGTGCCTGAGGTGGTTTTTGCTAATATTTTGCTTGAAGAAGCCAGCTTTAAAAAAAAAGAGTCAAAGGGAAGGAGGGAAGGATGGCAACTGCATGCTGTGCTACCTAACTAACCAGACTTTCTTATTTAGATTTTTGTTTGCCTACAAAAAGGACTTGGTTGGAAGAGGATTAGGCATGATTTTACTGTCATGCCAGGGTGTTCCATGTAAAATCTCGGAATTCCTGCGAAAATTGCAGTTCAATTTCGTTTTCGCATTTTCTGGGGGTACATCTGCCACCGATCATCAATCTATTAAAGGAAGGACTTCCACAAATCGAAAGAAGTACATGCATTCATTCAATATTCATCAGCAAGCACAATGATGCACACAACCATGCACAAGTACATCTCTCGCATTCTACACGCGTAGTAAATCATTCTATGAATGGGTCTAACAGACAGCCAACAACCAACACCATCGTCATGGTTGTTACCTGAGGTGGTTGTCACCGCCATGAGATGTCCTTTTCACCACCAACACGTCAGCATCAACCAGCCACGTCATCTTGTAGGTTTAGTAAATCAACCCGAATATCAATGCCTAATGGCTTTCTTATTTATTGCCTAGGAGAAGGAAACCAATGTTGATGCTCGTTACGATACAGACACAGATACTGTGCTCCCTGTTGCCTTGAAGTAATAATAATTGAAAACAACTGATAACATTCCAATCTGAGATACGGTGTACCACCAGTGTAGCACTTCCAGCTTTCCAGCTTCCGATACAACTCTGCGATTGTAGTGATGTGGAGAGCTCGCACGCACATCTGCACCGAGGAATTCACCTATTTTATTAGTGCGCACGCCTGACGCGCCCGAAAACAATCTTCAACTTGAAACAAACTCTGAGAAACATCTTAAAGGCGCCCACTGAGAATTCCTGGCTAGTTTCATCAGTTTTCCCTTTGGGTCCACAGCGAGCACAAATACTATCGTTCAGTTCCCAATTAGAAAGAAAAGAGACACAAAAACTATCGTCCTGTTGACACATCTCTCAGGGTTTAACTGATAACACTACACTCGCAATTCACACACACACAAACAGGCACACACGATGAATTAGTAGGTCAACACACAACACATGAGCAGGGAGCATCAATATCTGTGTCAGTGTCCTTCATTCCCTTCCAGAGTTGTCCTTTTTAGTGTTTTTTGTCTTTTTTGCTTGGTTCTCACTTTGTCTATCCCCACTGTGTACAGTGTTAACCGTGTTTCAAAAAGGAGGTGGGCACCACTCACCACCCACTCACCCAGTCGCTTCGCTCACTTATGAGGAACCTTGTGGAGCTCGGAGAGCAATACACACACAAATCTGCCCTCAGACGCGAGTTCCAGTGCGAGTGCGAGAGACGCGCATCATTCCAATCTTTCCCGTGTATATACGAACATTGAATTCCGTGACCGTGCTGTGTGCTACTGTGCTGCTGTGCTCTAAGAGTAAGGATCTCTGTTATCCTCCTCGTTGTTTTTATTCAGTCCCGGACGAGAATTTGCATCGAAAGCTCCTCACTCGACGGATACACAGTTGGTGTTCGAATATTGGAAATTTTCTGTTTTCTGTTCAATTGAAAGCAACAAAAAAAGGACAAACCAACAAAAAAATCTCTTTTGGCTCCCCAGTGTACACAGCAGCCTTCCTCGAAAACCCAAAGCCGAAGCAGAACCCATTCAACTCGAATGATTATATAAATTTCTAGATACTCCGGGTATCTGTGTGAATATTTTCTGTTTTTTTTTGTAGTTTATTTGTGTGTGATCCTTTTTCACCCAAAAACACGGTGAATTGAAGTTCTCTTCTTTTTTTTAATTTGAGTTTGATTTTGAGTGTGTTCCACGACGATATCCTGTGTACCAGGCGAACGAAGGATGGCCTAGGAGGGGATCGGGAAAATCTTAATCATAAAGAAAGAAAGAAAAAAACGGCGAAAAAATAGTGAAAAACGGGGAAAAATCTTGCTCTCGGTTTGATTGATGCAAAGTGAATTATGTGAAGTGGGCGTGCTATAATATGTGTATTTCCCGGCAGAGTGTGCACGCGTGTGAGTGAGTGTGCGTGTAGCAGTGTGTGCAAATTATATCAGATCTTCTAACAGATATATTTTTAATCGACAAGTAGTGTATTTATTGTGCATAAATCATTACGGAAGTCAAGGCGATCTAAACCGATCAAAAGGATATCTAAAATGTGAGTTATTTGCAAAAAAATTGTCGTCCCTCTTCCTTTCCCCTGTCGATTTGAAAAATCTGGTGTATCCATCTATTGGTAGACGAGAATATCTTCGAAGTTCCTTTCTTTTTTTTCCCCAGAGTTTGTCTCTATTTTTGTTGCCCGTTTTCTGTTGCTGTTCGTTCTGCAAATTCCCTTATCTCCACCCCCTGCACACACACACTCACACACTAACTTCTCTTTTGTGGTATCAATCATGCAAGTGGAAAAAAATATATAATACAACAACAATAACAAAAACAAAAAGACTCTCATAAGCAATATAGACACATACGACGAAGAGAGTCCACACACAGGATAGGATAGAATATTCCCAGCTTCAGTGGCAACCGATACACACCATTATCATTGCTATTAGTCGCGTGGAGAAAAAGTAAGTGGACCAGGCCAGGATACAACATTCCTGGAATCCTTTGCACCAGCATCAGCAGCAGTGTATCTCATTTGTTTATCACCACCGAGTGTGTGCGTGGGTGTGTGAGTGATTATCACTGGAATGCGTGTGTGGGTGTGTTAGTTGCGTGGTCCTCTAATCTGCACCTCGTAGATACATTTCATCCTGGTGTGACAAGTGTTTACCGCATAAAAACTCACTCACTCACCAGGATTTCTTCCTGTATTTGTCTCCCATACCTTCTTTTCGGTTTTTTTTTTGATTTTGGTTTCGGTTTTTGGGTTTCACAGACAATGGTAGCGGTGACGGTTAATTTGATTACACATTTAGAAATCAAAAGGATTACCAAAGGCCAGGCGAGCGTATTTAGCACAGGGTTTGTTTGTTTGTACGGGAATGATAAAATGGAAACTCCGAGTGAATATTTGATGGCAACTGTGTGCGTGTGTCTGTCTTTTTTGCATACAAACATTCGCTGAAGTCTGGATCGATACAATGTGGTTTGGTAGAAAATTGAGTTCCTACACAGAGTGGCTGAATTCGCTTTGTGTGATAAATAATCGCGCAAAATTTTATTAACATTCAAACAAAGTTGGTCGTTGAATGTAGGCAAGCAACTAGAACGAGGGGCATACCTTGATTTCACGTTTATATGTACTCCAAAATTGAGACATAATCCGACGCCGAGAACTTGATTCAAATTGAGATCTAACAAAACTCGAGGACGATCCAAAGTGGAGCTATGGATCGAAGCCTAGCATAATAAGACTGAATAGTAACCGTCCCGCTAAAAATCTCCCCACGGGGGGATCTACCTTTGGGTCCACTAGGACCTAAGTGGGAACTTCATACCTAAGACGTGGACCCTCGTCCGTCCACCAACTAGCATATAGTGGAAAATCTTCTCTAAGAAATTCCCATATCTCCGGCCAATGGGAGATGTACCCAAGCACCGTCCTCATCGCTTTGGCTCCCCTAAGTCCTACATAAGTGAGATGTTGCCTTCGTCCCAACCTATCTGCTCAGTCCGAATGGAAAACTCTGCTTTTGCCAAAGGAAAATTATCTGGAATTAGTCGACTCATCTCCGACTGTTAATTTGTAGATTTTCTGGTACTTCACGTTGGCATTCCAGGCCCCTGTCCCTACTATTTGTATAGGAAATGGAGTGACTGTCAGCTTGAGTCTGAGTCACAATGGAGACTTTGGGAGGACTCCTAAGGAGAATTGAATCATGAGAGACTGTGTTCCCCGTAAAGAATGGTGATGGGGTTTATTTTTCACCTGAGAGTCGAACCCGAAGACTCGTGTACCCAACTACTACTGCTACTACCCTAAATAGATGTGATCTTCTCACAGTGAGTCTCTATTAAGGATTTAAAATCTAGATTCCGTCTCACAATCAGACTGTCAAATGTTTCATTCCCCAAAGTCCAAGCCATCACACGACTCCTCCATAGTCTACCGCCACTTTATCAGTTCTTACAGAAATTATGTCATAGATTCGCAGGGTTGATAGAAACACCCATTAAAAGATGATGAGCTAAGAGAAACACGCCACGAACAGGCTTCTTAAAGACATTCCCTCGTGTCATAGCTGAAGGGCATTATTTAAATGAGTGCCTTCAAGGTGTGACCACCAACGCCGCCCTATTCAGTTCGATTCATGATTGAGGAACATAAAAATGAACAAACCTTACCCATTAATGCGCGTATTGTCACGGTCGCAGGCACAGCCTGACACGGGCGATTTTTCTGTCCCAGCGGTGTGTTGTGGTTTATGGCAGTCTGCGCTGTTGGATGGGATGGCGTGTAGAGAATCCACAAGTGGCGAGTTTTAAATCGGGTTTATGACAATGGCGAGTGGCATTTCTAGGGAGGCAAGGACTTCATAGTGAAACAGAAATCCTAGCAATTTTCAGAAAGTTCCTCAACTTTCCTGTTCCAACTGGTCTTCAAGACAGCACCGATGTGTTTGAGAAGCTGTGCGCGACCTCCGTTGTCGACATTCTGCCTTACCTTCTGATGATTCGCGTCTATGAAGCAATAAGTCATGCTCCCTCTCTGCCAGCAGCATCAACCTTTCACTGCAAGCTTTCGCCGTCCGCAAATCCCTAAGGAATCGTGATGGTTAGAGCTCGACCCCAATAATCCTGCATTTCAACCTTTCAACCGCCTCCACAACCTTCACCACCCACAGGAATAGTAGTAGAACACTGGGACAGGATATGGATGTGGGTGGTGGTGGATGCGGGATTCCTACACACCCACGTACAGTTTCAAATTGATGTCAGAAGTCAAAGGTGGTTATGAAAGCATTATGGAGCAGGTTAGCTTGAGCGCATATCCATAATTTTACATTTAAATTAGTTTCATATGCTCTCTCAAGGACCTTTTATGCTTCCGAACCCTTATTATTGGCATCCGGTGTGTTTTGTCTTACCCCCCACACCCTACTCTCTAGCTATCGTTTCCATCTCGGTCTTTGTCGATGTATCTGGTTTTTGTTGTATTTCTCCATTCCGGCCGGCAGGACCAATAGGTGTACACTCCACGCACGCTTTAGGTAATACATTCCTGAGCAGGATAAAGGCTAACGTACGCATGTGTGTGTGTGCCGTGTCATTGATTATTTGTTTTTGACTGTTTTTCCTGTGTCCAAATACTGATTGTTGCAATACAATTTACATTTCAATTTTACTTCGATGATATTTGTTAGATTTTTGTGTAATACATAAGCCGATCAATTGTGAATGGTTTGGGCCGGCCCATGTCACCATTCGGAAAAGGCTTGCAGTTCATGTGGGCAGTAAAGATTTTGTGTTGAGGTTTGTGAAGTGGTCAACAACGAGGCCTTTGATGGACTCCTTGAAACAAAGAACGGAAGCCCCGATCTTTGTCCGCTTCAATTGTTTGTTGAGATATTTGTCGATTTGAATAATTTTCAACATCCCGTACAAGCTCCAAGACGGTCCTCACATTTTTCGACAGCTGGGCATTTGGCCGGTATACGCGTGAGTGCTTGTCTACATCACAGTTGCTTAGAAAGTCTCTATGGCCTGATCCCCATCCCAGGCGAATTTTGTGCTGCTCAGCCATTTCTTCCGACGAACGACAGCTTGCTACTACTCCGGAGTTGATCGAAACTCATTCCAACTCCTTCATCGTCGACTACCTGTCAATGAAGATGCGTTTGGATAAATGTTCGTTTTGACATTTTAAAGACGGTGCTAGAGTGGAGTCGAAAATTAAAATGAGAAGCAGTCACCAGAAATTCGGAAGGGAATAGCTTTACCTTCGGGTTTGAACCAAAAGCCTCTTCAGCTCGCACGAACTGTTGCTCAAAGGTTATTCAGGTTTACCTCCATCTTCCTTTGAAATTATCTTTCGAGTAATGCCGCGTCTTGTCACCATATACATGGGAGGTGCAGTTCCACTGACCTTGTTGACTGTGCTTCGGCTTACTCTGGATTGTCTGAAGATTTTTCAGCATCATCATCATCAGCTACAGTATCAAGGTGTGTCCCATGAGGGGCACTCTGTCGAAGACTTTTCAGGCACGAGCCGAGTTTGGGGACTGATCTATATAAGCGACTAAGCTCATCTACAGTCATTTACATTTCTTCACGATTCAAAAGTACCCGAATAGCCACAAGTTGTCACTTACAATTCGTGGAAATCCGGACCAAATATTGAACGCACAAAAGGCGATGCATTCTCCATCAGAGCTCCGAACTTGCTCACCTTCCATTCCCTTGACATCGCTTGTACTGAACTACATTACCCTTCCTTGCTTGCCCCAAGTCCACATCCGACTGTTGCGTCAACTGGAGAATGGCTGTTTGGGTCAGTTCTCGAATTTCACACCTATTATTATCCATTTCGAAAGTCTTCCCTCATTTTTCAATGAACGTGCGTTATTTGTTGGGTTTCAATTAAGTTTTCCAAATCCAGGTACAAACATCGGTGAGAATGCCTCAAATGCAGACCCATCACTCAGTGATGCGGTGCAACTAGTCTATTTAAACGCTACTCTACGCATAATTTTAATGATTACCCAATCGATTTATCAAAAACCGCGGGCTCAAACAAGCCTATTCAACTCAGTTCCCTGTTTTTTTATCTATTTCTATTCACTTAATTAGGCCATCATTAGCAACTCACTTGTGGTATTTACAAACCGAACGATAATTGATTTCATTTCATATTCACATGCCAGCCAGCATACTCGATGAATTCCCGTTTCCATGTAGTCTCCCATTCCGGGCTGAGTAATCTGGCCAAAAGCATATTTCACATATATTTACGCTCATATTCACTCTCAGGTTTTTGTGTGCTTTTTTTGCCATTGCAGGTTGAACGCGCGCGTGTTGTATGCCGGCTCATGGTACTAATGGAATTACTTCTGAAATAGTATCAGGTATCTTATTTGCACAGTAGATAGTTGAAATGCGTTTGCTTCGTTTCGTTGGGGACAAACAGTGGGACAGTAAGAACGAGTGCAGCAATATAATACAATCCGGATATCCGCGTTCATTACGATGCTGCATAGTAATTTAGAAAAATGGAACAGTCGGAAAGGAAGGCATTTCTTGGATACATGATAAGGTGAGTGTTGGTCTTTTGAATAAAATGTAAAGTCATTTTCGAGAGGCTCCCTCAAGTAAGAGTAAGTTGTTGAAAGGGAACTTTAGAAGCGGTGCGCTCTATGTTTAGTCGGCGATCTTCAACCTCTGGGTTCCGAGTCTGGGTACATCTTGCAAAATTCAAACAGGTCCAAATGTCCGAAGCAGAATTTGTCTTTCGAAGGCACTAAGAAGTAGCTCGTTTCCAAGTATCAGCTTAGTATCACATAAATGGTAACATTAATTTTGGTCCTTCGAGCCGGAAGCATTGGCCTGAACTAAAAAAGGCAAGGATGTTGTTTGTTAATGTGTGTTGGCTCATAACGATCAATGCATCTGTGCTTGATCACATAACAAAAAAAAGAATGCATGTGGCTCCACCCAAAGATATCGCTAGTATATAAGTGAAATTAGCGAAACAACAGCCTCTTCTTTTCCGTTGCATCTCCAATATGGTAATGAAGGGAAATCCTTTAATTGCACTCGTCAGCAAGCCTGCATCAGGTTTCCCCAGATATCACAGACGTTCCAGATGCGACCACACACGAAAAAAATGAAAGCCTCTTCTTGAAAGAAACTAATTCTTTTTCAGTGTTGCTCGATTAGGAAACAAAACCCCTTCTAAATGCCTTGCAGTGGAAATGCACCCCTTTACCCGCCCCACACAAAAGCCCCAACCGATAACAATGCTCTTGAGTCATTCTCAGAACGAGTGATTCGTTTAATAGTTCCATGAAAGGATAACCCAGCTTGTGTCATCTTCTTTATATCATTCACATCATATCCCTACCCACACGTCCATGGGTGCATATGAATATCTGTCTCGGTGTGTTTGTGTAAATGTTTATGCATCACTCCCTCCTGCCTCCCTTCCACTTGACGAGAGAATTTGTATGAAACACAAGAACACTTCATTTCCTTAGCAAAATACAGAGGCTACGCCAGAAAAAAAACGAAAAAACACGAATGCCAGCCGAGAAGAGACCAGTTTAGAAGAAAGAGTGAGAGACAAAGAGACAGAGAGAGAGAGAGAGAGAGAGAGCGAGAGAGCGACAGAGACAGAGAGGCAGGGAGATAGAATAATGGTACTGTCTTGCAATAATAGCAGACAGGGTGAAGCGGAATGATAAAAGCTTCCCGCGTCCTTTCTTGCAGCCCCAAGTGACCAGCTATCGCTGGTGTGTAGGTTCTAGGTATCAGCTCTGTCTGCCATTGTTGCTGGCTCATTTGTAGTGTCTCATGATTGCATAAAGGACAAACTCCGTCGCAGATGCACACAATCCGAGGCACAATGCTGTGCTTCAGTCGAACAAGAACAGCGAGGGTCGCTGCAGCAGAAAAGGAGAAGGAGAAAAAAAATGAAAAGCTTAACTTCAAGACGAACGACAATTAAAATCGAGGGTGGCATTTGCCCACCAGTTGTGTACAGTAACTTTTCTAAAACAATTAAGCCACGGGATACGCTACGGCGCAGCCACTCACTCCTGAGATTACATGAATGGATTTGAATTGGATGGCGTATCCCGCCTACCCGTCTCTCAATAGTTTCAAGTTTCACTCGCTTCTAGGGAATCCAATTACTCACATTCATTCGGCTTTTATTGGTCTCCGAGATCCTTTGGCAACCGTGTTGATACGAGTACACTCGTTTATGTTTTGCGATATGTGGATTCCTTCTGCCTTTGCCACCTCTTGCGGGCGGCGTACTTGAGAGACTTACCTGAGAGCCTCGAAAGTCGATGTGGGCGGAGGGTGGCGGCATACCGATGCTGTTGTCGATGCCGTCTTTTTCTGGTTTTATGCTCTGGGAATTTGGAAGGAAAGAAAAAAGATGTGCGCTCTTTTTTATTCATGTTTTAATACGGTTTTCATGGCTCTTGAACTTGCTACGGTGGCGGCGGCGGTCTTCATAAATCAGGGCGAAGACGGCATTGGTGTGGTTCGCTGATGCCGCTGTGTCCCCCGGGCTGGGAGTCAATTTGGAAGGGTTCGATGGTGTGCTGTGCTTGGGTTTTGATTTACATTTTGAGCTTCCACGAGGCATATATATGTGACCAGGGTGGATCGGAGTTCAGTTTTGGATTCAGTTTTGCAGTTGTAATGGGAGATCTTAGTTCAGGAGCATCAACCTCTTACCAGTAAGTAGCCTTTATCTACAGTCGCTTTCATAATTTATAATTTTTTTATTTGCAAAATTAAATTGTGATACAACCTTAAGAAACACATCTATCCAGTGTCACGAATGAGGTTAGGAAACGATGAAAGGGTGGTTTTGACAAGCTCTCAAGCTTATCTTGTATTCATTACACCATGATTCTTTTTGAGAAGTCACTATCAGATTCAAGTCTTCGAATTGAGTTTCTGAACGCAGTCCGAATGATAACAGTGGGACCCTCTCAAAAATCAGGCGCCTACAGACTACGACGGTAGTACCGAGAACTCAGTGAAGACGCAATACTAGTTTCTGGACGCAGTCACAGTGACATAAGAACCACGACACCCGCTGCGTTCAACCAAATGGAGGAAAAATGACAGCATTCAGTGCACATTTGGAAAATCATTCAGCATTAACTTAAACACATCGCATGCGTCTTTAAGTTAAATTTCGAATCGTTTTCAAGCACTCAAATGCTTAAAGGTACACACATACATCAGCCGAGGGTCAAGGATCCGCTTCAGGCTAAAGTATTGAATAACAAAATCGTAAATATCCTTCAAAGTTATTTGGAAATGTGTACGGACCCCACACACCAGCATCAGCACCAGTACAAACGCCACTCAATCTCTTTCCATTTGTCGATATACCCGTTGGGAGAGCAATCTGTTTTATCACATTCCATTTATCAAGCATTTTCTGGGCGGAATTGGTTAATCGAAAAGTGGGCGGCCGCCCAGTCTCGAATGTGCTCTTTTCGGACGAGCCATGTTAATATCTGAGTGTAATGGTAAATGAAGACTTTTAAGGGACGTTTGTCAACAAAGACCATAATGGATGGGTGGGGGAGGTGTATATGAAAAAGAGTTAATTTTTAATGAGGCTCCAAAGAGCAGTTGGGCTGAGTTTAGTGCCATGGAGGGGGCGGGTGGGGAAACACAACACATCGACAAAGGTTAAAAGTGACCAAAATTCAAATGGTTTAAAGTTCTGCAAGGATTTAATTAGATTTCAGCCCCTCTGGGGTACTTGATTTGGCTGTCGACTCAGCATGGATAAGAACGCGCGTGGATCTCTCGTGCTTTTGGTTAATAATTCATCGCAGACGGCGAGGTTCACACGTGGGCGTGAATTGTTTGCCAATGACGTAATTGAGCACTGATTCCTATCTGCTTTGAAATTTGTCTACAATCACAGCACATTCGAAGCAGAATTTGTATCCTGTTTGTGTCCCCACGGGGACAGCCAATAAAATTCAGGACACAGAATTCATTCATTCGCAAAAGAGAACCAAGGACCGAAAGGGTGCAACCCACCGAAATTCAGGCAAATCTTTTCAATCTTGTTGTTTTTGTTTGTTGTTGTTGGTTAAGCGAGTTTCCCTTCAACAAGCAATATCCAATCGGCTAAGATCAGCTATTACAATGTGTACAAATCGCTATAAGCCCCGGGGGACATATGAATATCAAAAAAGAAAAAAAAGGCGCTTCCGATAAGCTTCTTTGCGCGCTGGAAGCTGAGTCGACTTCGAGCACAAAGTACACACGAGACGTAAAATAGCAACACATGTCGTTAAAGTTCCATATTATCATCGTTTTATGGGGCTTCATCCATCGTACGAACCCAGCCCGACAAAACCCAGCCATCCAACCGTCCATCCTCCTCCTCCTCAACACAGCCTCATTGTGTAAGGTAAGTCAAATTCAAATAAAACTTTGTCATCGACGAAAAGTAATCCTTATCCAATTTTCGCATGGCTAGCAACATCGCCGGCACCCGCAACACACCAGCGCATAGCAGGACGACGAAAAATAATTTAAAGCACTCTTGCCTCGCGTCGTCATGCCGTCAACTACGACGACGGCAGCGGAGACATAAACGACAGCATTTTGTGCGTGAGTGTGCACATGACATCCTTCCTTAATCCTTCAATTAATCCAGGCCAAGCTGACGAAAGACGAGAGGGCACACAAGAAAGACCCCCAACCAAGACCATTCGGTCGTGAAAAAGAATTTTAATTCGTATGAACTCTGCTCATGTGTTGCCTAATTCACTGAGCTCTCTCCTTCCCTGCCCAGCTTACAATTCCTTCGCTTTCAAGCTGAAAATTAAATTCCTTAATCCCTTCAGGGTGATCCAGGGCGTCGATCTGATGAATGTTTGAGCTCTAAGGAGGACCGTGTCACCACCTGGCTGATGCCGAGTAAGCACATTCTCTCGTCCAGGAAATAATTTGGCTGTTCTTCATTTCTTTTTAGCAAGGAAACCGGATATTTGCTTACACCCACCCACTGGGTCCTTGAAAGGATTATTCTGTCATCGCATGCTGAGAGGTTAGTCAGCATAAAATACTACAAGTGCATGCTCAGTATTCTTCCCCACTCAGTGTCGGTTGTGTTGCAGAATTGATTTTAGCTCAACCACCCCACACTCGCACATTTGCTTGGTGCTTATCTACTTATCCCCAACCGAGGCGCAATGCGTTGTAATTCTTAGTGCCTGCTGCATCTCATCTGCTGCCAGTATGGATGACGGTCTTCTTGAGGATTAGAGGCGATTTTCACGAACAAAGATCTCACGGTCGGTTGCACAGCTTCACAGGCGTCAGCTTCAATTCAACGTCACTGACCTGGACACATGCTCGTCGTCACTGTTGGTGTTAAATAAACAATTGTTAGCACCTTGCACAGCATAGTCCGCTGTGCAAGGACACCCAACATTCGAAGACTTGGGTGTATTATCTCTCATTCACTCTTGGCTGGAGGTTGTTCTCTTTGCACTTTATCTTCTGTCCTGCAACGCCCTCCCCCTCCCCAAAGTTCCCCACAACACCTTCGACATGATTGCACTACAACATCCCATCAGGCTTATATTGTTGACGGTGCATGTTTAATTTGAAAAGCCCTCAGCTAACGCTGAGCACTTGACTGTTGCAATGGCAAAGTGCTGTTTATTTGCAGTTTCCACTACTCTACAAGTGCCACGGCAAACAAAGCTTCATACAGCCGTAATGGAGGGGTCGCATAAAGTTCACTGAAAGGAGCAGCAACCTGAACGCGAACGAACTGAATCAGGAGCAGTGCCAGCACCACCAGTCATTAATTTCTATTATTTTTGTTATTTCGCTTGGCTTGCGTGCGGTGATGTTGTCTATGCATCTCTAACTCGTAGTTTTTTGTATGCTTATTCGTTTTAGCATCGCTATACACAACATCATCGCAGTCATCCATATAGTGTCATCATTTGGATTACTCCTCCATTCATCGAAGCGGCTTAAAAGCAATTTGTCACACACTCCATCATCATCACTGTCATTGTTTGCAGTTCGGCAGCTGAGCAGCGTCTGTCTGACGCATCAGAATGGTCGCCTACAATGCTTTTGGATTTGGGGGACAGGCGCCTCCGTCGATTTTGGCCCCATTATCGCCGACTCTTATGAAAACCACTACTACCACGACCACAACCACTACGACAACAACAACAACAGCGGCCACAACACAAGCCGTCCTAGTCCTGCTAGAGAACTTCACGACACTTGTGTTCGAAGACATTGTTCAGGCCAATCATTCAAATGCTACGTACGTCGAAGAGCGTGGCCTCCGCTACACGATACCGCAAATGGTTGTCCTGGCGATCATTGCGGCCATCTTGAGCATCCTCACAGTGGCGGGCAATGTGATGGTCATGATCTCGTTTAAAATCGACAAGCAATTGCAGACCATCAGTAACTATTTTCTATTCTCATTGGCCATCGCGGATTTTGCGATTGGCCTCATTTCGATGCCGTTATTCTCAGTATCGACCATACTTGGATATTGGCCACTTGGGCCGCACATCTGTGACACCTGGCTAGCGCTGGACTATTTAGCATCCAATGCGTCGGTGCTTAACTTGCTAATTATAAGTTTTGATAGATATTTTAGTGTAACAAGACCATTAACATATCGTGCCAAGCGTACAACAAGTCGTGCGGCCGTCATGATTAGCGCCGCATGGGGCATTAGTCTCTTGCTCTGGCCACCGTGGATCTACAGTTGGCCCTATATCGAGGGCAAGCGCACCGTCCCCCAGGACGAATGCTACATTCAGTTTATCGAAACCAATCAGTACATCACATTTGGAACTGCCCTGGCGGCGTTCTATTTTCCCGTGACGATAATGTGTTTCCTGTACTATCGCATCTGGCGGGAGACAAAGAAACGGCAGAAGGATCTGCCCAATCTGCAGGCGGGCAAGAAGGACTCATCGAAGCGGTCAAATTCAAGGTAAGTACTTTTTCTTGTGTTCTCCTGGTAACAGGTTTGCTCCACCCAGAGAGACAGAGTTCAAGAGTCGCAAGGTCACAACGGGCACGGTAAAGTTTTTTTTTCCAGTTTATAGTCCCGTGAATGTTGCTAATTATTTTTTTTTATTTTCGAGGAGTTTGTTTCAAAAACTTTTCGTCAGATATTTATTTCAGTTATTTCACGATGGAGCTCGGTAACAAATGTGTATAATGTATTCGACAAATCGTGGTGCAATTCCAACATCGATTGGCAGTGGCTGCTGGAATTCATTAGCTTTCCGGGGAATTACGCAATTGAAAAATAAATAACATTCCATTACGGGAAGTTCATTATCAGTAACAACTAGGAATTCGAATACTGCCTCTGCCTTCGGTTCAGCTCCATTCCTGTCGTCAATCATTATTAAAGAAGGGAATTTACTGAAGAACGGATAACCTTGATTTAGCACTGGATAATAGGATTAGGAGTACCACACTAGGATGTGCAGCCACCACATCGGAGGAGCTTAACGACCGATGGACAGGACAGTGACGGCCAACGGTATACACACTCTTTCTCGTATACTTGTGGCATTTGAAAGATGGAAACTAGACTCTGAGAAGGGTCTGAGAAGGGTCAGCAGCAGCTATGGATACAGACAATTGCTTTAATCTCCACTATGCCAGCGTTATTTCCTTTTTTTCATCATTTCCTCGTTTGTGTGCGTGAATGATACCGAGAAGGAGACTTATTTAATTTCGCAAGATTAAGGTGGAGGCAATTGCAAACGGTCTCCAGTGTGTCATGCTTCACTGTGAACTGACAGAGGGAGAGGGAGACAAAAGGGAAAACATCAAATTACACCATTTCACCACCCACACTGCGAGCGCCTCAAACTTTTGAGTGGACCCTGACGTAAATGGGCG
Source organism: Eristalis pertinax (assembly GCA_907269125.1). Lineage (NCBI taxonomy): Eukaryota > Metazoa > Arthropoda > Insecta > Diptera > Syrphidae > Eristalis > Eristalis pertinax. Next base: position 11,181,535 of record OU026146.1, on the reverse strand, counting down.
CGTGTGCTTCCACACCGGAAAGTGAAGCACAATGAAGAAAACGACTACAACAAGAAACGGGGCACCAACAAAAAAGGACATGAGAGAAAAAATTAAAAGCAAAAGAAAGGAAAGGAATGTTCCATCTGACAGCATCCCTGTCAAGCTCTCCCCAATACGCGCCCGTTGTCTTCTGTCTTCTGTCATGACGCTTTTCTTTCGGTGAAGTTAATAACACAAACAGTATTTACCTGTTTATCTGATACGTATTCCCATTCCCCACTGTCACGACTGGGTATGGGTGTGTGTGTACCGCTCGCACAATGCAACAGGATATGTTCCTTTTAACAGACACCAGAGCAGCAGCAGCAGGATGGCTGTGTTTCCGTGTTCAGTATCAGATTTCGAGCTGATGCTGCTGCTTTTGCTGACCTACATGCGTACACACCCGTGTTCGTCGGGTCCTCCACGTTGGCCGTCAAAGTTGCCTCCAGGTAACTCTGGATCGTATACACATCACACAATCGATGCTTGTCGGAGCTGTGTGGAGCACTCGTGTCGAGAGTTGAGATGATAAAAGCACATAAAGGAGGAAATAAGCGCGACGGGGGGGACTGTGTCGGATTCATTATGCCCGTCCGAGAGGAGTGCTTTATGCTTTTTTGGTCATTGTTTCGGTTTCGAAACGGAACTAGGATGCCTCTATGCCTACCACATGTTATCTATCTTCTTCTTCTCCCTCTCCTTTTTGTTTGGTGTGTGTGTGTGTGTCGCACATGGCGCCCAAGGGTGAATCATGAATTATAGTGTTCGGAGTAGAATTTGTTCAGCAAAGTATCTCTTCTGGATTAAGTAATAACCCTTAGGTTCAGAGAAGGGTCCTTCCCTACACTCTGAGGTCGTTGGAAGAGGAAGAATGGATGTGCTTTCCTACCCGCTGAATGGATTCTAGTGAGAGGCCAAATTTCATTTATTAATGAAACTTGTTGGAAGATTAGTAGCAACAGAAGAAGATGAATGAAAACCACCTCGAGGTGCAAACGGGATAAAAGAAACATTTGATTGCTAGCGATTCAACTGAAAATGAATACCGAATGCTGTGGTATCATTTATCCTTCGTGGGAGATTTCTCTCGTGTTGAAATCTAAGGCACTCAGGGAGGAACGTGGGTTATTGTGAACAAACTACTCCTAACTCTAATCCATCGCATATACGGGCCTGTTAACGTCGATCGCAAGATCACCAACTTGGTTCAGCTAAGACTACCATCGAATTTGAGTTGTCTCGTTCGAGGAGAGGAAGGCCGAATGTCCAGTGATTGATCGAACCTACGACTAAGTGATCGCGGAGTGATAGAAATTGAAAACTTTTTCTTTGCAATCCTGTTGTGGTACAAAATGACACAGGATCACATTTTTTCAAAACAGCTGCTATTACGCAACAAATTCACCATCAACTCCGTGCATGGTTAGAGCCTAGACTAAGTGGCATCACAAAAGACGAGGATTCACATCCCACACCCAAGCCTATCAACCGACGAACCCACAAGTCTGTTACAAGGATCACATTTCTTCTGTTTCATCTTCATTCATCACGCATCCAGAAACAGGGACACAGACTGGCTCGACCCCACAGAAAAACAAGGACTTGCTAATGCCCTTGGTGTGCTCTCCGTGTTCGGTTGTCGTAATTAGTTGTAATATCAGAAATTCAATGTCAGGTATGACCGTCAATTTTAATCGAACATTAATGCAAATTACTACGAAGTGTGTCCTTTCCTTTCAAGAAAGATGTCACACACACCATCCCCTCGTCGATGTCTCTTTACAATCTTCGCCCGATGGGTTGATGCGGTAAGTAATGGCGTATTATCCATAATAGAAGGTCGTTCTATCTATTTCGCACAAGTAGCTGTCTATACAATGCCGCTGCTGCTGCTGATGAGGAGGAGATGGGATAAGTAGACATGTGGGGACATTCCCTTTGTTTTTCGGTTTTCTTTGTTCGCAGATAATGTTAATGTTGGATGTTGAGCCGCTCCTACATTCATAAATCTTTCCCTCAAATTCACCTCTTTCTCTCTCGACGGCGACAACGACACACGGGCGGCCCACTGTTTAAAGAGTGTGTGTGTGATTTTGAAGGACACCTTCGAAGGCACTCCTTAGGCCACCACCGACCACGGTCATCCTAAATGATTCATATTTTTCGAGAATTTAATAAAATTAAGACATTATTGCCGTTAGGCTTGTGCTTGGCACGAATCCAGACGTGGATGTCAATTAGGACATAAAAAAAAACCGAGTTGGAACATACCTTTCATGGGAAGGACGACCTCGTCCAATGCGAGGCAAAACAAAAAAAAATACTCCCAGTCTAGGACAATTCCATAAATCCCTCCCCCAATGCACGGCAAATTCCTCTTTAGCTTGAATAAGAAGGAAGGAATTTTAAACCCCCGAGCAGAGTGAACGGGCAAACGAGCAAACGAACGAGGAAGTGATGAACTTCAAATGGGAAATTAATCCCTGCGATACAGGAGAGACGGAGATGAACTATCCCCGGATGAGTGAATGTGATCTCGCCGTAATGGAAAAATATCTCGAATACATCTCGCAGTGTGGATGGCGGTCGTGTCGGAAGTAAGGAATTTTATTGAACACGCTGACATTGGAAGCAATTGCAGTATGAATTTAATTCGATATCGCGTCTCTCTGGGAGGGAAAGGGGCTGAGAACATTGAATTTAAGATATATTCTTTTTTCGTATGAACATTTGTGTGTACTTTGCAGTGATGAAAATACCGCGGTTAACCATGCTGGCATGATGTCCATTTCACACGTTGGCGGCAATGACCACGACAACTGGCGACGCCCGAGATCTGAGTCATCAGCCGATGCCGAAAGCGTTTACATGACAAATGCCGTGCTATCCGATGCAAGCTATCATGGCATTCATTCGCGGCGATCGAGTGTAAGTACCCCATCGCAGTGGCCAGACAACTAACGTTTTTTGAAACCATTCCCATTTGGCGGGGACCTCTTGGGTGGCTGCCAAATGGAATAATGACAATCGCTAGTTGATTGTCCCGTAAAACGTTGTGTCTTGTGTGTCGGTCGATTGTCGGACACTACCGCTGTCCAATGATTCTCATTTTGCATTCGTTTTTTTTTCTTTTTTTTTGTTACAGATAAAGAGCGGCGGCAATATGAAAAAGTCAAGTAAATGCTTTGGCGGCATCAAGGAATGGTGTATCGCGTGGTGGCACTCCGGCCGCGAGGATTCTGATGATTTTGTCTACGAACATGAGGATCCCTCTGATTTAGGGTATGCAACACCTGTAACCATAGAAACTCCTTTACAAAGCTCCGTATCCAGGTAGTAAAAGCCAAAATAAACAAATTATCTGTTTTATACTTGCATAAATATTTTTTTCCGAACAAAAAAAAAAAAAATTAAAAGTTAAACAAATGAAACGTAAATTGTAGCGCGATCGCCTTGATTCGTTTTGTCGTGTCGTGTAAACTGGTTGACTTGATGAGGATGATGTTATTGTTCGTGTCTAAGGAATGAACTAATTTTTTAGTTCGGAATTTTTTATTTTATTTTCTTTTTTATTTAACTTGTTCTCAAGCACTTTGCACTGAATTTATTGCACAATGCACATACGAAAAAATTGTGGAATTTTGAAGTTTAATGCAGCAAAATTCCATACAACCGCACGATTGGTATTTTTTTCTTTTTTTTGTTTGTTTTCATTTCTACATGTTGCCAGTTGAGAAAATAAAAATAAACAATTATGTTGTGTTTTGGCTTGAAACTGCTGTTTAGTGTTAGACTTGAACGTGTTTGAACGTCTTCTCTTGCAAAATTAAGATCGACATCGCTCGGAATACAAACATCATTCAAAAATCATATTTTTTTTTTGCTTTGTCTCTCTCTCTTTTTCTCTCCCTCTGTCTCAAAAAATAGATGCACATCGATGAATGTCATTCGAGATCCATACGGTACGGTGCGACCACCCAGTATGATATTACCCGACGTTTCACCGACCCCCCTACGACCACCGCTAACGCCTCTCTCGCAACTCCAAGAAATCTCGGGACCACGCGACTCACGCTCTCTACCGAATAGCAATCGACTTGGCTCCAGATCTGTCAGCCAAGATTCCGTTTACACAATACTTATTCGCTTGCCTTCGGATGGGGCCAAGGCGGGCGACGAGCATGCCCCATCTATCAAAATGATCCAGGATGACGTTCCTTTACCAGTAATGTCGGTACCACCGAGACGGCAGCTGCCATCACGTGATTCCGAGTATAGTCTGCCGGTGGTGCGACGCATGTCACATGCCGCCCCAGACATTCGAATACCGTTGAATGCGAAAATTATCCCAAAACCCTTGGGCAAAGCGCACACACCACTGACCGCACGACAAGCGAAAAAGAAAAAAAAATCCCAAGAAAAGCGTCAGGAGTCAAAAGCCGCGAAAACACTGTCAGCCATACTTTTGAGTTTCATCATCACCTGGACACCATACAACATTCTGGTGCTGATCAAGCCGCTAACCACCTGTTCCGATTGCATACCCGACGAGCTTTGGGATTTCTTCTATGCCCTGTGCTACATCAACTCAACCATAAATCCGGTGTGCTACGCCCTCTGCAATGCCTCCTTCCGGCGGACCTACATTCGAATCCTGACATGCAAATGGCACACGAGAAACCGTGAGGCTATGGTGCGAGGTGTATACAATTGATAGGGTTTCAGGTGCAGTGATTTGGTTGTGCTTTTCAATTGGACCAACAACGCGTGGGCATCTCTCACACTTCTCTTTCCCGACGAACATTTCAAATTCGACACACGCCACACATTCCTCGACGATTGAACGAGGACTAGGACGAGATTTGTTCTCTTGTTAGAGCAGCTGTTCTCTGCTCACTGCTGGCGGTCAGTTTTGGTCATGAATTGATTTCCATGTAATTTATTTTCATTCCTCTGCCACCACCATTGGTCTAGCAATTTATTTAAATTTCCGTCCGGGATGTTCGAACGGCTCCCACATCACACCCCTAACCCCGCCCATCACTCACGACACCCAAAACTTTTGCTTCGCCTGGACCAATAAATGCGGGTATTTGCGTGTGTGTGTGTGTGTTGAAACACTGAAAAGAGAGCTCGTGATTCTTTTTTTTTTTTGGTATGCGTGGGTTTTTGCAAACTTTGTCACACTCACGCGTGATAGACGACTAAATGAAGCTGCTAAATACATTCGAGTGAACTTTACACGCTTGAAGCGGATGCTATAAAGCCGGTTCTCGTGCCGAGCACTCTACAAATAAGATACATAAGCTTATGCCGAAAAACAAAAAAAAAACAAAAAGCACATAAATCTACTAGTCTTAAGTAAGTGTCTAGAAAATACAAAATAAATCAATTTTAAACAAAAAAAAAAACAAGCTATAATCAGAAGGAGATATACAAAAAGAAAATACCTAATTAAGTGCAATCAAAATCAAAAGAAAGCTAGTAGATATTACGAAGCAAAAGGAAAACAAAATACAAAATGATGAGCCACATACAGTATCGTTCTCTTAAACAAAAAAAAAACACCTGGAATTGATTAAAACACACAAGCTGAAAACAGAAATAAGAGAGTAAAGATATTTAACTTCTACCTCTCATGCCTCTTGATTTCATCCGATAGGGTTTTTTATGCGAGCTGTTGCGAACAGCTGAAACGCTTCACCCACCGGGGAAGTGGATCAGTGGATTTAGTAAAAGTATAAAGAAATATAATGGCATTCCACTACTCTCTTATTTTCGTGAACGTGGATAAGGGGGATACCTGGCCGTAGTTGGATATCTCCTTATTCTCTTATTTCTGCCTGAAACAATACAAGAAAAAAAAACAAAAGAAACATTTTTTGTCATTTTTGTGTTTAAATTACAACATCGAACATATGAAAAAAAAGAAAAAACTCCCACTCACACATTCACTGAAAAAACCATACCAATCCATGCCCGAAATTCGCAGTCTTAGGTTTTTTTTTTATAGTCTAGCGAGGGTTTGTTTTGTCCTTTTATTTTTAGTTCGATTGTATATTTTTTGGACCACAGATTTGTACACTAAGATATCGTATTTATTGTATTTAAACAAGAGAAATTAAAACAAAAGGAGAGCTTTAATTAATTTTAAAAGAGTCTATTTAAGAGTAATTCTAGTGAATTTTAAATTTTAAGGTCATGTGAGTATACATTAAGTTACGTATAGTTGATTCGTATAAGTATGTACTTTTGTCTATTTTCTTAGAAAAATCCCCATTCCCCTTCCCCACAACTACACTAGATTTTTGGTTTTTTTTTGCTACTTTTTGTGTGTATTTTCTAACATGTGTAGTTTGATTTTGAAAGGATTGTAAATATGTATGTGGTAATTAATTCAATTGCTCCCAATAGACTTCTACCGACTTCTCTCTTTTATGTGATGATTCCAACCAAAGAAAAAAATAGGACAAAAGAAGAAAGAATAAAAAAAAACGAAATATAATGCGCACACTAAAGTTATAGTGAAACTTTAAACAAATGCATACATACATACTACCTAAACATACCTATAACTAGATGAAGAAAAAAAAACAACAAAGAAAACTAGGTTTTTTTTTATAAAAAAATTAGTTTGTGGTTCAGTTTGAGGGGCTAGTGGAAGAGAATACATTTCTATTCGTTGGATGGAACTGGGATTGGGAGGAATTTTGTTTTTTGTCATCATCTTCAAGATTGAAATATGTTCATATGTATTTAGAGAAATAGAATGCTCATTGTCGAGTCGAAGTCCTCCGAATTCATCGGAAATTTAAAACTTAACGAAATGTCGTTCACTTCAAGGATGATCGCACATATATACTGAACTTACATCCCCCATATCTATGGCTTGCAATCACTCAAGTCGCATCCGACTGTTGAATTTGAATACAGAATCTCGTATCACATTTTTGACAGAAGCTCAAAATGTCCATTCACCCAAGGCAGAGGGGACGATGCATTGTCAGCATACGAGCCTCACACAGATTTATATTCGACACGATGCATTAGACGACAGTTGTGTAGAAATAGGTGATATTTAAATCATTCGGTTTAGAGAATAAAAAAATAAGTGGGCTCCAGCGCTTGTTACGATGAAATATACAAGTAGACACTAGACATTTAGGATACAGAATAGGGGTGAATTTAGAAAAAGTGCCCGCGTCCCCGTGTCGTTCTGTGTTAATTATTAGAGCATTCGTGTTAGAAGATAGCCAAGTAAATGTTATATAACATATATCAGAATATGGTTGAATATATGATCAATGTCTTATATAAAGACTACTCAATTGAGCCGCGACGTAGTTGGTTGGCACTTTCACAACTCAGGGCTCCGCTTCTTTCGAATCACTGACGACGCTCCAAGAATAAATCTGTGTAGAAAAGGATCCCTTAATCATTGTCGTTCGGCACAAAACTACACATTGTTAGACCTTGTTAGCCCAAATCCTCCACGGACTGTAATGAAGAACAAGTAGTTCTTGTCATATGTCCCTGATATGGAAGCGTTAGATAATCGCCACGAAACTTAACTTATCATATACTATAACTCAAGCCTACTGGTTGAGCATAGGCTCTTGAGTCACCATTCTAGTGGCCGTCTCAGTTTTAACAGATTATTTAGTCTTCACACATGACTCAACCGTCAGTGATTGCTTAGCTCCTATGGATATGTATATGCTTAAACTGCAATGACTTAGCAGTGGGCTTAGCTGTAGAACATCTTCTTTACATTCTAGGACCTCACTTCTTCAAGTTATTAAGTGATGTCGCTGTAGTGAAGTTAGATCCGAACAACTCTATGTAAAGCTCAGCTGCAACCACACAAATGTTTGTTTTCTGAAAATACTCTTGTCAATTCCTTCACAAGACAGTGCCAGTCCTCGGAAGCAAGTCTTGAAGTCCCCTTCCTAAAATGAGATACAGTTTCTACACTTAACTTAACTCACCTTCAGAGATTGAGCTTAGTTTCTGCACGACGATGAGAAATAGTCCCCTGAAAAGCTTGAGAGGACGAAGTCACATTACTAAGTAGACGACTCAAGTAAGCCACCAATGTAGAGACGGATACCGAAGCAAATTCACAAGGCAAGTTGATGTGAAAAAAGCTTGCGTCAGGATTCCATGAAGGGCAGCAGATGTGAAGCAAAGTTCTTGTGATTCAATCAAGAAGAAACCAAGTTGATGCAGACGTTCTTCGAGCCTATTTGTATTTGATTTCCACGAACGTGTGTAAATTGCGAATTGTAATCTGCGATTAAATCCTGACCGAAGGATGATATTTAACGTTTTCAAACACTATATGTGTTAAAACCTTTCCTTTGAAAACCGCTGGATGGCACAGTTGGTCGAGTGCCTGGCCTTGGTTAGAGGTGCGCCCCTGTTCGAATCCCAGTAAAATCAAATTTTATACGCATTATCCGGTTTTTAAATCTGGTCCAGTCCAGTGACGTGCCGTGGTGCTTGCACAGTAAGGTGTTCACTAACTGCTACTTCAGATTTTGTCTTTTGGTTACGATCTAGGATCACCGAGGACCTGATTAGACTCTTAGAAATGAAAAACGACATTTTCGCTTATAAAACCAGATCAAAAATGAATATATAAGCTCTCTTTACTACCCCTTTCTTTGAGTATGTGCCCCTATACGCATCATGGTATGTATGTGGTACGGACAATGAATCCGCTCCTCAGCAAGCGAAATAAAAATTAACAAGAATTCTCAACGTACTGCTTCTGCCCTATAAACAACGAGAACAACCGAGTGCGGAATGAACGACGGTGCACTGAATGTTGTTGAACACCTAACCGCACAGATTTGTATTCAGCAATTTTGTTTTATTTTTCTGTCTGAATTTGTTTGATATGTGGATTTGCTTTTCTTCTCTGCGCTGATATGGATAGAATAGATTATGTCACACGCCTGTGGACATGCCTATAAACTGCCTAATACAAGCCTAAGGCTGGCAACGAATGTATTAAGAGCAGGAAGCAGAATAACATCTAAGTATCTCCGACACGATGATTTCTAGAGCAGACCTTTTGTGGACTCAGCTGTACAACTGCCACATGTGTTCGCATACATCCTTCACTGAAATTATTCAATTAACCACAAGAAAATTTATCAGTTTGATAACCACACTCATTAGGTATCCATTACGTGCACGCTTGAGATGCAAATTACACCCCATCGCCTAACCATCACAGAAAATCGCTTGACTGCGACCTCGGGGCCCAGCCTAACATCCAACTGACTAGATATGTACGACTTTCCCGACCCTCTTTACAAGTTAGTTAGATCAGTATATACACACATATATGTATATAATTTTTTTATACAAGAAATTCAAGTGAATCCACAAAGCAACAAAAAAAAAACAACCAAGGTAACCACCAACGCAAAGTAGATAGATAGACAAAAACAAAAGAAAAGAAACATTAAAACGAGAATATTATAGAATTTAGATAAAATTCATTATATAAATGTTTAAAGGCAAAAAAGTAATGAAAATCTATATAAGTCATATGTCATACAAGAAAACCCAAATCCCTATAAAATATGAATTCATAGAGCAATCTAAATAAAATTAAAAAAAATATATATATGAATATATGAAATACATATAGAAGATAGATAAAAACAAATTCTCATCCGATTTAATCCACACATGCATGTACATACTATACTCTACAACTACTACTTTGATGACCCGTCAATGTTTTTGAACAAAATAAAAAAAATAAAAATAAAATTTATGAAATCATTCGTTTTTTACATAACAAATAGCAGGTATTTACATAAGATACACACAAATATACGGGTATGCAAAGCGAAAAACAGCTGCAACATAAAAGAAAAGAGAAAACTATATACCTTGAAGAAAAATTATAAAATATAAAAAAATAACACAGAAATAAAATTATATGTATGTGGAGATATTTGTAAATGTACATACAGTATATGGACATGTGTGCATGTAGTTTATAGGATGGTAAACAGAACAAAAGTCAAAGGAAAAATATATATGTATGTTTAATAAAAAAAAATAAGTTAGTTTTCTTTCTTTTTTTTAAAATTTTACTCAGAATTTTAGGTTTGTAAGCAAGTCGGAAGAAGAGGTAAGCACTTGGAAGTCGAAGAGGAATAGAAGGTGAGTCTTCAACTAGCTACAATGGCCTGTAGAGCACACAGAAGAAAGCAAAGCATATTTAGCATATTTTCTGCCCGTTCAGGTATAGCAAAGTCATTACGGGGGCATAATGATTCTGCAGGAAGGCAAAACAGTCCTCAATACAGCAGAAGGACCATTTATTTGTGGGCATACCCGCACCTGGCTTGATCCAGGCAATAGCAGGTCGGCAAAGGATGCCCGTCACTGGCTGGAGCTAGGCAATGGGCGATAGGCAATGTATATCCGTCATTGACTTAAGCTAGGCAATGTGCGCTAGGCAACGGATACCTATCACTGTCTTGAGCTAGGTAGTGAAAGTTACAAAAGGTATTTTTCGACAAATTGAAGTCATCTCCGATGAGACGACACCATCACAGCACAAGCAAGTTTTCTAAACTCCACACGGAGCAATTTTGCTAATCCAGCGGAACTTTATTCAGAAACCAAAGTCGTTATTTTGATACCAAACGACAGTAAAATGTGTTTGAAAAAATAATCCTACCAACGGTTTTTCTTTTTTTTTATTTCATTTTTTTTATAATTCATAACAATCTTATATACTAGACAAAAATGCTTAAAAATAGCTGGGACAAACAGTGATATTATATTTTAACTAACTGGCCCTCGGCGGGCACTTTAAGCTAAACTTAATCTTAAAATATATTTCGACTTAACCTAACAAATATTAATTATAATATTTAAAAGATATTGAAAAAAACTTATTAACCGAACATTTGTGTGAAAATTATACTAACTTAAATTCTACCTTAAAATAAAATTAAAACTAAATAAAACTTAACTAGACTTATAAACTAACTTATTACCTACACATATATATACATACGTATTGTATAAAAACCTATACAAAATCATGTACATATATGCATCTATATACAGTGGTATATATGTCCCTATAACCATGTATACGACATTTTTTTTGTAAACTTACTCTACCTTAAACTACCCTAAGCTATGTATGTAGGTCGGCCGTAGGTTGCGGCAGATAGATTTCATCCAATCCGCTGCAAGACAGAGACCGACTGCCTCCCATAAGGGGATCTGTACTACAATGTCTCTACCCCGGGTCTAAAGGGTTCGACGAGGGATTTCCCTCACTCCCTAACCACCAGAATTTTTGATGTTGCAATCCAACATCCCGAAAATCTCGCCTTGATACCGCCGTACTGAAGCGGAGGAGACCCTCCAGCTCGTCTTGCGACGGAACGGTCGTGGTTGAGTCGCCCATCCACAGTTGAACGGTTCAACTGTTCAGGACTTCCAGTCATCGCAACTTCTCATGAATGAGTCGAAGTCACCCTGCGCGAGAGTAGTGATGTCGTCGATATTTTTACCTGATCTCGAATACCTTGCTGATGTTTGGAAGGAGGCTAATTGACCGGAGGTTGCACGGATTCGAAGAATCTTTCCCTCGCTTGGATATGGGTTGCACAATCGCAGTTTTCCAATACTCCGGATAATGTGCATTATTCAGAGCATTGTAAAACAGGATAGTGTACATATTAACCACATCTAGGCGGAGATGTGTTAGCACAATGTTCGAGATCCCGTCGATTCCAACTGACTTTTTCTTCTTCAGTGATTCGAAGACCGCTGTGAGCTCTGTCTTCGCTATGAATGGGGGATGAACCCCTTCGTCCCCACCACATCTAGGCGGAGATGTTTTAGCACAACGTTCGAGATCCCGTCGATTCCAACTGAGTTTTTCTTCTTAAGTGATTCGAAGACCGCTTGGAGCTCTGTCTTCGATATGAACGGGGGATGAACCCCTTCGTCGGCGATGACATTATCTGCTATGTTATCTTCATTGAACAGGACAAAGCCGATGTTCTCAGATCACCATTGTCTTCTCGAAGTTGCGAGTTGCTAAATTGTTCGCGATTCGTGTACGCGAGGTCGTGGTTCGGGCGAACACTCACATTCACCTTATACACTTCCTGAAAGACCGCGCCTAGTACCTTAATTTTTTCTTGCGGGTCTTCGACCACATAGAAGTTATCGTCGAGTACCGCGTTATCCGTATCAATACCTGCTGTAGTCAGTATTTGTTCGTTGTCCGTCGTTCTGGAGAGCTTAAGACACGGAAGATCGTTACGCTTACTGCGAAAGAAGAAGAGTTTATTTGCGGGAACATGCTCGGATTAGTGTGCGATTTCAGCGATTTCAGCGATATCAGTGTCCTAATTTCCTCATCTCGTCTGTCAGTAAACCGTCTATACAAGGTTTTTAACCTTGACAGCTGTCTACTTTTTTGTTGGTGGAGTGCGTCCATTGTCGCATTGCCGTACAAGTTTTCGTTGTTTGTGCGTGTATACCGTGGTATCGTACTGTCCATTGTTCGTTTTATTGTCTCATCCTCTCATCATGACATAAGATACATGTCAATTTCCCCGTTTGACAAGTTTCTATTGGACGGTATGTGGAGCGCATTCGAGGAGATTGCTTTAGTCATTTGTCTGGAGAAGCGTGTCCTATTGTAATTGTAGCGATACTTTTGAACAAACTCTCCTAATTCCGCAATATCGTTGGGGATCTTGATATCGGCACTGAGTCCGCAATGGTCACTGAGATACACGAAAGTGTTCAAACAGTTTACCGTTTGTGAGTTTGTGAGTTTGTGTCTGTCAGCTGCAGTCTTGCGTCAAACAGCAGTAGATCCAGATAAGAGCCGCTTCTGGGGAAGGACGAGATCTCTGTTGCTTTCAAATCGAGTCTGTACTCGACACTGTGCAAGCAATACCAGCTGTAAAGCTGGTCCCCTCTACTATTGGAAACTATGTTTCCCCAATATCTGTAACGGGCATTTAAGTCCCCGGCCAAAATGAAATAGTTCTCCTCCGAGTCCAGTCTTAGACATCGAAAGAGTGAATCGAGCTCTGATATAGTCGTTCTGGAACTAGGGGAGCCGGAAGAGTAGACCGACACCGCATACAGCTTTTTTCCACTGCGGAGATGCAGACCTCCATCTCCTGAAACTGTCGAACTTCACTACTATACACTAAAATGTGTTTAAAGTTACTTTTAATTAAGATCGCAACACCGCCTCCACCACTGGAGTTGGGCCGGTCTCTTCTAATAACATTATAATTACTGTGCTCCAATGTGCCTCTCTGGGTTAGCTTGGTTTCGCTAATCAGAAATAGCTCTGGGCTTTGATCGTCCAACAATCTATAGAGCTCGTTTTTTCGTGGGATCCCTACCAATGAATTTGCATTCACTGCGCCAGAATTTGGCTTACCTGCTCCTCTAACCGATCCATACGCCTTTCAATGGAGGATTGCCAATCGGGCGTTTGATCGTGTGCCCTTGGCACTGAGACTTGCGATCAGAAATAAGAGAGCAAGGAGATATCCAACTTCGGCGAGAATTTCCTATAGTCCACACCGGAGAGAAATGTGAGAATAGTGGAACTCCCTTGTGTATCATACACACTCTTACAAAAACCATGGATCCACCACAATATGGCGGCCGATTCGTGGATTTTGTGGGATAATGGCGGCAGATTCGTGGATTTTGTGGGAAATTGTCGGAGTGTGTTCAAAAGTTGACTCATATTTTTAAGAGCACATATAATTCTTGGATGAATAAAATTGTAATGCTATTTAAATAATGCATGTAAAGGAATATTTTGAATCAATTTAATTCTTCAAAATAATATATAGGGGATCAGTTTGCAGTTGTATATCATTCATGAATTGTGAAAACTCATGAATTTAAATTTCATAATTGTCCAGAAATGGGAGTATAATAAATCTGCTTCATGAACATACGCTTTGTTCGTTTGCTTACCCCTCCTTTCTGTGTTGAAAATTTAACACCAAAATTTGAAAAAAGTTCAGTAACGAGCGAATTTTTAAATAAGAACTCTAATTCACCCCAATGCTACGGTTGGGGAAGGGTATCAGCTGTTTACCAGCAGTTCACAAGAGCTCACACATATTCACCGACAGGGGAGAAAAAGTGTATAAAAAACGCTGTCAGATGAAATCAAGGGGCAAGAGAGGTAGAAGTTGGATATCTCCTTGCTCTCTTATTTCTGCTTGCGATGCTACCTTCGGTAGTTGCTGCTTTTCCGTACTTTCCGTACGATGGCCAGAGAAAAATAAAATATCAGTTGCATTACGTGAAGCTAAGTTTGAATCTTATATGACCTTAGGAAATGGTAGTAATTATCGTTTTGTCTCAATGCATTTCCGTTTTTTTTGTACATTGCGACCTTACATAGACTTTTAAACATGTCCCCAAGTGTCTTCATCGAGAAAAGGGGCTTAAAATATTCTCCTGCGTTGTCTATCAGAATCCAGTTTCAGTTTTTGCCTAGCTGCCCATCCCATACGCTTTTCGTTTTTAACATACTTGATTGGTGCTCGTGCAAAGAAGTTTTCTATCTCTATTCCACATGTGGAGTAAAATTTTTGTTTGATAGTTATTATTAAGTTGTTAGACTTTATTATTCCAACATTATAAAAAGAGTAATTCTTTTAGCAGTCCTAAAGTGGTGCTCAAAAAATTAAGCCATTACCACATCCAGCGTTGAATTTTTTGTTTTCATTATTTGGGCAATTTTTACTGTAGGATCCGTTATTGGAACAATAGCAACAATAAAATGATAATTGCTAAAATGAGTTGCATTTCCAAGAACTGTGCTTATTATCCGTGTCTCCTTGTATTTTTTTTTTTTTTATTTCATTTTTGTTTATTAATTCAGGATAAGCTTACATACTAGACAAAAATGCTTAAAGCTAGTTGGACGAACAATTTTACTATATCTAACTTACTGGCCCTAGGCGGGCGTTCTAAGCTAAATTAAATCTTAAATTATGTCTTTCGACCTAAACTAACAATAATTAAATTAGATACTAATATTTAAGGGAACAATTGTATATAATGAAAAATTGAAAAACATAATGACTTAACATTTTATTTAAAAATTACAAACTAACTTACATTCTACCATAAAATAAACTTAAACAAATCTACTTATATATGCACATAAATTTATATATACCTATATCCTATACACATATGTATACGCATATATCCCTATATACACATTATAATGCATAATATACATAAATGTATCTACTTGTATACATTAATACATAATTTGTCAAATTTTTATTTTTTTTTATTTGCATTTATATACAACTTAAAATACCTTACAACTACCCTAAGATATGGAAGTCGGCCATAGGTTGCAGCTGATGGATTTCCATAATCCACTGCAAGACAGTGACCGACTGCGTCCCATAAGGGGATATGCACTACCCTTTCTACTCAGGGTCTAAAGGGTTCGACGCTGGAGTTCCCACGCTCCCCAGCCACCAGAACTTTCGCACATCCCGACTCGATACCGCTGTACTGAACCGGAGGAGACCCTTCTCAGCTCGTTGTGCGACGGAACGGTCGTGGTTGAGTCGCCCATCCACAGTTGAACGGGCGATGTGAAAGATGAGCGGTACCGTATTTATGTCTTGTAACAGACCGTACATGTCTAAATGGAGAAAAGCTTCTGGGGGGACGAAGACACTGTGACGTACCCGTTCGTGATGTTGTGCATTGGGGTAGTATGCCCCCGAGATCAGGTTATTGGCCGAGTTCATCGCTCTAGCAGTGTGGCCTCGAATCAATTTCAACAGGAAATTGTCCACTCGTATCAGGTTCGCCCCGTTGTATAATACCTCATTGGAGTAGAATTTTTTGTACTGGGACTCTGGTGTTCTGTAAAGGCGAAGGCAAGCCCTAAGACAAGCCCTCTCAAACACCCGAATCTTTTCCATCTAGCTTGCACTCACGTTGAACCACACGGGACAGCCATAGGTGAGCCTTGGCCGGATGAGGGCCATGTAGTAGATTACCTTCACCCTCGCATCGAGTTGGCTGTTGTAGAACAGTCTCTTTGTAAGAGCGAAAGCGCCTCGGGCTCGGGCTGGAGCAGCATCTACATGTTTGTTAAAATATAGATATTGATCTAGCCAGATCCCTAGGTATCTGACTACAGTCATTTGCGCCAGTGGTTGCCCGTGACGCCCAACAATTGAGAACTTTCGCTAATTCTTTTTTGTATCCGCCGAAGCCTTATACAACGGGGTCCTGAACAGTAGGGTTTCCGACTTCTGAAAGTTGATATTCAACTTCCAGTCATCGCAACTTCTCATGAATCAGTCGAAGTCACCCTGCGCGAGAGTAGTGATGTCCTCGATCTTTTTACCTGTTCTGTCAAGAAAATGTTGAACAGGATCGGCGAATTAAAGGCACCCTGTTGGAGACCATTTTTTACTTCAAATATACCTGCAGAGGTCACATTGCCATTCTTGTGTTTTTCTGTTGTTATTATTTTAAAGGTTTCTTATTTTTTATTCTGAAAAGCTGTAATAGATTGCTAGATTCGCAAAATTGCCCACTCTGTGACGGTTCTAGGAGCCTCAATAATGACGACTATCTGTGACTATCTGAAAATTGGACCAGACCACGCAGACCACAGGCACAATTCTTCGCTTAGCGATGTAAAGCAGCACCAAGACATTGTGTCACTCAACAACTTCTCTCACCTCCTCTCATAATCCCTAAAGCACCTTCACTTTGCAGCTGCTATCGACGTCCATAAAATAAATCATCATTCCAACCTGAACCTCAACCACTTCTAATAAAAGCAGCACTGCTTGAAAATATCCTTGGACAATTACACCCCAAACAACAATTTTCCCACTCAGTTCCACTTACACGTTCCACAAATCGACCACACACCTGTCCCCCGGCCGCAAACACTCACTCGTACATTCACTCTTCAAAATCATAATCCATTCTCGGTCATTGTCCAGTGTGAGTAAAGAAGCTCTGAAGCGATAAGGGTTTTAAATTCGGATCACACTCAAGCATCTTAGTTTGGCTCGGACACGAGCAATTATCCTGATCAAATTAGAACACTGCCGGAATGCTTAAATTTCAGTCACACACACATAACAAAAAAAAATCACTCGCACACAATCGCTCACTTATCAAATCCTATTCAATTGAATTCATGTCACCCGCCTGATGTCCCACAGAAGGCATAAGAAGCGCCCAGTTTCATCAGAGAAGCGAGAATTCTTCGCCTCATTAGATCGAGAATTGATTGCATCCAGAGTATTAAGGGGGTGGTGTCCAAAAATAGACAGACTCACACAGACGCCAGCATGGAAGTAAGGAGTAAATATTTTCAATTTGAAGGGAGGATTAATTTAGAACATTTTACACACAATCCTCTACCACCTCTACTCGCACCGCAGAACGATGAACAATTTCCCACTCAGTCAATAATCAGCTTTGCTCACCAACCCCTGGCGTGACATTTCATCCCACCGCCGCGACGACACGAAACGAAGCTCCCGGCTAATCCTCCTCTACGGCCATAGCCACATTCACCGGACACACTACATGTATAAGAGCTGTCCCGAAACAGGCACGAAATGGCGAAATGCTGACTGCTGATGTTATCATAGTTGAAACTTATGGCAGGACGTAAATCAATAAGGAAAATATCACCTCACGATTCCTGGCTGCTTGCCGGCCTACCATCCATTCACCTATAAAGTATTTCTTCCCTTTGTGTGGATGGCCGCGCGGTTGTTCTCTTTTTTGTGTTTCTGTGTTTCTCCAACCCTTGTTAGATGGGCAATAACCTATCGCTCGCTGTGTTAACTTATGGGAGGCAGGCACGCCGTTGATGGGCTGGTTCGTTGTATGGATCACGTACGCGGGAAACACAAATTTGTGATTGGCTTTCGCACAAGTTTAGTGCGCTTTAGTGATGTTTTTCCTTTTGCCCCCCCCCCCCCTCCCACCATCGCTTGTGTGGTTATAGATTTTCACATTTTATAATAAATCAAATTACTCGCAGTGACTTCGTGTGTTCACGCCATCTGCAACAGTCAGAGGCAGGCAGTAAATCGAAGCACTAGCTCAGCCACGTTCATTATCTCTCCCTTTCATAACCCCAGTCAGCCCAGCCTGCCAATACCGCTCTGCGAAGCAACAAAATCCAAATAGAATGTGAAACGACGAAGCACCCATCGGAGAACGAGGAGCTGGAGTTAAAAGTTTATCTTTGCATGTAAGTGAATCAATATGTGTCGGTCGGGTAATGCAAATTAAATTACCCCTCTGATTGAGAGTACACCATCGACTTTGTATGTTTGCGGGGTGGATGTGGCATAAGGATAATTTCTTTGGATCATAAAAAAAAGGTCCCATTATCTTATACGAATAAAGCGTGCGGTGGGCCCTGTGTCTTTGGCAGATGATGGTGGTTGTTAACCAGATTTGAAATTTGTTTAAAAATTATGTTGCTGCACTTGAGGGGCGCCCAAGGAGTGGGCGGATGGAGCGAAGGCTGGGGGATGTATTTAATATTCATTCGACGGGGACGAGACCAGGAGAAGAATGACAAACGTGTGTAAATGAAGTTATCTAACATTTGCGGATAGATGGATGATGGGAATTCATGTTTCGATAATAATCTTTTTTGCATGAAAGGGGACATATGGACTTAGAAGGAACATCGTAGTTGGGCTTGAATGGAAGAATAGTCGACAGTGAGAGCTGCAGCAGATTGTCTGTAGGGACGCAATAAATATATATTTACAAATATAAAATATATCATCATCGCCCAAACGAAACTCTTGAAAGGCACCACGTTAAGCGGACTGTGGAACATGGTGGAGGTAGTTTGAGGGTTTTACTTGGTGGCACGTCGGTCCATTAGTGAAAATTTCAGGGACAACGCGAAAAGAAAATTATTAAGATATTTTGCAAACCAATTTGTTGAAAATTGCGCTTATCTTAAGGGTGAAATAATTTTCCAAAGGGACGGTGGCCCTAAGCACCCAGCCAATATTGTCAAGAGTTGGTTGAAAAACCAAAGATTTCAGACAATGAAATGGACAGCTCAAGCCGGACTTAAATCGGCTAGAAAACTTGTGGGCTATTGTGAAGATGGAAGGAAGATGAAGGAGTATGAAAGAGCACCGACAAATTTGGATGAGTTGTGGTTCCGAGTTCCGGCTGAAAGGTCTAAAATTCCCAACGAAATTATTCAGAATTTGGTGGAAAGCATGCCAAAACGAATGAATGGTGTCATAAAAAATAAAGGCTTATGGACCAAATATTAACTAAGTCTCTTAGAAGACCTTTTTAAAAGCGTGCAAAACTGGATACAAACGATGGGCTTGGTTTTTATTTTATTTTATTTTAGCCAAGTAATTGTCCGATATCTTTCATTTGTGACTTGCCCTGAAAATTTCAAACAAATCCGTCTTAAGGAACACACTTTATTGACGAAAAACCACAAAAACTGAATTTATGTATCCAGTTTTGCTCGCCACTGTACGTCCAATTATGATCAAATAATGATTTTCGAAGGAAAAATGTGTTTCTGATATTTTTTGATCAAATTAATTTGAATTGCTTGTCTCCTTATGACACATCCTTACGTTTCATACCGAGCGTCTCTAAAAATGATGAAAACAATCATTATCACAGCCAACCCCCAGTTTCACAATCCCTCAAGGACTGTTTACTTGAATGAGTTGAGTGAACACTCATTTCTCCCCCTCCAATAAACCCGCCATCAATTGCATGTTGCAACTGAGCAAAAATGAAAAATTCCCTGGAACCGACTTCAGTTGAAACAACATTTGCATTCGATTCTTTATGACCTTGCTGCAGGTCATGCGTCCTTCCATGAAGCCCACATAAGGATAAAATGTATTATATGTGAGCAAATATATTCATCCAAAGAAAAAACCTCGGATAAATGAAACAAGTAAATGGTCTGACTGGCCGAAGCCGCCGCGGCAAATTGGTGGACGTAAGCCACCGAAGGCAGAGTAATGCTCCCAGCGGCATACGAGTGTATACATGAAATTATTTGTCTATTATACACAGCACACAATTACAGTGGAACCAGGAGCACCGGCCCCGCACTCTCCCACGAGCTATTAGCATTTCCCGAAGAGAACACATCGCGCAACAGCAGGGGATAACTGGCATGCAGGCAGCAGGACATGCTACAACGATTGCTCCCCCATGTAATCGGCGCACAAGACATGAAAGGCTCCAAGGGTGTTGGTCACTACCCCTTTATGGTTCCAATTGATGGATTCAAATAAATATCAGTTTAGCGACCGTGGATGTGTATGTGTGTCGAAGGAGGGTGGTGCACAAATTTACTGATGGCTCGTTTTTTATTTATGATGTGTAGTGGTGGAATGCAAACACGGCCAAGTGAGTTCAGCTCCTTCCGTGCTTGTCGCCTCAGTCTGACGTTGTGACTATTCCCTTGCGTTTCACATTCTTTCGGCGGAAGAGCGGAAATTAAAAATCAAAACTCTGCACAGATCCAAAGTGTTGCGTCCTGTCAGTTAATCGTCATATCGCGAATACTTCACGTTTCCTCATCGGAGCAGCAGAAGGATTGAGATTTCCCTCGATTGGCAGTGGACCAGCTGTCGTCCCTCGTCATGAACGGATAATGTCATCGGCTTCGATAAACGACCGGATATCTGATTATAGTCTTTCAGCTCGCCGATTATATTCGTTCTGTTCAATCTGATGATGGGCTGTGCCTCGTCTCAGGGTGGCAATATACCGATGGGTTCTGGTTCGGATAAGTCAGCGGGTGATTCTAGCCCCACAGGAGCTTCCGCTAAGTACCGTAAATATCGATTTGTGTCAAGGAACAATGAAAATATGAAACTTATTTAACAATTTCTCTTTTATTGGTTTTCATCATTTCCATCCACTTCGGGACAATCGATTCTTTTATTCGCATCGCATCGCATTTGCTCCTTTTTGTCGTTTATCGTCATCACCATCATCATCATGGCTGTCGTTGTCGGTGCCCGTGCCGTTGCCGATGTCATTGTCGTTGTTGTCAATTGACATGGTATGTTGCGCGTCGTGTCATTTCGAATATATGGCCACACAATGAATTGAACGACATTCATATCATCTCTCTCACTCTCTCTCTCTGGCCATACGACGGGGGATACAACGAAACCGACGACGATGGCTGGTTTTTGTGGTGGGGACGACGACGACGCTTTGTATATTTTCCAAATAACCTGTGACAGCACCTGCGGAGGCGTTCGAAATCTCCCTGGATGATGATGTTGACAACGACAATGACGACAGAAGTGATAGCCTAATCAAAAAGCACCCTCCGAGGCGACTGCAAAAGTTGGTCGAGCAAGCGGCAACAGCTGTGCCACCAACAACCATTGAGGACCTGGAAGAGAAACTGGCCAAGGCAGAAGTCAGACGTCAACAATATATACAACAGAGAATCGACAACATCATAAGCGTTACAGGAAAGGGTACGGGTGTGAATACGGGCGAAACCCCCGATGCTAGTAATGCTGAAAACAACGATCGAAATGATGGGTACAACGATGACGGTGCTAAGGCTAGTGTTGATGGGAAAACTGTCATTCTAACCAACAGTCAGCATGCCGCCGTCGTCGCCGCCGTCACCGATGCCGATGCGAAGGAGCTTACGCAAAATGACACTGACACTCAAAAGGGTACATAATTTCTGTTCAGTTCGGCTTGTGGCATTCAGACAAGTTTGTATGTGTGTGTTATTCCCGCATTAAAGTCTCTGTATCTGGAAGCTGGTTGTATTTATTTTGCGACGGGGGATGTACATTGTACACTACATGCCTCAGATTATCGATCAAGGATCCTTCTGATTTAGGGACGGAGATACTTGTTGTCAGTGGGTGAGGGGTTTATTGTGCCAATATTCTGTGAATACGGACTAGAAATAAAGTCACAGTTTACGGTGTACTAAATTAAACTCTCCTTGCTTCCTTCTGTGAACTTAGTTGCTTTTTTTTTCTGGATTTTCAATAGAACTTTGTTCGGATTGCTATATTACTATATATACCCCCAATACATACACCGCCTGACGCTGTTAAGCATTTTTATGACCGTTTCACCATTTATAGTTCTTACATTAGTAGAATTAATGGATGAACGGAATTTTCAACTAAACAACGCAAATCCTTAACGACATTCAAGATAACTGCTTTGGTTTGTGTCAGTGTACGTCTGCATATACATTCTGTTGCGACAGGATAACAAATGTGTACTTCACGTGCAAGGTGAACGAATGTCGACTATGTCGCTAAACATTCTACCGTGCGGGTGGATCGTTAAAACCAGATCCAACGACATTTGATTGACAAGCTCACCGCTCTGACAAGAACCAGCTGAGATCGACGATATAATGCTCGTTTAATTGCCAAGTACTCATTTGCCCCTTCAATCGGAAGCAATCTCAAGGACATCTTGACAGCTAATTCATTCAGAAAGCTGCCGCCACTGCCACCGCCGCCACCGCCGCCACCGCCGCCGCCGCCGCAAGAACAACAAACTAGTCTTGGTGTCCTTGTCTCCTTGTCGTCGTTGTTGTTTGCTTCTCTCCTCCTCTTCCTTGCCCCCCTACAACACTGGCAATGGCACACTCGAATAAGGCACGAGTTCGTCTATCCTTAAGCTTGTCGACTACACAAGCTCTCTTAATTAATTGCCCACCAAATTTCATGCGAAGCGTGAATTCCTATTCCTTTGCCATTACCATTGCCGTGTGCCTATTATAAGTTCTCCTTTCGCACACACCCACACACATACGGCGGCCTAGTCAATTGTTAGGGTTGGCGGCAGGACTCAGGAAGGTAGCTGGGTGTTTTCCTGGTCGAGAATCTGAAGAAGTGAGTGACGTTGGGTTACATATTATCGCACAACGAAATACATTTGTTTAATTAAAAAAAGAGGAGAAAAGTCATGAACTCGGAAGGGATTTGTTCTACACGTCCCATGGCGGTCTAGTCGACGGCACTTCCTGACGTTTTGACTTTCGCATTTTGAATGCTTAATTGAAGCTCTGGGACGCTAGTCTCTCTCCTCTCTCTCGGGAGGCGTGTTTTGTGTGTTTTATGGTTCACAGGACAAATATTATCGACATGTAGTTCGTACATGGATGATAATTTGCCAAGGGTCGTGCGTGCGGGTGTGTGTGTTTTGGAGGAAAATTAATTGATTACATAAACTGCAAGGGATTTATGCTCATATGTGTCATAACATTGAGGAATTCACAATTCAATTGGCAATTAATTGATATCGGGTGTGAAGGGTGGGTTTTTGTTTTCAAAGGTGTTTCGAGTTTATTTCATTTCCTTTCGCGCTGTTGTTCTGGAGGACGACATGATTCGGAGTTTTGCCTGCGACAGGTGGATTTGAGCTGAAGTAGGCTACAAGATGAGTGACAGTGGGGGACGGGGCATTGTGGGTAAACTTCCACTGAGATTGTGGTATGTCTAATCAAACTTCGTCGTTCGGAGTCAGCAAGATACTGTAGGTAACTCCACTCGTGAGGGCTAGACCATGTAGGGCAACAAGTTTGCTTGGGCCTGAAGAGTCCTCGACTCCGAGCCTGTCGTACAGCTCATGTAGGTATCGCACACAAGTGGACAAGGATCTTCTCAGTTTTGCTGTGCGAACCTGGAGAGACCTAGCTAAGGCTTCGGGCTAGCTGAAGAACCTTGTCGGTTGAGACGCAGGTTGCGTAATGATGCACTAGGACGTCTGAGTGGGCATAGGCCGAGAGTATCGTCTTGAGTCAACCTTATCCTGAGATTCGATTCGACTAATCGAATAGATCTATTCATTCGATTGAATTTTGTATATTTTGACATTCGAACGAATATAAGTATTATCGCAACTATGCGCTCAAGCGTGCGCACTTTGACATTTTTAGTCACGTAAGTTCATTGGATAAATCACAATACAGAGGTCGAGCGTGTAGACTTCACAGACTCTAATATCGTAAGCCAGAGCACAAAGTTCTAGGTGGAGCTAGTCTCTACTCAGTCTGGAGTTTTGCCGATTATGAAACATTTTTTTAAAATTTATTTCTCAGTTAAAATGTTTGTCAAAACTGAGGTAACTATTTGTGTGTTTCCAACGCTTGCCAAAGCCTGAACGCCGTTGCGATATAGCCTTAAAAATTAATTTTCGAATGAATCTCAATGAATTTGATTTTTTTAATCAGCAATTGACTGACATTTCTATTTGATTCAGATTCATACAAATATTCACATAACTTTAAACAAAACGTTAGGAAACATAAAATGACAATGGTTTTATTTATGAATACTGTCCATAGGAGAAGGATGATGGATGTATTAAATCCATTTTAATTTCACAATTAAAATTTGTGTAGAATCGATTCCTTTTTTAATATCTGATACATTCATATGTATTTACACTGCTGTGCAAAATAATAATCACACATGGTTCTTTATGCCTCTCGCTCTCCCTCTACCTCTATGAGTGATCTTGCTGACGGCTGATATACCATTATTTTTGTTGGATGTTAATAACGTTTTAAACAAGAGTAAGCAGATGCATCTACTTTGTTTACATCAGTAGTTCTGAGCAGATTTTGTAAGCATGTTAATTTTCAAGTGTGCAAAATAATAAGCACAAAACACTTTTCCAGCTACTATTTTCAGCGGTATTCTTTAAACTTTTCCATTATAAGTAATAACAATCTTATTATTAGAATTAATTTAGCAATTGAAAACGTTAGTTTCTTGAAAAGATAATAGGTCGGAAGAAGCATTGCTCACCCGAAATACGGAGGATAGTAAAACAGCTCAGAAACAAAGGACAATCGCTGAGAATTATTGCCAAAAACGCTTCTTGTTCTGTAGGAATGGTCAGAAATGCTTTAAATTTCAAACATTCGGAAGAAACTCGGGGTCGAAGGCGCAAAACCTCTTCTAAAACTGAACTTCAAAGAGTTCGATGCATCAAAAAGTTCGTTAAAGAACATAAGCTTAACATAAACTAAAGCTTCCCATACAAGAAAGTGTTCTCTTATCGAAAAAAATGCGGAAAAAATTGTAAGCTCCCGTAAAATGGCGAAACATACTGTGGTCTGATGAGACAAAAACTAATTTATTTGGACCGGCTACATAAAACAAGTACGCAAGAAGGCCACTGGAACGTAATTTTTATCCAAGATTCACTGTTAAAACCGTAAATCATGGTGGCGAAAACATCATGGTCTGGAGATGCTTCTTGTATTACGGTCTTGGATCAATTCACTGGATCGAAGATGTTCTGCCAAAGGAAAAATATGTCGAAATCTTAGAAACAGTGACGTATCCATATGATGATAACTTCCCTGTGATTTGGCAGTTCCAAGAGGAAAATTATTCCTAGCATATTGCCAAAGTAGCAAAAAAGTGTTTTGTTGATAACAATGTTAAGGTTCTTGAATGGCTAGCACAGACCTTAATCCAATGGAGAATCATTGGGGACATGTTAAAAGAAGGTTAAATGAAACATCTAAGCCATAAAATAGATTGGAACTATGGGAAAATGTGAAAAATCTGGTATGAAATACCCAATTTATTATGCCGGAAATTGATTGATTCAATGGTGCAGCGCTGTATTGAAGCTTAAAGGAAGCACAACTAAATATTAATAATACCTGAAGTAATTATTAAATAATGCATTATTAACTTTATTTCTCCAATATTTGTGCAAATATTTTTGTTTTTTTGTTAAATATACTTATTTTGTTGTACAGGAAAAAAATTGTTATTCTTAGTTTTTTGTTGATATCCAAAAATGTTACCTTTTGAACTCCATATTTTTTTTTTCATTTTAAAGTAAAAATAATACAGTTTAAGACAAAAAACTACCTAAGTTTATTGGCTTAAATAAACGGAAATCAATTTGTCACCAACCGGTGCTTATTTTTTGCACAGCAGTGTATCTCATTTCCATGTTGCACTGTTTTTAGAAGGAGGTCCGTAGCGATCATCTCTCAACATCTCTCCAAAAGCGATCAGTACCAACCCGGTTTGGTAAAAGCCTTTAGCTACCTCTGGATTTTCTTCTATCGTTCTGACCAGCAATTGTTTGTCCAATTGGAATGTGACTGTGAACTATATTAAGAATGCCAACACATAATTCATAAATTTAATTCATTTTATTATTTTTATCCGAACGCAACATCGGAAGTAAATGGACGTCAGCTATCCAAACTCCAATCTGCCGCAAAGTCGATTATCCGAATTAAACCTTAAAAGGAGAAAACAAAAACTAACTCTACTCGTATGTGCCTAGTATCCACGTGAACGTTGTTAACTTTATTCGTGAGTTGTGGTTCAGTTAAGAAAGTTAGTTTTTAAAATGTCGTCAACAAGAAAAATGAACCGAAACGTTTCATCAGTTGGAACAAAGATATAAATTATTAAGAGGTTGGAAAAAGGCGAGGAGGAATCTTAGCTGGCGAAGATGCTTGATGTTGGAAAATCTACAGTGTCTGAAATTAAAAGTAAAGATTTTATTTTGAAATTTGCGTCGGAGCTAGACACAGATCGACAACACACCTGACTTTCATTCGACTCGCTAATGTGTTCGATTATCCGAATTTTTGATCAAAATTGATTATCTGAACCACCCTCGGTCCCAATCATTTCGGATAATCAACGATCTACTGTACTCGAATTCTACTCACTTTCGAATGAAAGTAAATCCCAGAATAAGGCTGAGTGTATAACTGACTACTTCTACGAAAGCCCACGTATCCATTCTGCCTCTATATATACCAAAAAAACGGTAAGTGGCTGATGCACTGCACAAAAAAAATCAAACACCTCTCAAAGAATGGCCAACAACATGTTCTCTTTAGCAGCATCATGACGAAAAGTGGCAAGTGATTTCAAAATTCTCCCTGCGCGGATGCACATTTTACAGGCTTTTGATAATATATAATATGATAAAGATAATATAAAAGGATTCGGTTCCTTTTTCTTGTTGACATTTTAATGACTGACATTCTTAACTGAACCGTGTGAAGATGTTTTTGAAGGCGTCTGAAGAAGGATTAGATGGAATTGTAAGCTAATTTGAGGGAGTTTAGGGGTTCCCAAGCTATTTATGAAGCAACAAATATTCTCACATGCCATAGACTAATCAGCATCCTTCTTGGATATCACATTGTTCTTAATCCAGGACGGTGACTTTTTGATTAGCATAGTCTGTGGTTGAAAAATACTGCAAGGGATGTGTAAGGATGTACTCATTCCAACTCCCTTATGCAGAACTTCTTCTCCACTTCGAGCTTTCAACTTATTCTCGCTACACCCACCACCCTGCGACGAATTTCCCAACCCATTCTCTGCATCGTGTATCTATCGCAGTATAAATAATCCTCAACTCCATATCAAGAACATACATTTGATTCTTTTTTTAAAATCAAACTTTCATTTCACCTCATCTGTTCAGCCAATGATGTCGAAGTGTGAAAATTCAACTTTGAATCGTTGGTTTTTCCATGAAAACTGCCCGCACGAAAATTTAAGTTTTCTTAGAAAATCGAAAAGAGCCGACCTTTTTCCTGAGAGCATACACATTTTTGAAAACCGATTTTTTCGAAAACTGGATGTTTTTTTTGGGAAAGCATTTGTTGGAATGGTGTGAGTGGGGATCTGGAACAGGTCCCAAGAGAACATGCTGAAGAGGTATGTTGATTAACGTGACCTGATAGAAGGCATGCTACATAAATGAGTGCTTTCTCAAAAATCATACAGACTGCAACAGTCCCCCAGACAACTGTGTCAATCGACTGACACTATTCACCTGCACGTAACTCCTGTTGACTAAATTACTTGTCTTAATACGCGACACCCAGCATAACGCGTTGGTATTATAAAACATGACATGAACCCACGCCACTTGACTTGGCTTAACATAATTATCTTGCCGTGTGGTATCACGATCACCAAATCGGGTAGTTCCGCGGCTGCTCGCGGTGGTAACGGGGTACTGGGTTGTAAAGGAAGTAACCACCGCCGAAGAACGGAAGAATTGACATCGAAGCCCGATTTCAATTTCAATTATTATTTTTATCATAATAACGCGCGAAGTCTCATCATCGTCACGCAGTCAAGTGACTTGGCTTGGCTTGGCTTGGCTTGCCGCCGTGTTGTGCTGGTTAAATGCCCTCCCACCAACAGCACACAGAATGTCGTTGATATGACGGACGCACACGCTTGGTGTTCTTTAATTATTCATTTTCATTTGACAGAGAATCGCTCGATGGCGATAAATAGTTTCGATATAAAATTTATATATTTCCACTGCCCCACCGCCGCGCCAAAGAAGGCGATCGCAGCTTCGACCTAAATAAGGAAGGAAGCAGGCATACGCGATAGGGTATCAAATAAGGAAATCCGATAAGAAAACTCGATACACACAAAGAAACGTTTTTTTTTTTGTTTTGTTTTGCTGTTTTCTTCTTCGCTGCTTGACTACGAGCTACGATACCAAGTTGGCGACGAAATTATGACGACGTGAGCCCCTCTGGAATGTAAATACGATGATTTGCGTGTTCTGCTTTCGAATGGATCATTTTGCAACCGCCTCCTGACTCCCCTCAAAAAAAGACAAACTGTTAAATAAAAAATAATTAATTTTATAATTTATTATATATCATTACATTGTATAAATATTATGTGTGCTCCTTCCGATCCGGTTGATGTTCTTAATCCTAGTTTGCACAGAAACACGCGCGAGTTTGTGTACGCTTGCTGTTCACATAAAGCAGTTGCAATTGCAATTTACATCGTTTTATTTTTCTTATAAAGTTTACAAATAGAAAAACAACTTTTGACTAGTTGGGGGAAAGTTAATCTTATACACAATTTGCTAAGATGATGAAATTCGTAAAAAAAAATGTTTAGATTAGAAGAAAAACAAAAACAATCGCAAAAATAACAAATATTAGGCAGTAATTCAGTTGGGCGTTTTTTGTTTGTAGGTTACGTTGAATGCCACCGCGGGAGGGGAAGTTTACTGAAATTAACTTGGTTTTTGATTCTTCTTCTTTCAATGGTTGACAACTCATTCCAGATGAGGAGATTTTATCATAATTTTTATATTTTATATTAGACACAATGGTGGTCGAGTATAACGAATGATATAATGTCCAGGCGTATTTGTTAAATCGAAAAATTCGAAATATCGAGCAAATTTGCCTTTTGCGAAACGTTTAATAAATGTACGAATATTGTTTCGGCACAGTAACAAAATGTTAAAGTATCTACCACTTTTAAAACAGACCCATAAACATGCATACATCCACAGTCAAGGGAGTTTGCTTTGTGTCCCTATTCTCTAAGGTAACAAAAACATTCGTTTTATCGAGTGTCAACTCTTTTTTCGTACCTTATGTAGACACTAATAGATTTGAAAAAAATCATTCGTTATATAGGCATTCGTTATATTGGACCATCACTGTAATATGTTAAATTTATATAGTTTTTACATATCATCAGAGGATAGATGATCCTGTCTGCGAAAGAAAGGACAAGACACAGCTACGATGTAGTCGAGAATCCAAAAATCCGTTGACTACACTGCTTCGGCCAGAAGTAGTGAAACACTTTGTCTACGTTAATGCAATCAATGATACCACTACGGTAATGACAATGTCTTTGGGCTTTGATGTTTTTTGAGGAACAAAAGCCCTCTTTATCCCGATATAAGACATAAAGACAGTACCAGCCATGCTGTATAGCATATAAGCATGGAGACTAAACAAAGCGGAGGAGAAGATTCTTGAGAAAAGTCCTTCGCATGTGCTGATGGTGTTTGGACGAGGAGACTGAACGACGAACTGTAAGCCGAAGTTATGTAATTCAGAGCGAATGGACATCAATGCTCCGGAACAGAAAGGTTTCAACCTCAATTTCGAGACTAAAGGAAGACCAGGTTTACGGTAGCGTACCGAGTAAAACGAGAGCATCGATTTGGGACGCAGCGCGACTTGTACGAGTGCTACCTCTTTAAAAAAAGTAGGTTAGACTACAATTCAATAAAAATCGTCGTCGCGCCTCGAAAGCTACGAATTTTGCAGTATTTTTCGTGGCAAATACTTTTTGATTTGAAATTGAATTCATTCTTGGAGGACATCCACCTTCTCTACTAGTGGACAAGGCCCTCGACTGGAGACGCCTAACGAAAATATCGTGCTATCTGGAGAGCCTTCAGAGTTGACGCCCTATTCCACTCATGTCTGCATCCAAACACGATGACGAAGAAGAAGGCGAGTAAGAAAAAGCTAAACACCAAGTCGTACACGATGTACACCGTAGAAATAGAAGAACAAAAAAACCAAGTCAGTTTCGATTGCACTTACCTTCGCCGCATGTGTGTTTTGTGATAAAAAATTTGCTGCTTTGAAAATGTATCATAGAACGTCTCCTTTGTGCGTTTGCTCAAACATCGCGAGCAGTTGATCAAAATGGGCGCCAAGGAAATGAAAAGTACAGAATCTCCTTGAAACCCCTTAAAAGTCTGACAACCGAGATACCCTATAATAGTCCTAGTTCGTTTTTTTTTTCCTAAAGCCGATACACATTGAGAATTGCAATAATTTGAATTGAATTAGTAATGAGGATTTTTTTTGGCAACCATCTAATCAATGAACTCCTTCTTGACACGAATCGTGTCCCTGCCAGCAGATGAGGAAGATGAGGATTGTTGGCCTGCCGCAGAGCCTGCTGTAGGTGTTGATGTTGTGTTGGGGTTTTCCCTGGAAGCACCTGCTCGAGACGAGAGATCCTTAACTTGAGCCGTTCCACTGGCGTTATTGTTGGTTGCGGCCGCAGCTGCAGCCATAGAGAGCGGTATGGTAATGTAATGATGGCCGCTCCCATCTGGAAATGTCACAGCGTACAGAACAAATTAATAGGAGTAGAGAAAATAGGAGAGAAATCTTGGAACTGTGCCGCCACCCAATCATCAATCCGATTCAAGTAATCCCCATTAAGCCTTCCCGCATCCTACATAACCGCCGCGTCGCACCATTATCAGAAACTTTATGGTAGCCGGACAGTCCACATAGAAGTTATGGACATCTTCGACATATTTGCGGATTATACATACGAGTAGAGTATTCGGTCTCTGGACTAAACTAAATGCCTCACGCCGACATGTGTAATTCACCAAAAAGGAGCATCGATCCGATCGTCTACGATTGACCATCCACGGAACGAACGAACGCACGAACGGACGGATGGACAGCGCGCGGACTGTGGACGCGGCATGCCTTGGCATGGCATGCAATTATTTGACTTGGTTTGGCATCAGACGCGCGCTTGAACGCTTTCGTTTCCATGTTGCTGCTACTGTAGCTGCGGCTACCTCCTGATGCATCGACATCGGGAAATTGTGCAGGCCTCCCCGAGCTCCCGAGCAGCGTGTGAGTTCCTTTTTGGGGCGCGATTTGAGAACTGTTCATCGGGCGCGCTTATTTGCCTTCGGGAGAAGCATCGATCAATGGGGGCTCCTTATAAGCGTCGAGCGTTGTTTGTTATTATTACGCAATCGCATGCGTCTCCGGTCGGGTTTGGGTCTCGTGCTCGCTTGAACGACAACAACGACGACGACAATAGTGCGCGACGGGACTGGCGGCCCGCGCCGTTTTTATGCAGATGGTTTGGGAAACGTTGAATGAATTTGATTGAAATGGAAGTTCAAGATGTGTGAACTTCCATCCCGATTTGGTTGTTGGATGGATTAAGTTATTAAACGAATTTGGCGTCGGCGCGGCGGTGGTGGTACTTTCGGTTTCAATGAACTTGGCATTAAAGAGTAGGTGCACATAACATTAGGTTCTTACCATCTTCGGCGTGCACTTGCAGGTGGCCCGACTGCACTAGGCTTAGGAGCACCTCTTGCGGTATATTTGCAAGAGCCGATGCCGGGTAGACGATATTGCTGGGCTGCTGTTGGCTTTGGTTCGTGCTAGTCGATGGTTTGAAGACGTCGTAGTAAATCTGCTCATTGGCCGTAGATGGGGCTGCAGTTGACTGTTGACCTTGATGCTCATTCGATTGTGGATTCTGCTGAGGATGTGGTGGGGTCTCTGCTGATGTGGGTGTGTCCGTAACCATGGTCTGGTTGGTTTTCAAACTGGGCGGTCCTGGTGAATCAACGTCTGACGACTCGTCTGATTCATTGCCCGATGACATCGGTGATCGATCATCCTGCGGAAGACAGAGAGAGAGAGAGAAAGAGATAAATAGAGATAGTTTTCTAATGAAATGTCATATCAAGAAGCATGCAGTCAATAAGTCTAGGCAGGCGCATTGCCATTCGGGGCGAATCGCAATCATCATGCTTAAAGTGATGTTTGGAATCCTAATTAGATATCAGATTCCATGCGATGAGCCTCATAGATTCCAACGCGCAGCGACCGCAATTGCGACCAGCAGTTAAGGTCTCTAATTATGAGCCTCTGGCCAGTCAGCAAGTGAGGCTACTGTTGTTTGATCTATTCTCGAGACCTCTTTAGAAATCAATAATTTATTTATTTGCAATCTCATAGCAATGGGAATCTTGTCGCAGCAGAGGTAAGTAGATATTTGTTCCGTTTAAAGATGCCCTTATATTGCACGAGGCTGGTATTTTTTTTTCGTTTCTTTTCCTTCTTGTATGGGAAACGCGTGAGACGGACAACACGCAGCTCATGTGTCCTCTTTATCTTCTCCGATCGTCATGATCGTCAATAGCTTTGATAGTACACCTGACAAAGTAGCGAATCGTCACCGACACGAGACGACGTACAACGTGCGACTCAACTTGAGAGACTGCCGCGCTAGCTGACCTCGAAATCGAACACCTACACGACCCGCAAGTGTCTCTCAGACAGAGTCTTGCCCTGCGGGTGCAGGACCTCTAGAGCAGGATACATTTGAAGCCCCTGCATCCGAGCATCCCTCCAAAGAATTCAAGTCCGTGACTGTACAATCAAGAAGTGAACTTTTCCAACTAGAGACTGCATGTCTATGGTCGATGGTACATTCCTGGTGCGGCCTCACTACATCACCGTGAGTTCCTCCCGGCACAATGCCATAAATGTAATTTACGCGGCCATCCGCAATGGCAGACTTCATGTCTTCTGGCTCGTCGTTCCTCTCTCTAACTGCGCATCTTCAGGGAATTCGAGCTATTTCTATGCGCTAAGCCAAGTGTCCTCCACTTCGCAGTTGTTTGCCTGATTCTCTCCTCTTTTTTTTTCTGTCCGCGGGCCGAGAGGAGAGGGTTTTCTAGGAAAAATCACAGATCAGGAAACAACTCACTTTTTGCAAAGGCCTGCTCACATCGATCGCCATCCATGCTTGCCATATATGCTGGGAACAACTTCGCGCCGCGTACTCTCGAAACACACGGTTTACGGACGATGGATGGATGATGCCATAGCACAACACAACAAGGAGGGGGTGCTGCTACTGATTCTGATGGCACAACACATTTTCTCCTCAGTATTCTCTTGGCATTTGTTAGTCTTTTTTTTCCTTCTGTTTTTTGTTTGTTTCAAGAAAATTAATATAACAATCACATCCCACCGCACCGCCAGGAAAGCGGAGGAGCACTCCTCGCGCTCAGAGATACCGTGTGCTGCGCGCGTCTGCAGGGGCATTCTTTCGGAACTATATGGGCTGGTGGAAGGTGCAGGTTTGTGTATCGAATGCCACCATCGTGTGGGGATGGTAATGGTCGTAGCCCAAACAAGGATGTTTCAAGGTGGATCACCTAAATAGACATCCGACGGATCCACCAGTTAATAGATTTACCAACGTATCATGTTGCGTGTTCGACTTTTTTCCCTCCTCCTTCTTCTCCTTCTTCTCGTTATTGTTTTCCTAGCGTCATCCTCATCCCTAACCAACTCCATCTTCTGCAACAATGAGCTCCACTCGGGGGCTGTTCAGTATGCAGTTTATGTAACACACGCGTTTTTACGCTATGTCACAAGTTGCAGGGAGAATTCATCAAACCATTTAGAGTGGTAAAGTAAATGGCTATCTGCCTGAGATGCCTTGAGCTTTTTCTTCTGTTTTTTCTCTTGTCTCTTAGATCCCTGATTTCATATGAAGGAGGATCTATGCTGTGACAACAGAAAAAAAGCAAAGAGCTCGGAATGCCAGTAAGGCTAGCTGGTGGCTGCCACCGATGGCATCACCCGCCGGTTGAGCTATTTCTCGTTGCCTGTCCAAATGAGTGACATCTTTGGAATAAGGTCAATGATCAAGCGAGACGTTATGGCGTTAGTTGCAGAGTTGTTGCTGCACAGTGTACGTGGCTTAATGAGGAGTGAGTAGGAATAGGTGGCGTTTTTTTTCGTTTGCACTTAATATCCTCCTTTATTAACACTTTGTTGTGATGAGTGAATGGTGGGGCTGAGTTTATTTTTTAAGTGTTCAATTAGCGGACAATCCTTGAAACATCGTAGATCATAGACAAACAACGGTAGACGTCAGAAGATCTTGTCCATAGATTGGTCCGGCTCGAAGGACGTTGTCAGTAAAAATCAGTAGTCGCCAAAAATTTCGACAAGTTTGAGAGAGATTCAAAAGATTGATTTGGCAGAAAATCAGAGCCATGCAGAAAATCACAGGAATTTGTCAGGACATCAAGGAATACGGTGAAAATCATTAGACTTGACTTTCTGGCATAGTTAGGTAATCCCAAGAATTCGTCACAAAATCAGGATAATGCGGCAGAAAGGCAGAAATGGGCAAAGATCCCAAATGATAGGTTAGATAGGGTAGAAGTCAAAAGTCAGACAGAAATTTTCAAGAATTCGGCAGATAATCCGACTATGTGGGTCGGATTGCGACAGAAAATCAGAAGTCGTCAGAAAATCGCAGGGAACTTGTCAAAAAATCAGAAGAATTCGACAGAAAAATTGCCACGAGATTTTTGACCAAACTCTGAGTTACCACCAAGATTGGTCTTGATTCGAACGTCGTTCCCCCTGACGGAGAATCTTGATATGCGCATTCAACTGAAAGCAAACCCCTTGAAACTGAAACCTCCACGATCGTTTGAAAACTCCCTCCCTCCCTCCTCCCACAAAGCCACAAGTGCCGCATATTCAGTCGTATCGTTTTGAAGACGATAAGAGATGTCCTTTCAGTTGCTAATTAAATAGTCAACTTTTCTCCCAAAGCAGTCACAGAACAGGAGCCGAGAGGGGTGAACAGGATGGAACGGATGCGCACAAGTTTTTCGAAACATCAATTTATATCCCCGTCGATGGGTTTCATTCCAAAGGCAGCTAGGCAGCGCACCACAACAGACAGAAACAGCATCCGCTTAAGACTGAGTTTATTGCACTTGGAAATATAAATTACATCGAACGTAATGAATGAACAATGGAATAGGATCTGCTTCTGGTCCTGGCTAATTAAATTGAAAATGTCGCTTCCTCGTCGTTGTCGTAGTGGCAGTTGCTGTTGCCGTTGCCATTGCAGTTGCAATTTCAGTTATCGCTGCAGTAGCTGTGTCGTTGTTTCCTTGTCGATATATGGGAGGAATAGGAGTGCGCATCATCCATGCACGTATAGCTAAGCATCTGCATCAGTCGTCGTTAGTTCCGTCGTCGTCGTACGATTGAATAATCGTGTTGAGTGTCCTTTTAGCAGCTATATTGCGCTACCGCCCAGATGCGCCCACTGTCCATTGAGGACGAACCGACGACGACGACGGCGGCGGCAATGGCAGCAACTGCAACCCGAGCAGAGCTGGGCACGAACAACAATCAGAGCGGGTAATTCTTAATTTTTATTTAAATTCGTACATACACGTACCTGGAAAGAATGGCCAGGAAACGAAAGAGCTAACCGCAGTAATGGCATTCCTTGGCCTCCTCCCAGGACCAGCCGCCAGCATGTGCAGCAGGCAGGCAGGCTGGCATTCAATTGTCGAACGCACATGGACTATCGGACAGAGATTATTGTTATTACTATTGCAGATTATGCCACGACTGGGAACAAGTTCACGTTCGCGGTCCTGTTGCCGCCTGCGAATTGCATATATCCAGAGGAGCCCATTCTATCGATGATGATGGTATCGATGACGCCACCGGGAACACACATACAGGAGCCACGGCAGCGCACCGAAACCAACTTCTTGTTGGTTTAACATGACAGTAACAGTTTAGACGTCCTTTGCGATTGGGCAAGCATAGCGAACTGGCCGACACTGGTTGCCACTGCGCACTGGCACTGCGCATGAGGCCTCGAGCA
The DNA here is from genome assembly GCA_907269125.1 of Eristalis pertinax. Taxonomy (NCBI): domain Eukaryota; kingdom Metazoa; phylum Arthropoda; class Insecta; order Diptera; family Syrphidae; genus Eristalis; species Eristalis pertinax. The sequence goes on along the minus strand of OU026146.1, from coordinate 11,145,125 downwards.
CTGGCTAATAGATCGCCGAGGACAAACTGCTCTACAATTGGATAATTTATTAATGGTGCTGACATTTGCATTTCAAATTAATTGCTAGCCATCGCGTCCTTCTCCTGTTTTGAGTCCAGTTCCGCATCGGTGAAGTGAAGAAGTCCGTCTCCCCAAAGTCAAGGCAATTGCTTATTTTTCGATTTTTGGCCGTGAAATGCCAACGCACTGGGGCACCCAGCTAGTGACTGTCTTTTGGACCGGTAGTGGCGGACGCGTTACGTAGGAGGGAGTACGAGTAATGTTGACGGCGCGCCGGTGACCCCTGGCCATCGGATACACCACGAGCGGCAACGTCAAACGCTACCATCGGAACTGTGCAGCAAAGGCTGGGCGCACGTCGTCGGAAGGAAGCCTGATTGGGTGCGCGGAGTGTGCTCAAAGTCTGGCCCGAGCGCAATCGCAATGCGCAGCCAGCAGCAGTAGCCGCAACATACATTTCCATTAAAATGGGACTTTTATGTTCGTTCAGTTGGTCCCCAAAGATTTTTCTGTTTACGACCGCGCGCAGACGCAGACGCACGTGCAAACAGATGCGAGTTGACAATGCAAATGCAACGCATGCGCACTGAGGTGCACGCAGTGGACTGTGGGGAGTGGGAGGCGACCACCTCCGTTTCTCGTTTATGTTTTACTTTTGCTCTTGCTCTTGCTGTTGGCCTCTTCTTTAACGTCCTCGTCGTTGTGTCGCTGTCGTCTGTGGAGAGTTGATGTAGCCGCCATCGCCACACCGCTACACCGGCACTGCCACTGCCACCATCACTGTCGCCGTTCATTGTTGTCGTGGTCTTCTTTCGGGTGATTTTCAGCGCTTTTCCACACGCACTCCCGACATCACCGTCACCGCCACCGCCTCCATCGCCCGTCGGATTGCAATAATTTATTTAAAAAATTATTTTCGTATTGTCCAGTCCACAGTGCAGCCAGCAGAGTTCGGCCCTGTGTCGTTTGTGTGTTTTGAATGAAACCCATACCGCCGGTCTTCCTTTCTGGTGCCATTGCCAAGAACAAAAGACATACTGATGCGATGAAAGAAGGAAGGAAGGCTAGAAGGCAGGCGGCAGGCGGCAGGCGGCAGGCGGCAGAGAAGAAGCCCGAGAGTAATCTGCTTGCATGCCAAAACGAACAACCGACATTTGAATGAGGTAATGAGAAAACCTGATCACAGTTTACAACTCTGCTTTCTTGCTACTGTTCTCCTGGGAGGAATTATAAATAATTGTTAAGACAGGGGCAACTTGCAACCTGCCAGCCAGATTCTCTGTCCTCTGCTGACGCTGGTGAAGGAGATGCCGCGCTGCTGTGGACTGGGCGCGCGTGTGCGATCCATAACCAAATTGCCAAAGAAGAATATCTCTTGTCTTCGCTGTCACCGCAAACCTTGTCTCCTGTGGTCTGCGGGCGGCCGAGGGGAAAGGCTCGTCTCCGCGAGACAATTCAATTCAAACATCTCTATAAAATGTTCCTGCATCATACGGGCGTAATGAGTAATAGGTTACGTTTGCATGACGGGCTCAGAGGCCCCTCCATAGATATGAGGATGCACGATTGAATCCGATTTGTTTGGAGTGTTGTCGCTTTGGGATCGCCAGTGTGTCAGCAGGTTTGACGAGTTCATTTTGACAGTCGATGAGAAAGACTCAAATCAGTCAGACGATATGCCACACGGCGACCACACACCACACCACACACCACGGACGCGCCAGCCAACACCAGTTGTAGGCCGCAACAAATCGAAATCACCTAATTGCATGGCAGAACAATTGAACAACAAATGTACACACACAACTGTTTGACTTTGACATATCGGGCGACCATCTGAATGCTAATCCTTGCATTTGCCTAGAAGTAGCAAGCTGGAAAGCGGCAAAGATCGACGACGCGACGTAAACTGTTGTGTCGATGTGTCTGTCCAGTCCGGCGGTGGAAACTGTTCACCGCCACCACGTTCGACGATTCAGTGTGCAAATTGCGTACTTAACCACCCTGTCAGTGGACACCGACATCACCAGCAGCAGCAGCAGCAGTGGTGGCAGTGGCACAGGCATGCTCGTGGCGATGCACGAAGCTCGATTGACACTCTTTTTGGTGGCTGCCGCCAACTGGCTGCAGCAGCGACTGGATTTATGAGGTGAATAGGACATTACGTTTCGAATGTCGTGTAAATTCCCGTCTTGAAAACTTCATGAACAACCTTTTGGATGCGACGCGCGATCGTCGCGTCGCCACGAAATCCCTGTAATCAGTTGCGCAAGTGTCGGCCTAGCTTTCAGGAAGCATCCGATGTTGACTCACCGGTATGTTGCATGCTCTGCTCCGGCGAACAGATCTACGATCAATTGAATTTCGAATTCTCTTTTGTGTGTGGCCCGGCTACCGCCGCCGCCGTTGCGTCGAGTTGCGCGCCGACGCAACGGGGCACACTCAATTTGCATTTTTATTTCGATGTTTTCATCGAAAGCACCGCGGAATATCACTGTCGGCAGATGCACAGGAGCTGGCTGAGGCCAGCCGCAACTCGATCTGTCGTCCGATCGTTGTTTACTGCGTTTCCTACGATGAGATGCGCAATTCGACAATGGGACACCTATCTAGACGAGCCTAGAGAGAGAGAGAGATAGATGAACACGGCCAGTGTGTCCCAGTTGACACCAGGCTTGGGCAATCAGTGTCATATGCAGATGGAAGTGCCATGCCGGTGCAGGTGGCCCTGGCAATCCGACATATGCCGTCGGCTTGTTAATATCAAATCAGTCAATCAAACGCGCCATCAATCACAGGCTCGATGCGGTGAACGGATAGTTGGTTAGATGGTGGAATGGCTGGATGATGGAATGGCTGGATGGTGGATGGATGTGTTTGTCACAGCAGCACCTCCAATGGCGTTGACATGGTTGTAGCTAATTAGAAATGCGCAAGGAACCATACGGTCGTTTTAATTATTGACTGGTCGCCGCAACGCAGCCTAGAACTCGGCCCGCTCGGCAAAACTGAACTTCACCGCCATCCCCGGGGACTGGTGGTGCACATCGCCGACCAATGAAATCAAATTAGCCACTCTCATTAGCGGTTTGGCAAAAAATTCCAACTGCCAGTAGCTTGACGGTTTTTGCGATCTGACTCGCCGCGTCGTCGACGTTTTTGCACCGTGTGCGTCGTCGTTCCTTGCAAGCTTGCTGTCAGAGCAGCGGCGCATGATAAATCACTCAAATCACTGCTGTAAGAGTGAAAATTGAAGCTTCGTTGTCTCGTCGCACAGCCGGTTTGTCCTTTTCGGATTCACCTCTCTCTCTGGCTGCCATTTTGTTGTGTGAGCAATTTTTGTCTGATTTTTGCACTCTCCTGCCTGCTGTGCGCACAGCACACACTTCTGCGCGGTGAAGTGGTTATAAATAACTTGGAATGTGATATACTCGACCAGGCGGTGGTTACCACCGAGGTAGCTATGTACGCACGACAGGTCGACTGGATGGCTGACCGCCTGCCGCCATCCATTTCAACCTGATGCGCGCACGTTGGTGGCACTGGAGCCTCTCATGTATTGCTGGGTTGTCGTCGTTGTCTTCGTCGCCCGTCGTCGACGTTGTCGTCGATTGTAGTTCGGTTCGGTTCGGTGCTCGTCGAGAGATTGCCAGCGTACTGGAGTGCTGGAAAAATTCCTCCCGACGAAAATGGATAAAGAACTTGAATTTATTATTGATTTATTTAAACAATTTCTATATAAAAGGTTTGGTCAACAAATCAGTCCTTCTCTATCGCTCTCTAACTCACTCTCTCACTCCCTTACGCATGACAGTCGCGACGCACTAAGCGCGGCTACACTCAGTATGGGGGGGTTGAGCAGTGGTTCTATTGGCCAAATCGAATTTTGTCAAGGGATTGACAGGCTTGGTGCAGTTGGACAATCCTATCGAATGACGGGCTCTGAGTGGCGTTCAGAAATGCCAAGAGTTCTGTGAAGCTTGTCTCCTCCAAGATCCAGCCCATTTCAATCTCGCCAGACTCCCCGGACAGGGAGACAGATGACACAATTTAGAAAACTTCGTACGGCCCGAGTAAGTGCCTGTCATCCTCCGGAAGAGACACACAGTCAACTTGAAGAATTCAAAAAGTAATTTCCTCAGTTGGTGCATGCACAATGAGATCTCAAGTCACACCACCGCGTCAACGCCTCTTTATTTTGCGGCGAGAAAGGTGAAAATGTAGTTAAGTTGTCCACTTTTCTGTTTGCACATGAGCCCGAATACGCTGTGCCGAGAGATGGCTGATGAATTATTGAAAACCAAGAGTGGCATGGTGGGGTTTGAGGTTGAAAAAAAGAGCAGTTTAACTCTTCCCAGTGACGTTCTATGTCACATTGCAATTTAATTAAAAGTTGTCCCGGCACCCTCGGCTGCTTGAGTATTCTGCAAGGCGAGAGTTTTAATGGAGGAAATGGCTTGGAAGTGGGTGAGTAAATAGGATAGTGGCATAGGCAATTTGTGGAATCAAGGGATACATTTTGCAAGTGTGAATGTGTAAACAGCCAGGACCTGCAGTCCGAGGTGGACTCCGGTCTAGCTTCGACAGCACAAGTGAACGACGAGCTCAGTTGATTGAAGTCAAAGTCCAAAAGATAAATGGCAAGTGATTATAAGACAACATGAGCCCAGCCAGGCGTCTACGCATGCTGGGTAACTCTGAGGCTGCCTAACTAGACAAGGCCGAGGACATCATGGTATACTCTCGATGGGTATCAGACAAGGGCTTCATCAATGGAGTTGCCATTTCTATCACTGCTTCTGATGACGACATGGGTATACAAATATGATTGTGCCGTCACTGAAGCAGGTACATCGACTCCAGCTCGTGTAAGGTAGTGTACACTCAACAAGAAATGTAGAAGGGGACTGCGTAAGAAACATGATCTCACAAGTGGAAGAGAACTTCAACCAATTTGGTTCACGCAACTGGCAACAGCAAAATATAGAGCTAATCGAAGAGGCTTGTTTGTTTGAAGCCTAGGAGAAGTCTTCGTCGGGTCTTGATATGCCCGAGTAGCTCAATATTAGCTTGCCCTGGGTGTCAGCTTGGATAGAGACAATACAAGTGACTAATACCTATCTCCTCTGAATTAACTTCTATACAAAATTATACATCCTTACCACCAGGCACCAATGCTACAGAGGACCTGACGCCGAATTACATAATACTACATGTCTAGCAGGCAACACGTGCCAAACCTCAAATATGACCTACCCCAAACAGCAACCCAGACGCACAAAGTTACAGGACGACATTATTGCAACACTCCATTGAAAAGGTTAGTTAGTCAGTCCATATTGAAATGAAGACATCCCTCTTCTTCTTCGTATGGCCCTACTATTCTCATGGTAGTCTCTTAATCCCTGTCTCCAGATTCACACATTGAACTCCTTCCCAATCATCGTCAATACCAGCATTCTTTGTTGCCTTCATTTAGTGCTTCATAGTCACCTCAGCCAGGCTCTCATTTTTGCATTTTCCAGGCGATTTTCTTCAATTTTTTGATCAACATTTCATATTCTGGCTTCACCAATTGTTCATCCAAGAAAAAATTAACATTTCGAAAAAATCGATTTTCAAAAATTTGCATGATCTCAGCAGAAAAAGTCGACTCAGATCATTTCACAACTGACTGAATTTTTTCGGTGAAGTAGTGAATTTTTTTCGATTTCCAAAGAAATCCTCAATTTTTGAGTGGGAATTCAATTGTCCCATCCATGATTTCATCCCTTTAAAAAAGATTTCCCAGCAGATTTCACGCAAAAAGCGACGCTGTAAAGTTGAATTTTCACACTCTGACGTCATCGGCATAGCAGATGTGGTGATTGCCTTTGCTAATTTTGCTTTCGCTTTGCGGGTGGACACGATTGATTTTGAAGAAGAATGAAATGTATCTTGTTGAGATGGAGCTAGGAAATTATTACTTCTCTAGAACACGACCCAGAGAATGTGTTTCAGCTGAGAAGTCGCCGTGGGATGGTGGGAGTAAGGAGAATATGTAGGTGAAAACAAATCGGGAAGATGGAAGAGAAATCTTCACGACACGTAGCGTAGATATTGTCATGGCTCTGCGCGGTAGATCAGGGAAGGGATGAAGAATGAGTGGACAAGAAAGCTGTATAAAATCAGCTTAGCCTTTGGAGACAGGACCTTCTAATAAGCTGACACTCGAATCAGAAGACAGTGCGATTTGGCAAAAGCAATGTTGGTGTCAGAAAGCGATTTAAAAAAAAGCCCTCAAAACCTCCATCATCAGCACATCACAAGACGCTGCTTAAAACCTCCTCTTCACTGAAAAACTGTCAAGGAACACATTTCACATCAAAAACGCCCACCAACCGCCCGAGCGGACATTCAACTCGCATACGATACTTAAATCTGATGTGAGCGTCTCGCCTCACCGCCACCAACGCCTTAATTGGAAATTTACTAATTCAGATGGAAAACTATAAGACCAGTCAAGTCAAAACTTGAGAAGCAGTTCAATAGATTCGCGATTCACCATCAAAGTGTGCACGTAATCTGACGCCCAAACGCTTTGTCTAATCGATGACAACTTTCAAAAGCGAGCTGCTGTCGCTTTGGTTTTTTGCGTTGTCGCATTGTCGACAGGTTGCCACAGCGCTTGCCAGTTGGAAAAAAAACACATAAACCAGAGGTCAGTTAACAGATCTTCCCACCCCCGGATGTGTGCGCCATATTTGGTGGGCCACCACACAGCTCGGCTCATCATCGCGAAAGTGAAAGACCCTTCAACCCTGTGTGGCAGTCAGATTCACGCTCGACACACAGACACGCGGGTCTCACAAATGATACAAGTTAGATTTTGCACGAGTATTAGCCATTCGGCGAGTTATATATCGCCCCGACCATAGATGGTTCGCGGGGCCATATATGGCCATCTTGAAAATGTGCGCTGTGGCTTTCTGATTAGCCATTGCCTCTCGAAGCGAGCTGCGCGTCATTGCAATCGACGACGACGCGCACGATATATGTGTGTATGTACATTCGGATAGATATTTCAAGCAAAACGTCGCTGTGCACAGGTACCAACGACACCGGACGCTGACACCGAGTGGGAGGAGGAAGCCAATGAAGTCATGCCGAATAATGAGTGCTTGCTCGGCTGAAGTCGCACAATTCAAATGCGACAATCGCGCAAGCTCGCAGATCGAAGCCGAACCAGAATCTGTTACTGGAAGTAGAACTGCAAGTGCGTCACTGAGTCTATTCTGCCTGACTGGTCACTGGTCATTGGCCACTGGCCGCTGGTTACAGAGTTCGCAATTAATATCTCTGAATTTGAATCAGAATTGCATCTGCATCTGATGCCGTTGCGAAGTTCAAGTGTGTACGCTGCGCTGTGCTACCTCTAGCTCCCTCGCAGCACCCGCATCTAATTGGATGCTTTTGGCGGAGCGGACATGGTGCTGAATATGGACAGCATAGAGAGAAGTCGATTGGAGGGGCTTGAGTTACACACTACACATCATGTTTCAGGCTGGTTATTATTTATTAATTTCATGAATCTCATTACGGAACTTCTTGGATACACGCTAGTAATTAACTCGACAGTGTGGCGTCTGAGACTGTGGCTGCGATGCGGTGACGCGAGCTCTGTGGTGTGGTGACGATTAAAAATAATTACTAACATCGTAAGGCTTAGGGTGGATTAATTAATTGTTTGCAATTAGGCTGTAAGAATGGAATTGATATGACTGCGTGTGATGATGGAGGAGGCTTGTCGCAAGAAACAGAAACTCTCTGAAGTCTCATTATAGTAGCTTGACGGAATGGAGTCCTTTGTGGGGATTTAAGCAGATCCACGAGGAGACTTTTGACATTGGGAGAGGGGTGAATGGTGAGGGGGGCGAGACTTTGACTTTGTCTTCGAGTCGTTCTTGAAGTGTGGGAACCCAATTTTCGTCAAATTTTGTGGCATCAGCCTTGGTCTTCATCGTTCGAGGCTACAGTGCGTGGTGGAGTTGACTCAAACTTGCACAACGTGCTACTTGACTTCCTCCTCCAGTTGCGGAGGTCACCTTGTGTTGACCCGTTCAATCGATAGGAGGTACCAACGCAGTGAAGACCCAAACTGAAAAAGCCAAATAAGGGCCAAAAACGTCCCAAAATCAGACACAGACAGAAATCGACAACATTTTTTTACAAAAGACGGAGACGATTCTATAACCAAATTTGTATTATATTAAGAACGCGACAAATCTAATCCACGACGAATAGCTTGAAGATCTCAGGTCTAGTCTATAGAAATTTCGACGCGACCAATTTTGACACTTCAAATAAAAGGGGGCCTACTTTCGCTACTCGATCACAACTCCATCCGAACATCGAACAACAATATTCAAGAAAAAAAGGAAATAATTGATCGAAACATACGCAGCTAAATGGTACATCGAAAGGTTCCGAATTTTTATCAGAACGGCAGAGAATTCAAAGAAGTTTAGATTCAAAATCTTATTGAAATCAGGACTCAACACGAAGCATGTTTTTAAATTTTTATCAAGCTGCAAGGCGCTGTATTTAGAGTTTCAACCAGCTGATCCAAGGCCTCCTACCAGGACATGCCAGGTCTTTCATCTGCACCGACTCCGAAGCCTGCTACTCGGTTGCTTGTCGACTCAACCGCGGCGACTTGGTGTTATCGTGACATCAATGTCCACAGACCCGAAACAAAAGTGCCCCCCCATCTACGGTTTGAACGGAAGCCACTTGCGACATTGAGGCGACCTCTAATTTCATTCCCGAAATATTTTTGTATTTTTTTTCTAACAAATCACCGAATAATTTATCGATCTCATCCGCGACACGTATTCTGTATGTCTCAACCGTTTGCGGTGCGGACAGTTTTAATTAGGATCATTAAAATGCATCATAATCACTCAGTTTTACTCAGCTTAGAAAATATGTTTCCTACAAAACAATTCAAGGCTAGGTGGTTACAAACTGCGTTTTAAATTAAATCTCTGTTCTCCGTTTTTTTTTTTTGGTTTTTGTTGTTCGCATTTCATTATGAAATAAGATAGCTCTTGCGGCAGCCTTCCCACTCCACCACCACGACACATACAAACGTATGTACACGATGGGGGCACCACGATGCTCTCCGCAGCTGACAGCCTTATTTATCAGCGGCCCGCCATGCCGTCCAATCAGAGGCCGGCTCAGAGTCACGGCAATAAATCCAAGTGGCTCCACTCCATTAATGGAGGCCACAATAGCGGCTCTCAGCCACGGTCCCGCCCACAAGCGCTTACGCTTAACCCCACACACGACATACACGGCAGTTTGCGGCTGCAAAGGTACCATTGACCACTGCAACCACTTGCGTCGCACTCGATTGTAGGCTTCGCCGCGCGAACAGGAGCGAGACAACACTATACGCGCCGCTTTTGTACAGACAAAAGCTCTCTCAGTCTGAGAGGTCTTGCAGATACTCCGACACTCACTGAAGTCAGTCTCAGTGTGTATCTCTTAGGTTCATCAATCAAGCGTGAGTGAGTGCATCGGTTGTTTGTTTCGCTTTCGCGGATCGTGTGTGGATCTGGCACTGAAGTCATTTGCATAATTTAGTGCGTCATTTCCGCTTCAGTGGGTCATTTTCGAATTCGAATACGATTTCTAAACGTTTTCCACCTCCCCAATGTTCTGTGACTGATTATCCTGTGAAATGGGATCCCTTCTGACTGAAAATTGAACTTTCGCTAACATCTGTGCCCGGCCGGTGAAAAGTTCTGTGAATTCAACAAAATCAAAAAAAAATTAATTAAGTCTACGTCTCTCGCAGGTGAGTACTGTTTTTTTTGTTTTGTTTTTTGCGTTTCGTTTTGAGTTTTTGTGTAAATCAAGAAAAGTAAAAGATTTGTGGAACATTTGAGTTATTTCTTTTTTAATTTCTTAAACATCCATCGGAGCTACGGCTGTGACCTAATCGCGTGAGCATATCCAATTAAAGACTGCCATGCGAACACGGCATCTCTCAGAAGAAGTGTCATTCTTCGGCAACAAGTTTCAAGCGTGGACTTCGCGTATCGCATAACCACGCACCATTCGCCATTAGCCATTAGACAGCTGCCCCCACCCGGTTTAATGGGCAATTGGCCAACCGTTGTTCCTGTCAGCGAGGCAGCAATCATTTAAATTCGCAATCAACAGCTATGCGCAAGCAGCCGCATAGCCTCATAGTCGCGGACGGCCGCTGCTAATCAGCTAGCAATCCAAGTGTGTGCTGCAGAGTGTGCTGCTGCCTATAAAATGCTGTGTCGCTGTCGTCTCAAAGTACACCCGCCGATGCTGGCAATTCATCCTGACATCTAACTTGGGTATCAAGTCAACGCTTTGCCTGCCCTAGGTTTCTGTCTGACTCTGACTGTTCGGGCTTAAACTCTAACTCGGGCTCAGGCTAAGGCAGAGCACTCCCCCCCCCCCCCCCCCCCCCCTTGTCTGTGGTCAACCAACTTCTGTTTCGTTTAACTCGATAATTAATTTGTTTGACGTTGCGCAGCGTTGTTTGCCGCATTTAACCGGGGGCTGATTAAGCCAAATTGATCGGAAACAGACCAACATACGGGAGACTGATACTCTGAATTAGTGCAGCTTGAAGTCACTTGTGGGGCAGTGGCGGCCGCCTCTCCTCATTTACACTTTCACGAACGAACTGATCGCTTAGGCAAATATTTTGACTCAGCAGCATGTTATCGCGTTAAGGATCGTGACATTTTGTGAACTCAATTGTGAGGATTAAACCAGACTAGAGATTGGTCACGACCATGCATATAATGACGATCAATTTGCCAGCAATGCCAATCAGGCTCGAGGCATAGGACCGCTCTGCATGAGTGATCACACTCGGCGAGGACACTCGCTCCTTGAGCACTGCTTTTTCACACCTTTTTATGCAAAAAAGTGCGGTTAATTGACGCTCGGCGATAATGGCTCTGTGGTTAGCGCCAGTAATCATGCGTTCATTCGGCTTCATGACTGCCTACCACTTTGCTTGCTGCCTGCAATTATCTGACCGAACGACCGTATGAACGTGGACGGTGCGATTGTTTTTTTGTGTGTATCCATGTGTGTACGTTCGTTCGACGGACACAGCGGAACTTGTAAGAGTTGGGCGACGCGGACGACGACGACGACGTGGTTGTTAGACAGCCAACAACCAACAGCCATCAATATGCAGATGAGGGTGAGTCAATCGTGCCGCTCTGTACGATGGCAACATGCATACTTTGATTGCGTAATTAGCCAGAGGTTGATGACAAGTCGAATGGTGCCCCAAAGGAGGGGGTCTACGGTGTGAGTGTCCAACCATGGAGCAGGAGATTCTGCTGCGGTTCTGATTTATGGTTCAAGTAACTTGTTTTGAGAGAGGGACGGGTGTCCTGCATTGTTTAACTGTAACAATGTTCAAATTGGGGACAGATGCGATGTGTTTTAAATCAGAGAAACCGTTGTTATCTGGAAGAATGTTCAAAGGGCCACAGTTCAAACTGGAAATTGAAGATGCGGCACGGTTTGCACGCGAGAAGAACCAGACATTGTAGCTATGGGGTTGGTCTGTCCGCGCTAAAAGAGGTAAAAGCCTGGAATCGGATAAATCATAAAATTGAAGGTTAACGCGATTGTTTTCGTAAAGAAATCGAAGACAGCCTCATAATTTAAGCCCACAGTCAAGCCATAACCCACCCAACCTCAGTTACAGCCCAAAAGGAGTTATAACGAGTGTTTCTTTTCGAAAACTGAAAAAAATAAACGTTTCCCCACATGTGTCGGCTTCGCCACTTCATGCAGTATTCCTGCAATGGGCTGAGAAACTGCCTCTCCATTGTGAATGAGAAAAAAAGGCAAACAAAATGTGAAAGTGTCGAAACAATTTTCCGGTCAAACACAACCCATACCCTAATTGGGGGCTAACAGCGGAGATCTCGATCTCGATCTGCCGTAAAAGTTCGGATCAATCATGAATGAAAAGTTGTTGGTTTTTGTTTTTATGGAAAACATACCCAACCGACCACCGACAACAAGTCCGGAATCAAGTCCAAATGTAAAAACTAATTAAAGACCAGCAAACGACGACGACGGACGACGGACGACTAACGACGAAGATCTCATCCAGGACAACACAGAAAACAACCATCTCTGGAGCTAGACAAACCCAAAGCCATTGGGACCGATCGAAAACATGTACGAACAACCATTCCAGACCGAAACTTCGTGTTCAATAAATTTCGAACCACTTCGAGACTCCACCAGGTCCAGGAATGAGTACGCGAGCGCGCGCGCCCTCTTAAAGCTTCATCCTTCCAATCAAACCCCCAACACGCAGTACGCGACGCTCGGGAGAGTAGTGCAGCTCCACGCTGTAGTCCGGTGCCAATAATTTTGTCTGATATGTAAATAGATAAACATCATGGAATCACTATTAAGACACACTGTACTGCATTGCAGTTGGAGACTGCGGGCCGGCCGCGGCGTGGACGCCGGTTCTGTGCAGTGCACCATGCGCGATTGCAATTGAATTCGTTGCTTAATTCTTTCGTCGGTCGGTCGTGGATCCCTGACGATCATGCATATGTTCGTCCTCTACTTGTCCCCCCGTGTCGTGGGGTCCCTCTGCGGCCTCTGTGCAGCAGCACGGGGTCAAGTCGATCACTGACTTTCTGACTCCCAGAGTGCAGCTCTGGCGCAAAATATATTGACAAGGATTTGCTGCTTGGCCTTTCTTTCGTTTGTCTGTTTGTTTTCCCCATTTCTGTGACTTCGAAGCTATGTCCTATACCTCTGTAACCTCCTCCTCCACCACCACCATCGAGATAGATCAGCGGGCTCTATTGTAAAGCTGGTCGCCCATGTCATTAATCATATTCGGAATCGGTCAGCGAAATCTATCTGCATACACGGCAGTTCGGTTGTCTGGTGTTTTATGAGGCGCGGGTATCACCGGGGGTCACATCGACGAGTGTGGAGCGCGCAATGCAAACCGATGTTCCTTTTTGCCACCATCACCACCATTCACTCAAGCCACACGGCCCATTCCGCAAAAGGGAGAGAATTATACGATTTTAATAGAGTTGTTGCCTGTTACTTATCGATAGTTTCAGCAGTTTTTATTTATTACCATGGCCGTTGCCCGGTGGATGGAGGAGGAGGAAGTGAATGAATTTATGCGTTGCGGCGAATTGTGTATTTTCGTGGAATTGCATTCTAAGTGCCGCACTTAATCGACAACGGCGGCGGCTGCTATGCCGGGTCAAATGTCGATTGCACGATTGCACTGATGGGGTTGAGATCTCCCCGCTCTGCATACAGCTCTAGTGTATGCTCGTCCCAAACAGGACATCAGCATGCAATAATCAAGAAATAACCATCAATCATGAACCACTGGAGATGTTGACTAGATGGTATCCAGTCCATAAATTGTCCGAACATCTTTTTCTTTTTCACCCATCCTCTTCCACCTCCAGGACGGATTGAAGGAGGACATCGATCTGATCGAAAACAGTAGCTGCGGGTGGAGAGCATCCGTGTCTTCTTCTTCTAGTTTCCGATCCGATTCGACGACAGTCTGTCAATCTTCTCAGCGGACAGCACAATGTATTCATATTTTTTGATGAATTTCCTTCCATCGAATGCTAATGTTGCGCATTATGCGGGTTTCGTCTCCTTCTCCTTTCTCTGATTGTCCTCCCTTCCCTGCCGTCATCGACGGCATCAAGTGCTTGTCAACCAAGTGAACAGAGAGTAGCTTCAAGCGTAGTTTTCTTCGTTTTTTTTTTTTTTTGTGAGTTTTTTAGGTGTGAATTTATCATAAAGCCGGACCCGGGGGCAATCTTGATTCCTGAAGTTGTTTTATGCAAAGCAGTTCGTCGCATTATCCAAATCGAATGGAGTGCTGCTGCGGTGGCATCTGCAGCGCCAGGCACTTTACGAGTGAATCTGAGGTGGTCTTTTGATCTTTGGATGATTTAAAACTTTCAAAAGAACCCACTTAGCGAGAGTGTTCAGCGCAAGGGGGGGAAATTAAAGCCATCAACACAGCACAGCACAACACCTGCGAAATGGTGCAATCGAAGTCGCGCAGCAGCCACTGCTACTGGTTTCTGACAATCTGAAGCTGGAAGATGGTGGAGATGGAGATGCAATTGGATATGCTGATGGCGATGGAGATGCTTTCTGTCTGGCTGGTCGTGTCAACGCGATGGCATTCAATTCAAATTATTGCCAATTTTAATGGGGGAATATGTGTAAGGTGTGTGGAGTGTGCATTTTGCAACTTCGTCTTCTCCTAAAACGTGCATCACTTGACATTCATTCGACTGCGAGAGAGGGGGAGATCTGACACAGCTTTTTGGTGAACTCCTCCCGACCGTAGACGTGCTTTGAATTGGCCTACTTCCTGAGGGTCCATAGCTCATCCAGATGAGCGTCTTAACCTTCTGCCTGTCGCAGCCCCGGACGAACTGAACTGTCCTTTTTCTGGCTACACCCTCACAAATGACAGAAATTCAGTTCACCCCCGCGGATGGATGCCAATCCGCCGATAGATAGAATCCACATCCCAGATGGATGCCAATCCGCGAGTACGCCGAGCAGTAAACCACAAACGATTTGGTGAGCCTTCCCCTTGTTTTTTGGCACATCGGCTGCCACTGCCGCGTGTATGCAATGCCAGCGCAGGACGTAATAAAACTTTATACGGCGTCAATTGCCAATTCGATTGGACAGTGTTCCCGGCCCGGCAGCTCTCCCCTTTTTTTTGGGTGTGTTGGCCAATTTACTTTTATTGTTATTATTATGCCACGTTGGTAGCAATTTTCTTCGGCATTTTCCTCCAGAGATTTTCACCAGATCTCTCTCCCTCGTTCGTACAGTTTTTCGTGAAGTCCACAAACGAAATGTGGTGCTCGGTATCTGCTCTCGTTGGCAATTTATGACCAATTGAGTAGAAAAGCCGGGGACGATCGCCCGCGCTGATATAGACGAACGTACGTGCATACGTACTCAGCAAGAGCGTCCTGAGTCTGAAATTATTTTCAAACGAATTTAATTCCCAATCGAGTCGATTGTATCCGTACTTGGCACTTGAAATGGGACGTGATAGATTCTTGGGCGTTTTAGGTGTGATAAGTGATAAGTTAGAATGTTTCAATTGCAAAAGCGATTGCGGACGAGGTGGGGTTCTCATCCTCCTACATCCCCAAGGGGGAAATACTTTAAATTTCAAAAAAGAAACTCTGAATAAATTCATAAGTGTGCCCATTGCCCGCTAAGTAGCAAGCACATTCCGAATCCGGCCATACGCCAACACACTCAATACCACTGAGCCTCTCTCTCTCTATCTCTGTTTCTGTCCTCACAATTAACGAATCCTTGATGACGATATGAGAGAAATACCAAGCAACGTTGTAGTGCTGTGTATTGTGGCCCCGATCGCTATCTCTATGGACAGACATTCGTGCAACATAATTCTTCGGTCTTGTCCACTTGGTCGGTAACTGAATTCCAGCACTTTCAGTTCCCACGTCTCATTAGGATCCCGCTTCTCTGTTCCCACACACACACGAATAAATTTCCGATAAGACCTTGCATAAACTAACGCAGAAGAAAAAAAAAAAACAGCCAACCAACTCATCGGGAGTACCCCCATCGGAATGTGTCGTTATTTTTCCGAATTCTGTGTGAGCCACTGTTCGCTTCCACCCCCTGTCGGGATTGGCACCTATCCACTACCACGACACTGGTCTCTGACAATTATCTTCGTTGAACCACCACCAAACAATGCTCAATAATCGATCGATCGATCGATCATCATCATCGTTGCGTTGCTGCTGGTTTTCGGCAGCAGTGACGTCCGTGCGTGTAGACTTGTGTCCAGCCGATGACAACCCCCTGCGCACTTAAGCTATGAACTTAATCGATTAGTTTTATTCGAATTTAATTAGCAAGCGCATTGCAGACATGTTTTCCACCGAAAGGCACAGGTTCTTACCAGCGCGCCAGCAAGCCCTTCTCCACCGGAGTCCACACAACTGCACCTCATTTCAAATTCAGATTCCTCCCGATGGTGGCACGCCGTCCGGCAAGGAATCACTGCTGTGAGCGAGCACTGCTGCTCCGCAGTTTGTGTTCTGCTTCCTCATCATGAGTGTACGTTGCTGGGAGGACTGGCTGCATCTTGAATCGCATCTCTTGGTGAATTTTAAAAATTTATGCGCGCGCATATCACAAGAATTTTCAGACTGCGTGTAACTCGAATTCCTACCAAGACCGCTTGCAAGCTTGTGGGCCCCCACTGTCATTGTTCCTCTTCGGGAACGCAGCGCTAATCGTCGGCGGAATACACTAAACTGAAGTTGGCCTGCTACCGGTTTTCAGGTTGATTGGGCGAACTGGGCGCTCGCTCTTGGTAATCGTGTGATAAAAACGGGAAATCAAAAAACTATACGCTATTAACGCGACGAGGATCGATCGATCGTTCGGAATGATGTTGCACACACTCTCTTCACGAACACGGCACACGGCGCACATAGAACTTGCACTTGTCGCGCTCAACGCGAAGTGGCACGACGACAATCTCGTCTGAAGTACTACTCATCCTCGTACTCATGCTCATATGTTGATCATCATTATGATCGGTTGGCCGTTAGCAGTTCCAGAACAAGAGTTTTGTTCACACGGTGTTCGTTATGAATTTCTGTCACGAAATTTTCCAGTTTTCTCCCCGATCGAGGGATGTGATTGTGTGATGACGATGTCAATGATGTTGCTTGCTACTACTGACTACTGTTGCTTCTGCTGCTGATGATGATGATCAAGACCACGTCGTCGTCGTCGTCGGCATGGTGCGTACGGCACACGTACATACGCTGACCTATGCGTGCAGTCAGGGGAGACGTAATGCCATAGTCCGATGGAATTATGTTTCGGAAAATGATTTATCACGACGATTGAGTGGACGGCTCTGGAACATGACATGAAAGTGGACCAATTTGCTTTTGTTGTTCGAATTTTTTATCTTTTTTTTTTTTTTGATGCGATGGGTTTTTTTTTTTTTTGTTGTGTCCGTGTCCGACAGACGCTTGCATAATTTTCACTGAATTACGTGCTTAACAAGTGAAATTTGATCTATGACGGCGATGAAGGGTTGTCTAACACAAGCTCCCAGTCAACCGATTTCACTCAAAAAATGCAACCTCAGTCCCCTCCCCCCTGTTAGAGCTCTACTGAAGCGAAACTCAAGTCAAAACATGTCAAAAGAGCCTGGAATCAAAAAAATACTTTCTTTTTTTAAAAAAAAGAGACAATCAAAAGCCATTTATCTTCCTCTTTCAGAAACAATCCGGGCTTCTGATCACGACCTTGAGCCATCAAGCGTATCCCCTGCACGCACCTTTGGTAAGTCAACCCAAAAATCTATCCGCACACAAGCACACACATGGGGGATTCGAGAATCCTTTGAAATACACTCATTCCTCCCCCAATGTATCTATTCAATTTGTTAACTTTTTCGTGCACACAGACGTCTTCAATTTGTCTTTCAATAAACTAGAGATCCACAAACGACAATACTCCCAACCACCCATCACATCTTTTGCTCCGTCTTCCTTCGTCTTTCATCGACGTCGTTGTCCTTGTGCCGCGCAGCAAACCTCGTTGGGTGCTAATCTAATTAGTGGCACTGGTACCGTCGAAAAGACGAAGTCACGTCGTTTGTCAGCAGCGACAAACATGAAAGCCAATCGGGTGTGTAAAGCTGTCATTCCATTTACTTCCCCGAGATAAGAGAGAACACAGTTCGTGTCTCGTCCCTCCAAGGCCAAACTTCTGTACGGGGTGCTCACACATATCACGTAACCACCCACATCGCCTGTCAGCATCGCAAAGACAGAGAGCATCCCTCTGGATGGATCCTAAAATCATGACGAATGGTAATGGGACAAAAGTTTTATGCTCCATCTTGGACACAACCATTACCCGCACGACACCCGAGAATGTGGCCGACCGACACATCCTCGTTCAATTTACATGAACACACGCAGATACAATCGGTATCTCTTCGAGCTATCACCTGACAATGCAATTCCTTCCAATCGAATGCTCACACACACACACACTCCACACGTCCCCTCGAATTTGTGTCACCACCTAAGCCACCGAGTTGCGAAGGCGGAAATCGCTTGTGGAAATGCTGTCGGGTAGGGTAATTAAAA
Organism: Eristalis pertinax; assembly: GCA_907269125.1. NCBI lineage: Eukaryota > Metazoa > Arthropoda > Insecta > Diptera > Syrphidae > Eristalis > Eristalis pertinax. Next base: position 11,126,835 of record OU026146.1, on the reverse strand, counting down.
ACATACCCACACTCCGCAATCGGATTTTCACTGTCATGGCGCGAGCGGAAGCGCGCTTTGGCCAAGATTGCGGTAATGGCCGCGAGGACCCGCTGCTGCTGACAACTGAAACGCTGCGCAGCCGAAAAGGCCCACAGACATAGAGAGAGCGAGAGATCGATAAATATTGCAATACCTTACCGTAGGCCCATTGTGCGCACACGCCGCATCTGCAACTGAAAGGACCGCCGCCGATCCAGTAGCCAGGCCGTCGTTTTCTGTGGAGTCACTTCAATGAAGTGATAATTTTCCTGCCTGCGCACTCGTGCACGGGATGCCAATTTGTAAGATTGCCCAATTGACACGACCAAGATCGCGGTCTGCTGGTGGTCTGCTCGATTGGTAGCTTCAGTGATCTTGAACTGATATGGATCGTGACTGTGTGTCGGCTTGGGGAAGGTAAATGAATGAACGACAGTTGATAATGCCACCAGAGGACGGAGCAATTGTTCGCATTCGCCACGTTGCTGTCAGGCGGTGTCATAGGCAAGATCGCCTGGGCGGTGACGACGTGTGAATAGGTGAACTCGGCGCCCTAAATGAACGTCGGCGTGCAGTCTTTTTCTTGCCAAAGAGTTTCCATCAAAAACTATAAGAAAACGCAACGAGCCATACTCCGTCTGATCATCGCAAAGCAGCATTGTTTTGCGGGCATTAGACAGACCATGTAAAAGGAAATTCCTCCTGAAAATAGTAGTAAATCCATCGAATTTGTCACAACAATCCTCAATCCGAGACTGGCTTCTTATCGGCGTCATCACTTGTTACTGAGCCATTGGAACTCAAACCAAGTTCTAGAATCAGTTCGATCACTCATTAGCAGATGAGTAACACTCGCCAGTGGACACGTGCCATATTCAAATTCAAACAGCACTCCGCGCCGGGATCATCTCATCGCGTCGATCGTGTGGAAGTGTGTGCCTCCAAAATATTCAGTGACTAATGATCGCACGGCTAATTAGCGAATCCCACTGTTAACCGCAACAATCTACGCAGTCAAAATCATATTCTCACCTTCGACGTCGGCCGCCGCAATCGCCTCCGACGCCGCTGACGTTTTCCCTTGGCAATTAAAAATTCGGTGCACATATGCACCCGCGCTTAGAATTATGACAACCACCCCGTACCTGCTTGTGCGGGAGAAGGGTCTTGGTTTCGCCCGCGAGCCGCCACCAATTTCTGCTGCTTATTTCAGTCACGATTCACATTCATCTACTGCCGTACATTAGAACCCGGAAATTACAAAGTTGCTGCTGTTGCACCTTCTCCTTCTCTTCCGTTAGGCGTTTTGCTGTGTTGTTCCCAGGAAGAGCCTAAAAAAACTAAGCCAAGACGTGACACAAACAATGGAAATCGGAAACTGAGTATCGGCCAGCGCCGATATGTGCAGCAGATGGAGGTGGTTTTTGATGCCAGCCGGGCAGTCTGTGCGGACCACCGCCGCCGAGAGTGCGTAGCCTCTATCCACTGCTGACCGATGCAATTAATAATTCATGCGAGCGATAGATAGAGATGCACATTCGCATTCATACGGCGCGCTCTAATGACATCCATTGTGGAAGCGCACAGCTCCATCAGTTGTGTGGCTTGTCGTTGCTCTCATACTTCACACGCTGCGCTGGCTCGTCCTGGCGTAGCCACTGTAAGCAATGACAATGGAATTTGCCGCGCAATTTTCATTCTGCGAGTTTTTCCAATTATTATCGAATCGGTAATTGAGATGGCTATGGCTGCTACCCCGCAGGGTTTCTCCCTGAGGTGAAGGACTACATCTAATGAGCGGCGCGCAACTCCTTTCAACTGTCGTCAACGGACGACAGTCCGAACGACGAACGCCGAGCGAGACAGACGTGTTAAGCAATTTTTCTTATTTTTTTTTTTCATATATTCTGGATCGAACTGAAGTCTTCCATGTCCGCCACCGTCAGTAGGTCTGTGGGATCAAACGATTGATCTGTCCCCACCGATGAATACCGCTGCCACTGAGACTACCACGACAACAACGATGAGGACGAGGACGTACCAATAAGCGATTCTCGTAAATGAGCTGCGCGCGACACCGCCGCGCAATGATAAACAATCGCCGATGAGAGCACGCCGATAGAAGTGCACAACCACACCATCGCCGCGCCGTGAGGCTGCGCTGAGAGACACTACAGAGACAACACCATCGATGGCATTGATTACGCGATCCCAGGAATTGAGGCAGTGGCAGCAAATCGGATATTGTACGCTGCTACCGTCGTCGTCGTCGTATCGGCTGCAATTGCAGCTACCACCAACCACCGTCCGTCGCAGCAGCAGCACATAATCAGGCACAGTAAGTGAACACTGCGTGGTTTATCTTCTTAGAATACGAAATGCGGATGCTGCCAGATGCGCGGGATATTCGCGTGAAAGCATCTAGGTTGTGGAAACTTGAAATAATGGGGCGCGCGCATTTATAAACGTGGGAAATACAGAGGATACGGCTCCATTGTGTTCGGGGCTCTGGCTCTGGGATTTGCTATGTTGAGCTGGGCTTACACAGTACAGCATCGCCGGGTGATTGGTTGCGGAAAGAGTGCGTTCCACTTGACCCTGTTCTGATGGAGAGTGGTGGCGATCGTTTAAGGCCATTGGTCAAAGGAGATGTTTTGTCAGTGAAATGGAATTCAAATGATGGCAGAATTTGCACTAAGGCTGACTAAGGCGAACGAGAACGCATGCAAATTGGATTCTATATATCGCGAGCCGAGGCATAGAAGCAGTGTGAAGGCAATCAACAGCCTTGCAGATCTTGTGGATCGATCAATAAGCCTAGTCAGGGAGTGGATACCGGACAAAAGACAATACGTACCTCAGCCCGACGCATATACAAAGGGTAGGAAGTACTAACGGATGCTGAGTGTGAAGAGAGTACTTGAAAAAATCCCAAAAACTTCGCAGAAAAAATGCAACACATGGTCCAGTCTTCGACTGGCTGGTTTGGCACGTACTGTCTGCTGGGTCTCTGGCCTGAGTAGCATTAGTGTCCAGGTGGTGAGGACTTATGTATTTTATAGAAGTTTACTCAGGTGTGCGGTGCTGCAGCTATCTGAAATGTCTCTTTGGCTGCATTTTGGCCATATTCAATAGTGTGTTTTCAGGAATATAAGAAAACAGCTAGCGTGACTGAAAAGCTCTGTTGGTTGTGCCTACATATTTCTTTTTCATAATTTCCAAAAGCCATACTTTATTTCTGTGCATCTAACGGTCAAAAGGAAGAATTGTGAATTGTGATATAAAATTATTTCGTGAAACAAACTTTAACAAAAATTTAACGAAAAGAAAGTATGCGCAAATATACCGCCCTGAATGGGACAAATGCTGCAATTTTCATATTGGCTATCAAAGGCGAAAGACACAAATTGTGCCTCCTGCAAAGCGTGTTCGTGCATTTTAGTTTCTCTATTGTCGGTGATAAAAGATCACGAAGTTTCTGCGTTCGGCCAATAATAAAAAAACAAGATCTCAGTTTTTTTTAGCATTTTTCTACGTTTTCGTCTAGCAGGTTCAGCAGTTTTCCGTTCTAGCTTTAGCAGGATTGAATAAAATAATCTGGTAACGCTGCCTGCCACTAGTTAAAGCTTTCTCTCGGCTAGAGAACAATCTGATGTCAAAGATAGCCAGACATTCCCAGAGAATGCATACAAAAATACCCTCGCCCCTCGTGACTAGTCTTGGTCAGAACGCCCGTCAGATTAAAGGTGGTGAACCGCGTCCACAACCGTCAAACTCATGAAATATACGATCGACCCCAAAACAAAACTCCATGACACTGACATATTTAACGTGCCCATGCTTGTGATGCCGCAAACAAAAGCCTCTCTTCGGTACATTTACCTTCGGGCAATCGCCACCGGTCCGCACAAATTAACGATAAACTGAACGAGATACGAGAGCATTGCCTCACAGCACAAAAACTAAAGAGCCCGTAGATCTTGAAATACATTTTCTGCGTTCACATTTAATGACACTCAAATTATCATTCCTCAGAGTCCCCGCCTTCGGATTTCCTATCAAATGTCCCCTTCGCCCCACACTATCGATCGTTCGGTCGCTCTCTCACACATGATCGCCTCCTCCGATCGGAGTCTATTTAAATTGCGTTAAACAACTCAACCGCATCGGGGGAAGGAAAAGACAATAAAACAGTGAATTAAGCAACAATCAAACAAATATCAACTCACTCTAATGAAATTACGGATCGAGTGCTTAACGCCAACTCACCGATGGTTACATGAATCAATCATCTGCCCCGACCCACACGCAATAGCGCATACGCCCCTGTGTTCGACGACGGCCACGGCCGATGAACAACGATCTGATCAATGATCACTGATCGCGAGAGCTGATCGCACTGTTGATCGTTCCGATGGCCTCCTGCCGGCCGCAGGGGCCACAGTTTAGGGCAGAGGGTGGGAGACGACGACGCATCACACGCTAAATGCCAGCAATTTGTCAATTCCACTGAGTGTCTCATACATCACCACCCTGAAGCGCGTCCACTCACAAATTACTGTGTGCTAGAGCACTGCGATCGATAAATTGAGCTCTGTTATCGAAGAATAATAATTTATCATCATGCGCGATGGTGGTGGTCTCAGTCTCTGTGTCGCTGGCGCTGAGAATGCGACAAATCGATCGACAATACATGCACCGGCACCTTGTCGACGACACGACCGACAACATCGGCATCATCGACAAGCCCGACGATGCATTGCATTCATTAAAAGCAATTTAACTCGATTTGTGTAGAGAGCGTACGCGCGCTCGCCGTATACAATGATTGCGGCGATCGATAATTGGGCATGCAAATCACAGTGAGTGCCTCAGATCGATGCCATAAACGCACGACGTTCGTGTAATTGAGTCGTTTGGGCGCTAATCAAAGCACCGAGAAGCCTTTGGTACAGCAGCGTGCGTCTAAGTGAGCGATAATGTTTGTACACACGCTTTTCACACGTCGTGGTCGACTTGATCATGATGATCTTCATCATCGCACCGACGACGACGACCCACCTCCACTTCGGCTCTAACGATCGATAACTCTGCTGCTGATTCTGCATACAACAACGACGATGAAGACTACGATGTCGGCGAAGACTATGAAGACGATGATGATGACGACGACGACGACGACGACGACGACGACGACGACGACGACGACGACGACGACGACGACGACGACGACGACGACGACGACGACGACGACGACGACGACGACGACGACGACGACGACGACGACGACGACGACGACGACGACGACGACGACGACGACGACGACGACGACGACGACGACGACGACCACGACGACGCCGCCGCCACTGCCGATGTGCCATGTCAGTGTCACTTGGAGGAATTTCTGCGTAAATCTCTCCCGGCAAGCCGCATACTTGCCGGAGGAGTCCTGCATGTCCTCCTGCATCACCTTCCTCTCTTCGTCCTCCACCTCCTCCCCATTCGGGATTCTGCCGCTGATGCGGTGGATACTTTTACTGGCGAGCGATGCGACCATTAAAAGGCTGTCCGGTGTAAGTGCGCGTGAAAACACCGTCAGCGAACACGAAGCCGCGTTGGTTCGCCAATCTAAACGAGTCATTTAACACGTTCGCCAAGATGCGTCTTGCCGACGCACGGTGGCTGCTTTCAGCTCTGGTCACTGTGAGCGAGTAAACACCGCGTTCCCATGGCGTACGTACGTACGTACGTCCGAGCAAGCGGTTCGTTTTGTTAACACCACGCCTCGTCATAAAAGGGCTTCCTGATGCCAAAAAAATAAATACAACAATAACCCCAGTCCAGTGTCTTCGTGTTCGTCATCAACTTCAGCTTCAGCTTCAGACTGCCTGTGTGAGTGCGGTGCGGTGCGGTGCGGTGCGGTGCGGTGCGGTGCGGTGCGGTACGGTGCGGTGCCGTGCCGTGCGCTGCGAATGGAGCAAGCTTCCAAATAAGGTTGGCACATGTTAAGTACGGAAGCTATAACTACGTTATGGATTCACACAAATCGCCCGAATTTCACTTCAATCATGGATTTCTAACGCAAACTTTGATCTCCTGACAGCTATTTCTCTCGATTAAAACGGTGTAGGCGTTAAATTCGACTTTAACATCACATACGGTCTGGCCTGGTGGTCGGGCCTTTACCGATAACGTGCAATGAGAAAAACTTGGCCGGAGGAAAAACAATTACAAACAAAAAAAAGCAACCGTCACACAGTCGGTCGGTTGGTTGGTTGGTCAGAGTCCATTGAGACGTGTATCAAGTGGTCGGCCGATCGTGGAGAGTGGCAGCAATTGGGATTATGTGTCATGGCAGAGGTTCTCTTTGGGAAACTGGCCAACATTGTGAGTACGAGTGTGTGTGTGTGTGTTGGATTTCGTCGTGAGTTTTGCAATCAAACTGGAAAACAGAATGGCCACCATCCGTGTGTGTTGACCGAAACTGGCAAACAACAAACAATCTCTTCGGCTTGGTTGAGTTAATTTCGGTGCTCCTCGGATGGCACACGAATGAGAACATGCCGAGGCAACCTGATACCTGGGGCACATGCACAACAGCCCTAAAACACTTTTCGGGGCCATTATGTTAGCCCACCAGACGGTGTCACGTGTGGAGCGCGCGGTTAAGGGCTGACCACACGGTCACCACCGGCCCGTGGAATCTCCTTTTAATTCGACGAATGCGATTGTTTCCCTCAATGGCATGTCGTTCGAATTGATATCTCTAGAATTTGTACTCAATTCCGAGGTGGTTTGGTGTGGTTGTTTGATTTTTTTTTTTATCCGACGACAATAACGGCGGCGGTTGCGGGAACTGAGACAAGACGAGGTTTGGATTTTTCTGCGACGTGTTAGATGATGATTCGAGAGAAGCCTTGCATGCTTTGCACGGTTTTTGGCGGACAATTATCGGGGAATTTTTTCACACCAACAGCGAGAGGCGGAGAATGTTAGAGGTGACGGAATAAGTATGTCAATTGGAGAATCGGCGGAGGGCAACCAGCCTCGTTGACACTATACCCTCCTCCGTCACAACCAACGAATGAGTGAGCATCCACCAAAAGTGAGAGAATGGGCCTGTCAACTGGATGGCAGCATCCAGGTCCCCACAACCAACCGAAGGTATCACCAGTTGCTCGATTACTCGACGAGTGGACGTGAGCGGAGGTCTATTAAAAATGTGTCTTCACACCATATCCTGCCTCACACTCAGTGAATTACTAAGCAGCCAGAGCCAGAAGCTAAATCGACATAAATTTCACAAGTAAGGTCAAACCCCAAGGAGGTCTAACAGAGCTTCCACTCGATGGACGGGAAATGGCATCCAAACAAACTATCGCATGACCCACAGAGGATGTCAGAAGATGCATTCGAACCGCACAAAGTACCTCACATTACGAAGGCGCGCTCAACCTCAAACCCTTACGCCTCCATCTCCACCTCCACCACTGAAGCCGTCGCCGTCGCTGTCGCCGTCGCTGTCGCCGCCGCGGCTAAAGAGGTGGTGATCAGTGAGTGGAGTCGTTTACGATTCACTCCCCGGGTTGTAATCATCTGAGAAATGAAGAGACGTCCCCGAATGGATTTGTGTTTTTTTACGACGCCAAGGTAATAATTTTACAAGGGCCACGCGTTTGCTCGCTGTTTTGCGTTCGAGAGTGGGCGGCCGACGGAGAGACGCAGCACTTTGACATTGATTGCATTTTAATTGTGGACAATTCGCCCAACGTCCGCAGCGGTCCTAAATCAATTCCGCCGGATGGCATCTGATTATAGAGTTGTTAGGGACTGATAGATGATTTCAATTAAGATTGCAAAACCGACCGACTGGTTTGCGCTTGCGAGGGTGGGGTGCAAGCGAACGGGCAGAATACCAGAAGCGCCAGTTTGGAGCAATTTCTTTTTTTGAATTGATTTTTCCTCAATTTAACCTTTTCTCCTCCTGTGTCCGGGGTTGGGCTTTGTGCGTGCGCCGTCGTCGTCGTCATTTCTGTCCTCCTCTTCATCATCTTCATCGTAGCCCACCGCCGCCGCGCGGCACGAGACAAAAATCTCATGGAATTCCTGCCGCATTGCCGAAGAGGCAATTAAAGAACCGCATCTCGGAGAGCGAGAGATTACAAAACAAAAAAAAATACGAAAAACGAACTCAAACGCAACGGCAGGCAGGCTAAAAGAAGAAGAAAATCTCTGAAATGCTAGATCGATGTAAGCTTCTGTTGCGGTACGTGGGGGTACTCGCTTTGGCAAAACTGGCGAACTGGCCAAACGAATAACGAATACGCATACGAAGGCCAAACGAAAGGAAGGAGAATATGGGCATTCGAATACCGCAAATAGTTTCTAGAGGACATTGTGTTACGTCTCTTATTGCGGCTAACTAAGTTAAGGGTTGCTTGCTGCTGCTGTTGTTGCTACTTTGCGGTGACCCGAGTAAGGCCGCATTCAAATTGGAATCGGTATTCTCAAGAGTGAAGGAGAGGTAGCAAAAAGAAGAAAAAAAGCAGAAAAGAAACACACTTCGGAACCACAAAATGCTTTTAATGCTGGCTTGCTTTGCCGGGAAATACCGCAGAGGTTTACATGGATACGCCGAACGCATTGTCCTCGTCGTCGTTGGTAGACGACGTAGTCATTGTCGGTAAGCGCCATATTTAAAAGAAGAACTCAAAGCAACCGTAGTCGCAGGAGAATGTTGACCATTAGTACCGAAAATTTGTTTGGCATTTTCGAGTGTCTTTTGGCACGCGTTCTATGCGTGTGTGTGCGTCTGCTGGTGAGTGCTGTGCGGGGGCATTCCATTCCAATCGTCGAGCATGATGTCGCTAATGGGTGGGCTCTGCCTGCAGCAAAATGTCTCTCTCTCTCTCTTTGATGTGATCCCTTCCTCAATCATAGCTCATATCACTCCAGTTGGTGGTATGTAGAGGGGGACGAAGTTTGAGAAAATGAAATTAAGTGGCGACCCTTTTCCTACGACCTCAGCGGCATCATAAATCTTTTGCCATCCTTTCAATCGACGGATACATAATTAAAAATTGCAGTCCTTGCTTCGGTGCGGCAATAAATTACACCCACTCGCTGAAATTCTATGAGACTTGCGAACGGGGGCCAGTTCAAAGGGATTAGGCACTTATCGAGTGGATCTTTGAACGATGGGGGGGGGGGGGGCTTAATTTCGTTCGCGTTTTTAACGAGGTTGGGATTCCCCGACGTGGTGTTGGCAGTCACGTTGTGTTCTCTCATTGATTAAAGCTTTATATCGTCTCAAAGATGGAGAATAGACGTCAGAAGCTTCCACGAGACTCAAAGCAAAGTTCTCTAATACAAGTCTCTGACCACAAGGCGTTGTCAAGCGTTGTTTACAAGCCTCAACATAACGTAGCACCGCCAACAGAACTGTCAACAGCACCTCCCATTCCTACTCTTTCATGCCACACACTCGCCTACAATCCACAGAGCGCGGATGAAGAAATTAAGCATCAAATGAGGGCTACGCGTTGACAGCCGCCACAGCAACGTCTGACTCTCATGCCCACCCAATCTCTGCCCAAAAAGCTATTCTCAGGCGTTGTTTACAGGCCCCAAAGTCACCTAGCGCACAGAACTGCACCTCTCATCCTTCCACCTCTTTAACAAATCTTTATCTAAACCAACTTCTTTTGTTTACTTTCAGATAGCCCTGAGGAAACTGCCACTTAATCACCACGACAGCACACCAAGAAGCCGACTGCCGACTGCCGATATCCAACTGCCGTGCGCGGATCAACCGCAACCGGAACCGCCCCCGCCTCACCTGTGCTGCTGTAAATTAACCAAATAAAGAGTATCTCCTGGGCAAATGTGTTTTATTTCACCTATTTCCTGCCGCCGCGCTGTTTCGCTGATTCGATTCCCATCATCCGCACATTCAGAGAAAGTGCTTAATTTTCCCCAACAAAAAATTCTCTCTAGACATTGCGGTTGGCATGTGTACGGTTGTACTCCCCCACAAAACTCCGTATGATTTGCATTGAAACCCACTATCCACTGACACACACAGAGACCATCACCATCGCAGCCTAGTACAGCACGACACAGCGCTTGTTTGAGGCGAGTAAGTAAAAGTGAGTGACTTTTGTGTTTGGCTTTACATTCGCCCAGGTATATCTAAAGCGTTTAACCTTGAAGTCGAGTGCCGAGAGTTGGCACAAGCGTGCGAGCGCTGTGCTGCTTCCAATTCATTCATCGACTTGACTCAGCAGCCAACACGTAAGTATATTCATCCATTCATTAGCTTCATTAGCCCACAATATGTTGTTTGTCGTGCCGTACGTCCGCCGTTCCGTCAAAGTTGTGCGGAAAATGATCACGCTGCAAGCACCGCGATGCGTGCGCATTAGTCGCGGCGCCCCAAAGAAGCATTTACACCCACGCAGTGTGTTGTGTGTGCGGTGTGCGCGCCTGCGTTCAAACGCCCTTGCATGCATACACCACCAAACACACACAGAATCACAGAGAGAGAAGAGAGAGGAGCACACGAAATTATTGTTGGCGCACATGACAGCCTCACTCCGGTTGCATGCCCACACTTTTCATTCAAAGATCAACGACGACGACGACGGTGGTGGTGGTGGCGACGGTGGGCTTCATTCAGTAGTTTCGAAGCTGTCCGGACATGACTTTGCCCCGAGTCTACTGGCTAGACTGACGTCATGGAGTTGTCAGTTCCATGTTAAGGTGGTTGCCTAATCAAACACCACAAGCACACAGACAAAAACCAAATCGCGCGGCGACGACCGCGACGTGGGTTCCATCTCAGAGTGAGGTGCTTCGTCATCAGCATCAACATCAACACACCGAAACCAGAAAGCTTTTCCGTTTAACGCGCTGTTAAAGAGCTGATTTTCGGAAGATTCACTGCCCAAATGGTGTCCACTTGTCGCCCGGAAATTCAAAGAGAAACAAAAAGACAAAAAAGAAAAAAAAAACACATCGATGATGCAATTGCGACGAGGCTTTTGTTCGCGAGAAGCCTACACACGCCAGACTTGTGGTTTCATGGAATTTTAGGTTTGAACCCACGATATGTAATTCATTGTGTAGGATAACAAGTAATCAACAAAAAAACCTTGCTCTTGAAGCTGGTCGAATGGAGAAAGAGAGACAGTAGCAGCAGCTGGATGCTCCTGGGGGAAGTGTGTGGTGTGGTGGCATAATGGTCGACATCTCGGGCGGCAAAGGTCACTCCGTAGGTGGGAGTGTGTGTTGTTGATTGTTTGTATGGCTTTCAATGTTAAGACAACAAGAGTAGGTTGCGAGCGTGGTGGTAATGTAATCGATCAAGCAAATCTTGAGATGATGATGATGTCGATAGATGACGAAGGTGGTGGGGAGGGCGTTTGGTAGGTATTGGAACGGAAGCCAGTGTGCAATCAGGTAAGCTCGGCGATTGTGTCAATCGCGGATCAATCAGTGAGTGCCACAGAACTTCCTGTTATCAACGGAGGATCTGTGTGTTTGAAGGCCTCGAGGGAATGTGGGTAGGTTTTAGGCGAAAACATGTTTGTGGTGGATTGTAGGGATGGTCTAGGACGTTGACTTTCAATTGATTCAAAAAATCAGAGTGGATCTGTTGGAAATCACAAGAGTGTCAACAGCGACACGATGAATCTAATACTAAGTAGAACCAAAAGAAGAGAGGAAGCTTTGCAGTTCGTTTCCAATTGAATATGACATGTGCTTGAGTTAAATAATGATATGTGACGAGAAACAACGCGTGTCTAAGGGCAGATTCACAAGAATGAAGAAGTCAACAAGTGGACGCTTTAGATTTTGTTAAATTGACAAGTTTTGACTTCTGCCAAAGTCGATCTGTGGCGGGAAACAGGAAAAGCGGGAACAAGAGAAGAGGAAGCACAACAGTATGAAGTCGAATTACGGGAAGTAGAGAAGAATACTGACACCATCCGAGCTATCTATCGTCGCACTCGATGGTCGATCACAAATTAAGGCTCAGTAATTTAAGCAGACGAGCTATTCGCTATTCCAAAATGAACGAAATAAAGCGGATCACAACAACTACTCAGCATGCGAGAGCCCGCCACCTACACACAAAACCACGTCAGAACCTGCATCAGAACAGCTTGCAGTTTAGCTCGAAAAGCGATCAAGTTCACCACGACCAGAAGCTTATTCATTCGAGGTGTGGGCGTTTGTCGCAGGTGCACTTTTCGAACAAAGCACATGACGCGAAAGTGCATTTGGATAAGACATCTCAAATTTGACAAAACAACACGACACAGACAATAAACCATTCGTCAAGGTTGTGAATATTCAAGATAAGGACAAGGGCCAAATTCTCTCTCCAGTTCTATTTTTTTATTAATTAATTTAATTTGATTCAAATTCCAAGCAAGCATCTACACGAACCCGCCCTGTTGCGATTAATCTCATGAGATTCTCCGTCTTCTTAACTATCCAATAAGCCGATCCATAAAATAACAACTCATACCAAAACTCAGAGAGAGGTTTTGCAAAACGATTAAGTTCTCCAATTCGAATTAAATTCAACTCGGGAACGATGTACTTTTGTACAATTAAAACATTTTATTACAACCATTAAGGATTATTGTTTCGAGTATTGGATCATAATACGCGGCCTAACTATCCACAAAAGGGCACTTTATGATTTAATGACAACTCACCCTCCATCTGGAGAGCAAACCAGCAGAATCTTTAATCTAATTTAAATTAACACGGGGTGACAGAACACACAGGAGGAAACAAAACAAAACACCACAGCAACTCAAAAGCGAGAGAAGGAGACTTGCATCGCTAGACCAGATATCATATAGAGTACATTGTTTCATAATTTTTTGCATTTATTTGTAATAATTTCTCTTTTTTGTTTGAATGAAAAAAAATAAAATAAAATAATAAATTAAATTAAGTTATATTCTCGTAAATAAACAAAATAAAAAAAAAAAAAAACGATTGAATTTGCCTACCTTTGCAGATCCACGATTAGATCGTTTATCCCTGTCTTACGAACTAGAATTAATTTAGTTATACAATTTGATTCTTTTTTTCTCTTATTTTCTTTTTTTTTTTTGAGTGTGTCCTTCTTGTCGGGCGGATTCGACCAAGAATGGGATACACTTTAACATTTTACTGTGCATCCTGACTGACAGAAGACAAGACAAAAAAAAGGTTTCATTTGAGTTAAAAAAATATAAAAAATAAAAAATATTTCTATATATATTTATATTTATGCATGATTGTATATCTAAGAGTTATTAAGTGTGGTGTATTGGAATTTGTTTGAACTTTCTTTTTTCATGTTGTTTTATGTACACAAGATAAAAGTTGAAATCACAAAACTATACAATGCGTGACATTTTTTATATTTTATTTTATTTTAATTTTTTTTTGTATGAACTACAAAACACACGGAAGCAATTATGAATGCAGAAAGCTGCATTTGTTGGCTAAAAGTCTGTGTAGAGTGCTATTTTGATTCTTCTGTGAGAGGGGCAGGGTTGTGGGTTGTTTCTTTTTAATTCGTGCAAAAAATTGCAGGTTCCGTGTTAAACACACTTGCATGCCGGCCACGTTATTGATTTCAATAAAACACCCCTTTGATGGGTTGAAGTAAAGAAATTTAAAAAAAAAAACCAACGCTTGCATGCACATTAATCGCAGTGAGACCGCATGGACAGACTCCTCCCAAGGAAAACAGAAGACTACCCCACTTGTACACAAACTTCCCCCCAACAAATGAATGTTTATTTGTATTTGTTTTTTTTTTCATTTAATTTTCATAGCAACACAAAAAATAACAACAAAACTAAAGCAAAGTTTAACTTAAACGCTTAAGCTTTTGGTCACGCTCATCTGTCAAACTACACGAACTACAATTACCTACAACTACTGCGACACGCACACAAACACACTGCATGCGGATACGTGTGTATGTGTGTCCTGTATTTAAGTCCTGTGTATTGCACATTTTGAGGGCCTTGCCATTATATCTACTGCACTTTTAAAGTCCGGCTTGAGATAGTTTACAAGAAAATCTATAAAATTCTATATAAATTTATGGCACTGTTTTGTCTCTAGAATGTTCAGAATTCACACTTGACTGCATCCTAGCCCCGGGGAAGGAGGAGGTTTGGCTTGTCTGGCGGATGGAAGACAATGGAAGACTGCGTATTTTCGAGTGTATTCGTTTTTTTTTTTTTTTTTAAGTGTGAATCTTTGAGTATGGTTAACTATGTATCTCTGAGATTATGGCATCGCTCCGTTATGGCACAGATTTGTTATTGTTTCTTTTTCTTTTTGTTTTTTTTTTCTTTCTTTTTTGTAATAATGACTAGTTTCATACGTACATATGTGCATCTACACCTGTTTAGATACTCTATCTACCAGAAGAAAATAAAATTGTTAGATGTGAGAAAGAGAGAGAGAGAGAATGAGACACACGCAGAGAAGAGGTGAGAATAAAAAAATTCAACTAAACTATAATGTACTAGTAGAAAGAGAGACATCCATTTTTCTTTTCCTGCTTTGCATGCGAATGTATCTAGTAGGTTTTCTAATAACGAGATCATCCAATTCAAGCTCTGTCAGATTTCGATTTATATCATAATTTTTTTCTATTTTATCTCAAACTTGCTCAAAAACAAAAAACAAAAAAAATGGTCTCCTACTTCTAAGCATTTTTGTTTACCGCTGCGCATGCGCATGAGTCATGTGCGAATGAGTCGAATGCGGCACATGCGGCACATGCGAATGATGCGAATGCCCGCCATGCGGTGGATAGCCCTGCGCATGGGACAGAGGCGAGGGCTGTCCACCAGACGAATATGGCGATTGCATTATACTCTGCTCCAGTCCATAATGACTGGGAGCCTGCGGATGACCTAGATGAGCGTGACTATGATGACCATAAATTAATTGTCTTACTTTTGAGTCCTCGTCGGCTATATTGTAACTTAGTTCGGTCTCCTCGAAGCCAGTCGCTGACATACGCTGATCGCCACCGCCAACGCTTGGTGGATCCGGTGAATTGAGGCAGGTCTGGATCAGTTGTTTGCCAGCCTCCGATGTGATCATTGGCTGTAGTTTGCGTGTCGCAAATGTGTAAACGTGTCCTGTTTCTGATGCGACCAGCAGCATCACTTGTGTACCAGTGAGTGTCGATAGCTCGTATGCCTGAAATGAGAAAGAGAGAGAGAGATGATGTTCATGTTCGGTTTGATGGTTAGTTTCGTTGAAAACAGGGAGGGCCAGGAGCGAGGAATTTGCCGAAGTTGAGTACAATTCATTGTCATTGGAGGGTGCGTTTAGCATTGACACTTTTCACACGCACAGCTCGTTTACATGAGATGTTAACAGAAAAATCAATTTGTTCGGCACGCACATCAAGGGTGGCTCTCGCTGAAGACATCCCTCCGGGAACTCAATTCGTTCAATTACGAATGCGATTCAATCAATTTGGAAGGTGTTCTCCCTTCATGAGGGACGACACTGACGATGACGACGAGGCGGACGAAGGGTGTGTCTGGTGCACAGCCAGGCCTGTTGAGTCCCCACATCGACATCCACTGCATCAAGGATGCGTGGTATCAGTGTGTCCTTATCTATTTCGGATAATGAATACAGGCTATAAAAATTCAATTGATGTCGACTACAAGGCGGCGGGCTACGGTCGTGGCTGGTTCCGCATCCTTATCGTATGCGCACCACCGTTTCCTTGTGTAATTCTCCGCCTTTTATTAACATTTAATCTAATTTACGGCACACGGTCCAGCTATTATCCACTAATACTGTGTGTAGTTGCTGCGCGCACAGTAGACTGAGTTTGGTTTCTGGTCAGGGGGATACTCTTATCCGTCGATGTATCTTGTCGGAGTTCGGTAGCTGTGGGAGCGCACTGCGAATGCTGCCGCACATGCATAAATGCAGGCAGCAGCGCTACCGATTTTCTCATAAATTTCTCTAATCGACCAACATGCAAAGAAGTTGCTACGTTCTACACTTTCAACCAGAATCACCACAACTACCGCCATCATCATAGCAGCCAACCGCAACGACTACTAGTGTTTGCAACAAATTTAGCCCCCTAGCGATTTTGATCGATCCGACGGATACTTGGCCGGCCAGCTGAATAGTTTGCCGCCTCTGGGTTTTCTTTTCATTTTTCGTGTGTTTTATGTGTGAGATCGTAAGAGTGGAAGACTTTCGTCAGCGCTGCTGCTGCCAACAGCTGTGGTCGCCGCCGCAAACCAGCCGCTGTCGGCCATTCAATGCGTCGTCGTGGTTCTTTATTGGTTTTAAACTGTCAGCATCACCTCTAATCTCTGGCCGATCAAGGTAGCTTCTAATTCATATTATCTAACAGCAGCTCAACCTTTTACGAGCCACATACAGACGAGGGAACGAATGGTTTCTTTTTTCTCCTATGTTGTTGTTGCAGCATACTGCTGCGCTCGCGTAGGTGCGCTCTTGGCGACTACAAGGTGACCGTTTCATTTCGATCATGCTGCCATCCGTGGGGGCATTCTAATACACCAGAAAAGTGTCAATTAGTGCTTAATTAATCGATTTGTCGTGATAGGTTTTTATTTTGTTGTCTTATGCAACTGCTGACGTGAGTGATTGGAGAACAAAAAGCTAAATATGGGCGCATCCAACACACACACACACACAGAGACACAATCAGATCTGGATTAGTTTAAGGACACGAAAGTGCTCCTTTGTCACTTCGAATGGGTGGTCCATTCATCCCCCGTCAAGGGGCAAGGCAAGGCGTGTAAAGAAAAACCCAACCCAACCCAACCCAACCCAAAGCAACCTCACTTGCTCACTTGCTAGCACTTAGAAGAGTTTTGCATTTTTATAATTTTTTGCACAACTGAGCGAATTCCTTCTCCCGTTTCTCGTCAGGAAACGTTCAAAACTATCACGATGCCTTATTGAAAATATGCATTAATTTACATACACCGAGAGGATGCCCATTAGATAGATTTGGGGTAGCCATGCGAGTAGCAGTGTTGATTTTGGGGAACGTTAAGAAAATAGTGCTAATATGCATTTCGGCGATTTATTGAAAAAAAGAGGATATTGAGCTGCAGAGATATTACTACTTCAGGTGCGAGGATGAAAAGAGTGGTTGGCGACGACGAAAAACCGACAGATAACCGAATGGTTACAGCGCCATCCTGAATTTTGCATCGAAGTGGAACTGGTCTTAGTTTCCACTTTTGGTTTAAGACTTACTGCACGCAGATCCATTGTTGGACGAGCAATCAAATTGGTTAATGACGATAGTTGTTGGAGAAGACTGTTTGCTCACAGCTGTGTACTTGATCAGAATGGGAACGCGGAAGAATTAGCTTCATATCAGAGGTGATCGTATTTACTGACGGCTCAAAAATTCAGTGTGACTCAATGCAGGTCAAAAGCCCTGACCATCTCTGCAGCTTTTTGACATTCATCAAGGCTATATGCTCGGCAACATTGCTTGAGGCAGCCTGTTCGACTTTTCGAGGTGGACCTAGGACTAGCTCATCGTAGACGCAACACAGCTTGGTCTTGGAAGCAGAATCAAAAGCGGCTACAATGGGATTAGCTCTGAATGAGAGTAAAACAATATGCATGCTGTCTTCCAGAAAAAAGACATGTATCATCAACTTTTGTGGTAGTCCACGATTTTCCAATTCCATCAGCACCGAAATTAAAAGCAGAAGACGAATGGACTGATCAAAAATAGAATGCAGATTAAGCTCAGCGTCGGACCCCTCCAGTAAGTGAGGAACAGAGCCCCTATGAAAGTTGAAGTGAATCGCCAGACGACACACAAAACCATCAAATATTCCAAAATTGACCCAGTCCCCATTATCCGGACGCAAGGAACAATTTGTGAAAGGATTACACCCCTCCCCCACACATTCAATTAAGCCGATATCCATTTAAGAAGGCTTAGTCTTAATCTCAACGGAGCCATAGATCTCTAAATGTCCTACTCCCCATGCGTGCGAAATTCCAAAAATTATTTGCAGAAAGATTAAGTGTCATCACAGGACAAAGGACCAAGCATATAATGGAATATGAAATTTGAATTTGAATTTTCAACACCCACACACACAGTCGATGCATCCGAAGCTTTCGAAGCGTTCCCTCGAAAAACAGATTATTCACTGTTAATTACTGGTTCCGGCTGAAACAATAGTCGGAGGGAATCAGCAGCTACCACCCACGCACGCAGAGGAGAACGAGTGCACACGAACGTTACTGGGATTCATGCTTCATTCGAAAACTCTGCTGCACACCAGCTGCATCAGTCTGAGCATGAGAGAGAGAGAGAGCATCAACGGCAACTGACCAAACAGCGGAATTCGGCCATAATTCAGGCCGACACTCGGATGCAGTTGATCGTGTGAATAAATTCCATCAATGCATGGAAGTGCCAATTCGGCACTAAGTCATGAGACAGAATGCTTCAGACAAGCAACCCTCCCAGCCACCCCCGGGATGGTGCGCGGATGTGCTCGAGGTCATTTTGATTTTAATTAAAAACGAGAATAAATCTTCTGGCTGAGCTGCTGCTGCATAACAAAGTTTATTGCGACCACTCAAAGGATAAGCCATTGTTAAGGAATGATGACGACAACAGCGGCCGACGTTGTCAAACATTATTCGTCGATAATTGAAAACAATGACTTTTGTCTCTGTTCCGTCGGTTGACAATTGCTTTACACCCGAGATTAGCTCGATATCCGCACCTAAGGGGACCGCCATGCCGCCACGTTGCCATACCGCATACCCTGGTCATGTCTTTCCGATCGTCTGGGTCGCCTGGTTTGTGTCTCTGTGGTCCTCCAAAAGCGCGACCGTTCCTCGTTCGTTGTTCGTGGGCACCCGCCGCCGCGCTGGTCAGCGGCAACAACAACAGCGCAGCAACAGAATTGAACAAACGAGACAATTTTAATATTTATAAGTTCGAAAACATTGTCGAACATGTGTTTCGACAACAATCCAATTCACACCAACCGATTCAAATTGTGCAGTGCCGGCACGGTGGCAGTCGGAGGCGGTGGCAGCAGAGGCAGAGGTGAATATTTTATGAAATACATGACGTTGATCAGGCGGGAGGAGCACCGAGCAACGAGCGAGGAGCAAGGGAATTCGCATCCAATTCAAATTGAATTTCTCTCTCTCATTCTGTGTGTGCCAAGGTGCCGTCTGACAGGAGAATTGAGGTTGTGTCGGCAAAGAACACAACCGGCCGCACAAACAAACAAACACAGCAGAGAACTCAGAGAGATTTCCCACTAAAGAACGCAGATTGCATATAAATCCAAATGCCTGCGCATGCCACCAATAGCTGGTGCTCCTCCTGCCGTATGCTCCTTGAAGCGATCTTCGCCTCCGATCACACATCAGATACAAGAGGCAGCAACAGCAGATTATGTGTGTTGCAATTCGTTTTGCGCCAAATCAGCCCAACGAGGAGCTGGCCGGTTGCAGCGGTGGTGGCGATGACGACGGCGGTCTTCTTAAATTCGCCGCTTTACCAATTGTTCTTGTTATCCCAAGTCGACAAGGATTAACCGAGATACGTTTTTAACCCTTTAACACCTTTGTTGACGGTCGGTGCTGATGTTGGTGCTGCCTGCTGCTGCGCGCTGATGTTTTAGTGGTTGCCTTTACTTATTGGCGGTTGCACGCAACGTGCCGATATGTATGCGAATTGTGTGTCTTGTTTAGCGTCGTCGACAGCGGGCCTCCAGCAGCCAAACAGAAGCTGAAGGTAGGACACGTGACGCTATGAGCCGGTGAGTGTTGTGTGTTCAATGCGGCAAGGTGGTGGCAGAGAGAGAGAGGGTGTGTGTGCGCGCGCGCATACCCAACCGATGTGTACATGGTATCTTGAAACAAAGGTTTAGGGAGCAGTATTCTAATTTCTGTATTATTTCAACTGTTCCAGGGGCCGTGGCCGGAAAAGGGGCGGAGGTCGTCGTTGTAGGTAGGGTATTTGAAAGATGTTCCAATGTGGCATGAGGAATGCACGATCTCGATGCGGATTGTGTCGGTGCTATGCACGTGTGACATAGCACACGAGATGAGACAAGCTTCTGAACTATTCGATGGAGTCGGGATGGCTGAATTTCTTTCAAACAGTCGCCGACGCATTAGCCTGGGAGAACAGTTTTGGCGTCCTGGAGAGAATTTAGGGGATCTAGGAGGTCACGATAGGTACGGTACAGTCATGGCCGAGCAGTAACGTTAAGTTTGAAGTTAATTTTTGAACTGGAAAACTGATTTTTCGTGAAATTAATAACATTTTCATGAAAATGCTTGCGATTTACTGTCTGTTTGTTGTCAAAAACTGACAATGCCCTAGTCCGAATTGAAGTTGGTTGAGCTCCAAGACAGACTTGGCTCGAGTACAGTCGGAACAGAAGTCCGTTCTTTATTTTAAGGAGCTAGAGTCCAAACCCAAGTCAAACTACGTTTCGGCCAGTTACACAACACATGACGAATAGCGATTTCGCAGTTCACACAACATCATTTTGATGGATTTCCGTAACAGCCAGCGTTTGCGTGGAAGCTGACCCAATTCACAAATTCACTTTCGAAACAGCCTCCAAGTTTGATTCGCTCGGTGTTGCGAAATTCGGACATCTTCGCTCCGAATGGGATCATCCTTAGCACACTGGCCACATGCACTTCCAACTCGGCACCACGAATTCGCATGCGGCCCCCGCAAAACGCCAAATTCGGCGAAAGAATACACACACTTTCGCACACGCCGTTTCCGATAACAACCCTATAAATTTCAACGAAGCGACGCACAGCGAGCACACACTTTCCCATCGGGCTAAGCGCCCATGGGGCAATAGGACCCCACAAAAATGGGCATCCAGTCGATACTTTATTCGCCACATCAATAGTTCATTGACTGTTCGACTGGCTGGGCTGGAGCTTGTGTGTTTTCGCATCGATGAAACAATGAAGCACCTGATTCAGCAACGTCTGGTCTATACCATTTTACCATTTACAGGCATTCGCGGTCACATCACCGCTTGACGACACCGACGACGAGTGTGGGAGTCGAAATGTAGACAAATCGCAGAGCACCTCACAGCCACCGCCCGCCGCCACAGCCACCGCTATCGGCCGTACACACCGGAGTCATGAAACGCCTCACAGTTACTGCTGGCGCAGAGAGCGATTGGATGGCGCACCAAATCAAAGTCTCGGATAAATTTTTCGATTTCCATTTAAAATATGAGTTCATTCCACAGGAAGGCAGGGGACAGGAGAACAGGGAAAAAAGGAGCATAACACAACAACCGTGAAGGCGCCTCCCATTGTGTGGCTGTCATCAGAAATCATAACAATTGCCCTCCGCCGCGATGTCTGGCATTCAAGTCAATCAAAACTGTCAAATCGTAAACTACACACACCGGATCCACCGCAGGAGAGAGCACGGAAGACAGGGATTTCTTGTGATCTCACAGTGCGTCGCCGAGTCGAGACCGCGACTGGTTCTGTGTGTTTGCAGATCATCCTTTGATGGCGGCACACTAATCCCCCATCGCTGCTGCTTAAATGGGGCAATGGCTATAAATTCTGAATCCCAATCATTTCACGGACTCCTTTGGTACTTAATTGAAAGTCAAAGTTTAAAGATCGATATCGGCGAAGCGCGGAAACGAGTGAAACGATGTCAGGTCGTTGATCAGTCGAAGGCTGTGCTGCAGGAGCTTCATCTGCTTAGTATTCTGTATTCGACCGGCGACTGTGCGTGTGAGGTGTGAGAAATTCCTAAATGCTCCTGGTCATCGCAGTCGACGTTAAGAGGAACGCACGATACAACAAAAAAAAAAAAACCACCACCACATCAACGGACGCAGAGATACATTCTTGAGGGAATCGGATGAAATGTTTGTGTCTTACTCTCACGTGATAGAATTTCTCATTTTGTGCCGAAAAAAAATGAAGAAGATCCAACACACGAAGCCGCCGCCATCGTCGGTGACGACCCAAAAGGGACTCGAGACGAAGACGATGAGGCAATCACCATCAAGCGGCGGCGGGGTAGCACCACTCAACCGCGCTATTACAGAAGCACTCCACGGAGTAACCAACCAACAACAACCGGAAGGCAAGAGCATCTCGCAGGAAAATCCGCATCCCGGAAATATAACCCGCGCATGAATAATTTGGTGGGTGGCTGAAGGGTTGACGTTGCGAATGAAACTTTGGGATCCGCTAGTGTAGCGGCCCTAAACCAAGCCTCGAAAGGGAATATAATGTGCGTATGTGTGTGTGTGTCACAAGAGATATGCGAGCAACGACGATGACGATAATGGCACCAAACCAATGCAGGATTACAAGCCCACTTAGTAATAATATTTTAATAGCGCCGAGCAATTGTTTTTGCACCCAGAATGATGCCGACGGAAGAGCCAATGATAGGCCGTCGGAGTGAAGTGGGTCGGTCGGTCGGTTGATGAAGGACATGCACTCGAAAATTGTCAAGGGAAATGGTATTAAACGAGTTCTCTCCTCTCGGACCGGTGCATATGTACATGTGTCGGCTTAATTTTTAATTCACAACGACCGACGATGAGGAACCGAATGCCAACGTGATGTGTCCGAGTGCGCTGCGATGTCTGAGTGTACAGCGATATCCCTAGTCGATGGCCTAGTGGGGGTAAATAAGGAGCTTAGCCGGGAGAAGTAGGTTGAGTGTGTCAACTGCTGGTACTCGACAACTTGTGTTCAATTGAGAGGGAAAATCCAAAATCGATTTTCAATTGATTGGAGATTTATTCGATTTGCCGCAAGTAGGTAGATTTCGAATTGAATGAAGACCACAACTGATCGATTTGTGGCGAAAAACATACGTTCCCATTCCGTCAGACATGCGAGATGCCTTGCTGACAAGCGTTTTGCAAAGCGTATCAGTGCTCGTGTTCATCAAGTGTTCAAAAACACTGAAAACTAAGGACAACAAAGAAGACAGGAAAAAAAATGAAAAAATCAATGGGAAAGGTGAAACTTTTCCGGTGAATCACAATTTTCAGATGGCGTGCCAACAGGAACTTAGCCCGCTCCAACAAAGTCACCAGCACCACCGCCCCCCAAATGCGACGACACACCTTTGGGTGGGTTGCCAACCACCGCGTGAACACCTTCGATTCAGATGAGGCTTTGAGAGGGCGGTGTTATGTTGTAATCAGGCGACAACGAAGACAATGATGATGATGAACTGAAGAACAGTACAGAACAGAACGGTGCAGAACAAGAGGTGCGAAGAAACAAACAAGGACACACCGCGGCGCGGCACGACGTGGCTGGTGTGATGTATTGTGCGAGGATAAGTAACTTTCTTTTATCAAAAAGGCAAAGAATTAAGAACTTTCACAGGCGACACAAAAGGACGTGTGAAATAGTCAGCTCCCCACCTTCGTATCCATTTTGCGGCACGCAAGGAGACAAAAGGATGATGCTTTGTTTTGATTACACGGCTTATCACTTTGCATTAACTAATTCCGTCTCAAATGACAGTTGATATTGGGTGGCTCGTTAAATTACCATTACGCCATATGGATGCGCGATTGTGTATCTGGCGCGCACATGACCAAGTCCAACCTCGTGATTGTTCCCAACTGCCAGGTAGGCCACGGCAACAACCCGAACCTGAACCCCCACCCAGCCCGGCATATGTATGTACGTGTCCACTACGCAGGAGGTAGGCAGCTAACACAGAATCGCAATCCACTGCTGTGCCGTGCCGATGCGCCGCCGTGCATTGCGGGTGCCACATTTTGAATGTCGTAATAATCGTGGTAATCGGGAACGATCCTCTCTCTCTCATCCACCGAGCATCCCGACCAGGCGATGCTGATCAAACTGAAGTAACGTTGCCTTCCGCCTCGTGCATAATATTGAATGCGATTTTTATTATTATCAATGCGCTCCAGGTCTTTGTTGTTCTCTCTCTCCTGTTGGAACGTACAACGTACAGTGCGCGCATGAGATGCATGGGCATTTCGTCCGACCTACCGATGGACCAGCCAGCGATCATGAATCCTGTAAAAGACATGAATTTGTACAGGAGACCGTCGTGGCTACTGTCGTTACACATTCCGAGTTGGATTATGCCCAGTAGCTACCTCAGCACCGGTTGCTGTGTTTTTGGCCAGTTCGATTGTGTGCGCAGTGCACGTCGGGCAACTTGTAAAGAAAGGCTCTCTACTTCTCCTCTCTCTCTCTCAGCGGCAAGTACATTAAAACGCGTCTTATCACGAGTAAAACATCGGAAATTGTATGCGCCAAGAGCAAGGGTGAGCACAGGCCCGGTCCATTGTCAAAGTTCAGAACGCGTCATCATTTTGGAGTCTTTCTTCTTTTTTTTTCATGATAATTGATTGGGGACGAAAAATGTGATGCATGTGATCAGCAATGATTAAATGGGTTATGCGAAGTCGAGTTCGAGTTGGATCTTTGGAATTAGCCGTCGGCTAATGGAATGCCCTTTACTTAGAACTGACTCGGAAGTGATCCACTGGTCGGACACCAACCGGAGATAAGGATGCGGTGGGGATCCTACTAACAGACAATACGCTGTAGTCGCACTTAGGCCAACGTAGGTTAAGTTATTAAGACCGTAGGTAGAGCTGTATGCACAAAGAAGGTGCAAAATAATGTCCTGCGGAAGTCATAGTAAAGCAGACCCAATCTGAAACTCAAATCACTAAAGTCGTTAAATAAGTAACCAAGGAGCGTGTGTGTGTCAGACACCAGAGCTGGGTGGGACCAAAGATGCGGTATGCTTCCCGTCCGTCGGATACTTGAGATAATGTTCAATCTGAGTATGTAGTCAATATTCAATATAAAGTTTGTGTCTTGTGAAATAAAGATCTAGGGTGACGGTCGCAAAGAAGACAGTGACGCTCTCCGATGTCTTTACAAATTTCCCACAACATCTGTCGTAAAAAGGCTGAGTCAGGCAACTGCAGTGTAGAGGAAGAGCGCGACGGCTTTGTTGTCCATTTTGACACAAAGGATCTTCGTACTTGAAGCTAGCTAAGAGAGACACGAAATACGGCACAAGATAGAAAAGAAGAAGGCTGATAGAAATCAGCTACGGGCGATGGACTGGCCATGGATAGGCACCCAAAGCGTGTGCCTATCACCAAAAACAAAAAGGGTTTCGCGAAGCTAGGCTATCTACTTACACTGAGCCTTACTCACCTTCAAGGGAATGAGATCAAAAATTCAACTATAATGGAGCCATTATAACAAACAAAGAAATTATAGCAAATACGCTAAACAAATTCTTTATTAAAAGCTTGAAAGAAATTAGCTGAACTAAAATATACGATGAAGAGTATGAACTTTTATGTATCTGAGAAAATGAGGTTAAACGCATTCGAAATTCTTGGTCCAGTATTCCTACATAATGTCAATGAATCCCTTCGTTCTGGAATCGTGCCCGACTATTGGAAAGAATCTCCGGTAGTCCCTATTGAAAAGGTACAAAAAACATGGCTAAGCCTATTGAATTTCGTCCAGTAAATACTAAATGCATGGCAAAAGGGTGATAGTGGTTGTATTCTTTGACATTAGAAACCATGTCGAGACCAATCTTGATTGAGAAGTTAAAGACAAAAGGAGTACAAGAAGTTGAACTTAAATGGTTTGAAAGCTATCTGTCTAACAGACAACAACGAATCCGCCTGGCAGAGCACATCTCAGATCCCTTGACAGTAGAATTAGGAGTACCCTAAGGGGCAACTCTTGAAACGCTGTTATTCATCATTTACATATATTTGCGACATGGAGAAAGTTAACACCTGGAAAACGTGTCGAATTATTTAAAAACGAAAAAATTAAACTCAATACCAGTAGATACAACTAAAGCAATGATCATAAATCAGACGTTATAGCAGAAAAAGTAAATGAAATTAAATATTATGGTGTAATAATTGATAATCAGTTTATATTTGATAAACATTTATGTAGATTGAACTTGTAAGAAACTTGCCCAGAAAATCGTAATTTTTTTCAAGCGAATAAGGCCCACACTACCTGTGAATAGTTTATTCCTTAGTCAAAATAGATTTAAAGAAAAATTACAAAAAAGTGCAAAATAATGGAATGAACTGTACTCTAATGTACAATTTAATGATCGTTTAACGATCGAAACACTAAAATGATTAACAATAAATCAAAGGACTTTGGTAAATGTAGCTGGTATTCAAACATATAACTTGTGAAATAGAGACGACTGTTGTTTTTATTTTGTTTCTAATGACAGATATATAGACAAAATATTTTATTGTATAATGGATTAAAATTATTTAATAATTAAATATTAAATTAAGCTATAGATGAATCTTACTCTTGATATTTAGTTTTGAAGATATTTAAACTTAAAATTAATTTTTTTTATGTTATATATTATTTTTTATAAATGCTAAATGAAGAAATCAGTCAAATAAACCTAATTCCTACTTATTCCTACTTATTGAGTGAGTAGAAAGTCAATACATTCAAAAGAGTAAAAGCAAACCCCATCAATCGAGAATGAACTAACGACACATTCAAAGACTGAATTGAAATTCATCCTCCTGTCAGGCAATCGAGTCGCTATAAAATTTATTTCAAAAAAACCCTAAAAGGCCCATGAATGCCACTGTTTGAGGGCACAAAGCCATTATCATGGAAAGCGTGCATTTCAATAAAACATTCCCAACATTTGTCCAATGTATGGCCGCCACAAAAATGCCATCCAACTCGAGACAAATAGAAATAGACAATGACAAATTGGAAGCACCAAACAATGACTACTGCTGCTGTTGGAAATGTATACAATTATGCGACACCTCATAATAAATAAAGTCGATGGAGAAATCATTTGAACATGTGATCAAATGCTAAAAAAAAGGGAAATTTGTCTGTTCCCCTTCAACTCAGGCTTATTTTGAAAGCAGAAGTTAGAGATATCCGACTTCACAGCTTGTCCCCTTGTCAACCAACGAGGGACTTTTTGACAGTTTATCTGGAATAAAATGACCTAATGAGAAAAAACGCTTTCAAAATATGCTGAGGAATAAGATATCTTGACTTTCGATTGAAAGTCCACAAAGTCACTCCAAAAGGACATCTCAAGCTCATCTTCATCGTCCACCAAGTCGACAGACGTAAACTAAGTGAAACTGTTGAAAGTCTCAGTTCCGACGTAACGACAACAAAACGCCTTTTATGATAAGCCCCATTCGTTTCCCCTTGCGATTGCGAATTCCCTGTTCGGCCGCTGTGTGTGTTTTCACAACAAATATGGAAATAACAACTTATAAACAATTGGCGACAGTTTCTATAGTTTTTCACAACAAAAAAATTTCGTAAAAAAAAACATAAAATCGACGACCTACGCAACGGAAAAAAGACAACCCACCAAAAGTGTAGGCGATCCACAATACAAAACAATCCACAAATCTGAGACATTCTGGCAATACTCTCCAATCTCCGGCGAAAACATAAAAAAACATCCACACAACTGACAACACCAGCAACGGCAGAGCGGCCAAGGCGCTCTGAAGTGAACAGCAAAAATTGGAGAAAATCAAGAGCAAAAAGTATTTCTCTCGTCGTTGTCGCCGCTCTCATTTGCTTGCAGAAACTCACAAATACACGCGCAAGCACAGTCACTTCACTTCACAGTCTCACACTTCATATCCATACACATAATAGTTTGACATTTAGCCTTGTGTGTAGTGGTGCGCAGCTGCACTCGATATAAAAAGAAAATACACTCTCCTCAGAATTTACCTTTTTTTGTATTGTTTTTTCGAGGTTATGTGTCACGCTGAGAATTGTATTTAAAATTTAAAAAAAAAAAATCTAAGAAAAAACCTCGCCAGGGCGCTCATCTGTTTTTAAAATCGAATTTTCCCACGTGATAGCGTGTGCAGGGTACTTACCTTCTTCATGATACCAGTTTTCCTTTTGGAAAACGTCGTATACCGCCGCAATTTGTTGTCGATGTATTCCATTTTGATTTTGACACGGCCTTTAGTCTTCTTGCCGTTGGCCGGTGGGGATTTCTTGTTCTGCAACGAAGTGTAGCTGTCATCGACGACGTCGGGCACATTGCCCTGCTGTCCACCGGGATTTGTGCCATTGCCACTGCCACCGGCACACGATTCGAGTCCTTGCAATGATTGCGAAGTCATACCGCCGTTGCCGCCACTGCCGCCGCGATGATGATCGTCATAACAATCAGAACTTGTTCGTTTAATACCTCGCGACTGCACACCACCACCGCCACCACCGCTTGCGTTGCCCGTGTTGCTCAGCGATTGACACTGACTGGAGTTTGACATTAAGCCACCACCACCGGCTCGGCCTCCACCGCCGCCTCCTCCTCCACCGCCGCCGGCACTTCCACCACCCATCGGCTGTATCAACCCTCCACTGGGTGGTCGGCCGCCCAGCGCAGTCGCTCCAGGGTTGCCATAAATGTCCGTCTGATCCGCCAGTGTGAGCCCTATACTGCTCATACTGTAGTTCAGATTGTACCGCGAGTCAGCTCGCGAGGGGTCCATTCTAAGGTAAAAGTTCTCCACCGCGTAGCCGTTTAAGTAACTCAGTTTGAAAAGAAAGAATTATTTGGGTTCACGTGGGCGGGGTGGTGTGTCCTTCTTGATGTCTGGACCTGACGACTGCTACCCTTTCTTTTGTGTGAGATTGTTGGGTTGTGATGTTTTTTTCTGTATTGCGCCCGCCAACTGACAGTTGTGTGCACAAATCTCCGTCCGTCAAGGAAGAACCACCACTCGATGACAGCTGTAGGTATTCCAAAAATAAACACAATTCGATTCTATTTTGTAGCCAGACTCATTCACGCATGACTCGAACGCATTTGAATTCGTTTTTTTTTTTTTTGATTTCACTTTGAGAACAGCAAGAATTACTCAAAAAATTCGCACTCTTTGCAATCTGTCAAAATTCGGGGTTGGAATTCTTGAGGAGATATCTCTCTCTTTCTCTTTTCAACTTATGCACTTCAAAATGACTTCGAATTCGTCGGTCGTTCTCGATTTCGCTCGGTTGTTTGTTATCACTGTCGCGGACTGTCACACCACGTCAATTTGCATGTATGTATTTTTCCTCTAAAATTGAAGCCACTTCATCATCGGGCAACGAAAACAAATAACCACGCAAACAGAACAGAAAATTGATTAATTGGAAAACAAAAAAAAAACAGAGTTGCGAACACAAACTTCTTCCTCTCAAGATGGAAGCGCGCCTATGAATAATATCTCGATGCATGCGCACTGAGCGAACTGAACACAAAACCACAAAAGTAAAATTCTTCAATCGAACAACACAACGATCTCGGATCTTGCCAAGCAGAAGAGACAACTGAGCGAACGCACGCAGAAATGAGACTGAGCGAGCTGCGCGGCCAGTGCTTTCAGGCTGTTCTCGGTCGCTGTTGATCGGTAGATCGGCTGTGGCTGGTGGCGCAAGGGAGATGCACGATTGTAAGCGCACAGCTGCGTTTGCTCTCAGTCTGCAAGTGGCAAGAGCTTTTTCTTTCACTCACCGCACTCAGCACACTCTGTCTGTCTCTTGTTGGACTGTGCAGAGGCTGTGCGCGTGGAAGCAGTACCAACTGATGGTGGTGCGTGGGCAGAGGAAAAGCTCTCATCTCAAACCCAGGCTTAAGGTGGTAGTTGACAAATAATTGTCAAAACATTTAATATTCATAGGCTCAAATTGTAGGCGTTAATATCTTTAAATGCCTCGTGGACGAGTGTATATTTATGTTGAAAGTGTGCGATTTGCGAGCCATTTGAGAACGAAGCCCATTTTGTTTGTCAAAGCGCCGAGTAATTGCCGCACTCACGGCATAGGTCTGGAAACAATGATATCGCGCTATCTACCTCTGGGCTCCTCCCATTACATTATTTATATTTATTTGCTGCGACACAACGAGCCTCAGACTCAGACTGAGACACGTCCCCACTCTATGAGAAAACTCGGATAGATTCGATGTCTAATGCTGGTCGATGGAGAAAATGGGAAACTCCCACTGGCGGCATGCATGCACCAGCCCACCAATCGCGCCACCAAACATTGCTCGATTGGAAAACCAAATATTTAAGGACATTCACGGCTTGGCAAGGTATGCAATACCACAAGTGAGGTTTCGAATTTTCTCTCGTCGTATAGACTCTAAGGCATATCAAAGCATAATTATCTGCCAAGAGGGAGCAAAAAACACAAAAAAGTAAAGAATTAGAGATAAACGATAGTGTTTCTGTTACGCTGCTGGTTCGCTGTTTTTGGGGTGCTGCTAAACAGTGCTCGTACGAGTGGAGTATCTTGTCAATTTCTTAAGACCTTACAGCAGGGGCATTTAGTCATTTAGCCTGCTGCTGGTGTGTAATAGATAATTGTATACAATGAGTTGAGGTTGTTAATTCATTTAGTCTTTAAATGCGAATTTCAAGTTTCAACTGGAAACGCCGAATAAGGTTGTGTCGCCATCGCCATTCGATAGTGTATCTCTATAAAATACGAAAAAACAAACAATTTTTCGATTTACATAAATTTTACGATTGGGTGCTTCAATGTTGATGAAGGTTTCACTTTGAAGTGCAGATTATTGAGCTCAGCTCAGACAGCCAGACAGTCCAGCCGATTAGTGGGTATTGAATGAGTTTTTCGACTTATTTGGTCTTAATCTAAATTTTCAACTCTGCCTAATTAAATTGCGAAGTTTTTTTTAAATTTTATTTTATTTTTTATTTTTATTTTCTTACTTTTGTAACTTTGTGAATGAATCTGGCTAAGTTGGTGCGACTATGTTGAGTCTTAGAACTTGTTTTATGTACAGCCCTTGAGAGAAGCTCCAGCTTTAATAGCGCACATCAAGGTTCCTAATGTATCTTTATGATGAGACTAAGATTGCAGCCAAATACTACATTGGTGACATTGAGGAAGGAACACTGAACTGGTTGGACATCTGTAGGAAATAGGAATGTTCTCGTACGCATATGGTGACTTCAACTCAGCAATTGTTAGATCGAAACTAACTTACTTTGTTCTTGAAAACCGGCTGGCGATTATTCTTGCCCAGTGGTCAACATTAAAAACCAAGAAAATCTGATGAAACTTCCATACTTGCCTTCAAAAAATTAATAGCCATCAATTCGCCAGCCTGACTTAGAGAATGGAATGTACTAGGGAAGAATTCATACTACAAAGATCACAGAGCAAGCAGACAACAGACACATTACCTTCTGAGGACTTCGAACCCAACAGAAGCAGCCCTAATTAGCAGGAGATGGCTGGACAGCTGAAACACACAGAAACAAAGCTGTTTTGGAAGTTAGCAACTCTATGACTCGATGGCTCACGGAGTCAGAAAAAAAGTTGACGGCGGTAATTCGTGAGATATGTGAAGAGAGTAGGTGACTTGAACTAAATGTTCGGATAGCAGAAAGTTTGATTACACACTAGAGTTTTTGTCTGTGTTTGAGTTCACCATCTGGGATCTGGGATGAGTGGTGGATCAGTGGCAATGAATCACTGATTCCTTACTAGTTTATAAGCTGAATTACTGAAATTAGCAGCAAAGGACTGTGTTGTTCTAGAAACACGGATTGACAGCTGCTTCGCGACGGCATATCATTGGAAAACATATCGAAGACACTCTTTATGGAATCCAAATTCAGTACTGCATACAACATAACACTACAAAGCCTGGTAAAACATAAGCCCTGACACAAAGGGCGAGTTAATAAATTAAAGAACGTTTGTAATTGGACTCTAGAAATGTTGTGAACAGGGAAATCTGATATATTTAATCGTTGTCATCTTTGAGGGACCGGCAGTGACGACGAGGTAACCATCCTTCTATTCAACACAGATAATGGTATTGTAGAAATTCTCCAATTCCCCTTGTCACCTTCTCTAACAATCTCGAAGACCTTGTCGTCCAATTTCTCGTAGTCATCTTCGGAATCCAAACGTTTTGAAGGGAGCACCACTGGCAGTACAGTTACCACGTCGTGCTCAAATTAACCACATAACCCGCCATAATCAAAACCGTACCAATATTTGAGGGCCCGACAAAGTAACTGGATTAGACTCAAATTCACTCTGTAGACTACCAGGTTACACCGCCCGTCGTCATCTGTCACTCAATATCGAGTTTCGAGTCTCGATAATCTCTTAAATCTGTTACCTAGACTAGGTATGTTCTGTGAAGAGTAATCTGGAATCCAATTGGAAAATCAATCTTAGACCAGTTGGTGGTCAACAAAGATAACCATTTAATCAGCATTAAGTCATTAAATCAGCAAACAAAATGCATATTCTACACCACACCAGTTAAAACTTAATTAATGAATACTGAAACAATATTCATGGTCTGTCGCAAACGTCCAGTGAATCAAATCAATCAGAAGGTTAAACCAAAGTTAAATAATTCATGCCTCAATGTCTGCAGCAGCAGAGATCCATCCTCCAGATCGAACATTCAGCCACCTTCAGCTAGGCGCGCGCATCGGTCGCGTTGATAATGGTCAAAACATGTTACCGGCCAAGGGAGTAGAACACAACCGCATGCCTAGTCCCTTAGAGAATACTCCTCTACGTCCAAATGGGATATGAATATCTGTGGAATCCGCACATATCACCAAAAATAGTCAACCAGGTAACCACGTGCACTGACTATCCGATGTTGCGGTGATTAGTTTTTCACTTTTCCTCATCCTTCCTCCTCCTGCTGATAGTCTTCCATCGTGTCCTCGATGGGTTCTCCGAAATCATATCTATCCCCATACATCTATCCATGTGACATCGTCGTCGTCGCGCGCACATCGCACAGTTATTGAGCATCGATGATAATCTTCAGCGAAATATAGAAATATTTTCTTTTTCACACATCGCCTTCCTAGATGCAACCCAATACGCACACACATGCGGCCGCCAACATCGCAGCGGCAGCGGATTGATATACCGGGTGGAAGAACTCCTGATGATGGCCACATATGGTAAATCTCCATTTATGTTGCGCTTGAGTCAAGCTCCGATCGAGCAGATACGAAAAATGTCGCCGATATGTCTTCGGAGTTCGGAGGAAGACACCGACCGGCACCGGCTATCGTTCGCACCATGTCTTCCTGTCCAGAAACAGAAACGTCTATTCGTCTGCCAGTGATGGCATTGCTTCTGCTTCTGCTTCTGCTTCTTCTTCGTCTTATACTTCTTCTTCTTTTACTTCTACATCGGAACAGTGCTCTGCCTGTGGGCACATCTTCAGCAATCCAGAAGCAGAAGGATACAAAAAATGATGAAAATTAATAAATTCAAAATAAATTGTATCTATTGCGTCGTCTAATCGGTCTGAAGGTTCTCGTTTGTTGCCCCGCACGAGACGAGACTAAAGAGTGCAACATGACAAGGATATGATTTTGATGCGCGTGCATTATTAATCTCAATTCACATGGCGATCGAACGCGCACTCTGGTCGCCGTAGACGTACGTACTCGTCCGCAATAATTAAGGCCTTTCCAAGTAACCCATCGTGCGTAGTGGGATACAAAAATGAAGGCAATCTGAAAGTACGCGTGGAGAAGAAATAAAAATGAACAAACCCCAGAGATAGAGATAGACACTGGGAATGTCTTTTTAGGTTCTCACAGTTGTTAGAAATTACTAATTGATATTTGCGATCTACCTGAAAGCATGTGGTGGACTCGGCTGCAGTGGATGCAGTCAAGGCAATTATAGGAGAGACGATCCGATCCGATCCGATCCGATCCGATCAGATCAGAACCGTTTGTTTTCATCGAACCTCAGCGCGGCGGTAAGAGGTATCGATTAGTTATGTTGAACATATGTATCGGTATTAGGAACACGAGCAGTATGCTTTCCGGTGGGAGAGTGAGCCTGTTGCAAAGACTGACATAGGCGAGGGATGAATTGGAAGCACATTCGCACTCCGCTTATAATTTGAGTCACACTTTTCTATCGCGAACCGGCGCGATCCACAAAAAAGGAGACCCAACTACCGAGGAATTAGTCTCATAAACATCGCTCATAAGATATTCTCTACCGTTTTGTGTGATCAATGGAAAATCCCAAGGAATGCAGATCGACACGATCAACGATTTCAAGGCCGCATATGACAGCGTGCATAGCGACGAGCTATACAACGCCACGGCTAGTTGATGGAGAATTCTTGCTGCTCCATCAAGGTCGGAAATGAACTCACCGAGCCCTTCAAAAAAGGTTTTAGACAAGGCGACGCGCTGTCATGTGATTTTTTTAACATTATGAAGAAGGTCGTGCAAAACTCACTCGCCAACACAAGAGGTACGATCTTCCAAAAATCCGTACAATTGCTAGCATATGCGCGGACGTCAATGAAGCGTTAGCTGGTATTGAAACGGAGGCGGTGAAATTGGGTTTACTAGTGAATGAGGGCAAAACGAAGTCGCACAACTGCGATTCGGCCAGAACGTTGCCTTAGGCAGCTTTAACTTCGAGGTAGTTAAGGACTTCGTCTACCTCGGCTCCCAGGTAAACAGTACGAACATCAGCC
This sequence comes from Eristalis pertinax, assembly GCA_907269125.1. Classification (NCBI taxonomy): domain Eukaryota; kingdom Metazoa; phylum Arthropoda; class Insecta; order Diptera; family Syrphidae; genus Eristalis; species Eristalis pertinax. The sequence continues at coordinate 11,092,145 of OU026146.1, read as the reverse complement.
GTCAGTCAGATGGCTAGGCCATGTAGAGCGCATGGACAACACTGCTTCAGGCCGAAGAGTCTTCGACTCCGAACGTAATAGAAGACGCTCAGGAAACCGATGGAGCACACAAGTGGAGAAGGGCGCCAACCAACTTGGCGCTCGAAATTGGAGGTAGCTGGCAAAAGATCGTCCCAGCTGTGGAGAAGCTTGTTGAGGCCCAGGTTCACCCCGGATTGTAGCGCTATTAGAATAACCAGAACCGGGGCGAAATACTGGGGAATTTCCATCCAAGGTGGAAGTGGAAATGTGCCGACGCGAAAGACACACTCGCGAAAACCTCATTGTTAATCCGCACTCAGGGAAGGGGGCATCGTTGCCGATGTACCACGATCGTGCTTTTATGACACTTTAAGATTGAATATGGCACTCTGACAAAAATGTGCTCGTAGCATAGGTGGTTGTTGGAAATAAAATGCGGAATTCATTAGCGATGGACAAATGGAAATTGAAGCTTTCGAAGCCTCTCCCGACCGTGTGACTGATGATTGTAGCAGGAACGAAGATGCAAGAAACGTGGTAAGGGACAAAGAATTACAAATTATACAAGTGATAAATATGATCCGATACCGAATTCACTCCCGAATTGCACCAAATGTACGCTCGGGACTTACTTACTTACTACTTATTGGGCCGGCGACCCATGGAGGATCCGATCCTGAGCAATTGCTCATTTCTATCGTTGACGGTCCTGGGCACTCTGCTTCCAGTCTTCAAGGCCAAGCATCCGCGATTACTTGGTCTTTATACCGGATGTTCGGTTTCCTCTCCTTATCGAACCAGGAGACTCGGGTTCGAAGACCCTCTTTGCTGGAGCATTTTTGCACTGGCAAAATATGAGTTTTGTAGAGCACGATTGGACCTTCGAGTTAGGAGTTTTGAACCCAGTTGTTTCGACAAACCGAAGTAGCACCGGTTGCCAAGGGCGATTCTACGACGGATCTCCACTGTGATGTCGTCTGTGGAGTTCACGTTTGCCCCGAGGTAGACAAACTGCTTTACTACCTCGGAATTGTAGCTGTCGATCGTGAGGTTTTCTCCAAGGTGGTGTTCTACGGAACGTTTTTTGGTCGACAGCATATATTTTTTGTCCTTATTGACTAGTTCGTCTCGCCGTTCTTCAATCGACGAAATCCAGTTCAGATTTCAAACGGCTCGGAAATCCTTGAGCCGGACTGCACGGTGCATCGCGTATGTGTAAGCGTGGTGCAACACAACCGAATCATTTTTCCCGAGATCCCGAATTCGGCCATCGTATCGAATAGCTCCTTGCGATGAATGCTGTCGTATGCGGCTTTGAAATCGATGAAATGGTGGTGCGTATCGATTTGGAAGTCGCTGCTTTTTACCAGGATTTGCCTTAATGTGAAGTTTTGTTCAATAGTCGATTTGCCGTGCCGGAAGCCGCACGACTTTATATGTTCACACAGTACGCTGGACAGGATCTTGTAGGCGACATTGAGCAGGGATATGCCTCTATAGTTGTTGCAAGAGATAAGATCGTCTTTCTTGTGAATGGTGCGATCGGACGCGTGAGTAATAATTTTCGTAGAATTTTTTAAATAAAAAAACCGTTTTATTTTATTTAATACTACTTTATTTATTATTAATTAAACTTCCTAAGGGTCGCTGTCCAAGCGAGGCCGCACTTTTGCGGAAGGTTGCTTAGCATCTAAAAACTATATCTAATTCAATCTCAGCAGCAACCCAATTCGTACAGCTCGTTCCCTGGTGAAAAATACACATTTGCATTTTCGTGGGAAAGGAATATTACTGCAGTTACATTTCCGAATGAATATCACTGCTATAATTAATGCTAGCTGTCGTTTTCAGCGGTTTAACTGACACTTTTGGGTTTCATAGGAATGGAATGTTCATCGGATACGTAAATCGTGCGGCAAAATCGAGAAAACATTCGCGCATCACCCTTCCAGACACCCGACGAATGAGATGATTTTCCCAACCAATAGCACTCGAAGAAAATGGTTTAATCAAGATTTTAATCAAAATTTCAGGCCTCGGTAAAATTTAAAACAAACTTCTTATTTACTTAGCAGGCCTACGGCCCATGGACGGACCGAGCCTGAGATACCGCTGCCTTCCATCGTTGATGGTCCTGGGCACGCTGCCTCCAGTTATCAAGACAAAGCTGTCTTGCGTCCGTGATGACTTGGTCTTTATACCGGTGGATCGGTCTTCCTCTTCTTCTCGAACCAGGAGGCTCAGAAGACTCTCTTTGGCTGAAGCGTTGTCGATGGTTTTAAGCCTTCCAGACTACATCCACATCCTGGTACATCTCGTAGAGTTAGCGGTTGTGTCTTCCCCTCCATTCGCCTTCCTCGCAGATGGGCCCATATACCCGACGTAGAATTTTTCTTTCGAAGGTAACAAGAATTAGCTCTGCAGTTTTGCTTAGCGTTTAGCTTCAAACTTCACTTTGCACGAATTACATCGACGATATTTTAGCAATTTCAACCACTTGCCTTGCACTAGAGACGCCGCTGTGGAACAAAACCGTGTTTTGTTTGTCTCAAAAATCGGTAACTTTTTTGTTTTCAGTGATAAAAGCTGACAATTTTTATACATAATTGAGGTTTACGATGCAAGTAATCACGAATAACACGAAATATGAGCATTTATTCTCACCTTCAATCGACTATAGACCAAAACTTCACATTAATTTTATTTTGGAAAAGAATATAAGAGCATTTTAGCTTCTTCCAGCAGTTCTTTAAAAACTTCCTCAATTGGTTTTCTCATACTTGCTATACATAAATGTATCAGATGTAAAGCAAAGTATGAAAAATGTCTTCATTTGTTGCAGTTCTCGAACATTTTCTGGAATGGGTTAGTCGTATTGTAATCTTTATTTCGTTACTCCTGTGCATCTTCGGACAACTGACTTATTGGCAATTCCGCGAAATGTTTACTAATACTTTTACCATGGACCAATACTTTATGGACCGAAGAAGGCCAATTATATTTTTCCACGTGCAATTGTGCAGTTTTGAGGATAAACTTGCCAAATAGCTCTGGATTGATAGCCACGCCTGATGAAAATGTTTAAAAACTACTAATTCGTTTTTCATCAACTCCGGTTATATTTGACGAAGACAGTTTCGCCTACCTTGTCGTGGTTTATCTATATGTAAGCCCAGTTCAGTCCGGAAACGTTGTTACACATATTTTTTTCCTTCTTTGCATTTCTTATTCTCATTTCATGATATCTGATCCAAGCAAGTTGAAAAGCGATACTGATACGCAATTTTATTATCAGACTTCGATCTCACTTTGTTTAAGTCAGTCAGTTCTACTGGTTTTGTTCCACAAATAGTATACACAGTACTAGAACAGGTATAAGTAAGGACTTGGGCTACTTTTTCATCGATCATAGAAACAGCTCGTGTTTGATATCAGTCACTTCACCATCTTGCTTGTAACTCATTTATCTGTGTTCGTATATCATTAAATAAAGCTTTTGTTTTGTCAGCAGTTTTTCTTTTTTTGAAAACTCGATAGAAATCAGACGACAATATCGTACCGAAGAATAAGAGACTTGTTTGATTTCTATTTAAACGAAAATTGTAAAGCATTTGAGGAATTTGAGGAAATTTGATTTGGCTGAAATTATTTTATTTAGAAAATAGAATGTTTAAGCTTTTCAAATATAAATAACACTTATGTGGTTTCATTTGTAGTTATACGAAAGAAGGTGTTAAAAAGGTACATTCCAAAACTGTTGTTGACCTGACAAAATTTGTTTTTAAAGAATATATTTTTTAAAGAACGTATGTTTTTGGTATAATACCCATATCGCAATAGTGTGTTCGTTGCGTTGCGTTGACATTTTTAGTAGCATACACGTAAATTCATTGGATTAATCACAATACAGCGGTCAGACGTTAAAGCTTCACAGACCGTAATATCGTAAGCCAGAGCACGAAGTTCTAGGTGGAGCTACTCTCTACTCACCCGGGTGATTTTTTTTTATTCACTATTTGTGTACTTGATAATTATTTGAGTGATCAATTCATTTTTTAGGGATTTTATTTTTAGTAATTGCATTTTTTTTTTTGTTGTAAAATGTATTTCCGAACATTTGAAGTGTCAAAAGCGCGCGTTCTATTTCGATATGGAAAAGTGAACGTATCGCGTTTTGACATAACATTCTCGTGAGCTCGATAAAACACGTACCAACGCCTATGAAAGACCGACCGAACGCGCTATTGCGATTTGGCCTTAACTGTTGCAAGTTTTGTTTTATATAAGGTGAAAATCTCTAAAGACTCAATGGGGTCAGAAACCCAAAGTGTGGGACTCTAACCGCACTAAAAACACCACCTTGATCATGACCAATTAACTGGTGATCGATAAAGATATTGTTTTCAACATAATGTTGAAAAAAGTTCATGGGGCTTAGTTCTTCTTAGCCTACGAATATTATTTCGTACATTTAAGACAGGGTCCATGTCAGGATTAATATGCATCTGAAAATGCTCGTTGTGATGCATTGCGTACTTTTTAATTGTAAGCTGTAAGGTCAAAATGTCGATGCAAGTCACTATTTGTAATATACCACTATTCCTCGAAGGACTTTATTTTTAAATGTTTGCAACAATTTTTGCACATTTGTTTTCATTGTGCCACCCCATAATTGGATACCACAAGTCCAAACGAGTTTTAGTATGTGATTATAGAATAGAATTTTATTATCAATGGACAATTCTGAATTATATCCTTACAACCAATAAAGTTTTCTATATCTAATCTACCTGCTTGTATTTCTTTAAGTTCAAAATACCCTGAATCATAACGAACTCTAAAGAATCCATTACCTATATAAGATTTAAGGATTGCATGTCATATACATTGTTCTATATGAGATAACTGCTGATAAAGGCTTACCTTGTTTAGGAATAACAATAGTTTCTACTTATCTTGCTATCTTCCTGTTATTAATACTGGAAGAGGCAGGATACAAAGTTATTGCCTATGCGGACAACATTTCCATAGCGGCATTTGGCAAATTCGTCTCTACTCTAAGAGACATAATGCAGAATGCCTTCAACAAGCTGGAAGCATGGACACAAACATGCGGTTTCGGCGTTAACCCACAAAAAACGGATACTGTATTCTTCACCAGAAGACAACTAATTGCCAGTGCGAAATTTCTGGGTATCAGGATTGATAACAAGCTAAACTGGAAACTCAACATCCAGAATAGGGTCAAGAAAGTCTCTTCTGCCCTTTTAAGCTGCAAAAAAGCCATTGGATTCATATGTCAGACCGACACTTCTGTATGGAGTCTCAGTTTGGTGGACAGCACTAAACAAAGCTATCAACTGCAAGGCACTCAATTGAGTACAAGGACTGGCGTGCATGTGCATCAGCGTAGCACTGAGAAGTACTCCGTCAGTCCAAATTCCACCACTGGAATTATTCGGAAAACAAATAGCAGCCTGCACAACCTTGAGACTAAAAACATTCCGACTGTGGTCCGAACTCAACATCGGCCATTCAACCATTCTCAAGGAACTCAACTTCCTTCCTAGCGACACTGCCCGCCTTATACCCCAGGCTATCTTCGAAAAGAAATTCTCTATCAGCATTCCCTCCAGATCGGACGTCTGATAGGCAGACGTTGGATGATCCTCTGCGTATTTTCACAGACGGATCGAAGACTAACGAAGGAGTGGGTGCGGGTGTCTATTCCAAAGATCTCAATATTGCTGTCTCTTTGAAGCTCCCTAATCACTGCATCGTCTGTAGCAGAAACCACCGCGATTAAAGAGGCGTTGTCATGGCTCAAGAACAATGTGATATCAACAGGGGATAACACCATCTGTTCGGACAGTCAGGCCGCTATAAAATCCCTGGACAATGTCATGTTTAACTCAAAAACATCCCTTAATTGCAGACTGTCTCTTAACGAGATGGCTGAGCATTTTAACATTCACCTCATGTGGGTGCCGGAACACTGTGACATACCAGGCAACTGCAAAGCCGATGAACTCGCCAGGTGTGATACAACCTCGTCCGTATCAATAGAAGGGGTACCATCTTTTGAAAATTCATACAATAAAAAACTACCAACAACAAATGGCTAGAAGGCACCAGCTGCCTTAACCACTTAGGCTCAGCAAATACTCATTAAGGACTCTAATAGGAGTCATAACCGGGCACTGGGCAATTGACACTCATGCTCGCGGGATGGGCAGGATAGGGGCCTACTATTTCAATAATCTCAATGAGCTAAACAGCTTCAGCATAGGCCAGCTAAATCGCTTGACTGCAGGCACCAACTGGTTCCGATGTTAGGAGAAGTCAATCCGCGTGGTATCACAATGGGCCTACTGATTTCATCGGGGGATCTTGCGCTTGAAGTCTCTTTATACGTTTAGTAGCCTTCAAAAGAGATTAGTCCGTGACTTTGTCAGACGTTAGATTACAAAGGTATTTAGCTGCAAATGCAACAAAATTGTTATTTGATTTAATATAAATATTGAAATCAAAATTTCCAAAAAGGCATTTTTGAGACTATAATCTCTGTTATAGTAATCTCTGTCAATGTGTAAACTTTAATTTGAAGAAAAAACCCGAAAAATTTGATGTTATTTTGATGCAATCGTAATAATTTAACACTTGAACTACACTTTGTGCATATTTTGATGATACAACATCACGATTTAACAGTTTTTGTTTCGAATTTAACATGTTTGAACACAGCGTATAACTATGTTGCGAACTGGACTAGAGGCAGCAGCGGAAGAATGGTGCGATGCAGTGGAGTGGACAATCTGAGGTTGTCTTATTCTTTTTCTATGTTTTCTATGATTTTGGTGAGAAATGATTGATTTGATATGTAAATAGAAATATTTGCACCTATTCTAAAGAAATGCCACTCACTGGAATCAAAAGTAATTCGAAAGACATTCGTGATCCTTTGGATTATTCGTCCTTCCTTTATCAATTCCACAGCCACATCTTCCATTCAAGCCATCAATTCGACAGTAATTTGTCGGCAATTATTCTCGATTCGTCGATCTTTGATGTCTCTCAAGGATTATTTTCAACGTATTCTAGAAAAAAATGCATCCTTATTGTATCGTTTTCCCAGTCACACCAATCACTTAAGCTCTCAATTCGTGGGAAATTTGAAAAAGAAAATCTAATTTCGAAAATGTATTTGATTTCACCCGGAAAAATGCAGTCGAAAGTCTTGAAACTGGGTCGCCCTTTTTGTACTGAAAACAAGGCAATTTTAAAACATTAATTGTGGTGGGAAGACGATGAAAATCGATGCAATGGTGCCCTATAAGTGCAGCTCACTAAGCCCAGCTCTGTGAAAACACGTTTATGGGTACAGCCAACAGTCATGTCTCATTTAAGTGAACGACTTGGATTCATTGTGCCCTTGTTGGGTGATAAATTTAAAACGTGTCCAGCTTCCTGTTCCAAAATCAAACAGATCCAAATTGATTTTCAGAGAAGTTTTTGCCCTGAAATTGAACCCTTACCCTTGATAGACATTGATACACCTTCAAACGAAGTAATTGTTCAGAAACAAGACCCCTTCTTTTTGCTAGAATTGGACAATGGGAGAGTAGTTGTCTTCAACGAAGAGCTTGCTCAGACGATGCAGCCTCCTTATTGCTAGACATGAGCACTCGACGATCAGATGTCAAGCAGAAATTATGAGGGATTCTAAGACGCAATGTCTGTTTCCTCGCAAATAAAATTGCCCATGACCCCTTTCAGCTCATCGTCAGTCAAAGGGGTTTCCTCATTGATCATATGCCCAAACTTATCCACTGTTTATTGGCTTCATCTGAAGCTGTGTGTGCCCTTTGTCCTACGAGCATATAGGCCTCCCATTTCTTCCCACAGATCCTTTACCGGGACTGCCTAACCATCTATCTCGGTTCTTCCAGCCAACCTCCTATTCCACCCTCTCCCGGGAACAGACTAACCATCGACTAACTAACTCCTCGAATTGTCTCGGTAACACGTGAAGAGCACATTTTCCATGTGAGTCACGCCGTTCTAGGTTTCACGCATCGAAAGTGCTTGATTTATTAGAAACTGCATCTGCCACATGTTCTATTGCGAATCTCGATAAACATCTTCATGTGTATGCCACATAGAGGACAGGCACCATCCCTGGGAAATACACGTTAGATGTTTACCAAGATAATCTCTCAGAATCTGGGATATTATTCCTTCCAGAGGACTCCCTGCGTTCGAACACATGACCATGCTCTTAGCGGTAGAAACAGAACTCATCATTATACTGTGGCAAGCGTTGAAAATTAATTTCTTGATTGTCATGACAGGCATACATACGTCAATAAATGCCAGCGTGTCTGTCCGAGTTTGTCCTCTGCAATCGAAACCACAGAGCACAGAGCAGCAACATCACACTGGAATCGAACAGAATGTCGTCTTTCGAATGCATATGAGAGCGTCCCACTCCGACGACGACGACATCCAATGCGTAGCACATAGCGGTCTTCTTGAAAATTTGAACGATACTAATTATAGAATAAATTCTAATTTTGGTTGGAGCTTTTTTGGCTGCTTTTTTGAGGCCATCTCTAGCGAGAGAGAGCATGATTAGGTAGGTGGGCGGCCAATGTAAGCACATGTGTATGTATGAACTAGCAAGGCAAGCATCGAACGATAGAACGAACAAGATATTCAACAAAAACAGATATTGTTTTAATGATGATATGCTTCGAGTCGTTGTTTTGTTTTATTTAAGTGAGACAATCTAATCTATTTCAATATTTGGTCGTATCTGGCGGTGTGAGTATGCTTATGTATGTTTAAAAATGACCTCTTTGGCTTTGTCACTGATTCACTCGAAATTTGTTCGTCGTCTTCTTCTTCGTCGTCGGCCTTCATTTATGTTGCATTTGTCGGTTTTCCGGACCAGCAAGGCGTATCAAATAAATTCATCGCGTTGAGCAATGGTGTTTGCTTTCCCCAGATGGGAAATTGGGACGTTGAATTTGTATGAAAATGAAACTTCGACATTTCAAGCTGGAGCTGGATTCCACATGCTTGGGACTATTTTTTTCTTTCGATTTTTCGATTCAGTTACTCCGGATCGGGTACCGCTGGGAGAAGGAAGGAGACCCTAACTTTTTATGAAATCGTTTATGGTCAATTAAACGATGAGAATCAGGCTGGATTTCATATTCTCGGGGGAGTATGTCTATCATATCGCCACCAGGTGCTGGTGGTTCCATAACCGTGAGCCTTTCTCTTTTCACTAAACGACCAAGCTCTGATTCCATAAGCTCAAGGATGAATGTAGTCATTTGATGGAAGTTTTCTGTGAAAAACAAAAAGAAGAATATGATGAAAGTAGGGACTTCTAGAATCTGGCCCTTGGTGTCGAGATGATGGGATGAACATGGTCTTTTGGACGAGAATTATATTTCCTCTCTTTTCTGAAAACGACGCCGCGATATCTTGAACCATGTGCCAAGGGTACATTAACCGAATTTGACTGGGACTGTTGAATGTTAGCAGACTGATCAAGCCGCCAACAAAGCTGCCGGGGAAAGTCTGACTGTGTTAATGGCTAGGTCACCTCCTGCGAAGAAATGCATTCTTGTAAGGAGCACGTTGCAGATTAAAGGCATCCAATGTCCTGCAATCTGCGTACAAACATCCCAACAGTACCCACAAGCATTGTCAACCGTTGTATCAACTTCGTTCACATTGGCTGCGTTCAACAATCAAAACATCTAGATCCAACAGCGTAAAAAGCATCGAGCATTAGTTCCTCAAAAATTAGACCTATAAATAGTCGTGAAAATACAAAAAAAAATAGGGAAATTTGGTATATGGAGCACGCACATGAATCTATTTGAAAAACCCATGCCCATACTACAATATTCAAAAAAAAAAAAAGATATGATATACGAAAAAAAAAGTGAAAAAAAATAACTTACAACAAAATCAGTCCGCTGCATATCCACTTTCCTCAGGCGTCCGAAAATAATAGCCATTCCGAAAATAGATAAAAACGATTTTCTCTCTTAGTCGGGAGCGCAGCGTTCTAAAGAAACAAAACAAAAAAAAAAACACAAAATGAATGTGTAAGAAATGCCCGAACAAAAGTTGAAGTGAATGCCTGCCTATTCCATGGCCGGTAGTCCATGGGCCGATGTGCAAAAGGGAGATGCGATCCAAGTTTTTGTATGATTATACATATCGTATGTGAGTATAGTTATTAAAAGCGAGCACACCGATGCGATGTCCGGGCTATCAGGCGCAGTGGAGAGCTAATTTCTTTTTTGGCAAGGAGCAGCACAAATGGATAAATGATCGATGACGTAAGGCCTGACTATGAGAACTACATACTATATGAGAGCATTTGCCTATTTTGTGAGTTCGTTTCGGCTGCTGGTTTGGATCTAAATATAAAAATGGAATATTTTCCTTTTTTCATTTGATTTGCATAACTGAATTGTCTTGTGATACATCGCCCAGGTATGTATGCTTTTTGAAAGCAACTGCTTTTGTTTATGGCCGCGTTGGAAGGATGTTTAATTTGGAGACCAGGATAGAGGCCAGATGGTTTGGTGTTTCTGCTGCTTTTTGGTAAGAATGGACCTCATGCCAGGGGTAGGTTGGACAAAATCATTCATTCAAGCGCAAGTCCATCGAATGTTCTGCTCAAACAAACACACAAATTGTTCTAAATGATCTATCCTATCCTGGAGAAACACATCAACGGACACCGCATGGAGAACTTGGCTCCGGACTGTGGTTCGGCGTTGAATTATTGAAACAACGTAACAGAAGACGGGATCCCGAGATAATTTATCCGGCTGTGTTGAACCTTGTTCCAACGTGCCCGATGCACTGTGCAAGGACCAACGCAAGTACACTTCGAGAAGGAGATCGCATCTTGTCGTCTGATTTCAATGTGGTACTGGAGAAGATAATTTGACAAGCATCTGTAAGACCGGGAAGCAAAGATCTTTGAAAATCAGTCCAGTGTTGGAAGCTCCCGCGCCGATTGAAGGACAAGCGAAACGTTTCGATCTTAAGGAACTCGTAAATTCTAACAAAACCAAATGTATGCTCACCACTTGGTGGCCCGTGGCGTTGTAGGTATGCGCTTCGACTCCTACGCATTTGGACCTACCTGTCTAGGTTCGATTCCTGGTACGACAAGGAAGGCTTTTCACGGCCCCACCTCTTTCGAGTCACTGACAATGCTCAAAGAGTATAACTGTCTAGAAAAGCTTCTTGGCCATTCGGAGTCGGCATAAAACTGTAGGTCCCTTCTACTAGTGATAAAACAATAGCACGCACAACACGAGTGGTTGCTGAGAAGCTAAGCCTGGCCCTTTACGGGTTGTAGCGCCACCCATATTATTATTATGTATTATTATTATGCTCACCACTTAGGACATCACCATCTACGGTCCCAATTTAAATCAATGTTGAAGCAGTTTGTATACCTCGGAGCAGACGGTGGTTACTTCACAAATCGTTGCAACTTCTGTTTGTCTCACCAAACAAATCTGTGACACTGACAGCTAGACAATAAACAGAAAGGCAGACCTCTTGGTGCACATGAAAGAAAACACACAGGAATCTATCACCTGAATAAGACAAAGATCAACTGACTAAACTGACTCTGTCGCAGGGAGTGAATGAACACCACTGCTCCAACTAAGAGGGTTGCAAATCCAAGACTCGTGGTTCGATAAGGGGAACAACTGATACGGATTAATGACCAAGTTGGCTTAGTTTCGCGATCACTTCATGTACCGGAGCATCATCCTTTCTCTTCTTCTTCAGCTTAAAGGCCAAATGATTGCGAATGAAAAGACACTGCAAGACAGCCGGGATAGTCAGGGCAAATATGGTCTTGATGAATAGTGGCAGCATGATCAGGATGCGAAAAGATTAAAAACAGTCCTGAGAAGTAAGTAAATAAGCACGCACTTTTGTGATCATGATCATGTCGTGTGAATGTGAACTCGTCACTTTTGATTCGCTCACAATATGAACTACCTTCTCGTTCAAATGAATGTGTGATCTATGGTATCGTCGAAAATCAAGTTTGTCATATAAAAAGAGCGTGATTTTGCCTATTCAACTGTTGACGAAATACTTGCATAATACGATGCATTTTTTAAGCCATCTGTGGTATGTGCATGGACAGTACATACTGACGTAAGTCAACTATGTAACGCCGTTGGATCAAGATGTCGTTCTTCATCGTCGTGTGGCGCTACAATCCTCTGTGGAGCACGATGTCCTTGTTGGCTGCCAAAGGGCAATGTTAATGTGCGATCTATGGTCTGGCCGCTTTTCCCTGAATTCAGAGATCTTGACAGATCTAGTACGCAAGCATGCCGTAGGCTTGTTGCCTGGGTAATAACTTTAGCTGTCATCGAAGGGACACCAATGAATATTCATTATCAACTCGAAAGAAGGCATAACAATAACGCCGCTATCGACATAAATCTGCCGTCCCCCACAGACTAGTGACTGCCGTCCGTCCACATTGTGCCCTCCTCTTGAAACTCCAACAGAGGAAATTGTTGGTCTTTAAATTCTGGAATCTCCAGCCATCCAACATCATCTGCAGTTTAATTTCTATGCAAACTACTGAAAGTCAATGTCTAGCAGCAACACGCGGGATATCGCATAAATCACGATCACAAATCGAGGTTATACCAACAAACCACCACCACCAGCCCACCAGCACATCAGATCCTCATCCTGGCACAGGCCACAGTGTACAACCGTAAATGGCAAATGGCAACGAGCATAAAGAGACAATGGCAGCTACAACTATACATTCTTACCTCATCCTCATAACGAGATATCGCCAGCAATTACCGAATGATCCCATTTCGAGTACGTTTTACGTGTGTCACAATATTTAAACGTCAGCAGAACCAGTAGTAGTATCTGTATGGTTTCCACATTGCAGACGATCAACGAACAACAAAAAGCTACCAGTGTCTGTTTTGTGGAAGGGCCCGAAGTGCGCGGCACAGTCTAGATCGCCGCATACAAACAACTGAAAAGAAATATCCTTAATTTTTCACATTGCATCGCATTCTCTCGGCGGAATGGAATTCCAGAAGTTTTTCGTTTTTCTCAAAACCTAATTAAAGCATTTTCAGCAGGGAATCCATTAGGGCAGACAGTATTATTGTTTATAGCCGTGTCCTGGCCATGATGCGAATTAATAATGAGCTCTCTCTCTCTGTGTACCTGTATTCCAAGTGCAATAACCAGTACTGGTCTTCGTTGTTCTCTCTCTCTATCTATCTGCCTCTGTCTCACACTCTGAGGTGGAATATTGAACGTTGTAGTAAAACTTGAATTCCACGCAAAAGGGTTATCCCAGAGCTGGAGCTCGGCATGCTAACGCGCTTCAGTAGCCAGCCGAGGGAAAACGCTGGGAAAATATCCCAGCACGAGTCATATAAATAATGCAGATCATCATCATCATCATCGCGGGGACCATGGATGTATTCAATTCTAACCCACCATCGAAGATGTCTTGTTGTAGTAGGTGGCTGGTGACTGCTGACTGGTCCCAGTATCCATCGATCGGTGTGTGTACACAACACAAAATCACTGGTATTGTTCGCTTGCTGCTGTTGCTGCTGCGACTGACAGTTACGGATCCCGGCATCGATCATGCCCAAGAAGCGCTCTTAAATAGTTGGTAATCAGAAATTACGCACGCAACCTTATCCTTTTGCCTGTCGTTGTCGTCGTCGTAGTCGTCGTACCTCGGGAGCTGGAAGTAAATACGCATACTCTCCCAGAGCAGAGTACGCACATCAGTCTGGATGGAGTAAAAGTTCTCCATAAACGATGGGGGCAGCATAACAAAAAACTGCGTGCGCGTACAACTTTAGAATTTGTCTTTTTGTGGATGCACGCGTTCGCTCGCGCCGCGCGCCCTCCCACCCTCGCTCACTCCGCCACTACATTCGGTAATTTAATTCGAGATTTTTGTTTGAGCTGCCCTGGGATTGCATTGGAATCTGTGATTGCTCCTGACGTTCGCGTTCGTAACATTCGCCAAAGCCGTACTGAACAGAGATGCTTTGCCAGAGACAAGCGACGACTTTTGTCCGAATTGAAGGAGGAGGCACAGGCAGCAGACAAGCGCTTCCACTCCAAACCCCCAAAGGCGGTTTTACAGGTTCCCAGCGTACCAGTCACTTGATGGGATTCCTGTCTGAAAATATTATGTGCGATATGAGGTTTTTATACGCTTGCCTTGAATAATTCCTTGCAATAAATTTCATTAGATGGAATTGCGCCGAGCCGAGATGGTATTTTGTGAACTTGTTCAAAATTACCCAGCTCCGTCGTAATTGAATAATGCGAGGACGCGTTTAATCCCCCCTTGATGTCTTCATCTACAACCATCATGTGAGAGGGCGTAAGTCAGGTGTAATTTGTTAGACGACCTCACTGCGCTGGCTTTTGTTGGACTTTTAATTGTGAATCTGTTGCTGGGAGGTGAGATGAAGTGTTCGGATTTTGCTCATCACTTCACTCCTTCCCGGTCAACAAACCCTTTTTTTTGTCGTTCCCTTTAATCAAATTGATCGATAGAGGTATGGGAACTGGGAACAGGCCAACAAAATAAAACAAAAACACAAGAGCAAAACGCATCTGAAATCAAAAACATAACAACAACAAATTTATTTTATTACGTCCTAGCCTCTGGTCGTCAGTGTTTGAGAGGATGTTGAATGCGTTCCTGTTCCTATCAGAAGATGAGATGAGGTCTCCAAGTGTGCACAAAAGTCGTTGATTGTTAGTTAACCAGAAGAGAGGAGATCTGGAGAAGATCTTGCAACAGATTCAGGTAAAGGCAATCAATGTTTCAAGAGACAATGACGAAGACAATGTCATCCTTACCACATCGCCGATGTGGCATAGTCGTCGTTCACATTCGGTTGCAAAAGAAACGAAACGACAACACGACAACCGACGACGACGACAACGTTATGAGGAAGGGAACTCCAGAGCGTTGCAGAACTCAAGAACTGCAACTTGATTTCTTTTTGTCATCAGAGACTGAGGACTACCTCCTCCTGATGACGATAATGGCTTTGTGTGTGCAATTCCTTTTCCTCCGTCCAACCGTTCTACCGTTCAATCGCTCCAACCGTCACATATGAGAGCAAAGAAAGTCAAAGTCTTGAACTTTCCAAAAACACACACAGGATCTGTACGGAACCACGGGTATGAGAGTGCATTATCTCTCGCTATATAAGAATAAGTTACTAAAATTCCTGTCCTGTTTTTCCCCCACTGGCAGGCTCATGAATAACACATTAGTTGGCGAACCATCGAGAGCACAGCACTGAAGGACCAGACGAGACCACAGAGAGAAAGAGATGGGAGGACGAGACGTACGAAACAAAGACGCACTGCTGCTGGTGCTGCGTGATAGTTTATACGTTTGAATGTGGCGGCGACGATCGTTATGGACCGATGGATGGGTCGGCTCGACGCTGCACTGTGATGAGATGATGACGAAGATCAGCCAGGCAGGCAGACAGCCCAGAGGTAATGATTCAGACAGAATCACAGAGTCTCAATCTGAAACAAAACCACAAGCCAACCTGATGATGATCGTTCGGGAATCTGTCAGCGCGGGCAATTCCATTCTTTTAGGGATTTTCCATTCGTTCGACGACCGACCGACCGAATATTCGCCATCACGTAGGTGCGATACGATACGTACGATACGATGGCTATGTGCAATTTTCAAATTAAATGACAACGAAACAACAAAACAGTTTCACAGGCACACCTTATCTGGCTGGGGGAAGCCTATTATCATTCCACCTGCGGTCAGCTATCAACATTTCCTTCCAGCTGACACCATTAACAGGCCTGCAACACACATATCGGCGACATCCAAAAACGGAAGGAAGACCGGACGAATGGTGTAAACAATAGAAATCGCTTGCCCCTCTGTCACACACGTCAAAAATTCAACCGTTACTCAGTCGCTTGACCAACAGCAACCAAGCGTGTGTGGGAAGTCTCATAAAAACAAAAGAAAAAATGCAGTCGCAAGGGCCGTCGTGTTGGACTAATTGACAATTCACCAGGAGACAATATGTGACGCAAACCACAACCACGTACAATCTCATCGAGTCTATGAAGCGGGGTACAACGGCTAACGGGCAATTAGAACTTCGTCGGCTTCCTTAGGATACGATTAAAATGGCACGTGTGACCTGCACCCTGGAGTAACGTTCGCAGGGCGCATATATTAACCCGCGCCAAGAATGGTTTCCTCTTCCGTTTTGAACACAAGTGCGTGTCGACTGAAAGTGTGTCCACCCCGTTCAACTGATTGAGTAATCTGAAGACACACTCGTGGCATTGGCTGAAAACTTCCGGATGGGCGAAAAACACCTCTTCGCAGGCTCATTACGTACGCTGGATGATTGAGCACACCGCGTTGGGGTTAATCATGAGCAGATTTGTTTTTTTTTACCGATTTGATAATTAAATCGAAATGGACGAGGTAAGGAATGAATAATGAATTGCGGCAAACGGTTCAGCAACCTAGAGAATTAGTGTGCTGCGGAGGCAAAGAGAGGAAATGTGAGAATTCAGTTATTTGCGCTTAACTGTGAATATTGATTGCCAAATTTATTCGCCACTTGTCAATTGTCATAACATCTGGACTCAAAAGGATACATCAGCAGGATCAATACGAGCATTAATCATACAAATTTCTCGCAATAAAGTCAGGAGATTGTTGGCACGACAGCTCATCACACAAGACACTCGCACAGCGGGAGTAGCAAAGACGTACAAAAAAAGCAGAGAGACAGAGAAGCAAGTCAATGCTGAGAAAGATGGATTTGATTTGACGGAGCGCACCACACGATTGGCCGATTGGTCGATTGGTCGATTGGTATTGCAAAAGGACACATTAAAAGGTCCAAAGTATCTCTTCAATTCCGCAACCAGTTGACTGCACAAGGAGCAGCAACTAGGAAGCGGGTGGAATTTATGGAACTTGAATACCTCGCTGCAACGGTCGATGACAGTTTTCTGACAGAAAATCGTACACCAAGAGACACTCAGTCTATGAGGGATACTCTGTTCGCTTTCAAATGGTAGATGGCTGTGGATGATGGTTGATGGTAGCCAGTGGACGATGGACGGTAGACCACGGATCTGATGAGTTCGCTTGTGTTGACGGATGCACTAGTGATCCGTCGATGGGTAGAAGTCGTTGCAGCGTTTTCCATTTTAGATAATTGGTTGGCATTTAACTTTTTGTATCTGTTGACTGTGCCGTCTGGTTGCTTGCTGTAAGACGCCGGGTGGTGTGGGGAGTGGTCTATTTTAAAGTTGGTGGAATGGCAAACGAGGACGTCTGAGTGAGATTCTTATGGACATTGCTGAGATTGACAAGCGGATTTAGGCATCAAGATTGCTTTAGACTTGTTTTATGTTTGGTTAGTGGTCATGATAGGAATCATTGGACGACTGTAGATGTAGACGACTGTAAGGGTTGGGACGTTTCTTCAAAATTATTCGAAACTGAGTTTTGAATGTCCTTAGGTTACACTGCATCAATTCAAATTGGGAGTTTGGCTAATCTTATGCAAGCAAATACATTTCAGCCTTATTAGCTTTAAGGTGTATTCAATTTCATTTGATTTTTTTTTGTGAAATTCAAAGAAAATAAACTCTAACGATGAAATCAATGCCCGTTTTATCATCTGGCAATGACATAAAGCAATTATATGAAATATTCATTCGTACTGTACCAATATGGCCGCCATAGGCAAGCGTCAATATTTGACATTTCAGTGCAAAGCGGGTATAACTTGCTGATTTTTTTTTTGACGCGATTAAATAGAGTTCATAAAATTTTCCAAACGCTTGTATTTTGCACATTTTAAGCGTTTTAAAGCAAAACATTCGTCTCATAAACAATCGAAAATAATAAGCGATTGCATTCCTCAAGTTTTAGTGTAATTATCTGTAGGAAAAACGTACAAATATGGTGAGTAAATTGATCAATTTGTTGCAGGCGTTTTATTTCTGTTCGCTTTAATTTTTCACATTTCCACCATAATGGTGGACAAGCGATTTTCAATTTTCCACAGTTTTCACATTTCGCACATCAATGTAAATTTTCTTGTTTAAATGCCGGTAATTAGGGAGCACAACATTGGACAGACACAAAGTTTAATGTTTGTTTGATGAGTAAAAGGCTTTGTTTAAAGTTTCGAGTTTCATTGGGCGCTGCACACTCGCATGACCTTGGCAAGCCAAGTGCCCCTTCTACTTGTATCGATTATTTTTGTTCCTTAGTTGGAGTAGAAATATGAATGTATGCTGTGATGGATGGATTTGGATTTTATGGGTTTTTGTTCTGCAGCGGGTGTTCGCGGATAGAAGACACGAGAGGCGTTAAATAGTTTTGCTGCGATATTTCTGACTTCGAAAACAAGTAGATCTCTCGAAATTATGTCGATGATGTCACCTTTATTTTAATTATTGATTTTTTTATGCGATGTAGCGTTTAATGGTATGTTTCAGATGTGAAGATCAGAAAGTATTAATCACGTGCTTTGTCAGCACAACGTTTGTTGATCCGCATACTGGTACACGAATTAGTATGCATTTGCATTACCGCGCTTTCATTGAACACTCATTTGAATTAATAAAAAAAGCAATGAGTTTTTTTGTTTCGTTTTTCAGGGCTCACATGAAAGAGAATCGCGTTCGTCGCCACGCTCCGACGATGCTGTCCACGACGGTGCATCACCCACCAAGAAGTCACGCTCGGATTCAGGTACTTGTGTTAAACGAAATTCCCCTCCTCATTAATATTCTTTTTAACCTTGCACATATTTGCTAACTATTTAAACTACACCTAGTCAATATATCAATTAACCAAAATATATATACTATATACAAAGACTATCCTAAATTTAGCAAAACATTTAAGTAAACAAACATAAGTTATATTCTCTTTTTTTTCTGTTACGTATAAATTCTATGTAATTGTAGTCAATTTGATTAAGTAAGCAAAAAAAATAAATCTATATGTATACAAAAATTCACAAAAAAAAGTCTAAAAAAGCTCTCTACACATGTTAAAAATTAACTTAACTAATTCGTCGGTTTTTTTTTTCTTTTTTGTTCTGCTCTTAAGTTATTGCAGACTCATGCTGATGTCAGGTGAGACACTACCTAATCTACCTACTTGCGCTCCTTGTCAAATTAGTCAGCGCTCAAGACAAAAAAAAAACCCCAGAGAAATGCAATTTTAAGAGAATCAAAGAGTCTATTTACATATAAAATCAGATACAAAACCCTAGAAACCGAAATCAAACAATAAAACCAGTAATTATTTTTCTAATATGTGCTCAGAGACCATATGAGGGTGAAGGGCTTTATATGCATAGAAACTGAGCTGATCGAGAGTAAAATAAAATGTAAATCCGAAAAACGGCGAATTTAAACTTTCACTTGGGAGACTTGAGTTACTCCACTGTCCGTCCCCACACAGCAACAGCAAAATGATCAATTGATTACGTATAATCGAGTTACCAACTACTACTTTTTTATATATACAAACATACATAACCTCTTTCTTTTTTCTTTGTACGAAATCTTTTTTTAAGTTTCTAATCGATAACGAATGAGGATACGAATACGTACGTTAACATATGTGTAGAGCAAAGTAAAAAAAAATCAAATGCGCGCGCTGCATCACACCCCCGCACAGCATCCTCTCCACACCACATCTTGATACTTGGGGCCCAAAGGTGTGACATCTCTGCTCTTCTATTTATTACAAAAAAAAAGAAAAACCGGCTGCTTTTATCTCTTCTTTACAGAATTTTTTTTTCTTATTTTTTCTTTGTGTACACATTTTTTTGTTTGTTTTGATATTCTTTCATTTAATAACCAATCTTTTTATTTATTTATTTTTTTTATAGTTTACCTTAAAACAAAATTCGAAATAATTAGTGTGTCTGTGTGTGGTTCCGGTGAGAATGCAAAAAAAATGAGATGCAGTACTGCCTCAGATGGTGCTGCTGGCGTTTTTTTTTTTTTCGCATTTCCAACAAACACAACCAAGCAGGCACACTTACGAAGACTTGTAAATTTTCTTAGTTGTTTCCACTGTGCTTATTATCGTTTCAGAGGATTTTCATTTCATATACATATCTTTGTATTCGTTCAAAAAAAAAAAAAACAAAAAAAAACTTACGTTCCCCAAAAAAATAAAACCAAATCCAAAGAAAGTGGGGCTTCATACAACTTGGTGTTGCACCATGAATAAGGTCGATACGTTTTAAACAAAAACTACTTATAAATGTTTGTAAGCAAAAGGAATTGTATGGATTGTGCAATGGTTTTTGTTTGGTTGTTTTCATTAAATATTGTCTTTTGTTCAATCAGAGTTGAATGTTAAAAATCGAATGCGTAGATCGAGTTAGTGCCGACTTCTTTGGGATGACAGACTTACTTAGTTACTTATCAGACTTACGACCCATGAAGGGTACGAGTCTGAGTAATAGCTGCTTTCCATCGTTGACGGTCCTCGCCACGCTGCTTCCAATCATCAGGATCAACTGTTCGCGATGACTTGGTCTATATACCGGAGATTTGGTCTTTCTCGAACAAAGAGGCTCGGTTTCGAGGAGCCTCTTGTTCGTTCATGCCCTCGATGTGGCCATGGCATTGCAGTCGACGGACTTGTGCCTTGCGGACTACCACCACATCTTAATACAGTTCGTAGAGTTCGTGGTTCGTAGCATAGATTGTTGCAGGAAATCCTTTCCTGCTGATGCGACATCCATGGTGATGACTTGTGTCTGATCTGGACACAGGACATTGTAAAGTAGGCAAAAAAGCGTTTCTCTACTGTTGCTCCTATTGAAATACAAATGGTTACTAACGCCAACAGCGGTCAAAGTTAATTTTTTTTCCATTTTCTAAATTATAGCAACTTTGCTTTGTCTAGTCCCCGGAATGCTGATCTGGTACTCATTTAAGAGACTTGCCATTCCACACTGTTGCCGAGGTCCTCAATGGCAACTCTATGCATGCGGTGGCTTATCGTTGCTGCAGTGCACATGACTCTTCCGAAAGACTATCCAGAACGACGACACTTTAGTCTAGTCTCATATTAAGGTTCATCAAACAAACGATAAAGGCATTAACTCGACCCACGCACAAGAAGCAACGCATTGTTTGGTCATTTCTATATCACACATCCCGATGCAGTTTTTGTTCCTGCATTTCCGTTGTCTCATTCCGTTAAGCTAAGTTAAGTTAACACCACCGTTCGCTCCTCCATCTTTAACAATACACGCATTTCATTTGTGTTTTGCATTGATTGTCTTTGTTCAAAAGTGAAACCTGCGACCCATACAGTTCTTTATTGTTCTACATCTTTATATATAAACAAAAAAAAAATCAAAATTAGGAAAACTATGCTTGGTTAATTCTCCGGTTCTCTTTCTTTTTGTTCTCTCTTATTTTCAGACGGATTAACAAATAAATAGAGAGTTGTGTGAAAATAAGAAAATCTCCTCCTGTGTGCTAAATATATCCGTATCCGCTATCTAAATGCAAATTGTAGGCTTTGTGAGAGAGCAAAACATAAAAAAATTACACACTCCTAGGGTTGTTTCGTGTTCCAAAACAAAACAAAAATTAACCACAAAAATTTATAATAATGTTTCTTTTTTTCTTTTTTTTATCTTTCTTACAGGCATCGAATATGTATAAGAAACAAAAAAGATATTTCTGTGTTTCCATTTCGTTTCTGTTTGTTCTTGTTGCCTTTTTGACTCTCTAGAAACGTAACGGAATGACTTTCACTTGTTGCATCTTCTTTCCGCAAAAAAAAAAAAAGAAAATGATACATAATACATGACAAGACTGAAAAAGAACACATTGTTCAAGTCTAGAATTTCATACTCGAATGACGATTAACGACGATTTCAAGTTGTTGCTGCTCCCCAGCAAACACTAGTAGACATTAAACGCCGACTGACGAGACAGAAGGAATTACTTTTCTGTTGTTGCTAAGACCAAGATGATGTTTAGCTATCGATTTATTGACCAACTTTTACTAAATAACAGTTCACAATTCTAGGCAAATCGGAACCGAAAGTACCTTTCATATCACAACCTATCTATGATTTAAAGCAAACTGGGGATGTTAAGTTTGGTCCGGGGACACGATCTGCGTTGTTGGGCCTGCTGGGAGGTGCACTGCCAAAGCTGACCTCCGAGCAACATGATACAGTCACGAAGGCGAAGAAATATGCCATGGAACAGAGTATTAAGATGGTGCTTATGAAGCAGACACTCGCCCATCAACAGCAGGTGAGTGCTCATCCCCATTTCGTGCTTTATTTTAAAACTAAATGTGTTGTTTTTCTTTTTCCTTGCAGCAACTGGCAAGTCAGAGGACCCAAGTTCAAAGACAGCAGGCATTGGCTCTGATGTGCAGGTAAGTTTTGTGTCAGTTGTCACGACGAGAACGCCTTCAGAATGATGTAGACAACAATTACAAACAGCGAATACAGCTTTGAACCTCTGGAACTGGCTCTCGAGTTAATGGGACTTCAAACGGTTCAGAGCTTCGTGTGCATTTAGCTGATAAGATCTGACGTCTTTTCTCTTCACTCACAACTGTTTGATTTTCAACCTGTTGATTAAATGCTTTCTCCCTCTACTTACAGAGTGTATGTGGGAAGCATTTCATTTGAGCTGAAAGAGGACACTATCCGTGCAGCATTTCTTCCGTTTGGTCCCATCAAGTCCATAAACATGTCGTGGGATCCAATCACTCAGAAGCACAAGGGTTTTGCATTTGTTGAGTATGAAATTCCCGAGGGAGCGCAACTAGCCCTCGAACAGATGAACGGTGCTCTAATGGGTGGTCGCAACATCAAGGTGGGCCGTCCAAGCAACATGCCACAGGCGCAGCAAGTGATCGATGAGATTCAAGAAGAGGCAAAGAGCTACAATCGAATTTATGTGGCATCTATCCATCCAGACCTCTCGGAAGAGGACATCACAAGTGTCTTCGAGGCATTCGGGCCGATATTGTACTGCAAGTTGGCGCAGGGGACTTCCCTGCACTCGCACAAGGGCTACGGCTTCATCGAGTACGCCAATAAGCAGGCCATGGACGAGGCCATTGCAAGCATGAACCTCTTCGATCTTGGTGGACAGTTGTTAAGGTAAGAACGTGGAATTTCTAGTTCCCATCGATTGATTAACGAATATCCCTCTGAACTTTTTTAGGGTTGGCCGTTCGATTACACCGCCAAACGCTCTGATGGGTCCGTCAACAAATTCAACCATGCCCACAGCAGCGGCAGTAGCTGCAGCAGCTGCAACAGCAAAGATTCAAGCACTTGACGCGGTTGCTAGTAACGCAGTCTTAGGACTCTCTACCACTCCAACACTTTCTGCGATTCCACCACTGGCCACAGTTGTGCCAAAGGTAACCACTCTTCCATTGGCAGCAGCCGCCGCTCTTCAAGCGTCCGGAATCACAGTACCGGCCCCAACAGGCTTTCATGCTCCCGCTGTATTCCAAACACCCGCCGTTGTCGCTCCTCCAACTCTGGCACCACCAGGCATCATTACAGTCACAACAGCAGCACCAACTATAGCCACTCCTACAACATTGATTCCAGCAGCAGTTGTCGCCGTAAATAATTCCGAGCAAATCAAGAAAGCCCACGAAAAGCAACAGGAGGAGCTACAGAAAAAACTGATGGAAGAGGGAGAAACACAAACACTGCAACAGCAAGAGAGCATGTCAATCAAAGGACAGAGCGCAAGGCAACTAGTAATGCAACGTCTGATGCGACCGCAAGAGTCCAGAGTGATCATCCTGCGCAACATGGTTGGTCCCGAAGATGTTGACGAGACTCTGCAAGAGGAAATCCAAGAGGAATGCGCGAAATTCGGTGTCGTCAGTCGAGTGATCATCTACAAAGAGAAACAAACCGAAAACGAAGACGACGAGGATGCTGAGATTATCGTGAAAATCTTCGTTGAGTTCTCCGCAGCCGTCGAAGCGATACGCGGCCGAGATGCGTTGCATAGTCGCTTCTTCGGCGGTCGACGCGTGGTGGCGCAGCTATATGATCAAGCTCTGTTCGATCATGGGGACTTGTCGGGATAAGATGTTATATCAACGCTGTTTTTTTTTTTAGTTATGAACCTAATATTACGTATAGTTAAAGTTGAGCGCAAAAGTAAAAACAAAGAAAAATACTTCCATCCCCTTTCCGATAATCCTTATTACTCCTTTCTTCTCCAATGTAGATGGTATCCTTCTTACCGTATTTATTTCGATGGATTTTCGACAAATATAAGCACAGCGCGTTACTTTCTTTTTTCCAAGTTTAAGGACCGAATGCATACATACATAGGAAAACATATACACATACTGTAAAAAACATGGTTATGCTTGAATAAAGAATCATAAATATAACACCTTGTGGTTGGTTTTTTGGGCTGATTGATGTAGGCAATGCATTGGCGACTTAGCCCTGGTTCCGCCCAGCAGCCATTTACGTGTAGTCTAGGGAAATGTTGCACATACCGAATTGCCGGGCAGAGACTTGAAATGACGATGATCCCCGCTCCTCCTTCCCCTTTTTCCATAGAAGTCACATTCGGGTTTCTCGAAATTTCTGCGTGGAGTTCGCAGTTGTGCTAATTAAAACCCTACAATTTGCAGATGCAGTCGTGTTGCTGGCAAAACTCACCAGAATCACGGCAAATTATGATCAACCGACTAAATGAGTACTGCAACCTATGGAGTTTGATCGTTAATTTGGAGAAATCAAAGGTAATTATGTTCAAAAAAGGGTGTAGGCTTGCTTACAACGAAAAATAGTGCTATAGCGGGGAAAATGTCGAAAGTGGTTACAGAATATAAGTATATAAGAATCCTGCTAACAAGTAACCTAAATATAAAAAGACATCTCAAAGAAAAACTAAAGAAGTCCAAAACCATTACTGTAGCCTGGAAAAACTGCTTCAATAACCGGAATATTCAACATACCAAACTTAAGATATTTGAAGCTGTTTCTGAGGTAGTGGCCATAAGGGGATATAAGCTGTATAAGGAGATCGAGAAACTGCAACGCTGTTATATTGAAAACCAACATGTCTCTCCAGCCAGCACGATCTTTCGCCAGCTGTGCACACCAAGTTGGTTGAGGTTCTTCTCCACCTGTGTGCGCCATCTCGTTCTAGGACGCCCTCTATTGCGTTTACCCAATGGCTCGGAATCGAAGACTCTTCGGGCCGGAGCTGTGGTGTCAATCCGCTCTACGTGACCTAGCCATCATAAGCGTTGGATCCGAAAACGCTTAACTAGGTGCATGCCGCTGTACAGCCCGTACAGTTCGTGGTTGAATCCCCTCCTCCAGACGCCATCAATACAAACATGACCAAAGATCGCACGCAGAACTTTTCTCTCAAAACGACCAAGAGCTTCTTCATCTGCTTTCAATAGCGTAAATGTCTCTGCGCCACAGAGTAGGACATGGATGATTAGAGTCTTATATAAAGTGAACTCGGTGTTTCGAGAGATGGCTCTGTTACTCAACTGCCTCTTGAGCCCAAAGAAACAGCGATTGGCAAGAGTAATTCTGCGCTTGATCTCGGTACTGGTGTTATTGTCCCTGTTTACTGCAGAGCCGAGGAACATGCCTATCTCCTTTGTATATAAAATCACTTAAGATCCAAATGAAGAATACATACTAGAGGTCTGCATGAATACATTCGTTTTCTCTCTATGAAGGAGTATAGTACTTTAGAGTACTCTATTCATTTCAATTTTTCGAATGCGAGTACTCTAAATGTGAGTACAATAACGTAGAAAACGAGTATTCGTAATTTCAAATACCCGATTTCAAAATGAGTACTCTATCTGTGTTCCTTCAATTTTTCGAGTACTCGAAGAAAACAAAACGAGTTCACTACTTATAATCAGTAATATACTGAGTACACCGAGTACATTGAATGAAACAAATGTATTTGTCGTCTATCGCCTATTCAATGTATGTGAATGAAAAATTTGTAAATTTCTGCTTTAAAATAGATAATCAGATTGAATCGATTGGCTTTTAAAAAGGATATGGAGCTAAATAATTACTTTATTTAATTAATTAAATAATACAGAAATTCAAAATTAAATGGGATGTAAAAATTATTGTAGTTATTGTGGTGGCCTGGGCGTTGTGGGTATGTACGACGACTACTAAGCACTTAAGCCTATGGTGTCTAGCTTCGATTCCCGTTATGACAAACAATTTTCACAGCACCACCTCTTTCTAGGCACTGGCAATTCTCAAAGAGTTGATACAACTGTCTAGAAAAAGTTGATAAAACTGTAGGTCCTTTCAATTCGTGAAAGAATAACAGTACGCAGAACAGGAGCGGTTGCTTTAGTTCCTGGCCTTCTATGGGCTGTAGCTGTTATTATGTGTAGAGTTATAATAGTATATCAGGGTATATCAGGCATTGAGAGTCTCTGATATGCTGGATTTTACGACACACCCAAGGAAAAACACATGGTCTGACAACAAGTGCATATAGAACAAGCCAAACAAGACGCTTTCAAGGCAATGACGCATCTAACGAAGAGAGCTGTTCGCTAGCCTTACGAACAGAAAAGAGGGACTGTAGCGTCACGCGAAGTAGAATATTCCTCCTGTACATGTGTTCTAACATATCGATCCACAAAAAAGGAGGCCCGTTCAACTGGGCCAACTACCGAGGGATAAGTCTCCTAAACTTCGCTTATAAGATCTTCTCTGCCGTTCTGTGTGAAACCATTCGTGAATAAGCTTCACCACCTTTTGATCCGATTTCAAGGCCGCATATGACAGCGTGCATAGAGACGAGCTATACACCGCCATGTCTAGTTTTGACATTCCTACCAAGCTCGTCAGGTTGTGCAGGAGGACGATGAAGAACTCTCACTGCTCCATCAAGGTCCAAGTCACCGAGACATTCAATGTCAAAAAAGGTTTTAGGCAAGGCGGCGCGCTGTCATGTGATTATTTTAACATCATACTTGAGAAGGTCGTGCAAAACTCACTCGCCTACACAAGAGGCGCAATCTTCCAAAAGTCCGTACAATTGCTAGCATACGCGGACGACATTGACGTGATTGGTCGAACAGAGCGAGCCGTCAATGAAGTGTTTGCTTGTATTGAAACGGAAGCGGCGAAAATGGGTGTAGCAGTGAACGAGGACAAAACGAAGTACATACTGTCATCAAAAAAAGAGGCACAACATCGATGACTCGGCCAGAACGTCTACCTCGACTCCCAAGTAAACAGTACGAACAATATCATTACCGAGATTAAACGCAGAATAACTCTTGCCAATCGCTGTTTCTTTGGGCTCTCGAAGGACCAAACTAACATTATATTAGACCCTGATCATCCCTGCCCTGCTCCATGGCGCGGAAGCCTGGACAATCTCAAGGGCAGATGAATAAGCCCTTTGTCTTTTCGATAGAAAAGTTCTGCGTTCCTGTTTGCGTTGATGGTTTTTAGAGAAGAAGATTCAACCATGAACTACGTCTACGGACTCAACGCCTAAGATGGCTAGGTCATGTAGAGCGCATGGACAACACAGCTCCAGCCCGAAGAGTCTTCGACTCCGAACCAGTGGGACAACGCAATAGAGGACGCCCACGGAACCGATGGCGCACACAAGTGGAGAAGGACCTCAACCAACTTGGCGCGCGTAATTGGAGAGAACTGGCTAAAGATGGTGCCAGCTGGGGAAGCTTATTGCCTAAAGCCCAGGTCCACCCCGGACTGTAGCGCTACTAGAAGACAAGTGTTCTAACCGGCACTCAATCCAATCCTAAATCTCTGGCAGCGTTATAATTTTCCTCCAATTTCATTTCAAAAATTGTTCTGAAAATTGTATTTAGAGTACTCGGTGTACACTATATACTATGTACACTATTTTCATGAGTACTCGTTTTCAAATACCCATTTTGCATGAGTATTCTATTCATAAGTTTTGTTGTAAATGGGTGAAATACTCACTCGAGAAACAAATATTAGGTGATTCATTCGTTGTGTCGTGTGTGATGGAGGTGTGATGTAATACTGGGACAACTCACTATCAGATAATAAGACATGCTGATGAACAAGCCAGAATACACTTTTTAGAACAAGCGACAGCATCATTATATCGCTGTGTATACAACCGTCTAAACCACGACCTGGAGTGCAGAAATTATTTTATTCAATCCTAAGGGAAACTAGGATATTTTTGGGAAAGACTAAATGATATCGCTACTCAACGAAATGGAAGTAACCAAGCTGTTCATATAGAGAAAGTACTATTTTATTATTATTATTATACCCCGCTCTTATCCCTCCCAAATCATGTCCACGTTAAAGATCATTCGTTTGGCTTTCATTTACATAATTTAAATTATTTGTTAGACAGGAAAACGCTTAGTTTCGGCTGTTGTCTAATGTGTAACCACGAGAGTCCTTTTAGCATTTCTTTCACTGGAGTTAGCTTGGCACATTTAAGGATGATTCTCATGGCTTTGTTCTGTAGCATTTGCAATCTATTCAGGTCTCCTTCCGATGCAAATATAGTATTGTAGAGCAGTACTGAAAGTGAGGTCTAATTATAGCGTTATATATTTTTATTACTATTAACATTGATTTTTTTTGTCTAATCCTTTATAAGAAATATAAATTTTTAGAAATTTTCTTACCTACCTTACCTTTGCTTTTATGTTCATCTCATTGTCAATAATCACACCTCAATTATTTCATCATTAATTTGTATGTTCATATCAGAATTGCAGTTTAAGCACACGTATTCAGTATCTTTTATATTTAATTTTTTTTTGTCGATTTTTGAACTCTACACTGAAGCACTCAGACTCAAAAACTGGTCCATTGTACTATCAGGCAGCAACCTACATTTGCTAAAATTTAAGGGTATCCCATAGGAATACCAGCAGGCACTTCTGTGGTGAGGAGCCTACAGCATCAGCTCTCACCTCATCAGCACCAAATAACTGCCACCTGATCCGAGCAAAGGCGGGACAGTGGCAAGGGATGTGCTCTGGTGCTCAGGTGCAGTGGCCCGTTAGTACACCGGTAAGTCGTCTACAGTCTTTTCTGTTTAGAGATAACAATGCCGCGGATTCCTTACAGACATTAGAGCAAGCGCTTGGTTTGTCTACATCCTGGAAATTCATGCCACCTCCGGTTGTGCTCTCTAGAAGCCCAGTCATTGTTGGATGGACTAACCAAGGACGCGGGTAGTCCCAACGCAGATTCGGGTCCTAGGAGTATCTCCTCTGATCCTTGTCTAGCAAGTTCATCGGCGATCTCATTTCCCGTGATCCCGTGGTGGGCCGAGACCTGCCGATCCCATTTAGAGAAGACATGCATTCTTGGACTAGCACGGACAGACACAAATACTTCGCCCCTTCCACCTGTTCTTCACAATATAGTTCCTAATGAGGTGTGGAGTCTAAAGTTGTCGCTCTCTACGAAAGCTCCAGCGTCAGCCCCAGATCCTTCATTGGTCTTGGAGCCATCCGTGAAGATTCGACTACATGCTTTTCCTGGCTCATATTCTGGCCAGAGCCAGTCCTGAGTGCAGGGAAAGTCGACTTTGTATGTGCGTCCCAGCTGGATTGCTGGTGCCCTTGCGCCAGAAGGCATATCCATGAGTCTGTGGTCAAAAGAAATGCGGTGCGCAAGGTCATGGAAACTCCAGTGAAGACCACTCCTTTTTAAACGGAAGATGGCCTTGAGAGTGCACCCCATGATGTGATTATCAAGGAGGGGGATTCAGAAGTAAATCAAGAGCAGAGCCAGGCGTGCTAGAGAAGGCCTTATTTAACATAAGTTTATTAACCATTTATTTATAGATTCCAAATCGTTATTGATTGCATTCGTACACTCTTGCACACTGGTTCTGCTAAAGCATATCATCACATCATCCGCAAACATACACAGTTTATTGTATTTAACTGTCATTGATATATAATAAAAACAGGAACACACCCAGAACTGATCCTTGAGGGACTCCAATTTTGACTTCCCTTGAGTCGACTACACTTACTATAGTACGCTGGGTTCTGTTATATAAATAAGATTTAATCTATTTCAATTCGTTGTCCTTAAACACATACATCATGAGTTTTTTTCAAAGGATTTCACGATCTACTGTTTCAAATGCTCTTTTTAAGTTTTAGAACTCTGCGACTTTTATATATGTCGATTACGGCCCCCTTTCGGGCAAGTTCATCTACTGCCTCATTGCCGGGTATGTCCCTGGGACCCAGCATAGAGTTATCGAGTGTTGCGCGCTTAGAGTTTTAATCTCCTATCGCCGAAATTGCTTCTATGGCCGCATGACTGTCAATTAGAATGGTAATATCATCCGATGGTATTTCCAGCATTGTTATCAAGATTTTCAAAGAATAAGTAAAGTTTGCTGTCAAAACACGTTTCCGTGACTTAAAAAATTTCGCACATCACAGATGAATTATTTCGATGCAGAATTATTGCTTCAAGTCTGAATACCTATCCCTGTAGCTTTTCATCGCGCTCGATCAAAATGGAAGGTTACAATTGTGTGCTCCCAAGAAAAATCCATTTTTCTTTAAAACTCATCCCAAAAATACTATAAATTGATCTCCATCTTCTAGTTCAAGTCATAAGCTACAAACCGCACTTGAACTCAAATTTGGCACACGAATGAACAGATCCCTTTTCATATTTCTGGTGGCCTGGTGTCTCAGCCAAAATTTGTATAGAAAAATACATTTTCGAAAGCATCTAACCACAGACACATCTGTCTGGGGCAAAAGCCTGCCACATATGCAGCAATTCATTGTATTCCACCGTGGCTAGAAATGGGATACATCTGCTTATTCTGGGTTCCTAGTGGCCAGTCTCATATCCTGCAAGCCCCACAGCGGGTAGGATATTGACGACTAGGTTTCAGAGTAGGGTAAGGAAAATAACCATCATACAGTGTTGTACTTCGACAGGAGACTTGAATGAGAATGAAAAGGACAACTTCTGCAGCCATTTAGGTGCAGCCGTCAACCAAATAGGATGGGAGATCTCAATGCCAAAGTAGGCAGCGGCAACACTGTGCTTAAACACGTAATGGAAGGCACGGTGAACGTTTTGTGGACTTCTACAACACCAACCGTCTACTCATTGGAGGTACGTTGTTTAGACATAATGCCTGCAACAAGATCAGCTGGGTCACAACTGATAGGCAACTGATATCCAACCAGATCGATCACATTGCGATAAGTACCTGCTTTAGAAACTGCCTTTTAGACGTCCGATACAGACGCGGAGCCGACATCGGGGTATAACGAGATCACCATCTCATAAACGCCTTCGTACTGCAGCGGTCAACAGCAATGGCTAACCAGGTACAATATCGACAGGCTCCAGGCTCCAGGCTCCCCAAGTACGCCAACATATTAGGGACCATATTGCATTAGAAGCAGAAGCAATCAGCAGCTCAAGACAAGAAAGCATGGATGAATGTGACAAATGCTTCTGTAGCTGGGGCAGGCACAAATGTCGGTAAAAGACGGAAACACCATTGTACATGGCTTACAGCTGATACCTGGAGACGGATCGGTGACGGCGATAAAAGTTCGAATTGCAGCGGCTTTATCACTGGAGACACCCGAACTAGAAGTCCAATACCGAGCGAAGAAGAAAGAAGTACAGCCTAGTGTAAGACGAGTACTTAAATTCAACTCTTAGCGTTGAACAGGCGGATTTTCACGAAGGATCCTTCTGCATCGACCACATGAACATCTTACGGATCATCATTGAGCAATGCATTGATAGGTCTCCGCTACATTTACTGTTCATCGACTTCGAGTAGGCTTTCGATGGCTTGAATCGATGCAATCAGGTCCGCCTTGCACAGGAGAGGCCATCCGGAAAAATTCACAGCTATTTTATTATATATATTTATTATAAATATATTATAAAGGTGTCACGTCTTGCAACTTACCATTTGTAAGAGGAGTTTTTAAGTCCAAAGTGGGGTTCGTCAGGGGTGCATACTGTCACCACTATTGTTTCTGGTGGTTATCAGCGATGTTCCGTGCAGCATTTACGGGCGAAAATTATGGCATTCGATAGACTATGACATCTCACCTTAAACACCTAGACTATGCTGCGAAGTACAGGCAGAACAACGTGACGTCCTAGGGAAACGTGGCGCAGAACACTTGAAGAGGAATCGAGTTCTTTAAGAATACGTTGGATAGAGCTCAAACGCATTGCAGTGGTTAGAACGAGATGGCACGCAGGCGTGGTTGACGCCATATGCCCTCGAGGGGTTAAACGACATAAGCGAGTTAGTGGTGGCCCGGTGTTTTTACGAAAAATGGTTATTTTCGTCGCGATTTTCTCGAAAACCAATCGATGGAATGACGCAATTGTTCTTGCAGAAACCTATTTTCGAGGGCTACTTACTGGCTATGTATTATGATGCTGAAATTGCTTCTGATATCAGTATTGACTGACTAAGGGTGTTTTCATAAACGTCGGAAATCTGCGCTAGTACAACCGCATTTCTTTTCTCACGCGTTTTTGAACACACATACCGAGCAGAATGTCTGCAGGCTTGCTTTAGTACAAAATATTTTTCTTCCAATCGACCCTTTTTGCAGTAAAAAAATAATGACTGCACAATCTGCCCGACATCGAAGAGCTATTGACGTTTATGAACAGTAGGTACTGCAGTTCATCTTTGTTAGTAGGATCGTACTGCAGGCTGCTCTAAAGCCTTAAGAAGTGTGCGTGAAAATAAAGTAGTGTGCGTGCGTTTAGAGCAAAATTCGGTGTGAAACGCGATGGGCAAGGTGTTTTCCACTGGAAAGATTACTATCTCGATGTACATGATTTCTGCCTTGAGCCTTCGACTTCATCTCAGTGATACGCTTGGAAGGTCTCTGCAACGACTGAGAATGCCTCTGCGACGAATGTGAGGTCTCTGCGACGACTGGTAAGAGGCTTCTGTGATAAGTGTGAATATGCCTCTGCGACAAGTGTGAGGAGAGCTCCAGCCGACTGTTAAGATGCCTCTATAACGACGGCGAATGAAAGGACGCTTGTGTGACAATTGAAATTAGGTCCCTGCGAGAAGTATGACAAAGGCAAAAGTCTCATCAGAATAAGATATTTTGCAAAATAAAACACAATTCCTTTTGTGAAATAATAATAACTTTGTTGAATACATTTATTTTAATTAGATTCTCGTACATTAAACGCATTTTGAGAAAAAAAGATAATAATAATTAAATAACATATAAATATATTTTCTTCTATTTCTCATAAAACGATGCAAGAGCTGCATGCCACCTGCTCGTGTACAGTGTGTGGGAGGGGGGAGGATGCGGCGGCAGCGTGCAGCAGCTCTTGCACAGAATACAAACAATTTCATTGTTAAAACTTAGTTTCATTAACTTTAAATCATTTTCTGTTTTTTTTTTCATTTCAATAAACCATTAATTACACATAAAGATGAAGGAAACTATAAAAAAGACTTGAAAAAAGAAGGGAAACATTTGTTAAGGAGTCAATACATTTTTCTGTGTGTTTGTATGTTTTTTGTGTGGGGTGTGGTTGTGTAAGTGTAGTGTAATCATATAAATTAACAAGAGAAAAAAGGGACACATATTTACAATCAAATTTAACATTTGTGTTTGTTTGTTTGTTCAGTTTGTGGGAATATGGGAGGGGAGGCGTTCGCCATGAACAAGAATTGGATTGGCGAAGGAAGGAACGAACGACGGAGGAGTGGGGAGATACCAAAACAAATAAAGAAAAAGGAGCGACTATGTACAAACTATTTGATTTGATGTTTTAATTTGACTTGTTTCTTCTTGTTGGAAACATAATCCATTTCAAAATAAAAATTATATATAAATACAAAATTTCTATATATGGTTTTTTGTTTTGTTTGTCTACACCTATGGGTGTACTCTTAAAAATTATTTTAATAAGTTTTCTTGTCTTTTGTTATCCTATAATTACAGCTAGTTATTTATTTTCTTTCATTTGTAAAGTTTTCCTTTTGTTTTTTTTTTTTTTTGTTTAATTAACTTCTTAGCGTAGAAAAATTAGATATGTTTTACAAAAATATATATGTTTCGTATCTTAAATTTGTATTTATTAGTTTTTTGTTTAGTTTCA
This sequence comes from Eristalis pertinax, assembly GCA_907269125.1. Taxonomy (NCBI): domain Eukaryota; kingdom Metazoa; phylum Arthropoda; class Insecta; order Diptera; family Syrphidae; genus Eristalis; species Eristalis pertinax. Next base: position 11,057,799 of record OU026146.1, on the reverse strand, counting down.
ATCTAATTCATTCAGTGTATTGATTGGCATTGGTATTGGTTTGGAAGAAGTGCATTTCATTCATATTTGGGCTTTCACAAGTATTTTGTATTACTTCGATTTGTTTTTGTTTGTTTTGATAGAGAACAGTATGACAGTGAGATACTGAGAGTGAGAGAGTGTATCTCTTCGCTCTTGGTTTTGTTGCCAGTGTGGAGCAACAAACTGCTGAAAAGTCTGTGGTTTAATTTGAATTGGATTACATGTATATATTAGGTATTCATTATCATTGCTTTTTTTCTGTTTGTTTGTTTGTTTTTGTTTTACCTAACAAAAGATTATACACTATAAAAACTACCTACTCATATAATAATTAATAAAGTTATTTTTTACAAACAAATGAAGAAACCTATGAAAAATTGCAAAAACAAAATGATTTACTTTTTATCGGGGCGGGGGGGAGCGGGATAGGTTAGAACAAAAGTGTGTTGTCGTTGTTTTTTTTCATGAATAAACCAAATAGGTGAATACACAAGAAAAAAAGTATAACTTTGTTCTTTTTCTGTTTTAAATAAATTATAATTACACCACGGGGGGAGAATTTTACATCAAGTGCTGCTGTACTGCTGGGATGGTTGTTGCTGTAAACCTGTTTGCTGCTGTGTGTTAACCTTCTGAATATGATGACAGGCTGCTGCGCGTCGATCCGGTGAAGTCACGCTGTAAGGTGTCCGATGGGATGTGAACTATTAGGGTTCCGCCTCCGTACATTGACTCCATCTCCTCCACTTGCTGGGCGAATGTCTCCTCCAAACGCTAAACAATTTGATGAGTTATGTAAGAGAGTATTGTGATTAGTTTAAGAATTCGATTCGGTCGATTTGTGTGTGATGTGTGAATGTACAGAATATGTTGAATGTTAATTTAATTATTGAAACTATTTATTAGCATTTTTTTTTTTTTTTTCAAAAAGCAGATTTGTATTTACAGCAAATTCGATTGTTTGTTCTTTGGGTAGGAATATATTTACAAAGCAAATTCTAGGGAGGGAGAATTCAACAGAAACTATAGAGTCTACATTTGATCGTATGCACTCATGGACGTGGGGGTTAGAGTTTAATTTTAGTAGGGCAATTGATTGTAGCTTCTGTTTGCCTGTCCGGTAGATGATTGCAAATGCATGGGCGCACACACAGAACGAGATGAGTTAAACGACTCACAACGGAACAGAGAGTAAAGGAGATTGGTTTGGGAAGGAAGTTGGGAGCTCTCGAGTCACATATGCTATGATTAGTCTGAGCATGAAATTTACGGGACGTACGAATGAGAATTGCTTCTGAACACTGTAATAGACTAGCTGTGCTGCAGCATGTACTACTTCATCTCTTTGCGTGCTATGCGCAATCAACTCAATTCATTAAAAGCCTTTAACTAAAAAGATCCTCATGAACTATGTGTGCTTATTTCGCTCTTGAAGTTAGGAGAGTTGTCATGAGCATCCTAATATTGCTGCCAACTTCCAAAGTGTTACATTTTCCTCCCAAACAAGAACAAGTTGAAGTTGGATATACAACGAATGCAGATGATGCCACACAGGAGATGACATGAAGAAGGACAAAGTGTTCGATTTGTTAATCGGAAACAATAAAAGCAATCAGTATTACAAACGAACACGCAAAAAGAAAATAATAAGGGAAAAAAATACAATAAAACAACCAATTTTTTTTTTTTTGTGAATGAGTGCACGGCAATTTCAAATGGATAAACTTTATAGTCGTGTGATATTCCCACTGGAGAAAAATGAGTCATTGCTTTGTAAATGTATTCTATTGCATAGACAAAAAACAATAAGTGTGTACATGCACAGCAGCAATTGACCAACCTTTCTCGAAAAACGTTCGAACATAAGCTCCCATCTACCCATCAGCAGTAGTAGCAGATTGCGGTTGTTTTCAATCCGTTATACTCAAATTGTATGTCTTATTTAATATAGCTTTGCCGCAGCAATAAAGTAGCAATCAGCAGTCCATATGGTTATTCATTCATTCGTTGGTTTAAGGAGCGAGCGGAGGAATGGTTTAAGGATTGGACAATGACATGGGGAAATAAAAACAAAACCAGGATGATACATGAAGGGAATAGGGTGTGGGGGGCAGCAAGCAAGCGTTAAATGCAAGAAATTTAAAGTGCAATAAAAATAAATTCGACGTGTGTCTTATGTGTTATGTGGTGTTAGTAGCTGCAACTAATGATTACTTGATTTCCTAGCGTGAGTATGTATGTACAGTAAATTCCTCTAGTACTTAAATGCGATTAAATTGACTCTTAAACAAGGAGCAGGAAGCGGCACGGAAGGCCTTCCCTTGCCCTGTTACTAATATTTTGGCAACATTCTTTGATTCTTCCCTTATTGGTTGATTTTGGTTACGTTTAAATTAAAGCATCACGTTGTTGTTTTACTTAAATGCGCAGGAGCACATGAAGGCTGGCACTTTGAATTGGTGTTGGACTTAGTTTATGACATGAGTGCAGCACGGAATGAGTGAGTTGACTTAACTCAAAGAAAGAAAGAAGTGAAAAAAAAGAAGAAATAAACAAAAATGACGGAACACAAATCAATACATAAAGAGATAGAGACGAGGTCACAGAGTGACGGAGAAATGAAGCGAACGGGGACTATATGGGATGAGAGAGGAAACAGTCGCCGTCAGTATTAGGCCGCAGAATCGCGTATATCTCCAGGTTCCGATGGATTCTTGCCATTGACAGTGACTCTCTGCTTATTGGACGCTAGTGAAACTCTTGGAATGGTGTACGACGACAGCGATGATAGTGATACGCCATCAGCGAAGCTGTTTGTTCCGCGTACCGGACCCCAGCTTGTTCGGGACGACACGGATCCCGGGGTCGGGGATGTTGGCGAACTGGACGCATCGTATATATTGTGCATCGATTGAGCCGAGCCCAAAGTGGCCTTCTGTTGGACAAGTAGCGAAGGCCGTTTGATGGCAAACGACGATGATGAATGCAAAATGTTCTCTTTGACCTTGGATGGAAAGGTAGAATTCGATGCTGGTCTCTTGAATCGATCCAAAACGATGCCATAGGAGTCAACGCTCGGTGGACGGAATGTTGTCAGTGCCGGTGGTTGTTCTACTGGACTTTTGGGTGCAGAATTCGATCCGTTGCCTATAGTTACCGTTGTCACATGGGACGGGGCATTGTTGCGAGTGAATTTCTTATTTGGAAGCGTTGACGACAGCCGTGGTAGTCCTGCCTCTTGATTGCGTTTTAGCTCTCCAGTTATATCGGATGTGTTACTGTACGGGTCACGAATGTAGATTTTGCTCACATTTCCGCTGGATGTCGAAGCGAGACTGTGCTGTGGCGATGTTGACTCTTCGATAACCGAATCCACGGATGCAGCAGTTGCCATGCTACGATTCTTTTGTTGCCTCATGCTCGACAGTGGCGTGTTAGGCATACTGCGACTCAAATCCGGTGCTGATCCTCGGAAATTAGACTGCGAATAGTCCGTCGAAAGGGTGAGGAAAGTACGCGACCGCGTTAGGCTACCCAAGAAACCGCCGCGCAGCATCGACCGACCATTACGTAAGTGTTCCGGTACAATGAATTCACCATCAAACACAGACCGATCATGCACCGGTCCATATTTTTCCTCATGTCGATCCACCATTTCCTCGATCTTGACAACAACCTTCTGCTCATTTGCACCACAAACGGGGAGTTCGGGTGTTCGTTATGAAAGCGTACCAATTTAATTGTAAAGAGTTTTTTAAAGATAGCGATTGAAATATTAAAAGATTCCAGGTAAGCGTATTGTTAGTAGGGGGAGAGAGAGAAAAGAAGAATTCGATTCAATTTTAATTTCATTTTAACCAAAAAAAAATGTGATTAACTTCATGCATCAGATGTTTAAGGCGACCCGTCCCAGATCTAACGCGCATGCATGTGTCGTTTCGTTTGCCGACACGTATGGACTAGAAATGCTTCTTACCTGTTTCCGTGGAACAAGCTGTTCCCTCCATTCACGCAGCTCCTTCTGGAGTCGCTCGTCGATCTCCTTCAGCTTGTGACTCTCGTGTTCGACTAGTGCCTTGCGCTTCTCGTTTTGCAATTGCTCGAGTTCACTACAACAAAACAATTAATTCAACTGTACTTCTGACACTGAAGAAGTTCTATTTACCGTATAGCGCCCTCACGGGTTGCTCGCAGCTCTTCAAGTTGTTTTTGGTGTTTGATTTCGAAACGCTTCTCCTCTTGGTTGTAGCGCCTCTTCTCTTGCTCTTGGAACTATAAAATAATAAAAATTCAGAAAAATATGTTCAGCGACAAATGCCGTGGTGTCTTACCTTCTTTAACCTCTCCCGTTCCACTTCTGGATCTAGGTTCGTTGATATTCTCAGTGATTCCCGGAACATAAGGTCTCTGGCTTTGCGCTCGGCTCGGATACGCTTTGGCAAGGCTCGCTTTTCGATTGACTGCTTCTTCAAGAGATCCTCCTCTTTGCGCTGCAGCATACGCTTCACTTGATCCAACTCCTTCTCGTGTCGAATGATCATTTGATGTCTCTGCATGAAGCACATGTCCTTTACATGACGCTTCGACAACTGGTGTCGTTCATGCAAGTGTTTCTCCTCAAGCTCCCAAATTAGAGCTTCACGAGTGCGCATGGCATTCTGTTTTTGTTGCAAGAAATTTCGGTCAATTGTCGCCAGGCGATCACGATGCTTCTCACTGATTCGCCTTAGCAGCAGCTCGTGCCGCTCTTTGAGTGAGTCCAAGAACTGTCTCTCCTTGTCCTCGTGATCCAGCTCCATTGCAGCTCGTCGCTTCTTGAATTCGTCCTTTCGCTTTTCCTTCGGCAGCAAGTCGATCTCTTGCTTCAGCAACCGTATCTCGTGCTTCAAGTTTTCCCTGAAAATTTTCAGTTCCTGCTCCTGTTCAGAGCGGATGCGTTTCGATGACGAACGCAACTCTGCTTCCTGGTTCTGTTCTGTCTTCTCAATCAACTGCTTCTGTTGCCTGGCCAAGGCGTCCATGTCGCTTTCGTATGTCTTCTCCAGCGTAATGCGCTCCTGCTCGAAACGGCGGTCTTGCTGCTCTTTGGCCATTTGTTCCTTCAATTGCAAGTCGTTCTGCTGCTTCTTCTCCTGTTTCTGAAGCATCTTCAGCTCCCGCAGCTCTTGTTTCCTGAACACGTGGTCATCGTATAGTCGACCGGTCTCATCGTCGCCGTAAATCACTCTGCTGGTAGTCGTGGTCACTTGGACCCCGTCGATCTCGAATTTCCTGGTACGTTTTCGGGTCTTCTTCCTAAGATTACGCAATTCAATCTCCTCTTTGGTCGGCTCCACTTTAGGAGGTGAGGGCTTGCGACGGATGATGACATCCTCTTCCTGCTCTCGACTATCATGACTAGTGGTCGTAGCAATACTCTCAGCGTCACTGCGATCGATTTTGATGACTCCACGCACTGGTGTACCACCACTGGATCGGACCGATCCACATTCACTGTGTGTCCGGGATTCCATTGAACCCACACTGCTGTCTGGAGATATACGTTTCTCTGGCAATGTTTTCTTGTGATTCACTATGATGCTAACGTCTTCTCGCGATGCAGACACTGAGGATGTTTTTATGAGCTGTCCTCCGTTCATTTTGTTGTTGGGTTTCGTGAGTATATGTTCGCTGCTGCTGCGCAGGTCATCACTACATTCGCTGGGACCACCCACAGAAGAGATGTCACTGCCTGACTCTGCTCCACGTATGTGACTGCTGTCCTTTACCTTGATCTCCTCGCCAACTGTAACCACAGATACGTGACTAGTGTCTAGAAGGTTGTTGTCCACACCCGCAGCTGGCGCTGTTCCATAAGCAGAATCCTCGTCCACGTAGCTAGGGCTGACGATCAGCACTTCGCTCTCATCCAATTTTCGAGCGTTCGTAGGTGCAGACGTAGACTTCGGCTTGTTGGACATTGTTTCTTCTTCGTTTATGACAATCATGCTCGATTGTTTTCGTGGTGAATGTTCGAGGCTGTCCAAGGACGGATAGTCATCGTCGGTGGACGACTCATTCACGTGCGTCTTGTTTAGTTCATTGGACACGATGACAACTTCACTGCTGCTGGTCGATTTCGTTGAGGTGTCGCCTCTTTGCTGAGGATTGTCTATTATCACTGGCGGGTGTGTGCTGGTGACCACTGTTATCTGACTCACATTTGACGCTAAACTATTCGGCAAGACTGGTTTATCTTCTTCGCCACTATTGATCGTGATAAGCGATGTATTCGACGAAGGCATTGCAGATGGACCAGTGGTTGCATGCTGCTTAGACGGTGTTGAAGTTACCGAAATGGTGGATGTTGGCGACGGCGGTTTCTGCTGGTCTTCATCGGAATTACTTCTGCTTATAGGAATAACCCGCTTCTCGTCCTTCTGACTCTTGAATTCCACGGTTATTGTCTCATCTCTGCTTCGTCTTGGTTCCACTTGGCTGTTGTTTACTGGTATCATCTCTGTGTCCTCCTCGAACTCTGGTGGCGGCTTTATTATGTCCCTCAGGAGAGCAGCATCAAGGCTATCCTTGATCTCTGGTAATTCGGGAGCTCTCTTTTGCTGTTGTTGCTGTGGAACTGCCAGCGGCGGTGGTGGTGCCTTACCCTTCTCTTTCTTAATAACCTATAAAGGTGAAAGAGGAGAAGACATTAGAAGGATGTCGTGTCGGTGGTGAAGGTTTTTTTTTTATGAATGAATGAACTGAAAGTATTTACATCCATGGACGTGAAAAAATTGCAAACATCTAGACTAGAAAAATACATTGAAGCCTGAAAAGTTATGACCAAGCTGGATCAGAGAGAAGGCACTTCTTTGAATGTGCTCTTGCGTCTATCTATTTTGGGCGACGAGAAGTGTTTTTTTTTTTTTTCTTTAGCTACAATAAGGTGCATGAGTGGAAAAAGCTCTAGAATAAGTGATGCAAATCAACTCTCATAGATAACCTTTTCCACCAACAGCCTCGTCGCGCGTGCGTGTGTTTAGCTTGATATGCGATTTAATTCTCACTCTGAGTACCTAAGTCAACAAAATCCAACTGCACTCTAAACCGTGAAACCAAGAGAGTTTGGTTATTAAAAATAAATACAAAACAAAAATTTAAAAAATCCCATATTCGTTGATGATTTCACCTGGAAAACCTCCGCTGAACGTGGTCTGGAATATTGATTTTTGTTTTGCCACGATGTAGATGTCGTTGCCAACATGAGAAGAGATTTTTTGGAACACACCCTCTCACTCGACTGACCTTTAAGAGAACAAATTTGCGTCAGTCAATTGAATATCAAAAACCAAAAGCAGAAGCAAAAAAACGGCAACATTCCAGACAAAGCTAATCTAGCAACACGAGACTCAGTATAGAGTGGGTAGAGTAGAGTATAGTCCTGTGAAGAGAATGCACTCCTGAGGAAGTTCCTCACCTACCTTAGCTACAAATTGAAGGTTTTAGCAGACCAGTTTTTTTCGATTTCCCGGGCAAAATAAAACAAACTTTCTAACGTACCTTCTTTTCTCCATCGACGGCTTCGAGCTTCTTCCTGTCGCCATCAACTTCAGCGGAAGATGTTGCTGTCTTCTCAGCTTTGACAATTTGCGTTGGCGATGATGATTTTTGTGACGGCGGTGCAGGGCTGATTTGTTTCTGTACAACCGCTGGCGGTGGTGGTACCTTATCCTGCACTCCCGTTGGGGGTGGTGTCGTCGATTTGCCTTCCGTTTTCTCAGCAATTGCATCAATGGACTGTGCTGATACTGAAGTGGTTTGTGCTGGGGCTGCTGTTTGTGGCGTTGGTAATGCTGCTGCTGCAGCTGTTGGCGGTGGCAGGGGTGGTGGTGTCGATGCTGTTGGAGTTGTCGGGATCGCTGGTGATGACTCTTTGGAATCTCTCGATGTTTGTGACACTGATGTTGGAGTGCTTGGAACTGTAACATCACATAAAAGAAGGAATATTTTGATAATGAAATGAATCCAAATCGAATGCGTCATCATCTTACGTTTATCGATTTCTTGACTCTGTTGTGATGACGAGTCATCGTCCAGGTCGAGTGGGAGTGCCGAGTTGCGGGGTTCCTAATGAAATTCAAAAAAAGTTTTAATAAACAAATATTTCCCATTGATTTTCAAAAGCAATCGAAAAATGAAAACGAGCCGAGATTCATACGCATAAAAAAAAGGAATTAAATCTACCAACAAATTATGGGATATCTAAGAGACTCTAGCAGAACTGATAGATGTTGTTTCGAATCTAACCGAATCAGTAACTGCAGGAGATCTTAAATCGCATACAATCTACGGAAACAAAAGCTTTGAAAACGCGATCTCCTTTCTTGTGAATTGCGTGTGTTTCTGCGTTTCGTTTGTTCAAAAAAAAAATTAAACTATAAAAATAGATTCATCATTCATCACACAAAAAAAAAATGAACATAAATTAGGAAAATTCCAACAAACGAAATCAATTCAAACAAGATTATGTAAACATGGATGATAGTAATCACATCTTCATACAGCCAGACTAGTCTGAGTCCAAAAGGTACAAAAAAAAATCATTGGTTATGAGAGATTTATGATTGTTTTCTTTAAGTTTTCTTGTATTTTTGGATGCGTTATACTAGTCTGACGACTTACCAACCCTCTGATAAAGTGACCTTCGCTTCGCTTGACGCTTTGCTTTCTATGGGATGTATTTTAATTGTTTTTGTTCGAAAGAAAACAAGCGAATTTCGATACAGTTTTGTGTGTTCAAAAAGCAGCGTGAAAGTACAAAAGAAGAGAGAAGGGTTTTTTTTTTTCGTTTTCGGATTTGTTTTTTGAGGGGTGAACAGAACGTGCGGGTTTTTGTGTGTATGTAGAGGGTGGGGAGACTGATTGAAAGTAGCCGAACATTTTAACATTTGACAGAGTCTTATCACTTACCTCGGCCTCCTCGTCGACAACCTCCTCCTCGACGACTTCAGCTTTGTATTCCAAAAGCAAGTCCTTGATGGGTTTGCAATCCAGATTTCTGTTGATGAATGGGTGCGCCCGTAGTGCTTCTGTCGATGGCCGCAGAATGGGATCCTGTAGAACAAGAACACTCAGTAAGGGAAAATGTTGATAAACAAAAGAAAATGTGTTAACAAACCTTGACTAAAGATTTACTCAAAAAATCATTGAACTCCTTGGAATATTTGGACGGGTGATCGAGTTTGGGTGGTTCGCTTTTTTGAATTTTCAATAGAACACGCATCGGTGACATTTCACTATTCGGTGGTTCCATTTGTGCCAATTCAATGAGTGTTATGCCCAAGGACCAAATATCAACTTTCAAATCGTACGGATTGTCTCGAAAAGTTTCGCACAACACTAATTCGGGAGCCATCCAGTATGGCGTTCCAATGAATGTGTCATGTTTCTGGAGAGTGTGTTTATTTTTAGCTGATACACCAAAATCAGCTAGTTTGAGTGAGAAATGCAGAACAAAGAGGGAAAAGATAAAGAGAGATGAGAGATGGTAAACATATGTAAGTAAAGTGACATTAAGTGTTAATTATGTCTCTTTGATATATAAATAGATTGACCCGTCTTCAATTAAAGTCATTTAGTTATCCGCTCCACTTGAAGAGGATAGGAAGAAACATGCTCGATTGTGTCGTGTACATACCCAATTTAACGCCGCCTTCCATGGTCAGTAGTACATTTCCAGCCTTTAAGTCTCGATGAATAACTCTGTTTTTGTGTAGAAAACTCAAGCCTTCTGTCATATGCTTACACACATAGGATATTTGAGGCTCAGTTAATGGTTTCTCCAGTTCTACCATAATACTATCTAAGGCACCGCCGTCACAGTACTCAATTAACATCTTAATTGAAAGGGAAACCACGATTAGAATGCTGGTACTATGCAGCAGTAACACAATCGACACTTACCCACAGTTTGTCTTCAAGGGAGAACGCTTCGTACAGCTCCACGATGTTTGAATGTTTGATTTCTGATAAAATATCAATCTCAACCATATGGTCACTCAAATTCTCCTCGTCCTCTAGAGTGCACATCTTCGCTGCAGCATAACGCCTTGTTTCCTTGTGCTGAGCCTTGTAGACTTTGCCAAATGCACCATCGCCAAGTTCACCGACCATCTCCCAGAAGTCAGCCGGGTCGGTGTCCATCTTGATGTTGTTGTAGAGACGTTTCTTTTTGGCCTCACCACCGCCAAGGTGAAACACCTTCTTCAGGTTATTTATAAAAGACATTTTCGATTGTGTTTAGCTCTCTCTCTCGAAAGGATTCTCTTCTCTTTCTCGAGAAAAATTTGTTTCGCTTTTCACGTATTCTCTATTTAGTAGTTATTGAATATCACTTATCACTTAAAGCAAAAAAACAACATAACAACGTCCAATCGAAAAAGCTACATATTTGCGATGAAATTGGAGCAACGTTTATCATGGACTCGTCTGTAGCTCATCCGCTTGCACTGTTAAGTATCACAATTGATATGCCATTTACTAGTAAATATAAATCCGATTATATACAAATGACCTATTGTATATAAATGTACCTAATAAATTTGTTGTATAAAAATCAGTCGTTTAGTTTCGTTTCAAATCAATCTGCAAACTAATGGGGATTCAGTTTGTTTAACTCCTCTTTCCCCCTCTATACATGTGTGTATGTATGTTTCGTATGTCTGATGCTGCTCTGAATGTTGCGTGCGGTCGTGGGTGGTGTTTGCTTGTTCTTTTGGAAGCCAAAGGATTCCGCTGCTAATCAGTGTCGTTGTTGAATTTCATCGATTTTGATGGAGCGGTGCTGGCAAAGTTTCCGTCTCTTTTTTGAATTCATGTAATCTGATATTTATTTGATTTGCGTTACCAACGAATTGCATATGACGTTCTTGATTTAACCGACAGACAGCGACAGCACAAGTTAAGTGCCCGTTGGTGGAGGTGGCTGACACTTGTGTGTTAGTGGCTTTCTAATTAAATTATATGATTACTTTAGTTTTTCTTTTGAAAAACTTTCCAACATTTGCTGACGAATCTCGGGAGGAGAGCGAGTGGAAGGTGGTAGTTAGTTTGTGACAAAGTTTACTGTACACTTCCTAGTTTAAATGTGATTCCCGCGATGTTTTGAGGTTGATTTTTAAGGCCTGCAATGAAATGGAATTGAATTAGTTTGCATCGAGAAGGAGGAGCTCATTTACTCAGGTTCAAACAAGAAATGCATACATATAAGGTTGTTTACCGAATTTACAGTAATTCTTGGCAAAAAATAAAAAGCTCATTCAACAAGACCCCATTTGCTGATAAGGTAGGGTAGCAAACGAATCATGAGTATGTTCACTTCGGCGGACACGATAAGAGGCAGAAAAAAAATGAAAATAAACTACGACATACCAGACTTGACTATGTTACGATAAGGCCAAGAAGACAGCACGCCCACGAGTTCAAGAGAATTGGGTAATCATTAGACATTTGCTGGCCCTGCCCTGGTTGGTTTAGCCTCCTTTGCGCGGTGACCTTTCTTGAACAATCGAAGTTTTATCCACATGGTTACTGAATGATAGAAGCAAGGTTTTATTTTGATACATCATAGACATGTAAGTGTCTTTGAATGGTTGTTTGGTTGGGTAGGGCTCCATTTTGTGGCTAAGAACGTGCATTTAAAGACTTTATCTCACCCTTGCAGATATTCCAACTTGATGGCGTTAATCGGAGGAAATTTCGAGCTTCATGGCAACAAATGGAAGGCTGCTTTGAAATGTTCAGCTTGATTGCAGCACCCTGCCTTACATGCACATAGCCAAAAGCAACGAGAAGCATATGTACCATGGGATACTTTACTGCTCACTAAGTTCATATAAAAAATTATCACATTTGTAACCAACGGGTCTACAGCGTAACCTTGGAATTCATTCCAACATAATATCGAAAACAATTCACAATCTTACACATTTTTTCTCTGCTGCCTGACTCTCGGGGAACGGATTCTTCTTGAGACGTTTCCTTTAACGCAATCTCACGAAGAGCTGTTGACATTGCCCGCAACCAAACTTAGAAACCATAGCATGATTACGGAAATGGATAATCGTCGGGTCATCGCCCCCTCCGTCCCACAAAGGGAATGCAGATCATTTACGTTCAGCTTTCGGTTTTAATTTCTATGTGTGAAAAGAAACAAACAGCAATTAGCACGAATGAAACCTTTTCTCAAATGACATCAGTCGCTTCAATTGATTGACGTAAACCATTCACACGAGGAGTGTGTCTTTAGCCGTTAATGAGTCACATCGGCATACCTATCATTCTAAACCGGCACTCAACTTCACAATCGATTGAAACACTGTCGCGGCAATATTTCGCTTCTACGCAATAATCGTAAATAGACACACATGTACGTGTAACCACAACTTAACAAATAATAATAAATTCTCCCCCCCCCCCGATTAGTCACACTGAGTCACGGATTATTATAAGTCCTCTAACTCAATTCTCATGGTGTTCGTAATTTACACACATTTCTGAGAATTCATCGATCTCTCGACTGCGTCCAAGTTTGAGTTGGAGGAAGAAGCTCGTCGAAAGTCTGACTTCTTTTCACCGTCGTGTCTTCTTCTTCTTCGGATATTTCTTATCAATTCCAACGTGCTTCACTGTACCATATGCTACATAAATAATCCATCCCACGTGCGTAAGATTTCACTTTTCTCTGAATGACCCCGCCGAATGTTAACCAAACCGCCGTACCGCAGCACACCGTGCTCCCGGTGGTACCGAGCTGCCTGGCTGGCTGGCAAGCAGGCGATTGTTGTTTAGCTTGTTTTATTGGAAACATAAAACAAATTGAATTTAAGTACCACCACACACCAATTTCTCAAATGAATTATTTTTCTTTTCTTTCTCCATTTTGCTGTTAAACCATATCATCGTGATTTTGAACACAGGCCAAAAGTGACACACGAAATGAAAATGGAAAATAAAATCTCGGTGTGTTACGACGATTGTGACAGGAAGCACAAACAAGTTCAATGGTTTGCCCACCACAGCCATCGCACAGCTGATTATATAAATTCAATTGGCAGTGTAATAAAAAAAAGCGTTTCTACGTGAGCCGCATACTCTGATTTTGTTAGTTGCATAAACAGATGCACCGCTTGACTGCTGATATCGCTCGCGCGGCCCACGCTTGTAGATTAGTAGCCAATGCATACCAGGATAACAGCAAGAGAGGTGTTTTCATTGCATGTCATGGAGACATTTCCTACAACGATTCGAGATTCGAGATGCTTGCATGGTTTTTAAAACACACCACTAATCACCCATCGATGTGCTGTAGACACTTCTAAGTCAACAATTTGTATTCATGGACTATCGCGTGATTGTTGTGCAAAATCGATTCATTCTCTCACTCAATCGCTTGAATGACACATATCCCGACAGTCGTCGCAACACAAGGTATGAGAGTACAAGTCTACGTTTCGTGGTTTCAGATGTGAAAAAAAAACATCAAGAAGACGAAGCAAAACTCAAACTTGAATGAAGCAAAGGAAAAAAAAAAAGCATTTCCGATGAATGTGACGACGACTTTGGGGATGGCATCATCGTTATTCAAATATGTACTTTCAAAACGTTAAGGCCGTTCAGCGTTCGTCTGAAGTAAATCTTAGCGCGCACACACCAAAGCACAGGCCTGCCTGTGTTGACATTGGAGAGGACCGATACTGAAGAGGCACAGGCACAGGCAGTCAGACAGACAGGTAGCTTCAATATAAGAGAGAGAGTGCTTTTCGGCTTTCAATCGCCTGCTACACATGTGATAAAAGCAAATAGGGTGCGGCAGCAAAGTGAGCACACAAACTGGTTTTGTGTTTATCAGGCACAAGCCATTGAAGATCAAGATGTATGTGGATGGTGGTGGTGGCGACGGCGGCCGCAGTGGCGAGATGATTATGATGATGCTGATATTTGCCGTTTCATCCTAATTCGCAATTAACAAGTTATCTGCTGAAAAATTATTCTGTTCTGGGAGCACTGTACTCTGGTCTCATAACCAAAACTGGAACAGAAACAATGCCGCAGTAAATTCCAAGTACACCTTCTTTTTTTCCTGTTCCACTCCACCACCACTCCAAACCACAGTCCAATGAAATGTAGAACTAAATAGAAATGACAAATTACCGAGAAGTCGAGCACAAAAGAACAATTGACTAATGCAGGCGAGCGACGACACCAGTAATTGTTGTTTGTTGTGTGAAACATATGCGCGCTACCCAAAAAGTTGATGTAATTAGGGTCGATTTTTAGCAAACAAACTCACACCCACATTGCTCCACCTGTTGGTTTGGTGCTTGGTGCTAGATTAGTTCTCGCCTAGACAATTAGTCAACCCTTGAAGCATTCATTCTCTATCTCTCTCTTTCTTTGAATCACGAAACAACCATAAAATGCCGCTCTTGCCACGTTTATCAGCTGCAGAATATTCAAACATAGGAATACTAGTTTGTTTACTGCTCCGCCATTTTGATTACGGTAAACTTCATCGTCGATAAAATGCAACAGGCGAAAAGTAACATGCCACAACGCTATTACATCTAATTGCAGCAGCAATATGCAGGTGGCAGCTAAGGAATTGGTATTCCATGATGCATGGCGGACAGTTTTCTCTGGCTGAGTATGTGTGTCTGTGCGTGGATTTGTATGTGTTTCCTTTTTGGTTCCTTTTGCTGCATAATTACTGAAACTGGGGAGTTTCATAGAACGAGTAGGTGGTGGCGGAGGCTTATTCTCGCTTGAAATAAGTCAGTTGGATCTTCTTGCAGCCGATATTATGCTGGAAGAGATAAAAACCAGACATGTGAAGTACGGAACTCAGCTCAAGTGATGCGTTTCTTTTTGGGGAGAACTTTTATGCTGCCATGGTGGCATGAAATAGGACAATACACTTGTTCTTAGTTCATGACGACGACGATGATGATGATGGTGATTTTATCTATCGCCTGACTGAAGGGGGAGTAGCGTGAGCACTTGTACGCGTATGTACACGAGAACATGAGAAATATGTATCTCGGCGATGGGATCTTCGCCGATTCATTGAATTGTGAAAACTGCGAATACAAAAGAATTTTGAGATTTCACTTTTATCTAAGAATTTTTGCTACTCACACTGATCTGCGCGTGCATTCGCCGGCCCTGTCGTACTTTCAAATTTCTTCTCGTGAATTAGCATAAGAAAGTCTGTTTGGTTTTTGTTTTTGCTGAGATATAAAATATTGTTTTTTTTTTGTCTCTCTTTCCTGAAATCCCATAAAGAAACGTTCCATTTATGCTGAAAATTCCATCGATCGCCGAGGTCGACTGTGGGGTTTGGTCCGATTGCATATGGAGTTACTATTAAATATTCATGAACCAGATTTCACTAAAAATCGATGACGTTCTATAAGTCTCATCTTGGTGGCACTCAAATCTTTATCACCAGTGGCCCCAATCTAATCCGTGTCAGAATTTGTGTACACAAAAATATATCCACTTCGCACATCAATTGAATTTTGTGCGGTTTAGGGCTGGACAGGGTGGGGAACGTGGTTTGCTTGTTCAGCAATTGAGATGATGTTACACACCGACAGGCGGCAGATAAGCACCGGAGTATCGCTGGACCTGGTGGTGTGTTGTATTGTGCCGCCCTGACGATGTCCTCACCAAAGGGCAGAGAATCAGACCGTGGGGATCTGGTTTCATCATTACATTACTCACGAGTGAAGTTTTCAGCGGTGTTGTTGTTCTTTTTTAAGGTCACCAACCCACCGCTGCAAAATTGAGATGTCGACGAAGAGGAACACAAAGCGAACGAAGAAGAAGAACAAGATTCAAAAAGTAAATATACGGTCACGGTCATCTAATATTGGCTGGCGAATTAAAGGTGATAATTTCTATCGACAACTGCTACAGATAGGCGAGTGTACAAGACTGCACACTCCACACACGCACACACGCACACTTAGGTCCCCCTAACAACAGAAACCTTAGGAGCCACCAACAGATCTTTGTCGACTTTATTCCAGCCATCCATGAAGAAGAAAAAAAAATCAACAACCTTTGCTGCGAGCCTCTGTGTTGGTTGGACGAACGTGATACAACAAAACGAATTCGTATCACAAAAAGGAATCACACACAACTGGGCGCTGCTGTTGGTTCGTCGTTCGTCGTTTGTTGGTCGGCGGCTTGTTTTTGCCGTGATTTTGTTCTCAATGAATCTTGCCAGGTAACTTTCGGAAATTTCTCCTTGAGACATTGGCAATGTTTTGCTTTTGGTTCGGCTGCAGCGCAACACCGCACAAACACCCAGAGACAGAGCTGGCCTGCCAACGCCAGAGATTGATGTGCGGCAACGTCTATTTGCAACCTGCCGTTTGGGGAATGCCATTTTTGCCATTTTCCGCGTGACTGTGTGTGGCTGCACCGGAGACTCTAACAAAGTGAAAACTATTAGAAAAATAAAATAAACGGGCGAACCTTTCGGTTGCTGCGGTTGCTATATTGCGCCGTGGCGTGCGGGCTCTCTCGTCGCCCACGTTTATTCTTCTTTTTCTATGTTTTGTTTGCATTTATTGCCCATTCCTCATCGCAGCAGTGGCCGTTCGAAGGAATTTCTGCATTTTTAAATCTTTCTCATTTTGCTAAAATAAATTTCCATAAGCAAGTGGAAATAAATGTCAGCTGGACGGGTTGGCCGGCTGGTGAGGAAAAGCGATTGGAATTCTTCTGATACGTTGTTTGTTGGTGTCTAGAGACAAGCGCACAAGCGCTACACAGGACGGCCTTGACAATTGGCACAATTTTGTTTTTGGAACGAAACAGCAAAGCGGAATGTTTCACGCCAATTAAATGCCCGGCTAACTTTTCAGATTTGCAAGGCAACTTTGGAAATAGTTGAACATTGAATTCAAGATCATTTTCGGGGGTCATATCGAGTTCAGGCAGGTGGCGGTGATGTTTCGCTGGGACACAGCGAGAGCAGCTAACCACCTTTTTAAGTTCCAAATTTGCGGAATATGGTCACAATCGAGACGCTATCAAGTTAGACAACATTACAATACGAACAAGTTCACATCTTCAGTACACTCGTGTCCACAGTCCCGGAGGAGAATTCAAGTTTTCCCGCATTTGATTATTACAGCTTATCAAGCAGCGACCGACAGACAGAACAATGTGAGTGACAAAAACTCGCCTTGAAATACATACGTTAGCACATGTCAAATCCACAGCGAGCTGAATGTACTCTAATGAAGTTAGTTCCATCATCAAGTCCAAGGCACCGGATATGTTCTGACACAGAACAACTACAGCGATAAATGGGGAACAAAGAGGAGAAACACGCTTCAGTAGTAGCCTCTCCATCCAATTACATCACAGCAAGGTGCCCGTTTGTGTTTTTCTTTTCGTTCTTTTTTTTTTTTGGTTTTTTCTTGTGCTGCCACTGGAAGGCAATTTGTCGACGACTCTTAATTCACTTCCTTCTCGCTTGAGGAAGTGAATAGTCGTCTGGCACTTCTTCGTAACATTTCTTGGGATAATTCCAGTTCTCCCAAAATCTTCTTTAGCGCGACCTATCAATGCACATGTGAACCTGTTTCCCAAAAATCCTCGTAACGAATTCCGAAACAACATTCAACTAGTTCACGATGCAGGCACAAGCCCAAAACAAAAGTGCACACGGTCTGATTGTTGTCTAGCAAGACAACTTTTGTGCATACATCCCCCAACCACCGGCGGTATATGTGTTCCCTCGGCATTGAATGGAATTTTGTGGTGTTTCGCAACAAAACCTGCAAGTCTTGTCACTTGATCCGCAGAGACTCTACACACTATGCTGCCCACCAGCCCACAGTGGAAGGCAAACCTATTGGCTTTCAATTTTAGTGCCACCATGTCGTCGTCGTCCATTTGAAGCTGTTTTACGTGATATATGTATGCATCACCATCCATGCTTGCTGCATGTTTTGGAGGTTAACAATGCAAAAATGAAAATATTCGCGCAAAACCAATTTAATTGCTTCAAGGATTTACCTTCTCGCTTTTCGACTGCCGGGAGCATACTAAGCAGCAGCAACGCGTGAGCGATAATTGTGTCCTAAGAATCGAACTCACGTAAAATTTTGCAAATATCAATCTGTAAGTGAAAACGAAAACACACTCAGAAAGAAGGCACAACACAAAAAACAAAAAATCACCCGATCATCATCATCATCATCATTGTTGTTCAACCTATTGACTCAGTTTCACGGATTGAATTGCAAATGAGGGGCCGTATTCCTCTTTCTCGCTAGAGAATTACGCAGCATGATGGGCAGGCATGACTCTTTGCTCATTTTTTGTTTCTTTTCTGATAGCAAACACGACTTGTTCTAGATTGTTTATCTCATATGGAAAGGAGAGCACGTCAAGTAGTTTCTGAATGAATGGCTAGCTGGATCTGCTTTGTGTCTACGGCAAAAGGATGCCATCGTGTCTGACATAATCACGCGTAGCGCCAAACACGTCACAATACCATAAGTGGCATCCACCCAACCCCGAGGAATCAACTTGCAGGGTATACTTTGTTCTGTACACGTACTCTCATCTCTCGTGCATTGGTGCTTTGAGTTAATACAATTAAAATGAAAAAAAAAAACGCATAAACTGCTGAGTTAATATATTTGCCTTCCAGATTAGCCCTTCTCCGCTCATCACAATCAATATTGATTAGGCTTGTCAAAGGCTTTTGTTATGCACCTGCTACTAATTCTCGAATGGACTTTCTTGTCCGACCTGCAACCACAACAATTATCCACTTGTTCGTCTTTCATTTTCAACAGCAGCAGTGTTTTCTATTTATAAACAAAAGCAGACGTTAATTCGTTGCTTGTTGTTTTCTTGTTATTTTGATGTGCTTAGCACGTCTGATGAGTACGGGCCGGGCAGGGAAGGAAAGGGAACGGTGACGGGGGTGGAGGGGCACGATCATGAATGTAATTAACAGTCTTATGAGCTAAAGAGTAAATGTTATCGATTCAAAAATAAACCGCAATTATACCCATACATCGTTTTAACGTAACGACCAGCAAGTACGGCATGAAATTAATTAAACCAGCCAAAGTCATTGCTTCGGAAACGATTGATGTTGGGTAATTGTTGTACCGTTTTGGGGATATTGAAATTTCTCTTTTCCATTTCCTTAAGTAATATGGTTTTCTGTTTCGGTGTGCGGTGTGTTGTTTACTAGGTAATACATGCGTTCTGAGATTCTTTAGGAAATTGCTTTAAATTGAAAGTGAAGTGGTTGTTAGACTTTTGCTGATGGAATGAGGATTATGGGAGAGTGGAAGGGAGCGTTGTTTGACAGCAGCAATCCATCGGGAGACAAACTCAAAGTGAGATTACGAGTCCATTGCCCTCGAGGCATATAGAAAGACACAAGATGAAGCTTAATTCTCGAGAACTTTGTCAACAACGATACGATAGACTATCAACATTTTTTCTAAACTTCAGCTACAACAGCTAATCAATACTACATATGCCAGCAATCCAGGTCCAGAAAACAATGCCCACAATATGAAATCAAAAACTTTGTCAACAATCAAATAGACAACTTCCTTGCTCATGTCCGTTCGCCATCTGCAACCGAATTCAAGCGAACATGTGTTTCCATAAACAGAGAGCCCTCATCAAAACCTCAAATTCGGATTCCCCATCTGATTCAGATAGCAAAAGTTGAAGCCAACCAGACAAGAACTCAGCTGAATCTGTGGTTCCAATCGAACAGTGTTTTCTATTGTCTATCCAATTAGCCAACAATGACGGCAACAAATAATTAACATATGAAGATGATGGAATGATCGGAAATGGAATCTTTACACGTGATGTTATCTTCAAATTGCTTACGCACCTCTCACCAGTATCGCGGGCTATACCTCGAACTGGCCACCGAAAAGTGACAAGATCAACAGCGAAATGAAGAGAAAGCAGCAGACTGCCTGTCGATGGAACTGTTTACACACTAAACACAATTCATCATTCGATCGATTTGGGATGGACTTCAGTCGTGATTATGGAAAGGAACGTTCTCAAAGCTAAAATTATTAAGTTCAAAAACATAACCATAAAAACACTAACACCGAAAACTGGACAATCTAGAGGCTGGCATAATCATACCAACTGGCCATTGTAGAGGCCGATAACGTTGTATTTTCTTATCTAGAGACACAAGTAAACAGCGATTATGTCACGTTCCAAAGCAGTGTTGATTGATTACTGCACCACAATCGGTCGAAACAATATTGGTGGAATTTCTAGAAAACTGTAATTGTTTTAGGGCATGTTTTATAACACGAAGGCACTCGGGATAAGGCTGGCTTCTGATATTTGCAGGCACTTTGGAACACCGTTTCGGCTGAGTCATGGTTTCCTTTCAAAAAGTAAGGTCAGCTGCTAAACAAGAACATACCATAGATATACAAACAACAACAAGATAGACTTATTTTGCATTTTAAATGACGCAATGCTCAATGATAGGGAACTTCCTTATTAGTCATACCCATGCACACCAACCACAACTACGCAAATATCCTTGCCCGAAGTATCTACACACAATTCCCAAGCCACAAGTGTTGCAGTTGTTCGAAGCCGAATTCCTTTCACCCTCTCTCAACGACGCCGATGAACAATATAAATACAACCAAAACTCATACCACGGCATACTTAATTATCTATCGAATTGCGAAAAATATCTGCGAAGCTTCGACTCCACGGAATTCGCATTTCAATCACACCATAGTCAGGGCCGCCTCCATGTGCAGGCAATTGGAATGAATAAATAATCAAAATAATAATTCCCATAAAATTAGATTCGTTAAAACAAAAATAAATTCAAGGAACTAATCTTGATTTTTGCAGTTTTGGTCACTCCACTGCGCCACTACAGCCCAACAACACCAACACCACCATCTCACAATCACAATACCATCACACGAAATATGTGGCAAAATTAGCGACATGCAGACATGCCAGCGACTCTAACTCACTCCTGCACTTTGTGGTTCACCAAACTAAAGTATTTTCGAATAACTCACAAATCACGCAATTGATTCCGATGCAGCAAGATTTATTCTTATTGTACTTTCCCAATTAATATGTTCGAAAACCTTTTACCACTTCAACCACTAGGGAGCCACGACAAGTGAGGAAACAGAAAATGGCGGTTAGACAACAAGGCGGAAAAGAGACCAACACACCGTCGGGCCAGCCCCTTGTCACTGGTGCAACTTAGATGGCAATATAAACACATCAAAACCGACGGATTTTTTTTTCGTCTTCGTCTTGCTTTTATCCCCCCAAAAAAGACGAACAGAAAGAAAAATTCAACCCAGTCGCCAAGGCAAGAGAATTGGTTTATAATTAATCCGATTTAAAGGAATTAACTTAGGAAAATGGTTATAAACTGGGAGGGCATGGGAAAGGGGACAGACTGAACAAAAAAAAAATAACTCACCCACAGGGGTATATCCTCTACTCGTTGCACAATCGCATGCTTCTTTAACATCGTCATACGGAATTTTCACTGCGTGTGAAAAATTTTCACTTTTGACACATCGAATGCACTTATTTTACATGTGTATGTATGTTTGTGTGCGAGAGGATAATCAAAATTGAACAAGCGAGAACGAGAAAACAAGTCGAATAGAGTCGAGTTGAGTTGAGTACGCGACGTCACTTCGGCAGAATGTACGGCGATTTACCCTAATTAATGCCACTATCTCACTCCGACCGGTATAGCGAGGCTTTTCTATCCAATTAGCAAATGGGATACGATTTTTTTTTGTAGTTTCTTTGCACCAATTTTCACTTTTCTTCTTCTGCAAACTTTTTCGGGTATTTTTGTTTTTTCGTTTTTGATTTTCAATTCAATTGCACTGTTGATTTCAAAAAATCGATTCAAAGATTTAAATTAAAAATTGAACAATCGAATACCACGCCTGCGAAGAACTGCGACGACACGAAGAAACAACATCAATGAAAATCGAAAAAAGACTGACATGACACTGAACACTGAAGACATTTGCTTCTGACAGAGAGTATCGAGTGGCGAGTATCGTGTATCGAGTGACTAGTGCTGAGAGTTGCTTGAGAGCAACGAGTGACAGTGGTGAAATTATATTAAATTTGACGTTTGCATTTGCAGTATGTCGAATTATACGAGATTTTTTTGGAAATTATATTTAAAGTAAGTAAATTGAAAATACTGAATTTTCAGGAAAAATTCTCATTGCCAGAATTCAAGAAATATCCTGTTCTCCTCTTCGTTTGCAGTCACCACGGTGATTTGATCGTGGTGAATTGAAGTCATACACTGCATCGCAGTGGCTGCCAGACGTCAGAATTTCGCATTCATAACTTCTGTTCATAACTAACCAATTTGTATTGAGATTTGTGTAACAATTTGCAGAGAAAAATATGTCTAAACCAACACGCGATATTTTCAAAATAATAATTCAAAATTTTGTGAATTCCATAAAACCCCGCCAGTGGCGTGGAACCTACATGGGTGAGGATTATTTTGGTAACAAATACTACGAAATCCCACCGCATCCGTCGAGTGGGAAACGCAAGCCTTCCCGGTGGTTTGAACCGTCTGAGAAAGAGGCTTTTGACCAGGAAATGACCGCAGAATGGGAAGCATGGCTTAGATTTCGAAGGTAAAACGTTGTGACTGCTGTCCATTGATTTGTCTCTTGTGACATTCCTCCAATTTCTCAGAGATGATCCACCAACGAAGGAGGAAATGGTTAGGAACCTGCAGATCATGGAGATGAAGAAACGCAACGCGGCTGAGCTTGAGAAAGGACGATCGAAACCCGATGAGAATGCCTTGCCCAAGGAAGAGACCGGCTATCAGTCATTTCCCAAGTACGACGAGTATGAAATCATTCCTGGCAAGGATCCCATGAAGAAGGGATAAATAAACTCTGTCTAGTCTATAGCTAAATATTTCGTTTGAATAAAGTTTATTGTACAAAGCTAAACGCACTACCAATCATTCAAATCCAAGTCCTTAACAATGTCCACTGCGGCTGTGTCATCCTCGTCTTCTTCCTCTTCTACGGCATTTTCCACGGGAGTCTTCTTCGGTTTCTTTGCCTTCTTTTCCTTCTTCTTTTTCGGTTTCTCCGTGACTTCTTCGTCGTCGTCGCCGTCACCATTTAACATGCCATTCACTCCGTCATCTTCTGAGTCTGATGGGAAAAGCTCAACCTCTCCGTCGTCTCCATTCTGAGACTTATCGGCCCTATTGCGTTTGATCATCGGGATGTCGTAGTCGTTGATATCGTCAGTATTTGCAGCCTGTCGACGCTTCTTCGTCTCGTGCGTCTTCAGCCAGCTGGTGTAGTAGATTCCAAGTGGGGTGCCGTTGTTTCGGATCTGTGTCTCCCATGACTGAATGAGACTTCCCTCGTTCAGCCCGAAAGTTATCCTCTGTCGGTGGTTCTCAATGAACTTCGCATTGTCTGTTATTTTGTCCAAGAGTTGTTTCAATTTTCTCGAGTAATTCGAATTCTTGCAAACCTAAAAATTAAAGTCGAATAGAATTCATGAACTTCCTCAGATCGCATCAACTCACCTTCAGATACTGTTTAAGGGCGACCACAGTGGGCACCACCAATTCGGGGAACGCCAAGGAAGCCGATTCATGGGCCAGGTATTCCAGGAGCAAACCACACACATTTTCCACCACCTCGTCGCGGAAACCATTCTCATTCATCTGTGACTTGTTCAGTCGCAGGATGCATGTGAACTGCATCGGCTTCATCGATACTACGCTGTGCTTCTTGTTGAAGGTACTGCTACTGAGGACTTCGAGGATAAATGGCAACACGGGGATGAATGTATTGGTATGCTTTCCAAGTGTAATCAATGCACTAATGCAGTGGAACCGGAGAGGGAAGTACTGAGCTGTTGGGATCAGTTTTATGACTCCAGTCGTGATGCTCACCAGGGGATAAATCAGTGGCTGTAGCTGTGGCTTGTTGTACGTTGTGCCCAACAAGTCAACCCACAAGCGAATCGAGTTCACGTACTGCCAGTTGTATACCGACTGGAAGCTGTCCTTTTTCTTGATGATTACGGCGTTTCGCAAGTGGATTGCCAATTGACGAATGTACAAGAAAGCGTGCTGGTAGGCGGTGTTCAAGTCAAGAGCAAACATTTCAACGAGTGAGCGACGCATGAAATTAATCGCTGGCAGAGTGTTAGGGGACACAAACTTTGAGTTCCTCACGTACGAAAGGTACATCGCCTTCAGAACGTGATTCAGCATCGACACTTGTTGGTTCCGAGTGATCTTCAGAATGCAAAGGAACGCCAACACACGCACCGTCTCGTCAGCTGTACTCCAAAGAACTATGAGCCGCTTTAGAATTGTCTTTCCGATTGTTGAGAACGAGCCGATCATGCCGGCCATTTGATGAAGATGCTTAAGTAGGACTGTAAGAATGTTCGGACTCGAAACATGCTCTATAAGGCGAATGAGGTCCATAAAGTAGTACCGAAGGCAACTACGAACCTTAGGCCACTTTTTCGTTTTGTGCAGTGGTGTCCTTGTCTTGTCTGTGATTCCCAAGAGATTTGTGAGAGCTGGATGCATGTGAAGTACACAAAGTTGAACAACGCCATTGAACGCAGCTGCTCCCTCAACCTTGAAGGATGCAATTTTTGAATCATCTCCCGACACACTCGCCAGTGCCGAACTGAATGCCTGTACCATTTTGCGCACAACGTCAATGGATACATTCGGCTTCTCTAGCTGTAACTGCCATTGACGAAGCAAGTTCAGTGTGATTTTCTGTGTGCCATCGGCGGTGTCTTCCTCATCCTCCAAATCACTTTCATCACTTGCAACTTCTAAGTTGTCACTTGGCTTATGGAACTTTTCATCATCGTCGTCGGAATCTTTGTCGGATTTATCTTCTTGACCTTTGGTATCTTTTTCCAGCTCATCGTCATCGTCGTCACTGTCTAGTAAATTGAACTCCAGCAACTCCTTGTCGTTTTTCTTGAGGAAATCGTAGAATTCTGGATCGATGTCTTTCAGACCTTCTAGCTGCTGCTTGTGTGATTTCTTTGACTTTGAATCCTTTGATTTTTCAGTAGTTTTCTTCGCACTTTTCTTAGCAGCACTTCCATTGACTTTCGAAATTTGTTTCACTTTCTTCACAGGCATTTCACCTGCACTTGGTGTCGATTTTAGTTTTGTCTTTTTCAGCTTTTTGCCCTTAGTCAAACTGACTTTGTTTTCTGACTTTACTTTCATTTTTATTCGATTCAACTCGTGTTTTATTTTTGAAAATGACTATTCTTCAACCCCGGCTACACAAAAAGTAACCATGTGCGTTTTGGTGTGGGGAATTCGAGCATGTTTTTGACAGGAAGGCTGACAGTTTGTTTTGTGTTGAAATTCGTCTAGAACTGTTTGCCGGAAATTCGAGTTTTGTTAAATATTCGAGGGAATCTTGCTCCTACTTTTTAAACTGTGCGGATATACTCACTCGTTATTTTTTTATTAGAATATATTGTGAAAAGGAAATTAATTTTAATTACGCACTACCAATCAATTGTATTTATAACTTGATAAATCGAACAACGGGTGATTTTTAGCTACAACTAATGTGAAATAGTGAACAGTACTAGTCAACTGCACTCGAGTCAACTGACAGACGTCGCCACAGCAAGTCCCTTGTTTATATTCTTACATCAAGGCACGTTTTGTTTAATTTCTGTTTTCGTGGTCTGCTTCACTCATATTTCAATAAAAACACAAGAATTAACGTACTCTCATTAACAATGGCATCAAAATATGCCAGAGCTAGACTCTCAAAGGGTATCCTCGAGATGAAATTCATGCAACGCACCAAAGCCAGGTTCGACAAAGAGCAGGAAGAAGCCGAGGGCCGTGACATGTATTCTCGAGAAATAACAGATAAAATGAAGACACAAATCTCAAACTATATCATGGAGCCAAGCTTTATGCGCTGTGAAGGTCTCAACGATGGCAGGTACAGCTATCGCGGCATGAATCCACGTCTCGAACGACTGCTGGAACTGGAACAAGCCGAAAAAGTGGACCAGACTGAAGCAAAACAATCCGCCGAGGTGACTGATCAAGAGATGAAGGCTTTCTACGACAATAACTTGACTAAAACAATGAATAAGAAATTCCAAAATAAGCGTAAACACAATGACAACGAACGGCCGCGCAATAAAAAGAACAAGTTCCGAAAGCCAAATGACGACTAAACGGCGGGTGCATATGCATACGAACATATGTCTAGGTTATCTTTTAGAACATCTTTAGATTTTGAAATAGCATTATTTAGTTAATAAATAATTCATATTTTTAATGCATGTACATATACGCTTGTTTTACTTTCCATAAAAATACATTTTCTGGCTCCAGCGCACTGTTTTTGCTTGAGCAGAGGCCAAAATTTAAAGGGGTTTTTCCGACTTAATTGCATGCATCGCATAAGAGAAGTTATCGAAAGGAATCCACTGCCATTTGTTTGACCAGAACTCGTAGATGCATCCTTTCAACTGGACTGTATTGCAGTTAACTGAAAGAAAAGCATTGCAATATAAAGTGTCACTTTCAAAGCGACGTACGTACGAGCATTCAGGATTCTAATCATTTCGAGAGGACTGATAAGTTTGTCCCAATGATGGGTGCCCTTCGGAACCAAGTTGAGAACATATTCAGCCAAGATGATTCCCGTAAACCACATGATGGGTGTCTTGTTCAGCGTTGTTATGAAAATCGAACCGCCCGGCTGCAAGAAAACCCAATCAGTTGTTGAATTTGAGCACGAAAAGCAGCAAAAGCCTTACTTTCAGTGTATCAACGCATGAGGTGAGGAAACCCGCTTTGTCTTCTATATGTTCTATTACTTCTGAAACAACAACCGCATCGTATTTGTCCAGGTTGTCCATCGCATGTATATCGAGAGGTTCCATTTTATAGGTGATCCTCGAGCTAAGCTCTGGGCTACAGCTAGCCAGATGTTCTTTTGCAACTTTAATGAGCGGTTCACTCAAATCGATTGCTGTTACATCAGCATAAAGTCGAGCTAGATTTTCGGTTAGTATCCCACCGCCGCAACCTACTTCCAGAATCTTTTGATTTTGCAAGACTTTCTTTGTGTTCTGCAGAGCGGGATCCACACAACCAGCGGTGATGAGACCATCACGAACTAAAGGCACCCTATTAGAATCAACAACCGGTTATGGAGACTTTGTGGGTGAAAGTGAGGATGATACCTAATTGAGTTCATCGCATGTAGTCCCTTAAGGGGTCCCAGTGGATCCCACCATTCTGCAGACAGCTTTGAATGATGTTCTACTTCTGAGTTTATACTTGGGATGTGTTTCGTTTCTTCCAACTTAGCAGTTACGTCCTTTGAGAAGCAGCAGACACTTGTGCGGGAACTTCTACTGGATAAAATTACTTGTTAGGTTTAACAGAATGAATGTTGGGTAGTTGGAGAACCTCAGAGCTGTAACGGTGCTTCTCAGGGGGGATAACAAACTTAGTGTCATCATCTTTGGACTTGTTTAATTGTCTCCTTATGGATTTGAAGGCTTCTCGAGAGTAAAGTTATTTAACAACACAACCGGCGATATTTCACAAGACTTACCATTTGACAGATGGGAAGATAACATGAGTTCGAAAACTATTCCACGGAGTGTATCCAAGCAGACACTCAGGCAGTAGTCCAGCAATTAAATTTTGGATCATTTCGAGTACATGCTATGACCAATTCTTTGAATAAATATAATATCCACTCAGAAAAAAATTGCTTGCAATAAAATTATGCTGTGCTCAGGCGAGCCTAAAAAAATCTGGAGAAAATCCACGTAGTTTGGCATCACTTCCGAAGGAGGAAAGTGTCATTCATAAAAACGTCAACAAAGATTTTGTCATCCAAAACAAAAGCCATAGGAGGAGCAAGAATTTTCACAGAAGCTCGTTAATTGCACACAACTATTCTAGAATTCAAAGTGTGGAATGTTCAGCAGGAAAAAGCCAGAAGCGCCCAAGAGGCGAAACCACGATCTGTCACAGGTAAATGCTAAGATTTTCCTAAGACGTAGATAACTATCCAAAACGAATCATTTCGAGTTATGAGTCATTGTTTTCTATTTGCTCATGTCTCTTTGAAAAATTGAACTCTTACCTTTGTTGTCTAGTTTGGCTTGACGGAAATCCCGGATGATTTTGATCCATCCGGTGGAGGAAATCATGACGAAAATGATAGCGATTTGGAAGCGGAGCTGTCTGCAATTGTTGGTGGCGGTGGTAAGGCGAAGCCCATGGTTAAACCGAAGCCAAAGTTGATACCCACCGCTGATCTGGACAAAATGATATCGGACAGCATGCGAGATATCGGAAGTGATGAGGAACTCTCTGATGGTGACGACGACCCGGAATTGCTAGGTGAATTGCAGGGTATCGCTGGTGATGACATTGCGGAGGAGCCAGCAGAGGAACAGGAAAGCACGGAGCAACAAGTTTTTCTGCCAACAACAACGATTGACACGATCTCTATAATCAAGGCGCGTATAGAGATGTACAAGTCGGCAGAGAGTTCAGCGAAGGAAGCTGGGGAGTCAGCCAAGGCACGTCGTTTCAATCGTGGATTGAAGACGCTGAATGATCTTTTGAAGCAGTCGGTTGCTGGGAACACGGTAAATGTCGATGATATACCGCCAGAAGTTAGTGTTAAATCCTCAAAACCAGCCAGTGAACCAGTCGCCGATGCGGGAGAGCCGCCGAAAGTGCCTTCGAGGACAGCTCCAGCAGTCCCCGCTAGAGCAGCTCCAGCGCCACCGCCTCAGGCCGAGACAACATCTCCGACTGAAGAGAGAAGTGAGGAAGCAGGTGTGGTGAACCCAGTTGTGGCGAAATTGAACGAACGAAAGCAAGAGTATAAAGCTGCCGCTCTTGCGGCCAAACGATCTGGCGACACGGCATTGGCTCTGCAGTTCGTCAAGGTGCTGAAGCAATTCGATGTTGTCGTAAAGATGTGTGAGGAGGGCAAAGAGGTAGATCTTAGCGACATGCCGCCGCCTCCTAACCAGTTTGCGGAGTTCCTCGCGCAAATGCAAGCAGAAGCTGCGGAGCCACCTAAAATAGAAGAGCCCGTGCTAGAGCCAGTGGCTCCACCGCCCGAAGAGCCAGTCAAGATGGCCACAACAATGCTGGAAGCGCTTGAGCAGCGACTGCAGAAATATAAGTCCGTCGAGGAGGCTGCCAAAGCAGAAAATAATTCCAGCAAGGCCAGGCGTTTTGGCCGGATTGTCAAGCAGTATGAGGACGCTATAAAGGCGCACAAAGCTGGTCGGCCGGTTGCATATGATGAGCTCCCAACTCCACCAGGATTTGGACCACTGCCAGGGTCTGGAGAGGCAGCTTCAACTGGTGCTACACCGGCAGCACCATCCACACCAGCTGTGACGTCACCGGTTCTTCCCCCGAAACCAGCGCCAGCAGCACCAATTGTAGAGCCGGAAGACGATGTTAGTGGTGCTAACTCACCAAAGTCCTCGCACCACTCGTCCAAACAAGAACTAACAACGCGCCTCTCGGGGAACCAGCACAGCACCAATCTCGCCGAACAGCAGATGAAGATTTTGCTTGATCGGCAAAAGGAGTTCAAGCTCGCTGCCATCGAGGCAAAGAAGTCAGGAGAAATCGAACAAGCGAAGGAGTACCTTAAGATATACAAGGGCTTCGAGGGTTTACTGAATGCTGCCAGCAGTGGATTGCCTGTGGATTTGACTTCGGTAAGTGTTTCTCAATGAATCTTATCCGAGTTGACTAACTTGGGGATGGGGTTCACAGCTGCCAGTTCCGCCGTCACAGCGGGAAAATCTTGAAGCGTCCTTTGCGATTGTGAGCCCAGGAGAATGTGATCCCGACGACGATATCTCAGACATTGGTGTGAGACTTGAGGAACAGCTTGCGAAGCAACTGATGATGTGCAAGAATACTAGGTAAGACTGCTCTGACTGTTCACATTCAAAATTGATTGCGACTCGAATGTTTTCTCAGAGACCACCACAAAGCTATGGGCGACGTAGCCGGAATGAACCGATTCGAAAACCTAGCGTTAACCGTCCAGAAGGATCTAGACTTAGTTAGATACTCAAAGAGGTAGGAGCTCCGAAGGGATTGGGGAATTCTAAAATGACATTTTCAAACTTTAGGAAGAACTTCCCTTTGCCGAAATTCCACTACGAAACGAAGAGCTTCAACATTGTCCACTGCAATACGGATCTGACGGACAACGAAGTCGAAGTCATGGTAGTTCGAGGCATCAATTATAATGTCGCAAACCCCAAAGACGTTGACACTTATGTGAAAATTGAATTTCCCTATCCACAGGTTAGTCTCAAGCATCTGCATCTGATGCTTGATCACTGACGATTGTGTTTCGTTGCAGGAGGATTTCTTCAAGGCAAAAAGTTCTCTAGTCAAAGACACTGACAGTCCGGAATACAATCAGAGATTCAAGGTGGACATCCAACGATCGAACAGGCAATGCCAGAGATTATTCAAGCGGCAGGCGGTTAAGTTTGAAGTCTATTCAAGAGGGTAAGTGTTCTATTTCGATGTGTGTTTTTTACTGCTGCACGAAAACAGAGAATCGCTTTTAATATGTGATCGTATAGCATTTGAAACTTTTGTGAAAAGGAATCTCAACATCATGATTGTTGTGCAGAGCGGTTACAGGTTTAATGCTTAGTTTACAAATTTGTATGTCGGCTTGATGTTTGTATAAGAGTATCCTCTACTGATTGTAGTTGGCCGTTCATAAAGATAAACGTTTGATATCGTTGCGTCGCATCCAGTCCACATCTGGCGATAGAAACAGTAGCATTAATTAAACATTTGCTTAATCCTGTAGCTCTTAGAGCATTGCAGTTCTTGAGGTTATAAGTCATACACAATAAACTAAAAATTCACTGTTCCTTATAACCTCAATAACACTCGCTAGCTAGGAGATCTGCTTTCACGCTCTACTAACCCGCATTTAATCAGTAAATTTTATCAAAAAAAAAAAAAACAAACATTTGGCCAACTTATCAAGAGTAAAAATATGTGCAAAACTAAAATAATGCCCCAGATGCTGTGGAATTTGTCGAAAATTGCCAATGTGTTGTTTCAGCGGTTTCCTGCGCTCGGATGTGCTCATTGGAACGATCAATGTCAAACTGCAGCCTCTAGAAACCAAGTGTGATATTCACGACACGTACGATGTGAGTGTACATAGTATGCACCGTACATTCTAGACATTTCACACCTTTATTTCTTTCAAATCTCTTCTTACAGCTGATGGATGGTCGTAAAACTGTTGGTGGAAAACTTGAGGTAAAGGTGAGAGTAAGGAATCCAATTCTTACCAAGCAAATCGAGCACGTCAACGAAAAGTGGCTGATTTTGGACACCTAGAATAACCGACAGA
The DNA here is from genome assembly GCA_907269125.1 of Eristalis pertinax. NCBI lineage: Eukaryota > Metazoa > Arthropoda > Insecta > Diptera > Syrphidae > Eristalis > Eristalis pertinax. The sequence goes on along the minus strand of OU026146.1, from coordinate 11,026,219 downwards.
CTTTACTCTAGTTACGTGCATAAGAGAATATTCTTGTTGTTGTGTTTGCTGAATGCAGCGTTGCATTTAAACAATTGAAATATTGTGCTTTGCAATGGTTTTTGCGTTTTATGAACTAAGAGCTTTTTGGTTTGTTTAAATAAATATTTACATGTAGTGCTTTGGTTTTGAGAAATTACTGAATCTTCCGAAGGAATCGATGCTGCGTACGAAGTAGGTACCTGAAATGAGATGGTTTAGAAGGCGATCTCTGGTCTGTCCGAGTGCGGGGTATACCTTTGAGAATACCATTCTTGGGAGCAAAGTGAAAGGAGAGAAACGGAACATGCCACCCGGCGGTAATTTCTTTCCAGTCGGAGACATTCGATGACTGGAACCACACTTGATAGGTGACTGTACAGCGACGAGGCTGATGCTTCTCTCTCCATAAGAGAAGGAGTTCTTGCTTGTTGACTGACGTTATTTGTAATTTGTGCGGTCGCGCTGGAGGAGGAACGGTATCGGAACACATTCTTATCTGCATCAACCATGGGGAACGCAGGCGAACGTCTACATAGATCAATGGTTTGGTAAACTCTCTGACGGTGAACAGTGCTGGACCCTGATGCCTTTGCATAGCCTCCCTGACTGTGCTATTTGGAAAAGCCGGGGATCCATACAACTTCCAAACTTGAAATGGATCAGTGTTTTGGTACTCAAGAAACTCCACAACGCAAGAGAAACTCTTCCCGGTCATTGTATCTAAGCTGATGCGCCTCTTAAACCATTCCTCTGATTCGGATACAGCTACGAGGCTAAAGAAAGACGTGCAATTCACGTCGCAGGTCTTCAAAATGTGTATTCCTTCCAATGTGTTCTCGATGTCTGCACCATGTTCTCCTAGGCTACCCATCATACCTAGAGCCGCGTAGACAGGCTTCTGAATAAACTGCGAGTAAACGGTGGGCCTAGTGTTGTTCATTCGAAAATGGGCGAACAGTGTTCTCTGCGTGAACTCATGTGGATGGTAGCTGATGAAGGCATTGTCGTGGCTAATGAAGTCTAGATTGGCGAACTCATCTGTATTCAATTTGGCTTTCCAGTGATTGAATATGATCAAGACAACATCAACGGCGTAGCGAACATCTGCTTGAAATTCCCTCGGCGTTGACCATCCGGCAATGGGATCCGCTTCACTGAAAGAAAAAAGCGACTAGTAAATATGATGGCGACTATGCAAAGCTTTACTTGTTCGCAACGGGAATTGTCGTCAGATTGGGGTATTTTTTAAAAATTTCCCTCAGCAATCGTACCCCACCGGCAACTACATCGTCTCCATTCGCCGAGTTCTTACGGTGGAAGGTTAGGACTTCGAAATTACAGTGTTTAGGATCCGCATTGCATTTCTCTAAAGTTCCCCAGCATAGACGGTGGATTGTCTCATTCTTGAATAGTCCAGCCGGCCCATGCAGTTTCAAATGAATCGTGTTCAGTGGCCTGCGAGTTGCTGCATTCAAACCACGACGCAGGGCGGTCAAGTAAGCCTGAAATTCTGCAAAAAAATTCTATGAAGAGCAGTTAATTGAACACAAATATACCCACTTTTACTGTCAAAGTCTAGGATATTGTATTGGTGCAAGTCTGGTTCGTTCCAAGATTCAAATCTCCACCTACTGAGCTTCGTTGGTCCCAGTCGATCTAATGCATTAGGTTTACTAAAGTTAACAAAGCTTTTGAATAATTTGATGCCATACTTAGGTATCTCTTTCCAATCTGAAACGCTAGGTCCTCCCACAGAAAATCGGAAATTGAGCTGTTCTTGGTGAAGATTCCACTTGGATTTCCCATGAACTCAAAGCCAAGAGACAGACCTCTTCGGTCAAGCCACCATACAAGTTCGTCTAACTTCGTGAAGTCATAATTGGGAATGTGGTTATCAAAACCATTATGAGTGATTAATTCCAACAGCCAATGTATTCGAACACTGGACAGAGCTCCATTTGGCAACGATCCGATAAGCTGCAAGTTGGTTTTCACCTCCTTCGTGAGAAGTGAACTCGATATCGCTTTATTGGTAATGTCACCTGGTGGACAAAACCCAGTGTTTGTCCAAAATTTCGGCAGATCATAGAACAATTCACTCTCTCCTCCAACAATGCACACCGATGTAAACAAAAAAATAAACGCCCACATTTTCACCGCTACCAAAACACCACCACCATAGCCTGACCACAGCTGATGCGTGAAATCGAAAATAACCAAAAAGGCAAGAACCACTCTGCCGACGACTGAAATGAAAATTTCGATTTGGGATTACTGTTCGACTGTTCAGTGTTCAGTGTTCACCACCTGATTTCACCTTCGAGAAACGTCAACAAACTGTCAGCTGTCAGCTGGAGTTTTTTTTTTTCTATTTTATTTAAACAGTGTCGTGCCTAATGGGATTGTTTTGATCGTAAAATGAATCTAAATTAAATGTGTTTTTTACAGAAATTATTTAATAATTATGTTGCAATGTGTGTGGATAAGTGTTCTTTTGTGGTTTCTAATCGCCGTACTCTCAGTTGACAAATTCTGCATCATGGCAATCGGTGGTAAGTTGTTGTTTCACTTGCAAATGTTTTCAGTAATCAAATGATAAAACTGTGAGTGTTTTCATTGTAGGAGCTCATCAACTTTCCGATTCAGTGACCACACAAGACATTATAGCTGGTGATATATTCTTTGAAATTACTGAACCTACTGAGCTGGAGTATACGTACCGCTTGCGACCGGCAAAAGATTTCGGAACTGGATTCAATGTGAAACTTGAAGGAGTTGCCTTAGTGCCGACAGTGCCTTTGCACGCGTGTACAGAGATAACAAATAAACGTGAACTACGTGGCAATGTTGCCTTAATTGAACGGGGGTATGCTGATACAAAAATAGCAATCTTATCAAAATTCATATGTACATTTGCTTTTTGTTGTCTTCTAGAGAATGCTCTTTCCTAACGAAGACAGTGAATGTTGAAATAGCTGGAGCTGAAGCAGCAATAATAACGGAATTTAATGCAGAATCAAGCGAATTTGATTACTACATCGAAATGATACACGATAATACGGACAGAGAGGCACACATTCCAGCTGGATTTTTATTGGGAAAGAATGGCATGGTCATACAGACCACACTCCAGAGACTACAACGAAGTCATGCTTTAATAAATCTTCCTGTGAACCTGACTTTTATACCGCCACATAAAATAAATCATCCCCCATGGCTGGGATGGTAAAATTTGAAATTTGGGATCTGTGCTGCAATAGAGAGGGGCTTTAAAAAAACAACGAGAATGCACGTGTGTGCTGAACAGAAACAAAAAAACCGAAGATTTTTGTGTTATATCGAATTTCCTTAGTTACAATGAGAAAAAGAAAAAAAAAACCAAATCAAACCAATGTTGCAATGTTGTTTAATAAGACTAGTTTTAGTCTTCAATTTCCTTCCTTTCAGTTTCTTGCCTTTTCCGTCCTTAGGATTTAATCGTAAAGCGCTAGTCATGTGAGATTTTAAAATTGAATTGTTCATATTTCTTGATACCTAGATAAATAAATATGATAATTGATAAGATTGTTGTAATGGTTGGTTGCCTTATCTGTTGCGTGAAGTTCTTGATGCTCTTTACTGCTTTGAAGAAATAAACTTCAATGATAACGCTTATTGCTAGAATATAGTTAGTGTGACATATAAAATGATTGCCATGAGGGTTGCCTGTTTGGCTGTTCACTAGTCCATCAAGATCATCACAGAGGTTTCGATTTTGGAGAATATTAGGGAAATCATCTCCGAGCCACCCACAGTTTACCATCCCAGCTACCAAAAATCTCCTCTCTCCTACGCCCTTTCTTTTGAGTATCATTAATCCGCGTTGATTTCAATTAATGAACGCCTCTTCTCGCCGTTTTTATGTTCACCCACGAAATTTTAAACCATCATCTCGCAAAGCAGAAGCTTGTTAACTTTATAGCCCCCGTCCCATAATCGCATTCTGTGTCCGACCATGCTTCGCTTCATTTCATTTTTTTTTTAAATTTTTTCCAAACAGTACAATTAAAGCGTTAAACTGTGCAATAACTTGACATCACGCAAAAGGTGCCACCAACAAGCTATTGTCCACCACCTTCCGACAGGACTGCAGGGAGTGATATAACATTAATTTCAAGAACGAAACGACAATCGCTTAAAGGGTCATTGCGAAGACAATTTTAATGAAATTAAATGACTGGTGCTTACAATCTAATGACCAAAGTGGAGGAAGCATTCTGCTAGGAATCGCTTCTCCTTTGTTTTTGACGATTTTTTCTTTTTGTTTTTCCTTCTTCATAAGAGCGAGTACATTTGCGGGTGTATGGGGGTGTGGTGGATGTGTGTTCTATGCACGAACATGGAATCAAAACAAACAGGAATAGAAAAAAAGAAACAAGCTAAATGCTATTATTTATGAGCGTTGTCTGTAGTCATCCGAAAGCCATCCAAAGTAGCACCCTAGTGGCACAAACACGCTGTGATAAGATGATCTTTAGCTTTAGATGAAATCCTCTTTTCGTCATTTCAACTGTGCTTTCGGGGATGATTTTGCACTTGAGAGCGGGGACAGGGGACTTTATTACCATTTCCATTTAAGTAAAGGATGCAGGAGTTGAAGAGTTGAGAACATCAGACACCAGCTGAGGATTTTATTAATACTCGTACTTGTGCAATCTTAAACCTATATACATATAATATACCACACGCAGCACATTCGGTACACATTCAGAAAATTCCCAGCGAAAAGTTTAGGCACATTCCTAACGTTAAGATTACCACGGATATGACTAATATGGCGAAGCACAGGTAGTTCGATTGAATCGGCATGCGAAACAGTTTCGCAGACATGTTCAGTGACGATGCAAAGAGCAGCGTTGAGTTGAGATCTTCCGCGGAAGTGTTGTGATAGACAAATGGTCGCACTCGGATCTGATGACCATTGGCTTGAGCTATCTGACATACTCGGGTCACTGATGCTGCACTAAAGAATGGCAGCAAGCCCATCAGAAGCCAGAGAAGTACATTCGCGATGCTAAGGACTACCACTTTCAGTCCGATATAGTGAATGTCTAGATCCTTGAACAGGAACACAAAGCCAGCGAAGGCGTAAGACAGATTCATTATGGTGAAGAAGCACACGGGGATTGAAAACTTGTTGTTCAGATGATCGAGAAGCTTGCGGAACTCAATGACTTCCTACGGAGTGGGAATTGATTAAAACACATCCAAGTTCTTAGCAGTCCACAACTTACTCTCATCCAGTCCAGACTCTCAACTGTGCGCATGAGCAGCTTCATGGAAAGTGTCTGCAGGTGGACTCGTAGTAAATAGCACTCAATACAGTAACCAGTGAGGACAACAATTTCCACCAGATCCTGAGTAAATATGGTGCACAATAGGACAATCTGAAACGGGTGACAGGTTAAGTGCCACACCATTGAATGTGTGGATATAGATGCCACCATACCTTCACGGCGATTTGATAGTTTTCAAATTGTGCGGGCATCCATTCGACTTGTATCATCTGTTCCCGCATCAACACAGCTGGCACGACGTATCCAAAAAGAAGTGCCAGAAGCCCCAGACCCAATCCGACATACAGCCAGAGTATGGTGCACAGACGTTTGGGCTTCACCGACATCAGGAATACCCTCTCAATCAGATTCTGTAGTTGTTCCTTGTCGGACACCTTGCACACGTAAATAGCTGTGCCAAATCCAGCTAAATGAAGACTGTTCGGCAGGATGTACCCGAACAGCACCTCGCCCCAGTTTCGGACTGTCATCTCGGGAAGGCGTGTGTATATCGACGGCAGCTTTCGATCGCCAGTGAATCCTCGATCACCCCTGAAATTGATAACCACTCTAGCCTCTCGTTGTTCAAGCATTCGAAGTTGTTTACCGATAAGAAGCGAGGAATTGCAGAAAGTATCCAAAGCAGATAACGACTAAGATGATGGAAGCCTGAAGATAGCTCAAGCATGCTTTGCACTTTGTAGTATCGGTTGGAATTGGATTCAAGCCTGCCAGCGCAAGAATGGCCATATAAGGTCGGAGAAACTAAGGGAGATTCGATTCATTCGAGGCAACCACATCAAATTTCAGCGCTGCTTACCTTCCTCTTGCAGTAGCTGAGGATTGCGGAAGTGGGTTCACTTTCGGACGGGACATCATCCATCTACGATGACGAGATAAACAAACTGATAATAAACAACAAGATTTCACTTACCACAATTTCCGTCATGCTGTCTTCGAAGGTCGCCAAAGATGAAGCCATTCGGGAGCCCCTCCCATATCGGTGAATGATCGAGTGCAACGATTGGTAATGAGGGTTTGGCTGATGCTCTGGTTGAGATGGGATGTCTTCTGATGAATTCGAATTGCAACGTCGACCGTTCGTACATTCGATTGAACAGCAATGCAAATGTGCCGTAGACGCGATATGATCCAAGCCATTAAGCATCGCGTCCATTTCGGAAGACAGAAATAAAAGAATTTATCAAACCCAACGCACCGAGACAAAAAAGAGAACGTTCAAGACAAAATGATAACGTGCCACTGTGCCGAAAGCATACACACCGATCTTACTCATGCCAAGCGCTGGACTGGATGTCTCTCTCTCTCGCTGGATGCTAGCTGTTGCCTAGCCCTTATACTCGCGATGCGATAGTGCACTTGCAGGGCAAAATGTTGATAACTTGGGGATTTGCTAACTTAATTTGTTTTTGTAATTCTTTGTTGGGGAAGTGTCGTCACGATCTTGCCACTAGCAAGGGACTGCAAGAAGACGGCATCTCCACGGAGATAACCCTGCGAGAGATAAGACCGTTTTGTGTTTGCATGTATTTACGAAAGCGAGAGCGAGTCGCGAGATAGGCTGCAATTGCGGGGGTATTCGCTGTATACGCTGAGAGAGCATTTTTGGAGCGGAGTGGCGTTTTGTTTTTTTTTTATTTTGATGTGAGTTGCATAATTGAGTACAACTTTGCGAACTCCTTTGTGTATAGACTGGTACGGAACTCAAATATCATTGAGGGGTGTGTTGGTAAACTTGGGTACGGTTATCTGCGGTTCGCAGATGATTTGTTTTGAGGCGTTTCTTTGCAGTTATTTACGGAGTTCAGATCTGCAGAAAATGCAGGAAGTCGATGTTAATGAGTGTGGAATTGACGATTGAACGATGGGAGGGAATAGGACTGGTATGTGCCCGCTGAAGCCATCAAAACCATTGATGTTATGTCACTATTGCGATGGATTTTAATGAAAATCTGACCTGCTTCCAAGAATAAAATTGTTACCCACGCGAGCACGAGCACGAGCACAATACCTACTATTCCCTACATAGCTTACTTAGTTTGCAGCAAAAGAAATTTTGTGAAAATTGACATTGTTCCACGGCTCCTTCGAAATTCACCCGAATCTCCGCTATTTATTTTTTTTACGAGTCTCTCCACTTGCAAGTTAGATTGAAACAAATAAGAAAAGAAGAAATCTTGACTGCAACAATGCATGCTGCAATACAAAGACTCCTTGGCGACACGAGTTCATAAGAATTTTACGGCTTTCACTCGAAAATCCTGGGTACAGGTACCTAAGGAAATCATGGCCACTTCTAGTGTTCACTTGCGCCCCATCGGGGGAATGAAATTTAATTCCTTAAGTAGAGCATTCACGGGAAATATAAGGAGGCGCAAATGACGCCTCATACGCCACCCATCGCCACAAACCCCAAGCTGACGTCGTACATTTATATGTACGTATGTATGCACATGTGTAATGTGAAAACCTATGCGCAGTTTCCTCCCGCTGAATGCACTACAAGCAAATGGATAAATGTTTGTAGGGCACAACCTCTCCATCTATGTGTGTAGCGCCTTTTTAGAAAATCGTAAAAAGAATTTAACATCGCAATAAAACGCTGCTGGAGGAACTCTTCATTGGGATGTTAAAAGCATTTTTACTATCGAAATGCATCAAAAACGTTAGTTACACGAGGGAGGCAATGGATGGACTAACGACGAGGTGCGAAGCTACTTCGGTATGAAACTACAGAATGAATGAGAGATACGACGAGTGAATGGGAGATTGAATCGTTACATCCATTGCGAAGCAACTTCAAAGGTAATTTTTGGTCATAAAACACTACACTTTCATTTCATTCGCCATTCGACTTTGGCGCACTTGAAAATTAGATTCGTTTCAGCCTTTTTCACTCGTTGCCCGCTGGGAATAAAGACCAGCATCATCATCATCATCATCATCAAAAATGCTGCTTTCAGCTTGTCCATTCGAGTCTCGGATGGCAGTGTACAACAGAGAGCCCAAGCCAGGTTCAGGTTCGGGTCAGCATGAAATGGTGGCAGCGCTAAAAGGATTTTGCATTTCATACCAAAAACATCCACTGGACCACGTCTAATATTAATTGCATGCAGTCCTGTGGAATAAGCTAAAATCGTAATAATTTAGCGCCAGCATACGCATGAGGAATCAGTGATTTATAAATTCACGCGAAGTGCAGTGCTGTGATAGGCCGGTGCGGGACCGGGAACGGGAGCAGGAGAAATGGAATAATTAACAGCGATTGCGAGCGAACCAAGAAAGGATATCCTGCTCTACTTTGCCTGAGGAATAGTACAAAGGTCTCGGCCGTCGGTCAGTCAGTCGGTCGGTGGGGTTATGCTTCCGCTAACAGATTAAACGGATGTCTCATTATCGCATCGCAATCATATGTGTGTGTTTATCGGATCATTAATTTCGATGTCTTATGTAGGTCAATGTGATGTGAAGCTAAGGAAACGAGAATCCCAAGTGGATGCCGACCTCGTGCTCATCCGTAGCCATGTGAAATGAATTTAAATTGCCAGCTTAGGTGAAAAAGCACCGAGTTGTCAAGGCGATCAATAGAAACAGGTGTCCTCTGGGGAGTGTAACACGACGAATCTGAAGACTTCGAAAATCCCTTAAGCCCTCATTGACCTTGAAACAGTTCGTGCTTTACTTTTAACACGTCTGCCCTTCGCGTCCCTCTCTCGTCCACACTCTTAGTTGACGTTATTTACCTTGTTGTTCTTGGTTCTGAATGAGTGCCCACTTCGGGAAGGAAAGGAAAAATGAACAGCAAAAAGTGAAAATGTGGAAAAAGTGAAAAAGGCAACAATTCAACGGAGAACATACGCCTTTTTAGGTTCATGCATCCTTTCTTCTGGTGGTGGCTTGTTGACGAGCTGCCAGTTGAAAGGGCGTTTGGCGAAATATCACACTCACTGCACACATACACACCTTTGTGTGCTGGCTCACTAATATCTCGGCTTTCTACACACGTCGTCGTTGCGTATCCTTTGCGAAGAATGCTCCTGTGACTTGAAGCTGATTCTGCTGAGTTTCAGAGAGCCTGCACGTGTGTGTGTATTGAGTAGCTTGGTGACGGAAGCAATTGTAGATGTGAGCATTTTCTAAATAAGCCACCTTTTATACACATTTTTTTCGCCTCGTCCTGCTGTGCGCTTCGTTTTTCTTTTGTCATTCTGTACGCCTTACCTTATTGAGGTGCTGCTGATGTTGTCACTGTCAGGACTGCTGGGCAGGATATTGATATCCTTGCTGCTGTGTCGAAAGTCGAAAAATGTGTTGAATTTGTCGTTCATCATTGTTCACCGGGCTAGAAGGAGGAGAGGTCAACCTTTTACAGCACGTGAGTGTGATCCTTTTTCTTTTTTTTTATTTCACGACTCTGACGAAGCACATGGCGTTGGGAGAGGGAGATGTGAGCCTTAGTTCGATGTAATATCACAAATTAACATTTCCCATATCAGCCCGTTCATTGAGTGAGTGCAAAACGCTTCATTGGGCGTTAATTGCTTTAATTGGGAAAAAATTAACGATGATACCACTTTTTATGTGCATCCATCCGAAAGATTTCGTGTTTGATTAGGGGGGAGTTTTAATTAAATTTTGAATTTTAAAGCAAAGTTAAACACGGACGATTCATTTAAAGCTGTGCATCAGAGATCTGCAACCGATGGCAAGCGTACTGTTCCGAAAGTGATTTGGTTTCGCTTGGGAACTGTTCGGATTCGGGTGACAGCACGGTAATTTCTTATACATTTCAGCTTTTGGAAAGGAGAAAGAGAGAGGTACCAAGACTGTCTCCTTCGAATTGAAATTGGCAGCCTGGAGTGCTCGACCAGACACCCTCAACACTAGGACATCAATTGCTTACAAAGTTCGAGGTTCGGAGTGGAGATGAGGCGAATAACCAACACTCCAGTTCGACTAGACACCCTCAAACACAAAGCGGCTCGTGACCGACATTGCTTCGAGTTTCAGAAAGCAGATGAATGAAAAGAACACGACTGTGCCCAGATCTGGTGGGTTATTCACCTAGAACCGAAAACCTCAACCCCCTTCATTGATGATTGAATCCCCATTTCGATGCAACCAACCACAAAAAAAAGGTTATCCGTCCCTGCCACCTGACGCTGTCAATCGCAACATATTCACAAACACTGGTGGTAATGCATCGAAATGGAATTTCATTTGTTGAACATACATACTACGTATCACGCGAACAAATTAATTTTCAAACAATAAAATCAATCCACTTACACACTGTTTACACTGACATTCCTTTGTCCTTACACACATCTCCACATCTCATCAGCATTCATTGTCCCTTCAAAACATTCATTCGATTCATTCGTTTCGCTTGTATTTTTCGCCGGCAAATCGAAATAAATTTACCAAAAATTCAATTACCCAACTCTCAAATCCAATGAGCCAGAAGCTGGCCGACGACAAGCCAGGGACTGCTGGATCCCCTGGAATCAAATACCAAGAGTCTCATCATCATCCACACCACCACCTTGGCTTGGCCTGGCTTGGCTTGGCTTGGACATTAAACGTGTCACCTGCATTTGCATAATTAATGCAAATGAACGGTATCCAACTGTCCCACAGATCCACCCCGTGGGTGGATTCAATTTTGGCACTGAAATGCACACACACACATTCACACGAATCCTCTCCGCTTTCACAATCACAGTGGACCGAGAGTCACCACTCTCCCGGGGTATGACTTCATTTCCATTTGCCATTTTCCATCCAACAGCTATCACCAGAGTAATGCGGTCCAAGTAGGAAGCCACTTTTCTGTCACAGTTGTTGCCACACAGTGTCCTCTAGGTGGCAACGACATGGTCCTCCATGAGCCACGCTCTCTGCCGAGTACCGAGTGCCTGTGGAATACAACATTTGAATGACAATTTGAATTAATTCGAATTTGATAGTGGACGACTATTTGCTGTTAGTCCTGAATTCAAAGCCGCGCGAGGGGGGCATTTAAAAAAATCACAGAAATGGCTTCTTAACAAAAAGAGGGAAGAAAAAAATGCTACCTAATTGGAGGCACTTGGTGTTTTCAGCGTACAATGGTCAAATAAAAATCCAACTCAACCTTCTCACTTGTCTTCTTCTGTGACGTGGAGGTGATTTCATAATTTTTGCATTTAGGATTCAGCACTCACTGCAGTGCATTGCATAGTGCACAGTCAGTCTTCATAATCGCAGGATAGCCTTCACTCGTCCTAGTCGCCGTCGTAGTCGCCGTGCATTATACATGACACTTGTGCTTCACGCCTGGCAAAGCAAACATTTTACCGGATATGGAAAGGAAGAAGGAAGAAGAATCCTTCCCCGGCCCCCATCATCGGGTCACCACTTGAGAACTTAATTCAGTTTTTCTCTTTGCGAAATTACTTTTTCCGCTCCGAGTGTGGAAGTCCATGCACTTTCTCGAGGGTGTGTGTGGAGCAGCAGCAGCAGCAAGCCCACTTGACCTGGAATTACAGGAGGCAAATAGAAAAGAGACACAGAGAGGGGTGGGGCGATGAGGACAGAGAGATGAGAAAAACATAAAGCAAGGCTATGCCTTCTCGTCAAGAAATGCCTATCGGGAGTGTGTCCACAGTGTGTGAGAGAACTCTAAGCACTGTCTTGGCAAATGGTTGTTCATATGCAAAAAGCAGTCAACAACTTTAAATGAATCTTCGTGAGTGTTTACACGATGCTCGTGGTCGATGGGTCGCTCAGAGGCAGTCGCATCTCACAGAGATTCAAAGAGTTTTTTTCACACTTTGTCGTTGATACTTGACGCACAAGGACTGCACTTCAAAGGATCTAATTGCTTTGTGTTGCTCCTGAAAACAAAACAAGCATCAAGCTATGGTAAGGAGATTTAATTCGCCTCGATATGAAGGCGATTCGCTGAGAGAACTGAAACTTCTGCGATCGCATAGACATGGGACAGCCGAAAACAACAGGGAGTGCTTGTATGTATATACAGAAGAAAGACAAACACAAACACAACCTTGGCTTTGAATGTTGGACAGGGTAATTGTCTTTGTTTAGCTCGCTGAATATGTCCTTGCCCGAGGTCCTGCAGTTGGCTCCAAATGTGTACCTTCCTTCTCGTCTTCTTTCTGTCAAACTTCTTCTCGCCAAAGGGCATCGCAACCCATGTTATTGAGAAGTGTTGGGCGTGGACAACACTTGTGCCATTTAGACCGGAGTGCATGTGTACTTGGGGGGGAGGGGGGGGGGGGGGAAACAGGGTGCAATGTGTTACATGTGAAAATAATATGCAAATGAGGAGCCAGATGTGCCAGGGCCTCGGGTGCGTTGCCAGGATAAAGCAGTCAGACTATGTACGGACCAGCAGAACAACAGGTACCCTACATTTATGCTAAACTGTCCTTGACTAAGTTGCTGCAAATGGGAAGGTTATTACATTTAATTTGCATTTGTATGACATGACTGTTGTACATTTGTCTTTTTCTGTTTTTTCTGTGTCCCTTACGCTCGTGGCTTGGGGTGTCAATGATAGTTCCGTTGATGCAGTGGATGTGTGATGGATTATTGACTGGAGACTGGAATCAAATGTCATTCGTTTGATGGAGAAGGTTGTTAAACTGCAGACGGTCGGGCTTCAACTATGCTGACTGACGAAGAAGAGTCAGTCAGCATAGTTGTACCAGACATCTCTGGTGATTTTCAGACAGCTTTTAAAGAAGAAAAAGTTGGCAAAAGTGTGCCTAAGAAACAACAACAAAAAGAGAAACAACCACTGCTATCCAAAGCTAGTGTTTTCACCAACTAGAACCTTATCTCCTTCGATCAGTTTAAACGATGAAGCTGAAAACAACTAGAAAACTACAAATTATCTAGCCCCACGCCCTTCAAAAAACCCATCGTTTACAAAAAAGAACCCTAATTCAACAACCAGCCCCTGAACTTACAACGCAGAGGCAGACAACCAGTTCAAGAGGACTTCCACTTTTGACCAAGGAAGGGGATGCTACTGGAAAGGTCGAGAGATTCACTTCAAAATACATATATTGTCAACAGCTCGAAACTGCTGGAACATTGCGCACTCGCGACGACAAGAGACGACAAAAAAGGGACAATGAGGGAAATTCTACAAATGCGGAATCACATACCGATAGACCAAAAATCAACAAAATCGAGCAAGCACACAGCCACAACACACAAATATTTTACCAAAGCCCTCCGAATTCCAATCCCAACGGAGAAAAGCACTCGCACACATTTCGATTTAAAAATTTTATTTTTAATTTTTTTTTGCAATTTGAGATTACAGGGCTTAGGGTGTTGGCTCAACAATAGGGGCCCAACCGATGTACATAGTTTAGTTTAACATTTATTACAAGGTATTACAATATCGGTTTAGTGTTTATTTTTTATATCCTACAATGTCCAGTGCTTACAGCTTGTTGTTAGATGTCGTTGGGAAGTTCTGCTCGCTTAGCAGATTTATCGCGTTGATGTAGCGTTATCCGGAGATGGTGTTTCTCAGGTTCCTGATTGCCTCGTTAGGTTATTGTTGATGTCTAGAAGCTGCTTTCTGAACAGTGTCAACATGTACTTTTTTAAGTGGATGGTGCGTGCTTCGTGCGTTGTTGCTGTAATGCTTCCCTGTTGAAGGTGAAACCTCTACATATTCGCAGTATTTTCCTTTTGAAAATTGCGAGCTTCTCCATGCTGATCATAGATATTTTGTGCCATATTGGGAAGCCGTACTTTAAGATAGGCCGTATAAGCTGCTTGTAGAGTAGCAGCTTTGTCATCTGCCTTAATTCACACATTGTTAACGCATCAAAGGGTAAGTTTGATGGAAGCCTAGGTTGGCCTTCTTAAGGGCTAGTTTCGACTGGCTGTTGAACTTCAACCTTTCCGTGAAGTGAACGATACTTGACCTCTTTGTTATTTCTTGTTGTTGTTATTTCCGTACCGATAGGTATCACTATCTTTATGCTCCGACATTCAGCTGTTGATTTGCATCCATCTCGGGATGGTCTCCTCTAGCATTGATACGAATACCCCATTTGATGTAGTATCCAAATTTCGCTGTCAGGATTTCGACCCTTCGCGTGGCGATCAGTGATGACTTCGATTTGGCATAAGTCAGTGAGTCATCTGCGAATAGATAACAGTTAACTGTGTTGATCGGATGCGGTTGATCTTCGGTATAGCATCGGTCCCAGCTTCGACCCTTGCGCAACTCCCACCTTGGTGCTCCGCTCAGTTGAATGGCTGCCTACCACTTGAACATAGAATCTTCTGGAATGTAGAAAGCTATAAACTATTTTGATGAGGTTGGAGGGGAATCCGATTTGATTCAGCTTGTAGATGAGTCCCTCTATCCAGACCTCGCACAAATTCCGCATACATATCTTAGAAATGCAAATCTCGACATGGCCCCAAACTGAAGGGAAATTTCCACCAAGGTATGAAGATTGATGCGTTCATTTAACATCAGCATTGCGCAAGTTCAAAGGAAACAGTTGATTTCTTATTTCGAAACGACGTTAATGCCCAGTTTCACAGTGGACTCCAGTTTTTTTTTCAACGATTTATTCGGTTCCATAGTCTGGTTTAAACCTTGAACTGAGTACAATTTGTACTCCCGTTTCAGCCTCAGTTCTGCGGTATTTTGTTTTTCCCGCTTTCGAATTTTATGCTCTCTCACATCTGATGTTCAGTAATGGTATCCTTGAAACCGCTTCTTCCTTCGTCGGTTGATTTTCCGATAACAGTAAAGACGCGCTACAAAAGTGATGCACAAAAGCGTTTTAAAACTGAAAAATGGAAAATGTTGCAATATTTTTATCGAACACGTTACACAAACGAAGTTCAACTGAAATGAAGTTCAGATTTCACTGTGAAACCGGATGAGTTAAACCAAAAACTTGAACTCGGTTTAAGGTCTAATAAGAGATAAGTAAATTTACGAAATGTAGAAAGAAAAGTATATTTTAAATAAAACGAACTCTAACCGTGAACTTTTTTTGAGATTCAGAAAAGAATATGAGTTATTGAATAGATTTTTATATACATACGTCTGTAGAGTCATCGCTAAAGAGTAATGGTAAATCATTTTGGAACTACATTAATACAAAAAGAAAAACCTCAGGTTTGCCTAAGGGGATGGAATTTGGTAATGTAATTTCATCAGATTTGAAAGGAACTTGTGAGTTATTTGGCAACTTTTTCGAGTCAGTTTATAATGATTCTCCGGTCCAATCAACAACTGGACATTACTCTAATATAACTGAATCAGTGGATATTGGTATGTTGCAACTTTCCGATGCAGATGTATATGCGTTAAATAAACTGGAATTAAATCGCAGCCCGGGCCCGATGCTTCCACTTCTTCCACTTAAAATACTTTTTAATAAATCGCTTGTCACTGGTGAATTCCTCTGTGAATGGAAATATTCCTTTATTACGCCAATATTTAAGAGTGGATTAAAATAAAAAGTTGAAAACTGTTGGCCTATAGCAAAGCTTTCAGCAATCCCAAAATTGTATTCGAAGTATTGCATCCGAAGTGAACTTGGTTGTATTTAAAAAATAACTATATCATAGCTAAGCTCCACTTAAATATTTACGAGCAACGAGGAATAGGTAAAGTTGAACTTAAGATTTAATTGTAACTTGGCTTTGAAGCATATTTAAGCGTATTATCAGCAAACGACCCTTAATGTCTTTATGTGGATTGAGGCAAGTATTGCCCACAGCTTTGAGGAAGTGTACAAGCTGATATGTACAGCTTAAATGGAGTCTGTATAGCGCTCCATTTCTGCATTTAAAAGTATGAAGACGTACCTCCGGAGAGCGCAATCAGAAAAAAATCTGCTCTTTTGTGAACTGAGAAAAAACCATTTGAAAGAGTTGAAGGAAGGTGACGATTTTTACGAGTCATAGACAATTTTGCTATCGTTGATCGACGTTATTAATTTGTTTTGTTTTCTATGTTGCACTTCCTCAGAACTCGTAATTAACCCAATGCTTGAGGTCAGGAATCGCCACTGATCAGTAACCGATAGGAGTTCTAAGGAAATTTAAAGAAAATCGAGTTTGAGAAAAGTGAGTATTTTTGCGCGTAAAAAGTACAGTCAGAATCGTCGAATCTAGGTCTATTTGTTTCCCCGAAATCAGACACATTATGATTTACGATTCTTAAGGCTCCAAAAGCAAGATGTGATGGAAGATGGGAGCGCATACTTATTTGGTCAATGGTTCAAACATTCAGATCAACGAATGAAACGATCCCCACGTCATCATCAATGCATGTCACCTCATTCAGTTTTCAAGACAAACAGAAAGGAAATCTTCTTTACCTAAAGAGATTCATTAATTTTGTAAACACCTCTCATGCACATTAGCTCTCAGATCCTGATGAATGCATTCACATTTTTCATAAAGCGCACATCCTTATTCTCGTTCCGTGTCACCACAACCAACAGCCTAAGGCACACACAAAAAATTATTACCAGACCCATCAGGATAATGAACAGCGAGCACAGCAGGCAGCTGGTAAATCAATTAAACTCCACTTCATTGTTGGCTCATTAATTTCATTCGCTTCGGCTGTTTGCATTTCTTTCCTCGTTCTACTTTTGCCGGTCCTTCATGTGAGCATGCACAGGTATGTTCGTCCTGAGGTAAAGCTGCTCTAGAATGCAGGCAAATTTAAGCAACCATCCGTAATGTGATATTAATAAAGCTCACTCAATGTGTACTCAGCCTCTCTCTCTCTCACACTCTGTCTGACGATGCCTTCATTTTCCAAATTACCCTTAGTTTCCTCACCATCAGGTTCAACATTCGCCCGCCAGCCCCAAACCATTCTTCCTCCCTCGAGTTCTCATCTTCACTTGAAAACTTTTCCACGGTGACAAAGTAAATTATTTGCGGAGGATGTTGGCAGAGGGACTCCGACTGCTACTCCACTCCGGAATTACGTCGTTCTGTATGCAACAAGTTTCACTTGCAACCGTCGCTTGTCGAATGGAGCGGCAGTGAAGCGAGCGACGGCGGCGGCGTTGGCAGAGATCCGGTAACGGGGGCGGCTGTGGCAAGACAAATCTCAAGGACAATGAATTTCCGTGATGAACAGAACAAATATGAGTGTAATACTCCATCGGAATCATTTCTGCAAAATTGAATTTGTAATATCTTTGGCCATGAACAGACGAAATGGGAGAAGAGTTGCGAAAACTGGAACTGTTTCCATGTGCATGTGCAACATGTTACAATTCAAATGCAAGTGTGCTTGAAATTTATGCCGTACAGTGGGGTAAAGATGTTTGCCTACGATTGCAAATGCTATGTCTTTCCTAGAGGATACAATTCGAAGATACATCAGTTTGGGCAAAGTATTCATCAAACAACTAGAACCGCCATCAGTCCGGGCAATGTATTCGTCTCTATTAAAAGCACATCAATTCCCATTCATCTCTGGCCAAAGTGAGCATCTTTGTCAGAGACCAAACCATAAAAAGGTCGTGAAAAGCCAAGTCCCCAGTCGCGGCAAACTTTCACCGTCTAGTGTATAATTGAAAATTTAACTTCCTTCGACTTCTGAGGCGCCCATGTAAACATCAGCAGAGGACGAAGAAATGTAGCATCATCCAGTCGCTGTGCACACAGAGTGCACCTCTTGAAGGGAGTTCTGCAACTTCTTCCCGTTCACGTCCTTAAATCTGCCAGAGTGCCGAGGTGGCCCATATAACTTCATCCTTTTACGGCAGTTTGATCTTCGTCTTGTGCAGTTCATGTGCGGTAAACTTACCTTGATTTGGAATTCATAAGAAAAACTTAAACACCTCGACCTCTTGCACAGAGTCTGAGGCGGAGGCGAATGAACACTCCTTGGTTATTGATTCCCGCCCTTGGACCAGGTGCAGCAGTCGATATAAGTTTCAATGAAATTTAATCACCTAATCTACGCCCACGATCGGGTGAGATGAAAAATAACGTGCACTTCGTAGCTGTCTCGCTTTGGCGAGTCAATCATTCGAGTGATGATGCTGCAGTGACGTTGCACAAGAAACCCAAGTGAACTGACGAGGTTAAGGCCTCAAGAAGGAGAACCGGTGAACCTTGAGCGAAATGCGGGAAGGCGTCGTTGAATTATTCATAGAATCCACTTAAAATTGCAGCATGGTCGTGTATTCTGGTGGCGGTTGAGAGGCGGCAGCAACAGAAGCTTTCTCGCACACCATAGCATGCCATCTGGCCAAATGAATGGTGACCGACAGTCGACGCGACGCCCGAGTGTGTATGGGAGTGTGTCGAAACCATATTAGTGGAGGAAAATGGGAAATTATGAGAAATTAAAGGCTTGCAGTATTCGACATGAGGTCAGCGCATTATTCCCTCACAAGCCAGTAGTCGGTGGCCGTGTGGCTGGTGGATTGCTTTTTCCATGCATTCCCATACACAGAGAGATATACTGGAACATGACATCATGCGAGGAGACTGTGCCATGGAGAGCTGGTGCACTGTCCTATTAAATGATGCACATTCTGTTTACGTAGCGTTAATTTTATTCATTACGCCGAACGGGAGCCGCACCAGCGCACTGTACGTAGTTCCAAGAGCTCTGAAGCTGTGGCGCCGCGCTGCAGCAACCAGCACGAGTACTTTACAATGCAGTAGATTTCGATTTGAATATGCAACTTCTTGAATTGATAGAATTCGTTATCGCTTTTTTTTTGAATTTATTCCTCATTTCGGTTTTCGCCGGTGAAAGGAATGATTATCATCGAGAGTCCGTGAAGCGAACTGCACAAGGATGTGAGTAATTTCGTTTAATTTGTTTTCCCTCCATTCCTTTTGACGATGGCGTTCTGTATCGGAAAGCGTACAGTGGAGTGGAGTGGACTGGGGTTTTCGTAGAGGAGACGATTAAAGATGCATATTCAGATGAGATTCTTTTCAAAATAGGATCCGAATTGGTTGGCCTTGATGTGTGGCTGTTTTGAAGGGTGGTGATTGGTGAGATTTACATTGGTTTACCTTGACCCGATGATGGTGTTTGTACATGTTGATGTTGTAGGCACATCGAGTACCAAGGCAGATGTTTAGCATTCGCTTTGATGTAGGGTAGCGTCAAGTTTGGGTTCTATGGGATTTGGGTTCTCAGTTCTGTGCCTATCCACCAACAAAGCTCTCTTAACACGTCGCTCCTGCATAAACAGACTCAGCTAACTTCTTCTTCTTTTTGAGCAAAGTTACATTCAGTCCAAAGTTACATTCAGTCAGTCCCAACCAACAGGTATCTTCAGCTAGCGCGACCTCGAGTTACGCGCTTTCATTCTCTACTAGAGATCGCCACTGTGGTGTTGCCAGAGAGTCACAGACCCGCCTTCCTCTCTTCTTGTTGGACAAGTGCCTTGAAGGACATTTAAAAGTGTGCCATCATTACGATCGGTTACAGATGACAACCGAGCCACATGGGCCACTGGTAATCGGACATGCTTACACCTGTAAGCTAAATAATCCACAACATCTAATCACAATCAACCATTCATCTTCAATTTGAGATTCAAATGGATTCATCAACATGCCCCTGTCATTGCCACAAATGCTACATAATTGACATCTGCAAACATCATAACGACAAACATCATCGTCCGACACACCGGTCGCCGGTCAGTGCAGCAATTCAAGGCATGCGGCTGCATTCAATGACGACCGGGCAGACAGGCGTTATTTGAACTAAGTCACGATATCGCCACGATGGCAATTAAAACGTACGCCTTCGGTGGGGATTAACTAACAATCCTACACTACACTGCTGTCATACGATGACTCCAGCAACGGATCACTAACAGGACAGAGCACACACGGTGGAGAGGAGAGCTCAAAACACGAACAGCAAATGTGTGTGATGCACATTGAGGGCATGTGAACGATGCCTGTCTAGGCAGTCATTCGCATTAGGGGCACATTCAATTATACCTTTTGTCAAGCGGAGATGACGCCTTCCATTCCGACCACTCCACCTTCTGGCATCCATCGGCGCCGCTGGGGAACATAGATTTTGTATACCGAGTGCCAGTGAGGAGCATCACGAGGCAGTACGTGACACTGGTTGCTCCTCTCTGAAGCAGGTGGGGTGAAACCATCAACTACCCTCGCCACTAAAAGGTCACATACACACCTACACCCTTGTGCGTGTGGAAAAGGAAAAAAGAAAATCTCTTAATTGGAACTTCTGAACATAACCCCAAAAGTCCAGTGCCCTTCAAATGAAGTGTCTCAGCCAGCAAAAGACAACAAAAAATTAGGAAGCCTAGGTAGAGGTGAGGGCTGGTCGTCCCGCAGTTTACCAGAAAATCAGGTCACACTCATTACGAATTCATTTCGTGTCATGTTTCCCCGGGCCTGGTTACACCTTGTGTCCAGGATGCTGGAATATCCCAAGTGAATGCTGATTTCGAAAATTATTTCCCTCTTCGTGGGCTTTTTTGGGGCATTAATGGTCAAACTGTTGGCTAATTGGCGTTAAGTGACCCTCCTGCAGAAGCACACACACATACACAGGAGAGGACGATCGGAGAAAGGAGATGGACACCGATCCAGGTAAATGAACAAAACAAAGTCAGACAGACAGACAGATGGGGGGTTTGTGTGCAAGTCGTCTTTCAATTTCAATTATCCCAAAGGCATTGGATTGAATGAGGGATTCCTTAAAGACATCCACGCTTCTCAGTGCGCTCACTCCATCCTCAGGCGGGATGTGATCATCGGAGTCGACATCTCGACAAATCGAAGAGGTCACGGATACAGTTTTGTGGACAATAAAGGAAAGGCGAACAGAAAAGAAGAATAGAACGAGAATCAATTGTCGTGATTGTCTGGCACAAGTGTCATTCGAAGGGTTGCGCCACAAAGGAATGCCTTTTTTTTTGTTCCTCTCGCAACGATGCCTATCTCAGTTCACCTCCAATCGAGCAGTCGACCCTCAAGAGATAGCACAGATCTAGGATCTACTTAGAAGCATCTTCTTCACGAAACAAGTGCTGACACACAGTTGGTCCCGTCCTAATTACATTAATGCATCTCACATCCGACGCAGGCACAGAGCAACTCCAAACGACTCCCCGTCCCATCATTCAGTGGTCGGATCTCTCGGAATAATGAACAGACAGCTGCAGTCCCATGACAGATAGCCCGCTGGTGTCATAATTACCCCACTGTCCGTCCATTGCTTTTTACACACACGCAATAAGAAGAATTAAATTTGCCCGCATCCTTCCCAGCTTCCTAGCACATCGTGTGGAGCATCTTTTTGCTTCTTTTCACTTTTTTTTCTTGTGCCAAAATCCACATTCCCGACACATGCTGGCCGGGACTGGCAAGCCCAAGGAGAGAGAGAGAGAGCTTACAAGTGAAAAAGAAGACGAAAAAAAATACTGGAAGGAAAAATAACTTTAAATTGGACAAAATAGAAAAATCCATGCAACGAGTGCTCTCACTCTCGGCTTTCAGTGGCTTTCAACTTGCACGAAAATGGAATTGCTATGCAATGCTCGTGATGGCACTCGTCGCTGGTTTCGCCCAAGTACATCTGTACACAGATGTCTTCTGTTCACGTAGTCGCACAGACGCACACACACACCCACACCCACTACCGCTGTTACTCTGCCACATTCACTGCAGCTCCTGCAAGGGAGCGTCAAGCATACGCCAGAAAAAAAAACCATGAGGGGGATGCAACAATACAGAAAAGCTCATCCAGATGACATACAATTGTAGGTGAAGTTGTGTTGCAAACTCGCTCTCAGTGCTCGCATCACATATATTGTTTTATTACCCACCTCACGATGCAGTTCGGGGGTGTCTGACTGTCTGTCGCTCATAGATGCGGGATATGATGTATTTGGAATGCATTTATCGCTGTCAGCCAGCAGCAGAAGCAGCAGTAGGAGAAGGAGAAGGAAGAGGAGGAGGAGCTGGACCAGAAGCGGCACGTTCTGGCTGTCGCACAGAATTGAACGAATACCCAGATGCTGGCTGGCACTCTGAGCACCAAACCCCAGAGGGTGGGGGTCGAGTGTGATAGTTTCTATAAAGTTGTTCATCATCCCGAATGATGGGTGTGTGGCTCGAGGTGGTTTCGTCCTCGATACCAGCTGCATGCACCGTCCGTGCAATTGACTTTGTATTCCGAAACAGGTAGCCACTGCTTATCCTTAAATATTGACATGCCTTGGATTTTGGTTTCGATTTAATTTGCCGTCGGAGCTGCTTAATCGAACCACCACACCGCATACACCGGCGCATATGTCATCCGTTTCCGACTTTTTTTTTGCCAAAGTCCCTCCGGATGGATTGGTGGTTGATGGCTGTTTTGTACTTTCTTGTAGTGCTTAACCCTTTTAACTTTGTACTCAGCAAATGAACCATCAAAATAATTGAATTTTGTGAAGCGTTCTCCGTCAGTGTAGAAGGAGTAGTGGGGCGACGACGAACTCGGTGGCTTTGGTGGCAAAACCGGCAGCAGCAGCACTACCAGCAGCAGAATGATCGTATGAATTTTTATTGGTAGTTGCATTTAAACACGAGCAGTCATTTGCAGTAATTTCAAGTTTTGATTTCCCCGCAGAGCGCTTAGAACAAGTGAGCAATTGTTAAAACGTTTGTGGTTTTCTAGCGCGCGCTCAAAGAGCTGCCAACCATGCAAGCATGGCACAGCAATCCCAGTTTGATGTCGTCAGTGACTCCAACGGGGTTGGAATTATTTAACAACCAGCGGTGATGCGCAGCCGGGGTGGAAATGGACGTAGAACTGCTTAATTTTTAACATTTCAAGGAATATAGTGGTTGAAGGTTTCTGTATCGTGTCGTTGAGACGAAATGAATTTAACGAGGAGTTACTGCGATGTAACGGTTATGGGATGATTCTAAACGTCAGTATAATGCTCCTTTATTCCTTTAAATGTTGCCATTCTCCCTCCTCTCATCGTTGGTGGTTGAATTGAGGTGCTGGTTTCCGCAGCGGGGCGGGGTTCATTCAATCGGAGGTTGTATCTCTGTTTATGGATAGGGAAAGCGTGGGTGTTGTGCTCAGATGGTACGCGATGATGGGGGGTATTCCAGGCGAAATATGGTATCAATTGTGTCTCAAATCGGGTGACAATTGGTTCCTAAATAACTGACTGAACGACATTGCTTTGGTCTCCCTCTCTGGTGCAGATGGGAGCTTTATTAATTCTTCACCTTCTGTCTTTTGGACTTGATTGCCGGAGAGGGGATTATTAAAAATGTCTAAATCTGTGGCCTTGTCATCCTTGAAGTTAAGCTAGACAGGGCAGCCCTTGACTTGCAATTGCTGTAGTATATGCTCTCTCAGCCACAAAGGTGAGGCTTACAACTGATCAGTTTTGCTGAACAATGTCATTAGCTCAGTGTGACCATTCTTCATATCTACCAAACTAATGTAGACTTCATGAGCTAGAAGTACAAGCAAGACTGTGTGGAGTTTTTGGAAAGTTCTCTTGTACATCACGTCCACTATTCCCTTCTTTAGTTGCTGTCGAGTGGAAAAGAATATGTTCACAAACTGTCTGCACATTTTCCCCTCCATCTACTAAGTATTTAACCTTAACCATCGACCCAGATCCGACTTTTCTCTCTACATTTTTCTTACCGGAAACTACTCGCTTTTCTCAAACTCGATTTCCTCCAAATTTCCTTCGAACTTACTTACCGATCTCTGGTGTCAAATGAAAGCTGACCACCTAAAATTGAAGAATCCCATCCAGGATTCAAACTAAGCCCAAAATCTTTCCAACTCCTCTGCCTCCCCTTGCAGATCATTCGATGCATTCACTACATTCTTTGTACTAGATGCACCTCCCACTCACCACTCTCCCCGTTTAAGTGTATTTCCCGTCCAAAGTCTCCCCGGTGTGTGAGTGCAAAAGTTTATCCGGTCCGTTAGCTTAAATTAAAAGATATCGTGTAAAAAGTTGAAATTTCATCCCAAAAACTTGCAAGAGAAGATCTGCAGTAAGTCTCATTCGATAGCATGCAACTTTATTGGATTTCGATGAATTTTTGGATTCTTCCATGAAATGCATAAGAATGCATAAAGTCGCGATATTCGGTCTCAACAATATGTGAAAAGTGTTGTTCGGTAATTAAATTCAATCGATTGCATACGATTTCCCTGAACGAAATTAAAATTTTTTTTCGAGATGGCCGTCGCCGGTGACTTTGCTTTTTGGAAAATTCTTTTTTTTTCTTGACCACGTCGGAACTTACTTTTTGGGGAGCTGCGCGATGAGTTCGACTCAATCGAATCGGCTCAAATTTGCCTTCGGGAAGGAAGAGATTGCACTCCATTTGGTCCACAGTGTCATCGGGACGCAATGAGATGGGTGTCCGTTAAGTTAGCACTCGGGGAGGGTACATGAAGAGATAGACTAAATAAAACGTTCTTTTACAGGTCGCAGTCGTAAGTCCTCTTTAACTGGTTTTCTACCCCCCCATTGTGGGTGGCGAACTAGGGCGCTTCTAATGGCCATCTTGCGCAAACCATGGGATTGGTGAAGGGCGTAGGACTAGATTATTTGTAGCTTTCTAGTGGACGATCAGGTTCTAGCTGGAGTTTCACTAGTTTTGTAGCAGCGGTTTTTTACTTGCAACTCGAGTTGGTTAACTCGGTTTCAAACAATATTATTTGATTTATTGATTGGTAGGTACTCAATTCAAAATATGTTTTGTTTGTAAGTATCTAACTGATTCGAACCCCACTCGGTTTAGCTTGGTGCGCTATTAATCAGTGGGGTCGAGAGGAGTATTTATATTGGTGTGCGACAAATTAAATTAATGAATTTCACTTTAATTTTACATAAACCACCTTTTTTTTAGCGTCCTAGATAAAATGTCGTACTCCTGGAAACCACTTCGAACATCAAACAAAATTCGCCGAAACCGCCAATAACAAGTATGGCATCAAACGGACCAATCAGTCAACACTGGACCAAACGGACTAAGTGATTCGATCACTTTAAGTGGACGCCGCCGTAATGAAATTCAATCAACAAGTGACCTAAGTGACGCGACCCTGAGCACAAACGAAACATCTGTAGCGATAACAGGAACCAGCAACGACCCCACCACATCGATCTGAGGACTAGAATTTAAGCAAAGAGCCAGTTGTCGTCTGCAATTCAAATATGAAACATTGTCCATATTTTTCTTTATATTTCAACAAACGATTTCATGAAATTTAGATATTCTTCCACAAATAATAATACAAATTCATGCCAAGCCAAATACAAATATTTATAAACATATTCACACTAATTATTGACAGGACGTGTGCAGCAGATTCCCTCAATGCTACTAATCACTCAGTCATACAGTCACTTTACAAGAAAGCTTTAGACACTGCGTTAAGCATCATCATCGAGATCTGCCCTGTTACTTCCTGTGATACTATTACCACTATTTCGACTCCGTAACTCCTACGAATACGGATTACGATAAAAAAAAAATATACTTATAAAAAAGAAATAGCCGCGCCCCGTGATTTTACCCACCTTAAATTTAGAATATATATTTCGTTTCAACAAATAATCTAGTTCTTGTACTTTATTAATTTTTATTGCATTCTTTGAATGTTTTATTCAGACGTAGTCAATTAATTGAAAAGGACACATGACGAAATAATTTAGAAAGAAAATAAAGAGACAGATATAAGAGACATAAAAAGGATATACTGTCACAGGTATTAAACACGGGTTGCCAATGTTGGTTTAAATATTATTTATTTATTTATTTCTTTATTTCATCTACCGAGTTTACTCTTATAGATTACGGAAATATACATATAATATTCTTAAATACATGATAGCAAATTTTGTTTATTAACACTGAGTAAATGAATATTGGCAACGAAATATAATAAATAATATATAAATATGAAAAATAAATCGATATAATACAATAATAGATAGGTATATAAATATAAATGAATAATAATCCAATGGAAATTATAAGGAATTCTTAATACTTTGTTTGAACTTTTGTCTGCCATCACATAAGTCTACTTCTTCACACACAGAATTAAATGTACTAATGCATTTAGTCCATGGTTCATTGCAGCCATAATTATACAAGTGCCTTGGTTGAAATAAGAAATTTCGTGTTCGAAGAATTCTTTCCGGTGCATAAAACTTAACATTTTGAATAATCTGAGGACAACTTACACGATAAGAGAAAATGTCATGGGTGAAGATTATACAATTAAGACTTCGTCTTTTTTTTTCTAAAGAGTATAAATCAATTAATGCACATCTTGTTAGATATAGAGGTGTCAAGATTCCACTCCATTCTATTTATAATAAATGTAGTAAATGACTTTTGAACTTTTTCTAGGCGTACCACAGAGTTCATGTATAACGGACACCATATTACAGAACAATATTCAAGATATGGACGTACGATAGACATGTAGACTTAAATCTGCACTTAAATCTTAAGTGCATATGGATTAGAAAATTCAGCACATGTCCTTTTAAGAATTTAAGCATTGAATTCGCTTTTGCAACTATGTAGTCAATATGAAACGAGAATGTAAGTTTAGTGTAAAAAATTACACCAAGGTCCTTCATTTCAGCCCACGCAAGTCCCACATATATAGTAGTCAGAAATTACAGGTAACAATACATGGTAAACAGAAAATGAATGACATTTGCTTATATTTAAGCTTAGTCTATTTAGATCGCATCAATTACATAAAATATTTAAGTCATTTTGAACTTTCATACAATCTTCTGAATTTTTAACACGTAGGAAAATCTTAAGGTCGTCAGCATACATCAAACAGTTAACATGAGTAAGGATTGAGGGTATCTCATTGATGAAAATATTAAAGAGTAATGGACATATATGGCTACCCTGGGGAACACCAGATGATACCTTTATACTTCTAGATTTGTAGTTGTCAATTTTTACCATTTGAGTTATATTTGATAGATAACTCCCTATCCAGTTGAGAGGAACTGAATGAATACCAAATGATTTTAGTTTATTTAAAAGTACCAACACAGTAGTAGTACCAACACCCCCTCTCAACGCGTGTTGCTCTTATATTCCAAGGCCTTTGACGCATGTTTGATGTGATGCTACGTGTCTTTTATTAAGAATATCAGCAATCATCTAAGTTGTTGGCAAGTATTTTACTTCAATGTCACTGTTTTTAAAAACTTCTCTTATGTAGTGACGTCGAATACCCACGTGTTTACTTCATGAATGGAAATTTGGTTTCATCAATTTGTGTGCTCCTTGGTTGTCACAATAAACAAAGGTTCATTCAAGAATCCAAGTTCTTTCAATATGTTACTAAGGTATAAGGTCTCTTTGGCAGCTTCTGTCAGAGCCATGTAGAACTGCTTCAGTACTAGACACGGCTTTCTTGATTCCCAAGTTGCAGCTGCGTTACCTAGCTTAAACACAAGTCCGTTATACGATTTTTGGTCGTTTATGTTTCCGTCCCAATCCGCGTTGACGTATCCCAAAAGTGGCGGTGAATTTGCATTTCTGTATACCAGTCTAAAGTGTTGTGTTCCCTGTAAATGTCTTAATACTCATTTAGCAGCTTTCCAGTGTTGCTGCCATGGGTTTGAGTTGTATTGGTTTAATACACAGACAGTGTGAGAGCGATGTCAGAACATATTTTGAATGCATTTGGATTGGTTCATCGTCACAATGTTTTTATTAATATTTTCTGATTAAATTCAATACCAAGGTAATAACAGGTAGGTTAGGTTAGGTAGTTGGTACTTAGACCATGTTGGTCCATTGTGATACCCATAGTCAGACTACTACCACTGATCGACAACTCCATTGCTAGTGGCGTTAATTTCATCCCCACGGCAAATGGTGACTGCACAAGATTTGAAAACCGAATAAAGCGTATTAACTTTACTTTCAATGGGATTCGAACCGGGAACTCCTCTAACCAGGGCAGGAGCTCAATCAACGGCGCCATCCAGTACGCCTCCTAGAAATTGATAGGAGGTCAATTAGTAAAGTTGTATGCGTAACTACTGGCTACTGCCTAATTGGTAATCACGTCAGAAGAGGAGCGCCCTACAATGACTTCTGTAGAATCTACAGAGATGAGGAGGAGAATACAGTGCTACATTTACCTCGCAACCTGCCCGTCCCTTGCCGGCAGCGATTTCTTCAACAGCCTTAATGATATAGCGAGCATAAATATAAAGGACATCGCTAAATTTCTAAAATCCACCAACTGGTTATAGGTATCAAAACATACATACATCAACAGATGTCAGGATCGCGAACAAGTCAGATAGGTCAAAAAGTCGATGAAGTGACAGTGGACCTTTAGGTCTAAGTGAGGCAAAAATCCCCTTAGGTGCTTTGCAAGCCACATCTACCTACTTAACTACCTACCTTCCTTACACTTCCGTCTTCAGCAATCACTGGCTGTGGTTTCTGGTTTGACCCGTTGACGTAATCCCAATGATCGTTCTTCACCAAAACTGAAAACAGCACATATTTGGCATTTCCATGTGTCGATATTATTCTTCCTTCATTTTTCAATTAGTACTACGTCTCCATTCATAGCTCTCTTCCAAAAAAATCGACGATGCTTTTTGATCTGATTTTAGTTATTATCTGGGCCCATAATCTGTTGTACTGTGACGAAATAATTTAAAAAGAAAAGAAAGAGACATAAAGGGTGATTTTTTAAAAGCTATAGGAAAGTTTTTCAAAAAAAGAAACACATAAAATTCAGAAAAATGCACGAAATCTTTATTTGAATCGATAGTACGGTCCATATAATTTAATGTTTGAAGATTATTTCATGCAAATGTTGACCTTGACTGCGCCTCAAATGGTCCATCCGCTTAGTCCAATTTTGGCATACTCTTTCCAACATTTCGGCCGGTATCTCACGAATAAATGCTTCAAAGTTGTCTTCCAATGCGTCAATTGAATCGGGCTTGTCTGTACAGACATGAGCTTTAACATAGCCCCACAAAAAATAGTCTGAAGGCGTTATATCGCACGATCTAGGCGGCCAATTGATCGGTCCCGAACGTGAAATAAAATGTTCACCGAACTCGCCCTCAATAAGTCCATTGTTGCGCGTGCTGTGTGGCATGTGGCACTGTCTTGTTGAAACCACATGTCATGCAAGTCAAGCTCTTGCATTTTGGGCAAACAAAAGTTGGATATCATCTCACGGTAGCGCTCACCATTCACAGTTACGTTACGATTCCCATCATCTTTGAAGAAGTACGGTCCAATGATGCCACCAGCCCATAAACCGCACCAAACTGTGACGTTTTCTGGATGCATTGGTAGCTCTTGCAATGCTTCTGGCTGATTATTTGTGTACCCATTGAGCCAAAAATGAGCTGACCATAAAATGGAAGAAGCGAGCGATGAACTTTCTTAACAGAGCACGCATTTTGATAATAAAATTCAATAATTTGCAAGCGTTGTTCGTTTGTAAGACGATTCATGGTTAAATTATAGACCAAACTGAAGATGTTTGACAGTGAAACAAAACACGAAACGTGCGTCAGCTGTTTAAACCAGTGTTACCAAAAAGATAATAGCTAAAAAATCACCCTTTATATAAGAAACATAGGAAGGATACAATGTCAAAGATAGTAAACACGGGCTGCCAATGTGGGCTTAAATTGTACTATCAATAGTAGTAGTGCATGACCACTGCATCACACTAACTAAATATCATCTGAAAGTTATGCGGAAAAAGAAAAGTACTAATAACTCAAAAAACTGACTTGAGAGAAAGCAAATTCAGTTTGGTGGTTGTATTGCATATACTAAGATATAAGATTTTAATCGATTTTTATGAATACGGTACTATTTAAAGAATACTTATTGTACTTCAGGGTTTTTCCTCTCTAACTTATACACTGCTGTGCAAAATAATAAGCACACATAGTTCTTTATCCCTCTCGCTCTCGAGGGCTGATTTTACATTATGTTTGTTGGATGTTAATAACGTTTTAAATAAGAGTAAACAGATGCATCTACTTTGTTTACATCAGTAGTTCTGAGCAGTTTGAGTAAGCACAGAACACTTTTCCAGCTACTATTTTCAGCGGTATTCTTCTTTGCACTTTTCCATTATAAGTAATAACAATCTCATTATTAGAATTAATTTAACAATTGAAAACATTGGTGTCTTAAAAAGATCAGAAGAAGAATTGCTCACCAATACGGAGGATAATAAACCAACTCAGAAACGAAGGACAGTCGCTAAGAATTATTGCCAAAAACGGTTCTTGTTCTGTTGGAATGACCAGAAATGCTTTAAATTGCGAACATACGAAAGAAACTCGGGGTCAAAAGGGAAAAACCTCTTCTAAAACTGACCTTCCAATAGTTCGATGTGTCAACAAAATCCGTTTATAACATCGAGACACATCAAAACGGATTTGAAGTTAACCATCGATACTTCAATAATTAGAAGAAGATTATTAGAACATAAACTTCAAGCTAAATCCAAGAAAGTGTTCTCTTTTATCGAAAAAAAAATCAAGAATTGTATTTATTTTATGGAAAAAATTGCAAGAAGCTACCTGAAAAATGACGAAAAATACTGTGGTATGATGAGACAAAAACGAATTTATTTGGACCGGATACATAAAAAAAAGTACGTGAGAAGGCCACCTGGATGTAGTTTGACCCCATATTAACTGTTAGAATCGTTAAACATGGTGGCGGAAACATCATGGTCTGAGGATGCTTCTCGTATTACAGTCTTGGACCAATTCGTTGGATTGAAGATGTTCTGCCAAAGAAAACATATGTCGAAATCTTAGAAACAGTGACATATCCATATGACGATAACTTCCCTGTGATTTGGCAGTTCCAACAGGAAAATGATCGTAAGCAAACAGCATACTTCTTGAATGGCCAGCATAGTCCCCCGACCTTAATCTCATAGAGAATCATTGGGGACATGTTAAAAGAAGGTTAAATGAAACATCTAAGCCAAAAATAGATTGGAAATATGGAAGAATGTGAACAAAATCTGGTATGCCAGAAATTGATTGATTCAATGCACCAATAATACAGTTTAGGGAAAAAAATACCTAATGATGACAACCAACAAGTATAAGTACTTGTTGCTCAACTGCTTGTCCAGTCAAAACTATAGGAACTATTACAGGAGTTTGATTTACAGAAATTTTACATGGAGTCTGGTTCCGCTACATACATTTAGTGGTCTAAGATTTATTAATAAAATTATGGGTGTGCCAGATTTTAATTTAAGGGAATGTGGTGGAAGCCCACAAGGATTTAGTGAATTGATAACTTCTTTGTTCATGACATTATCAATGGAGAGGTTGTTTTATCTCCTGGTAATTTGGTCATTATTTTGTCATTGATTGTGTTAACATTATTATTTCTCGCGGCTAAGTGGCTCTCTGACACATCCATTGGTAATATTTTTGCTCAATATGGAGCACTACCGGATATACTTCGAGATGAGGTCTTCTAAATTGGTCACGATTTCACCTAGTTCTTTATCAATTCCAGTTTTGCCGTCCGAATTAGGTACTTTCCCACCAATTAAAAGAATTTTTTTAGGGAAGTCTTTGCCTCCTTCACCTAGATGAGCCCTCATATTTGTGCAGTTTAAGACTTACAACGGAATTCCAAAAGGGGGAAGATCTTATATACACTTTGAGGATTAATGTTTGTCACCATGTGCACCATGTAAGCTTTGTAATTTGGGAATGATTACTGTAGATAAAAAGTATTAATGACATAGGCGCCTGCCTGACGAAAAGCATTTACCCCGAGCGGAGCAACGAAGTCTTGTGAGCGGGACTGACGCATGCGGAAAGATAGTTTAAGTCCCTTAATCCCGTGAAGCGGACCACCCGGGTACTGAAAATTAAAAAAACTGTAGATATAAGCACCCGCCAGTCATTTAATTTATTATTCATTTACTTACATGCCTCAAAAAAAGACCACGTAAATGCCAAAAACAAACAAAAATAGAAATTTTCAATTTCGTCAAAAGCTAAAAGACTTAAAACCATTCGGTTTTTTGCGTTTGATTTGGGATTGATATAAGCATAAACCACAAAAAGCCATTTCAGCATTTCATTTTGTTTCATGATTTTTTCGAATTTTTCAGCAACTATTGACGCAAAAATTAAAATTAAAATTTATGATTAAAGAACATGTTTCTGGCTTTCAAAACTGGCACAGTACTTCATTGTAAGTGATGCCGTTATTTTTTAATGTATTTTTGTTCGTCTTAAGTCTTTTTTTTTCTAAAATTGCCCATAGTTCTTAATCGGGGCGATATAGACCCCTCTCCCGTAGTAAAAAAATGTTTGTTTTTGACCTCTCTAAGAAAAAAACGTTATCAACTTTTGGCGCCAAAGTTATCATACTCAACTTGAGTTGACCCATCACTATTTGTTTCTCTGTTTCTTTGGAAATTTCATAATATAATAATATCGGTGGCCCTACAGCTCGTACAGAGCCACGGTCTAGCTTTTCAGGAACCACTCGTGATGTGCGTGCTATTGTTCTATTACGAGTGGAAGGGACCTACAGTTGTATGCCGACCCCAAACGGCCAAGTTTGAGAAGCTTTTTCTGGAAAGTTATACTCTGTGATTAACATTGTCAGTGACTCGAAAAAGGTGGGCATGTGAAAAGTTTTTCTTGTCGTACCAGGAATCGAAACTAGACAGGTAGGTTCAAGTGCGTAGGAGTTGACGCACATTCCCACAACACCACGGGCTACCCACAATGGCAATCTCACATCGTCTTTTAATCTCGTCTTAAAATCTGAAAATAGTCTCTATCTTTCTTGTCTATTATTTGTGTTTTCTTTCAAAATTTATTACCAATCGTTTTCTGAACCAATTGGTTATATGTGTCGAGGCCTAAGTGCCTACATATGGAGTCATGTCTCTTACTTTCAGAACTGGCGCTTTGAGGAGTCGTTGGTGCCCCTACTGATGGCGCATATCAAGCGTTTGTAAGTCGAATGATGTTTACAAATTAACTAGAATCTATTTTCCGTCCGATGAGCAGTGGCTCCTCGTTTTAAGTGCCATAAATTTTATCTTCCCATTCTTTACACATTTTATTATATGACCCATTGCCGAATCCTATCTACCCTCTTAACGAAGCGTGTTCTTTAAATGCGCTTCGCGACACTTAACAAATTCATATCGTTAAGTGCACTTTGAAACTAACTTTCACAACCCCAATGTGGATGATGGAGAGAGGGAGGGGGAGGTCTTTTTTATAAGAAAAAACAAAAATAGTGTACATCAGCAGTTTTAATTACGAAACGAAAGTGTCAAATCCACAGCCGACTGCATCACATACGGAAAAAACTCTCTTCTTCCGGCCGCAAAAGCAAAAAAAAAGCAACCAAATGAAACAACAAGCCGTCCGGATGTCTGGACGTTCTCGTTTGCTTGAACAAAGCAAATGTAATGCCCGTTGGCCACGTACACACACATACAGAGGGCGATTTGAAGCACAGAAGTCAGTCGCACGGAATAAAAGAGGATTCCCATGTCTAGTTGAGGAACGGAACTCTTCATGACGTATGCACCAAGTAGTGGCCTAATAGAGACAGTTTTTTGCTGAAAGTCTGAAAGTCAGAAAGTCTCTGAGAGCAGATTTAAGGCGTCTTCCCCATCAGTTTTTTTCTGTTCCACACAACTGTGTCTATCGTTTCCACTTTTCCAAGGAATTTTCGAGCTTTTTTGTTGCTCCCTTGTCGATGATATATTGTATTGCACGCCTAGAGCAAGAGGTATTTGCAACAAAATTTAACGCACTTCACTTCCTCTGATATACTGGCTAAATGAAGTCAATGAAATTGGGGGTGATTTACGGCCATCAACTTGACTGCAGACTGCATAAGCGGCGGAGGAATTTAATAGTTTCAAGTACACGCATGCGAGTGAACGCATACAAACTTGTTGAGCGTTTATTAAGTGTTTACCCTGGCGGCGGGTGTGTTGCGAGGAAGTTTAAGTTTATGTGTGGTAATTTCGCCAAACGCCATCATTCCTCTTGGTCCTTGAGTGAGCACAAGGATGCACAACATTTTTTTTTGTTGCCCTTTTCTCTCTTTACCCTTTGTTGTCGTCTCGTTTCGCTTCTGGCTGGGTTCTTAGAAATAGGTTATCGTTGGCTACGTCCTTAAAGTGTGGACATGTTGAAAAAGATAAGCCGACGGCCTTTCATAATTCCCTGGCGTCACTTGGACTCTGGCAAATGAAACCAACTCCAGTCGAGACAGCCCACATGCAATCCAATTCGCGTGCAACTTAAATACAAAGAAATGTGCAATTCACCGCACATTTCCTTGAATTAAATCACGAGGCAGGTGCCTTTTTATCGCCGGACAAACCCCTCTGCGTGGGCGCCTTTCGACACTCGCTTGTTAAATAACATGACTATTCCCGGGCAACCTTATTCAACAACAAGCCCGGTTGGCTGGGCCGGCTAACCCTGCAATTGGAGACGTCATCGCAACTTCAACCACACACACACGCAATCTCTAATGAGTCGTTTGGATTTTTGCCACAATCACTGTCAAAGTGAAACGCGCCACGGGATGGAATGGAAAGGAATGTCAGTCTCTGTCAAATTAAAAGTTTCCCCACAAAAAGGAGGACCGCCCAGCCGCCGCGCCACTCTGCTGCCGTAAGAAACTCATGTGATCACCCGGAGCAATACAATTAAAAATGAACATAAGTCGCGTGCTGTCCTCTAGCCACAGAGTCGCTCTTTTAGAAATCGCCACGAGATAAGATACTGACGACGAAGAGAGAAACTAGAAAGAAATAATTGTGCGAAGCTTAAGATCCTTACGAAATTAATATATTGCTCCGTCGGAGGCGCGCACAACAAGGACTACCGCAATTCTTTGACTCCCAAGGATGAGTGCTAGGGGAGAATGAGGAGCAGGATGATGAGGTTGAGGAAAGAAAAAAAGACCGGCAAAAAACGAGGAAATTAAAAAACTTTCATGACTTTTATGGGGAGTCGTAGAAGACGTCGAGAAACTCCACTCCACACACACACACACTGCACTTTCTCTCTCTCCCTCTGCTTCTCTCTCTCTTCTGTGAATGCAGTTAAATCCAGGAATTTATACTTTCACTTAAATTGTTAGCCGGAATCCATGTCGCGTTGAATATGTGGTTAGGACTCTGTGTGGTTAACTGCAGCATGTGCACGATAGATAGAAGAAAAAAACGGAGAACGGATTTCTGGTAACTATTTGACATAACATTGAATTTCCCGCTGAATTAAAGAGAGAAACAGAGCGGCGCTGGTTACTAAATTCTTTAAAATAAATATCCACGTGATAGTGAGACACAGGCCATTAATGCCTGGATGGATGGTATTAAAATCCGGCCAAGATGGGTGCGTGGAGGGGGTAACTCCTCTGACTGGCGTGGAGTTTTATTAATTTTCTTGAACAACTACTCTCGCCTCGTCTTCAGACGAAGTAGTTAAGATTTTTCCTCGTTGCCTGCGCGATTAAAAGAGCCCGCCAAGTTCAGAGTAAGTCATCACAGTTAGTGGCTGTTGTGTTTGGAGTGCGGGGGGTTTATTGGACTTTAATGGAGTTTCGCTTAGGTTTTTGGTTGGATAATGGGGGGAGAATCATTAACCAGTCACTTCTGAGAGTGCTATCAAGTTACTTTAATGTCTTATGTGCATTTCAGGTGCCACAAGCTCCGCAGACTAAACATTAAGACATGTCTAGTCTATGACTATGTCCAGTCGATACGACGTCGTTGCCAAGCTTCAGTGGGTCGTGTTCATGTCAGCGTCAAGATAGAAACTAACCCTAATGTCTTGTCTTGTTTCCTATATCCAGTCCATACGATGTCCTTCTCAATGTCCCCTTGGCTGTGGTCAAGCCTCAGTAAAGACACAAACTTAATTCAAAAAACCACGTCGTAATTTCGCATTCCCACCGCAGTCAGTTTGCCCTTTTTGACAAAATTTCCCATGCGATTGGACTTCACAAAGCCAACACCGTTAAGTACCTCATTCACACGTTGGTCATGAATATCCAAATGAGTGCATCCAGCGTATGAACACCACACGGGCTGTGTAGTAAGTGGATGTCGAAATTCAATTGCAGTCAGTTCATCATTGTATTGATGACTTCCGGCCTGACATTGAGCTGCATCACACCTCACAGCATCAATCGGCTAATGGATACTGAACCAAAGCAACGTTCAGAGACCGGAAGCCGTTCACCGCAGACACTCGGGATTAACGATTCCGTATAATCCCCCGGTTGCCGCAGATTGGCTTGCAATTTCCTCTTTCTCCCTCAGACGATCATCCTTTCGTTCGTAATCAATTGCATACTTCTCTTGCAGCTCATCGGTTCTATCCTGTCCTGTCCTGTGCTGTGTCCCATCCTTGGTGGGTCGACAGAGAAGTGAAGACATTTGACGTATGGGTATTTATTGCTCTGGCAACATTCCGATTTCCCTGGCAACATGTATCAACCATGAGTTATTCGTTTGCACACTTTCCTCGTCCTCCTCTCCGCTCTCCACAGTTGACGGGCAATTCCATGCACTAATCGAAGGGATTCTCGAAAGACAATTGAAAACTGCAATCGTCTGTCTGCTCACACCCACACCCACGCGCCCGGACAATGAATCACTCGTGTGTTGTCAGAAAAGCGCAAACTACAGAATTTCGATTTGCCAACTCGACAGCGCGGGGTTTGAGGCCTCAGCCACCAGGTGAGCCACACCCACACCACTCTGTCTGGGATAATTATTGTCGGCGGCGGCAACAAAAACTTACGGGCCTCCTGCCAGGCAGATTAATCCCTCACACAGTACGCCAGAAAACCGAGACGAACATGACTGTGTCACCAGGCCTGGGCTTTATCGCCGACCGCTAGCGCGTTTCGTTGTTCGTAATTACTGAAGTTACATTTCTGTGGCATGGATCCTGATTTGGCTGCGCGGCTGCTGGTGTGTGGAGAGCAGCGCACGGGCATAACTCATCTGGACGAGTGCCAGGAAACATAAATTCTCTTCGCCCTCGGGCAGCGATCCATTCTCACCTACGTCCTGTCCTTCCGTCGTCGTCCGGGGGGTGGGGGGTGGGGGGCGCAGATGGGGGATATCAGCTTAGAACAGCATGAATATCAAGAAGCTAAAAGTGAAAGAAGAAAATATCCATTCTCCCCCGGGGACATCCGCAAAAAAAGGACAAAGCCAAAGAAAATGAACCTAGGTCGAGCGAACGAACGAGCGAGCGCCGCACACACCCAGCTCCTCGTATGTCGCAAAAGTTAAGATTTATAACTGGGCACAAGTTTTCTCCTGCTTGCCCTGTGTTCCGCATCCATGGGGACCAATTGGCCATATGTGTGTTTTGTGTCCTCTCCCTCTATCCGTGTGTGTGTGTGTTTGGTGCCGGCCACCACCACTGCTTGGATATGTGATAACGTTTGCTGGTGCTGTTGGTGCAGCGTTCACCAACCACGGAAGGACAATTCATTTTCATAGTTTAATTTTGTGCGCTGCTTGCGCTATGCAATCGAACCTCTGGTGGTGAGTCTCTGTCGCCTGGTCCGACGACACGGCCAGCAGAGACTGACTGAGGGCAGCAGAGAATAACCACGGAAAGAGGGGGACAGTTTCTCGGAGAGAAGGAAAAAAAACGAAACTTTGTAATTGGGAATTGTAGAAGGACAGTGTAACGTAACTAGGGACTATTTAAGAAATACCAGTTTTGAAGTTTAAATATGGCCATCCTACCCCTCCCCATACGAAGGTCGAAGCTGAAGCAACGGACAGCTTAAAGATACTTAAAGGATTGGTTCTATCATGCTAATGCGAGGGGGGTGGGGGTCTGCATGAAAGTCAAGAGGTCTAGAGGATAGTTTTCTAGTTTCGTCGGTGATTCTGTCCGAATTCAAACTGCAATTAGAAGAGCTAATGGTCCGTTTTTTCGGAAAAGAA
This sequence comes from Eristalis pertinax, assembly GCA_907269125.1. Lineage (NCBI taxonomy): Eukaryota > Metazoa > Arthropoda > Insecta > Diptera > Syrphidae > Eristalis > Eristalis pertinax. The sequence continues at coordinate 10,987,783 of OU026146.1, read as the reverse complement.
CATTTGTCAAAGGATTTTTTCGAGACAGAGTCTATGTATGACGGTAATTCTGAGTTTTTTGTTTGGCTGCGACGTTTAATTTCGTTTGGCAAAGCGCCTTCCCGAGGAAAACGAATTTTCCGTCTGCCCAAAGAGAGCAAAAACTGTGTTGCGGATGAGCATTTGACCGGTGGGAGGCTAATGGCTAGTGGCTAGGGGACGAGTGGCTAGTGACGAACGACTGGATGGCGCAATTGGTTGAAAGCGAATCCAAGTGAAAACAAAGTTAATACTCTTTATTCGGTTTTCAAATCTGCTCCTGTCACCATTTGCCGTTGGGATCAAATTAACGGCACTGTGACTTTAGTTGTCGATCATAGTAGTAGTCTGACTATGGGTATCACAATGGACCAACCTTGTCTAAGTGTGCTGGTGATTTCGCTGGCTGTCCACCTACCTGACCTAGGCTGGCAAGTGACTATGGGGCCTAGTGGCCTAGAACCTCGTCTTTGAATCGGTTAGGCGCTAGGTAGCTTGAGGCGGCATCTCCACTAGTAGGCATCAAAGTAGCTTCCTCTAAAACGGAGTCGATTATCGAAGGATGCTTCGGTAAAGCGCCTAATTTGTTGAAGAAGTATGCGCAGTGTTCTGCCATAACGCCGAGGAGTCTCCTGAATGCTGCTCTGTTTAGTTTGAGTAGACTGCGTGAGCATTTGATGTGGCGTTCCTGAGACATTTGCTGTGCATTGTGCCCTACGATGATGGTTAGCTTCAGTCAGAGGCATAGATGCCAGGGCGTACCGATTTTTAGAGTCTCCTCCGACCTGTCTGTAAAAATTTGCAGAGGACGCTCAAGCGTCTGATTGTCATCAATCCACAGTCGGTTGTAGTAGATAGTCGCTACCGATAGGAAAGCAATGGGACTTTTTTGTGAATCGTGAAGCGACGAGAACGATGCGGATTTCGGTCCATGTGACTTGAGTTGAACCGTGGGACTGGTTAGGTTCAATCGACGGCAGGAGCAGCATTTTTCAATTCACAATGCTGTCTAGAAAAGCTTTCACATTCGGAGTTGGCGGCGTTAAACTCTAGGTGGTTTGATGGCGCTAAAGCTACAGTAAAGTATTCATTTTTGCCCACAACGTCCCACCCCTCGTGAATCGACGTAGAATATTGAATAATAATATCGAACTTAGCCAGTTTTGATGTTGGCCTCCTAAGTATGCCAGTTGAGGTTTTAACAGATGCGGATCGGACTTGACGCCGCGTTAAAGTTGGAAGACATTCCAATATCCACATTCTCCAAAATATTAGCTTCAGTTGTTGCAGTATATGCTGCTGTTTACGAAGGCAAATGTTTTCATCGACTGATGCCGTTTGAATATAGTTAGGACAACAGGACAACAGGACAACCTAGTAAAATATGATTGGGAGTAAGTGGTTTAGCTTCATTACTTTCGAGCGGCAGATGTGTAAGAAGGACGCGAGTTGACTCAGCTTCTTAGCTTCAATCAGAAGGCTTTGGAGTGTTTCTAACTGTAGAGCATTTTCCTTCAAAGTAAAGCTTAAAGCATCCTTAACTACCTACCAACGGTTTTTCAAATTCAAATATTTCAATGTGTGCGTGTCGTGCAACGTTGTACTTCCGTATACCTTTTCTACTCATCAAACAGTGTAGTGCATGAGCTTGGTGAGTGAATACGTGCAGGCGTTCGGACTAGGGTTTCTGTAAATAAATGAAGATTCACCAAACTTATCTAAAACTTGAAGTACGAAAAACATACTACAGTTGTCATCCCAAAAAGAAACGCAAGACATGCACTTATGTTTCATGTGCACAAAACCATTTTGCTTAGATGTGCGATCAAAAATTGCGGTAGCTGCCGCAAAAAATTGTGAATGTGGGATGCAATTTTTTTTTTGTTAGATTTTTTTCTTATTTTATTCTTTGTTTTCTTAATTTTGGAAAAATAATACAAGGAACTCGAAATTTTAAGTTCCTACTACAACAGAACAGTATGAGCGTAGTCATTGTTTTCGCTAAAAGTGAAAACATGTGAAGTTTTAAATAAAATTACAAATTGTTACTTGAATTTATGTTATTTTAGACTTTAAAATAAAGCTTGAGAGTATTAAGAACAATTCTGTTTACTTCTTATTCAGTAAAAGCCGAAAATTCGACTTTTAAGGTCACAATCTGTGAGCGGGACCATAGGTAGGTGGTTTCGTGACTAAAATAGATGGTAGGTGGTTAAGGGTTAACACATCTTACAAGACGCATTCTCCTCCGGTTGACGGATTCCCTGGCACGTTAAATAACCACTCGATGCCACGCCGTGTACATTCCTTTTCTATGGAGTTCCCACGATTATCCAACCTTTTTTGGTGGCTCCAATAAATATGATATATAAATATGAAGTTTAATAGTAGGTGTACAACAATTGTGAGAGGACTTTAGCACAAGACGAGTGAAAGCTAGGCCCATGACCGCCTTGGACTGGAGCGGCCCCCAGTTCCTCGGCGTCAGAACTTAGGATATGTTTCAATTTAAAGTTTCAATTGTTCCGCATCTCTCTGAGCATCATCACAGCACCAGCAACCTTGAAAGGGACCATTTCAGTACCGCCCATCTTGTTCGTGATACACACCCCAAATCTGGAATACCTACTCCCCGCTGGAAAATTCAATAAACTTTGGCACACATCGTCGTAGTCGTCCGCCCAACTCCTTTCGCACAGCATCTAGCTTTCAATCCAACTCTCATAAATCATTTCTTCTTCAAAAATCCACCGTACCGATTGCTGTGTGCACACTCAGCATCAGACTTACCTCCGCACTTGGGGCGGTGGGGGTCATTCAGCGTTCTTGCAAATAAAATACTCACACACATTTTCTCTCATTCAATGTGGTATTCCCGTTAGCCTTCACTATCATCTCGAAGAACATATTCCCCCATCCCCCTCCCGCCCTCATCGTCATTCCCGTTCTCTACCCACCTCAAACGGCCACCAAGAGGCAAGCCAATCTGAGGAAACAATTGCGCGCTCCTTCTCATAATAGACTGCCTCCATTGTGCTGGCAGTTGTGTCGAAACTGCGTAAAGCACAATTTCGCCGCACAAAAATTTCGATACAACAATTCCCATAATTCACAAGATTCAACACACACACACACAAACACCCGCGCGCTCCACTCCTTCTCTCTCGCGTACCGCCATCGAAGTCACAGACCCAAACAACAATAAGTATTCAAACTCGGAATTATTGTAAATCCCCACCGCAAATATCAAATAAAACTTTTATTACAGTTTAGTAAATTTTGCATACATCACTGGGCTACAATACCTGTGCTTGCTCTATATTCCCTTCATTTTTGGTTACCTCTTCCTCCCCGGCCCTTCCGACCCACCACCCAGGGAAAGAGGAAAGGTTACACGTGAGCATTTCATATTTTGCATCCAAATCCAAACACCAAATACAAATTTTCAACTTCAGCTTGGTGGAGGTGGGGATTGGGGTTGTGCTCCTAGTGGGTGCTTGGGTGGAAGGGGGCAGATGAAATTTATTCGCATACAGGGAAAAGGAAGATCCACACCAAGAATCGTCTATCTTCCATTTCTGTGCAGCACCAGAAGCAGAAGTAGCAGCATCGGCGAAAGGATACTCCTCTAGGATGCCACTGTGCTCCCCCTGCCCCACCAGGTCCCCTACATCCGTATATCATCGTACTCGCATTGTTCGTGCGGGACCGCCCGTCGTGGGCGGTTTGGATAAATGTTTGGCACAAGCCAAGCGACGAATATAAAAGTTTGTTTCATTTTGTGATCTCGGGGGAGGATTTTCTTAAATGGCAAAAATTTTTATCCTAAAAGTCCTGTCCTCCTTCTTGCCTGTGTGTCTCGGGACAGAAGAACAGAGATATCATCCAAACAGTGCAGCGCACACATATTCGTGCACATGTGTGACTGCAATGAAATGCGATATATTATTAGTTTGTCTGCTCTTGGCTTCGCTCGGTGTGCCTTTCATTGCAAGCGCGCTCCATTCTCGGCTGCTCATCTTTATCCTTTTGGTAAATATTTTATATCGAGATATGTTGAAGAGTTTGTCAATCCGTTGGATTGGATGATATAAATTTAATAATGGGCGCTGGTGCATCCGTAGGACCTTCTTACCTTCTCTCATCACCCATCCACCCATCCACCCACCCGCACACGCTGCCACCCCGTAATAATAATCCTTGACGATGGTCGTGGCTCTTTGGATTTGGCTTTAGCTTTGGCTTCGGTTGCGCTTGCTGTGCTCGGTTTGCCATTGACTACAAGTAATCTCCAGTCTCGGCCTTCTCCCCCACTTTTTGCCGGGGAAGACAGCACCAAAGTTTGAATAAACTTTTTATTTTGTTGGTCAAACACCACTCCGTGTGAGGGGGGTGGGGGGCTAAGATATAATGCGAAGCGATTTTAGTTAGTAATGCTTTTATCAAAGCGACATGAATGAAAGGAATGAGATACAATGCGGACCACAAGTTGTGAAAAATGGTTTTTGAGGTTATTTCTTTCACTCTTCACTTGTGTTGTTTGCTGACGCTGCCGCTGCCGCTGCTGATGGTGATGCTGCTCCCGTTTGTCCTTCTAAACTTCCCACTTGATTGTGTTGCAGCAATGCGGTGATGATATTTTTGCTTCTTCTTCCAACGCAATCGTAGACAGCGCGCGAGGCGCAGCAACAACAACCAACAACAACAAAAATGGAAACTCATTACTTAGTGAAGTGCCAGGGTAGTATCTGAAGGTATGTTCTGGTTAGACAGTTGCACTTTCGTGGATGGAATTAGTTTTGTTCTTCGCACCTTTTTGCTGTGTAGAGAGAGAGGGAGAGGAGAGAGAAAGGCAAAAAAATGTTGTTTTGGAAAAGTTTTGCCTCCGCCAGCAGCGGTTTCGACAGATAAATAAGCATGTTGGGCGTGATGTCTTGGGGAGAAGTGGTGTTTGAAGATCTTTTGATTGCGAGCAGTTATTGTGTTTCACACCAAGTGCTTGTGGAAGTAAACTGAGAACCCTTGCAGTCCAGTGGTTGAGGTCAGACTTTTTGCGTGGTTTTGCTGCTGCACAGGGTCTGGTGTGCGCTGTTGTGTGAATGGGTGCTTTTTGTTTTACAGAAATTATCTGTATCGGTTGGAACAGCTTTGAGGCTGCTTCTAGCTAGTCACTTACACTCTTCTTCCTCATCTAGTTCTACGGTCCGGGGTTCAACTAGACCTCAACCAACAGGCATCTATGGATATCGTGCGATCGCTGCTGGGCTTGGCTTGGCTTATGCTTAAAGGGTGGCCCTCTGTTGTGCCGTTCTCTTCAGGACTCTTCGTGCCGGAGCCAAGTTCTGAATGGCCCAGTCATTTTAGAGGCCTGGTTTGACTTCATATTTCGATGCCTGACTCAGGATGTAGACGCCTGGCTTGACTCACGTCGTAAATGGCTGCCTAGACTGAAATCGCTGTACATTTCGTCCATTTTTAGCTTAAATCGGCGGGGATGCCAGTGCAAGCATGACAACCACTTCAGGGCATCGTCCCATCCCCCAAAAAGTCCCACATTGCCACTGCTTCTCTTACTTGTTCATGTTTAATCTGGTAACCATAAGGGAGCCTCGGTACTTTTGAAGCTTGCTTAACCAGTGTTTTGTCCTTCGTCACCGCCATCCGTGTGTTGTCACAGCGAGAGACGTGTAAAACTCTCTCCCAAGCCCTCCCCCCTTTAGCCCACCCAACCACAATACGAGTGCATCAGAAACAGCAGCAGTATTACACGTCCTAGTTGTTGTCCCCCAGTGTCCTTGCCCCACACCTATACATACACACACACATAAATTTCATTTCGCTGTGGCCCTGGAAGAACAAAAGTCCGCTCCAACCACCGCGCTCACACTCACCGCCATTTCAACAAGAATAACTACAAAGTTTCTTATTCCCGACAACTAAGCTTCCCAAAAATGTTTGATTTCCCCGCGGAGTCCCCTAGGTTGTGCCTGGGTTGGTTTCCCTCCGATGTTGGTTGCCAAACAGTGAACAGCTTCAACTTTGACGACTTCGGTGACGTGTGTAAGATCCCAGAAAGTGCTGCACTCGCGAGAGTTTGCCCACCCCTGTGCCAGGACTAACCACCGCAAAACTATTGTGTGAACGAGTGAATATTTTATACGCTTTTCAATTGGAATTATAGTTAATTTTTTGTCCCCGATTGTGACGACTCCTAGTTTGTCATAAACTAGGCACACACTCGTAGTCACACAGACTTCGCGCCGCACCGCGCCGTGGTCATGGATTTCTATCCATTCGAGAGGTTTTGTGGCGGGGATTTGATTAAATTCTGAACCTTGACATGAGCCGATGTCAACGGTGCATGAGAGGTGGGTTGTGGTGTCGGTTTTTTGTCTTCTCGAATGTAAGACACACTCCTGTCGCTTTAATTAAGGAAAACGAAGTGTGAATCTGAGGTTTTCCCTTCGGTTCGGACGCAGTGAAGCGTCGCCTTCAGAAGGGATGTCGGATGTCGAGGAAATCTGATTTGTGGCCTTCTCGGAGATGAATACTATTGACGCAATTAATTTCAATTAAATCGAAATCAAGTTCATGATGTCTCGGCTTACCATTCAAACACACACGCACACTCCGGCTGAATGGCGAACATGGTTGCGGTGTGAAACCTTGATGTGTGCCTCGAGTGTGGTGTCTCCTCCGAGAACCAGAAGCAGTTCGATTGACGCACATATTCTGTGTGAGTGCGTGGTACTTCTGGAATCTTGTGTAGTCGAATAGTTGTCAACTCAGATATCGTCTTGGAATTTCACTTGCGCTAATCCCTTACACTCGCGAGTGTGATCTGTGTGCTGTGGATATAGATGCGAGTTTAAGAATCTGTTGGGATTTGAGATTAAGTGCTTAGAAAGTTCGCGGAGGAAGCAGAGGAAGGTGGGATATTATAATTTTTTTTGCATTTAAGACAGTTCAAGGAAGCGAGTTGTTGGTGAGGACGCCTGAGGCGGATACGGGGAATATTCACTTATTCACTTTGGTGCTCTTCGATGAGCTTCTTCTTTCGTTGGTCGGATTGCCCTGCCGCATTACTGTTCACTGAGAGATTGTTTCATGCTTCATCCGCATGAAGCGGAGGTGGATGTCTAGATTGTGCGAATAGGTGCAGGGGTTTGTTTTGTTATTTCGGAGGCATGTTTGTTTTCTTGAAGTGTCTCCAGACGGCGGATGCATTGATGTGAGTAGTGGTGGACTCTCAAGCGTAAAGGTGAACTTTGAAGGTTTTTGGTACACGCGCGACCGACCTAGAGTCATATGCAACTTGCCATGACTGTCTCACTGAAGATTAAACTGCACCTTGTCCTCAAATGCTTCGTAACTAGCACCACAGCCCGATTCCAATCTTCACAATCTATTCCAGAGTGCCACACGTTCAAGGCTTTCCGGTCGGTGTGGACCGCTTATTGCCCAGCCGGTCTCGTTGAATTTCTGTTCAATTTCCAACTCAGCAACTTATTCGAGGTCAATTGCCAATGAGCCGGTGCTCCAATTAAACCGCAAACGAAACTAGAACCACGCAGCTTGCACGAAAATTAGTCTCCACCTTTAATTTTGAATTTTCATCAGAAATTGCATTAATTTTTGATGATTTTTCTAATTAAAGGTAAATAGGATTCTACACCTCTTCTTTCTGTTTCCTCTCTCAACCTCTCCCTCTCCCGATTTCAGTGCATATACAGTACAAGCGTATAGCGTCACATCATTACAAAACCTGAAAATCGCTTAAAACCTGATGATTCCCAAAAAATTCCCATTAACATGTCTGTGCTGTGCCGCTGCCGATGCTGATGCTAGTGCACACCTATATACGTGCGCTTCGGCATTGTTCTCACGCGCGGCATTGGCACGGACCGACAGACAAACCAACCGACCGACTGTGCCGGAACACAAGCATGCACTAGGGGCTTTGTTTTAAATTGAGATTAAACGAAACACCGTGCACCGCAGCAGCCGTAGTATGCAGAGCGGGGACCATTTTTCGCCGATCCATTTTTAACCAATAAGCCCCCGTGTGTGCGAGGTCAGTGCCAACAACAAACACACGCTTACGGGGGGGTGAGCACAGAGATGAGCTCATCCAACCAGGCAACCAAGCAACCAACCAGACCAACCAGACAGCCAGTCAGTTCGAAGGCGGGCGCCCTCTGAATGCGAAATGCGAAATGCGACCCCCAGACCGAAACGAAATATTATGTGGTATTCGGATGGGAATAATTTATTAGTGATTTGTTTAGCGATTATGCTCGGACAACCGAAATAGATGGAATTATATCTGCCAATCCTGCCGGATCGCCTGCACGCCCACGCAACGCGAATAATTTGCGTGACGGGATTACCCAGTTATCCGATGTAAATAATTATTTTAGTTTTCAATTAGTTGTAATATTTATAAATGATTCTCGCAGTTCTTCAGACAGACCCCCAGCGCTCCCTACCGTTGCTGCTATGCGGTTTCCCGAACCGTGCACTGCACCCATCCATCGGGATCAATTGGGACGTGACCCTTCTCCTTTTCAATTTAACTCGGTTTACAACGCCACCGCGCTGCGCCGCAACCATCCGACACGATAGTCGGGCCCACACAACGACTACTGCCTCTGGGAGGTGAACGGGATTTCCTAATTCGCTCGCGCGCGCTAATGGACGTATGGGGGCCGGCAAATCAAATCAGGGGCGCACAGCAAGACATTAATTAACCGACGACGGGCATGTAATGAGGTGCTATTTGCAAGGAGACACTGGAGAGCTAGAGCGCTGCGTCTACGTCGATGTCGTCGTCGTCGTCGTTCCGGTCCTCCGGGAAGGTTCCGGCCCACCGACAAGGGCCATTACAGCGAGATTGTGAATGTGGCTAAATTGCCGAGGAATTATCCGGGACATGCTTTCGTGCACACTCTGCCTTTGAACCAGGCAGCGGTGGTTTGCTGGTTGGTTTGCTACAAATGGATATTGGCGACATAATGGGACTTTCAAATGAGACTCTCAGCCGCGCGGAGATGCTGAAAGGGAAAGGGGTGTCCCTCTTGCGAGGGGTCTAGGCTTATTTTACTCATAAATTCTTGTTAAACTTAAGAGTCGAATGGTGTCTATCGAATTTAGGGATAATCTCACATATCTCTCGTGAATGGGTGGACAAGCGCAAGGGCTGTGTGATGATGGTTTCACCGAATAGCGGGGTTCATTGACGTATTATTTTATAGGCATTATGGTTGGAAAGACGCGTCTTTTGAGCTCAAAACCATGTGGCTACGTCCAGTAGAAGGTAGGAAACGAGTGCCGGCGAGGGTTACCTGAAGCACTTCATTTTGAAAAATCTCGCCTGTCTCGAAAAGGTGCTTTTTTCGGCGATGTTGCTTTTTGATGAAGTTTTTTACAAATGTATGCCCGACGCAAAGACTCTTCCTTTGAAACCGAAACCATGCTGCTAGGTCCAATAGAAGATAGGAAATAGTGTCGGAATGTGTGACCTGAAGCCCTTCATTTGATCTTGATTCTGGGCCTCGATACGTGTCTTAGGTACCTGCTAAGGATCCCTATTGAATTCGGAATCCCCTGAACGTTGACAGAATCGTGCAAGGATTCGATTCAATTCCAACTGAATTCTTTCCAATGTTGTTGTTTAACTGCATGTGATGATGAGTCGATGAAAAAATGTTGTTTAAATTCAGATTCTTGCCCTTCCCAGTAGACAGCCAGCTTCCCCCAAAAACAAAACTCATCACTCGTCACTTTCATTAATGATCGTTTATTTTACCATTTTTTTTCTGTTAAAATTTTCATCAACATTTCTTTTCTTTCTCTCCTCCTCGATACTTAACTAAATTAACAACATTACAGATACATAGTAAAAATGAACACAGTGATGAACGAAAGAAAAAAAAAATGTGAATCCATGAAAACAATGATGATGAACCTTAAGGTACGCAAATTAATCAATAAATAATAATAAAAAAAGATAATCAATGAACGAAATAACCAAAATTCGAATTCAATCAACCATCATTTCACACTGCAGCAGATTTTTATTATTTTTTTTTTTGTTTTTCTCTCTTTCAAAAAATATTATCGTTTAATCCTAAAAATATTTAATTCATCTACATTTTGTCTATAACATGTGTGTGGGCTTGTGTGTGTGTTAAAGTGTGTTCCTCTTGTATATTATATAATTTAATTTATTTATATATTTTGTTTAAAGTAATTTTTGGTCTTTTTTTCAATATTCATTTTGATGTGTGTATTGCAAAAACGAAAATCCCTCCAAACGAGGGCGAGGATGCCCTAAAAATTCAAAAAATAAAGTATATGTAAATTTAGGGGAAAAAAAAATATCTTAAATGTTAAATTAAACTAAGAAAGTAGTGAATTTACAAGGAAACCGTTTCGCTTTGAAACTTAAGACTAAGCGACATTTTACACATAATTACATAATATCCTTAAGGTACTGGTATTCTTTTTTTTTTCTTTAAATAATTTCTAAAATACACACACAGGCCAGGTGGTTGGTGTGTTTGTGTGTGTACGCGTATCTTAATTCATTTAATTTTTCATAAAACTAAATGTTTTCTCTAGAACTACTTAACGTTGGACAGGTGATCGGATGTGTGTGTGTGTATTTTTCTTCTGGGGATTGAGGGAATTTTTGCGTGGCAGTGTGTCTGTGCGCAGGGGTTGTGATTTATTTTTTGTTTCCACTGCCACCACCTGCAATGGTTTTCTTTTTCGGTGTTTGTGCTTTTAATTTTGCCTTCTCTTAATCAAATGCCCGTTACAATAGTAACGATACGATGCACGATGCCTTCAGTACTCTTCTCCATACATGCATAGACCTCTCATCCCCAATTTGTCTTTGTTTTTGTTTTTATTTCTTCGTTTCACATCAACAAGCAACCTCTGGCCTCAGGATCCAGATCGGGGCGCCCTTTCCCAGAAGAATTATAAGCGTTGAATCTAGGTTGTTTATCTGTGTCCGGTGAGAGGTGTTTATTGAATTTGCTCTGTTGCTGAGAAACGCTGTGAGTCTGTGGGGGGTGGGGGATGTTGCTGACGCTCGTTTCACTTGATGTGATGCGACCCTAAGTTGCTGTGTGTTAATTCATGTGTTTTATTTTTATAATCTTATCTAAGAAAAAAATTGACTAAGGTTTCGAAATTGCTTTGCCGACTGGTGTCTTCGGTGTGTGGGTGTAGGTGTGTCCTGTGAATCGTTGAATTATTATTTCGCGATGGCAAAAATTTGGTGCACAGCACAAATTCATTCTCTTCTCTTAAATCTATCTTGCTCGATGATATGTGATGGCCAGTACGGCGGCAATAAGGAGACCGATGAAAGATTGCTGCTGGAGTCGATGACCACTGTCGCCATCGCCATCTCTGCATGCGTTCGGATGTCGTGTGTATTCTTCGCAGTAGATCTGGGAAAGAGAAATGCGACAGGAATATGTCAGATTCGAGGCAATAAGGGCTTCAGAACGGGATCAGCTATCGATGGAGAACCTAATATGAAACACGATCAGGATCGACGGGTTCTTCTTCTGTGACGCCACAGTTTGGAGTGTACCTGGGCGCCAACCAACAAGCATCACCAGTTAGGTGCCTTCAATTTGACACACTAAGTTGGTTGATGTCCTTCGCAGCTTGTTTGAGGGCACCTTAAAAGATCACCAGGTTACCCGCCTTCGATTGCCTTTCAATCAACGAAGTTAACCAAAACTCAGTTTATATGTGCGCCAAATTTCATTCTTTTGGAACCAGCCGCTTTCGATAATTTTTCTAAAAAAAATTCAGCTAAGACACCAGGCCAACAAATATGTTAGTAGGGTGCCTACTCGAACCTCTGGAACGGGACTAGATGATGTCCCTGGATAAAGGGCCGATTTACGGTTATTTCGATAAGATTTTCGAAGAATAAGGAAACTTTGGTGTCAAAACCTATTTCTGTGACATAAATTTCACACCCAAGATGAATGAATTCCATGCAAAATGGTAAGTCTGAACACCTAGCCTCTAGTTTTTCATCGGGCTCAACTATCAATAAGGGGGATATAGATGTAAAGGCAGGGGCCTGTGAATGCATGGCAAAGTTTTTGATTGCTCTCAACTTGGCGAGATACCAGCAACGATCCGGAAACAGGTGACTGCTGACGACCATGGCGTCCCAGCTGGAGAAGCTTGTTGACTGAGGCCCAGGTCCACCCGAACTGTAGCGCCATTAGAAGAAGAAGAGGTTTTTTTTCCACTAGAATTCCCTTTTTCTTTAAAATGCATGCCAAAATAATGGTCCGTTTTTGGTACCTGTCTAGTTTAATTCAAAGCCGTTTGTCGTATGATGCACTGTTCCCGAGATATAAGCTGTCCAAAATTACATGCACATGCTTAGCCCCCTACTAAATTTTCTGGTGGCCTAGTACCTCAGGTCAGGATGGGATTTGTGCATGTGCATACAATTTTTCGAAAACGAAAACGATTTGATGGGAAGGAAATTTGGAAGGATTATCCTTCTTTGCGTGACGCTACAGTAAACTAACCAACAAGCCTTGAGAGTCAACTTCCCAGCCACTGATCACTTCCCTCCCATCCATCATGATCATCACCCATTCAAATCGCTCTCACCTTTGTCAAACTGTTCGCATACTTGTCCACCAGCTCCCTTGTGAATTTCGCCGCATCAGAGCCGCACATCTTGCGTGCAGCATCCTCCGAACAATCCACCAGTTGGTTTATTGAACTGCATTGAGGAGAAGAGAAACAAAAGAAAAAGGCATTCAATTTACTGTTTCCCCACTCTACTGACACATTCACACAATCTCTTCCAATCCACTTACCAACATATCGTTTTAATGTTCTCATTAACTGTTATATTATCGTGAGTCTCCTGGTTCTTGTTTGGCTTCATAAACACCATGGTCTCCTGGTATTTGGTGGAGCACACTTCGAACTCCCTTTTGGCAATTTCCGAGCAAGCAGCATGCTTCAGATACTCTGTGGAGGCAATAAAGATGCAAGAATTCAAACACAATTAAACAGAGCCACCGTATGAGAGGGAGTGAGAGTGAGATATAATTAATTACACTCACTCTCTCTCTTTCTCTGATGGCTGGCTGGTTGGCTGGCTGGCTTACCATCCTGGAATTCGCCCTTGTTGCATAAATCCCGAATGAATTGATTAATGCCGTGATATAATTTATTAAATGCATTCCTCTGCTGCAAGTCCATGCATCGTCGTGTGTAGCTCTGTATGCAGCGGACGCCCTTACGCAGTTCCCTGCAAGGATACAAGAACAGAATAGGGGTTGGTTGTGAAAATGGTTAATGAAGGTGGCAATTGGTGAATCTATTCTCTCCCCCCAGAAAACCCATCCCTCAACCACTGACTAAGTGACAGATCGACAGGAATTTACTACCCCTAATTACATTATTTGGCCCTTCTCTCCCTCACCAAGCATCATCCCATAAGAATGCAATTCATCATGCACGTACGCTCATTTGCTCGTTGGCTTGACGGGCTTCTTCTTTGCTTCCTGCTCCTTGCTCCCGACCGTCACATCCTTTATGCAGCACTACTCTCTGTGTCAAGTGCTCTGACACCTACTAGTGTGGAGGGCGGCGGTGGCGGGTGGAGGCATTTGGAATTTGCATTTTGCGAGAACAAAAAGAGTGCGCGCACTGCAAAAAGGACACTCTGTCACACACAAGGCGAATGATTGACACTGGGACATGTCGACGTCGACGAGGGGAGTGGGAATGAGAATGAGGACGGGAGGTGGATGGCTGGGATGGCGTTCCTCTGTGCGATCAGACAGATATATATGACGTTGCCACATAGTGTCGTATCGTGACGGACGACCAGCACTTCTAATGATTCAATTCAACAACCTGTTAGCGTTTGATGCTGTAATGGCTGCCACATGATGGACGAGCAACAGGACGGGAAACGAGGAGTGTGCGAGTAAATTTCATTTTTCTATCCGCTTCCGGGTGGCTGCATTTTAATTCAAGAGAAGACTCCATCGCCACCAGGGTGCCGTCGTGTGTCACTTCTCCGAGGAAGCAGTAGGTGTGGGTGTGGGTGTGGGTGTTGGAGTGCACATGCGGGAAGTATCCATTGTTAGCTGTGGAGGGGTGCAGTGTGTCTGTGGCAGTGTCGGCGACGGCGGTGTCGAGAGAATAAGGAAGCTAATGGAGGGTTTCGATTTCAAGAGAAAAAATGACAAAAATGACTAGAGAGGTATTAAAGGGTTTAGGGATTTAATGGATTGCTAGATTGGAGGGATAGACGAGTCGATTAGGTGGGCATGGCAACAGCGGTGGTAGCAGCGATGACATGAGAGTGGGGGGAGGAGAGATGCTGAGATGGAAAGTGGTTGGAAGTCAATGAATGCCGGTTCGATTTTGTGGTTGACTTTGGTGAGGGAGGAGATGGGCGAAGTGAATAAATCTGGTTTCTGGATGCTATTGATTTTGCTCTTTGATCTGGTTGATTTTTGGATGAATTTTAACAACATTTTGACTGAATTCTGATCAAATTCTGTCGGAATTTGGCAAAATGTTTGCAGAATCGTCTAAGAATTGGATTCTGTTTTGAATGAATTCTAGCCAATTATGAATGAATGGGAAAGGCTTGGGTTAAGTTGGTGAATACATGGTGATTAAATTCGCTGGTTTTTGGTCAATTTTTTTTATCCGTTGAACAGGCTCATTGCGTTTATTGGTAAGTAAGGTAAAACTGTTAGAGGAGTTTTGCAAGTACCGAGTGTTTGAGTGTTTCTTATCCCGACTGGTCAAAGTCAAATTTGCTACCGTCAACCCTTTAATGTCCGCTTACTTGACATGGGCTTCTCCTCCACTACTACCCACAGCCACACAGAGAGAGAACAACCATTTATGCTGTAACCCTCTCCATTCAATCAATTATTTAGATCACTTTCAATTTAAGCCCGACACGCTGCAGCACCCCAAATTATCCTCATGACAACCAATCTCTCTGTTGCTCCCCATCTCCCCCTCTACTCTATCTCTCTCTTGTCTTTCTCAGTCTCAACCTGCCCCATTGCATATTAAATACTTCAATACTCGCAAGTCCAGTCCTCCCCCGAGATCATTAGCCAGGACAAGGAACAAAAAAAAACAACACGAACCCTAAACGACAATACAAAAAAAAAAATGAGCCCACTCCTCCGCCCACTTCCACCACCGGCTACCACCTGAATCGGGCCGAAAAGCATGCCCGTTGAGCTAAATAAAGACATCCTGGAATTTGAATTTCGCAAATAATTAGATTATGTCCGACCCATATAGCCCGCCATAGAAAAATTGAGGAAACTCGTGACCCATTGGGTATCAAGAAAAATCCGATTAGAATTTTTAATGAGTTGCCTCTGCTACTACAACTAGGACGGTGGCGACTGCTCGCCTTCCTCTAAATACTTGTCCCTCGTTATCCCTGGCATACTTCTCGTCTTTATCTTCATCTTCGTCTTCGTCTTTGTTTTTTTTTTTTACGTCTGTTTGGCTACGCTCGCTTGGGCGAGTGACATTTCCTTTTAACACAGTTCAATAAGTCATGAATTCAGAGGCATTAATAAGGATTCACTAATATCCTTGCAAAATGCCAAAGCAAATACACGCATCGACGGGAGACACCAAACCATGGTTGCTGCGACAAACAAAAGCCCGAGGTCGGTCACTTCCGTTCCTATAGACGACGCAGGGCAACAAAAAAAAAAAAAGAAAACAAAAAAAAACACCCGAAAAACCCGGTGAACGACTGTGGGCGCAGTAGGGCTCGTGTGTGTAGCCGGGTAGCCCCCATCCGCCGCGCCGCCCTTAACGGTCGTTTGTTTTGCGAAAAAGTTATAAATTCAATTTAAGTCCCACGAATGTATCGAAAGCCGAACGAAGGACGAGAGGATCTTCCCAGCAACCATTGACTATGAGCACATCCTTGTCGTAGTCGTCGTTAGTCCTTCTAGTCAACGGAGGACAACGACTGTTCCGTTTTTGTTTTCTGGTTGCTGCTGCCGCTCTGATGTTTGTTGGGAAAGAAGATGCGATGCCCGTTTTCCTTTCAAGGGTATTTTTCTGCTTTTTCCCGATGTCCCGTCTTTCCACCAAAAAAAAAAAAATAAATAAAATGAAAAACAAAAATCCAGAATGAACATGTTTTGAATTGAAAATAGTGCAACGGTGCCAGTGTCGATGGCTACGGCAATGGCAGTGGTTGGCGGCAACGATAGCTACCGACAGTGAGAGAGGAAGGTTAAATCGCCCTCTGGTTTCCTTTTGATCAATTTGAACGGAAGGAAGAACGAACCATGGATTCACTGCCTGGAAAGGGACAAAACCAATTTGAGACGAAAGAAACTTTAGTTTGTTTTTTTTTTGTGTTGCTGTTGCATGGTGCACCCTCCGCTTGGTCGGTCGGCAGGAACTAGAATGTGCCATTTTTAAGGAGAGAGAGTGCCCGGCGCTCTCGTTGGATGTGCATGTGCGAATTAGCCGAAGAGGAATCAGTGGAAAAGGTTCGTGTTTTCCGACCCAATTAAGAGCTTATGTTTGGGAGGGAAAGAGAAAGGAATGGGTTAGAAGGGAGGCCATATCAATTGGTCACAATTAATTCCATTAGAGGTTGTTTCTGCTTTACTCTCTCCAGGCCTCCCCTTCAACCGTTCCACAACCCGCTCAAAACTAAAAGCATTCCGTTCGTTTTTTTTTTCGTATTTTTTCGACTTACAGGCAAAGTTTGTCCAGTTCCTCCTTTTTGGAGACACCAATTGAAAACTCCGACGTTAGATGGAGCATATCTAGGGCCTCAGAGCACTTGGCGAATTCCTCTTGGCCACATTCCTCGGCATTCGTTACCGCTGTCATGCTGGATGCAACTGTAAAGAGCAAAGAAAATGACAAAAATTAAACGGCTGCCATCAGAAGACAATACAAAAAAATACACTCACACACAGGACACACACGAAACAGAGAAAAGGATGGTTGAAGATACTGACAGAGGAAAACAAAAAAAAATGTCAACCAGCATTTCACTTAGTCCGCTCCTTTTGGCGAATCAAATAGAAATATTTCGGTTTTTATTGTCGTAAGGGGTTAAGGCAGGCTGCACAACCCTTACACAGCACGCCTTCAGCCGCTTCAGCGTCGGATTGTAAGTAACAGCAAAGGGGCGCGCAGCAGGTGGGGGTGGCGGGGAGTTGAACTGCCACAAGAATAGGAAGAGAGACAATGAAATATTACCGTTATTCTCCGTTCATGGCGCGCATATTATTCGTTTTTTTTTTTTTTTTGTCGTTCTTCTCTTGGAAAACATAATTTCTTCCATTGTCAGTTGAGACACACACATTCACCCACCCAACGATGGGACAGTGGATTGGTTTGGTTGACAGTTTAAGGATTTTTGTCATTTTCGTGGAAAAGATAAAGTTTCTCGTGTTTAGTATTTTTCTTCAATTTTTTTCGTATATATGCGGGATTATTGTAGCTCTGGTATAGTGTATGTGAGCAGAGAAACAGTGAGTACACTCCTCGTAGTTGGACAGTGAATACTATTCTTGTGGATTTCCCATTGTTAGGTTGTTCGATGATTTGATTTTAGCAAGAAGTTGATGATGGCAGTTAGAGTGGATGCTGATGCTGTTGTATTTTCTGGTGGTGAGAATACGGGGGGGAGAGAGCAAAAAGTTTGCCTTTTGCATTAAACTGGTGGAAGAGAGCTCGTTTTTCTCTAGCTCGACAGACGCGCGTTAGCGAGACCATGAGCGGAGCAGATCCTATAGAGAAGTGAGGAAAGTGCTCGTGAATAGTTGATCACTATCGATGTTCATTTGATGTCATTGCTTGAATCTTTATCTTCTTTATTTTGTGAGAGAGAGTTTAGAAAGGAGTTCGACATCGTGTTCGGTTAACTCTGAGATGGATGAGAAAGGAAGCCTCGTTCGATAAATGAAAGGATGCCGTGGATAAGCCATAAATGGAAGCAGGAACGTGGTGACTGGAAACATGTTCCACATACGTCACTGTGGTCACGCATACGCCAGAAAGGCTCAGTCTATGGTTTTTGGGGGAAATGGTACGTATACGCCAACGAGGGCAAGTCTGCGATGCTTGGGTAAAATACGCTACCGAGGCTATGATTGTGATTTTCGAGGGAAAGGTTGTCCAGACTCAGTCTGTAATTTTTGGCTTATTCTCAGATTTTTGTTACGTATACGCCATGAATCCAGTCGTAATTCAATTCATTCAATCCAACAATTCAAAAGATAATGGCCGCCTTAGTTCGACTTTCAGAGAACAACCCGATTCACTTTTCATTAAAACAGTCGTGGCAACAAATTCCCAATCACGCCACCAAGTCTAAGCCTATTTCAGGCCCCATTTACAGACAATCAAATGACTTCATCGGAAGCGATTCAATTTGCAGGCGCATCTACAGATTCAAACTTGTCCTCAACTGCACGGCGAATCTCTTCTCTTTTGACTTGCGAATTGCTCTCCTGTTCCCTCCTGATTAAATCCCCTCCCCCATCCCTCATCCTCCATTACATCGCGTCAACAGTTTACACAGTTTTCCACTTAAAACTCGTCCAAAGTCATTCGTCTACTTGGTGGACGTGCCTAAGCCGATGGATGCAAAAAGGAATCCGCCTTGACCCCCACAGTCCCCAGTCACTTTCTTATTTTCTCTCATCCTCTCTACTGACCCCCCCCCCCCCCCCCCCGCCCCAACCCCCCCACGGCATTCTTCACTCTTTAGTTGAAGTCCGAACAGACCTTGAGACTTCAGAATGGACAACTTTAAGTCAATTTACATACTCGAGGCCCCCTCTGAAACCTGACGACTCATTTTCTTCTAGTCCATTAGACTAATTGCCCTTTAATTACTATCACTCCACCTTCGCCGCTCATCACCCCCTCCAATGACTTCAGCGTACGTACTGTCATAACAATGGGAGTGCATATCCTTCACAAAACTTTCACACACGTGGTTATCACAAAGCGATGGCAAATATGTACCTACTCGCACTCGTACTCGTACTCGTACTTGAATCGTCAAAATGATGATAATTGCTCAGCTCGGTATGTGATGTGATGATAGTGGATTGCTCAAGGTTGTTACCCAAAATGCCGTTAGCTTAGTTGTCGGAGGAGAATGCAAGAATGAGCCCAACACCAGACACGGGAAGGAGAGCGGAGTAAGACAAGCAAAACCATTTCATCCTTGGTATGCAGTTGATATTGTTGAGGAATTTGAGTGTCAAGCGACGGCTACTGCTTAGCACAAGATGAATTTGTATTTCTCCTTCGTTTTTTTTGTTCTGTTTTGTTTTGTGTGCCATTTTGTTTGCACGTTTGTGACCTAAACATCAGACATTTGTCTCAGTCCTTTCCACCCTCGGGACCGGTGTCAAGCGCGAATACCAGTCGAGTCGAGGCGAGTCGAGTTGAGTTGAGTTGAGTCTCTCTGCGAAATCCACTTGACATAATTCTCTACAGCATGCTCGCTGACAATGGCGGCGAGATGCGAATTTTCGTTGCGCTGAATGACACTACTAACAAAAAGGTGCTGAAAGCAAACAAAAACTTTTGTTGCATCCTCTTTTGCCGGCTGCATCCTCACTTCGTCAGTCGTCATCTTTCTCCATTCTCTATCTCGGTGTACTCTATTTTGCAGTCGTTCATTGTCGCGTTGTTGTTGTGCTGGTGCTTTTTTGTGTTTATTGTGTGTCCTGTGCCAGCCTGCCTGCTGCCTGCCTTTAGTCCTTCAGTCTGGCTAGGAGCCATCTCTGTTTTAGTTTAGCACATCAAATGAGTAGATGGATGGACGGTTAAGGATGTAGATGAATGTGGATGGATGGATGGTTGGATCGTTGGATGGAAGGATTCGGCGGTGCAGTGGTGGCGGCTTTGAATTCACAAAAAAACAAAAAACAAAAAATGAAACCAACTTCATCCAAGTTTATGGGCATTTATTTGAAAAAGTCCTTGTTTTAGAAACACTTAAGATGAATAACTGTTGTGTGTGTACGGGGTGCAGAGTACATTCCTTTCGTCATTCTCTTGACGTCGTCGCATGTACATACAAGCCTGTTCTGTTCTTCTGTGAAGGACAATAGAAATGTGAGGAGGAGGACTCAAGTGCGGCTTAGTTTCGTCATTAGAGAGAATGGGAGTGACGATGTTTAGCTAGGTCGGTTGTTTTTGTGACGTTAAAAATGGACGACATTCGAAGGGGACTGGCGATATGGAAAACACATTACTGTTGGCTGGAAATTGCTTTTTAGTGAGCCAGCGAGTGAGGTCCACGTTGTTGGTGGGCGGCACGGCACCGCTTTGGCGGAATGAAGGAAACAATTAAATGTGGTTAGTCTGCTATTTAGAAAATGCAGCACTGAAGGTAGCAAAGCGATGCTTTTACTTTTAAGAGACCCTTCGGGGCTAAGCATGTAATTGTGGTTTGATGATGATGATGATGATGATGGGTCTGATGACAGCACGGGAGAGACCCAGTTTGAAATTTTTCCAAAGTATACAACTTTCAATGTCGTGGATTTTTGTTTGGGACCGAAAAGTGTGCCAGATTCAGAAACACCGTTGAAAGGAGCGGGAAATCATCGATCTTCGACTTTCTCGGAACAGAGGACACCACATAACGCCCGCTTTTAAATCAGCGCACATAAGTGGAGTAGGAACTCAGCCACCTTGTAGTCAGTTGTCACTTGAGGCCGCGACACGTGCTTCCTGGAGATGCTTTTTCGTGGTGCCACACAGTTCACAAGACCTCCAATTGATTATTGATTTGCGACAGTAAAATTCCCATTTGATGGAGCGAACAAGATTAATGGGACAAAATTTGTGTAGAGGCTAATTGATTGATGTCCAAGTTCAGTCCTCTCAGGCATTCAGTCCACACCCCTCTCCATCTCTCCGCACACATTCAGCTTCAGTTTTCAATTATCATAAATCTGATTGACTATCCCGTTTTGCAAAATTGATTGAAACTCCCCATCCCTCGGATTCCTTTCAAAAAACACAAAAAAAAAAACCCCAAAAGCAACCGCCCAGAGAGTGCTTAGAGTGAGGAGTGTACCACCACCCCCACCAGCAGCAGCAGAGTAGATGAATGCCTTTTATTCACATAATGATGCCTGTTAAATGCCATGCACTTGAACACCCGACCAACTGAACACATCAATTCGTGGTGTGCTTCGGTTAAAACCAGCCTGCCTGCCACAGGAGTGGAAATCCTTTTGAATGTCAATTTCAAAATGAACACCCTCCCAAAACATATCTCTCTTTCTGTGTATGTGTGTGTGCGAAAGCAAACAAAACAAATTGTTTGTGCACCGAACTCCAAGAGTCGTCCTGGACAAAATGAAAAACCAGAAAAAAAAAACAGAAATGTTTCACCAAAAAAAAAAATTGAGTGTTCTCCCTTTCTGCCCACAGCCGCACACTCTCTTTGCTTGGCACAAAATTAATTGGTGAATATTAAATTGACACAACTCAACCATCCAACCGAACCCCTCCGCCCGAAGTCCACCTCGTTTGGGAGACGACGCGCGTCACGCAGAGAGCGGCAAGGGGAGCAAGAGTGTGAGGGAGAGGGGAAGAGAATGTTATAGGCTTGGTCCCTACTCTATACGCAACGTAATTCCATGCAAACTGTTTGATTTATTCAGCTCGATTTGCTTTTGCTTTGTTAAAATAATTCATCATGCCATTTGTTAACAACAAACAAAGGACCTCCCACCTCCCCGGTGCCGCACCCAATGTTGTTTTCCATTCCTCGCCTGCATGAGGCCCCAATCGCGCGAACGACGAGTATTGATTCATTTGCTTGTAGATTCTGTTTTTTTTTGTATTTTTTGAAGTACTTTTCGAACACATCCTTCATGCATTCACACGCAGAGCATCAAACAGCAGCCTACTGGCAATCGACTGTACTAGCAGCCCTCTGCCACTGTTGACAGTCAATTGTTTTAAATAAAAATTGTCACGGTGTGCGGGGAAGGAGGGTAAATAAAAGCGGAGCACTATACACGTTGCCTGCCTTTTCTTTTTCTGCTGCTGCTTCTGGTGGTATGTTCACTTATTCATACTGAGTTGAATTGTTGGCGGAAAAAATGAAAAGAGGAAAGTCATGCCACTGCAGGGAACTCCAAAGGATCACATCTCGCCGTCCTTCTCGTCCTCCGGCAGAGACGATGACGACTACGCGACACTGACAATCGAATGCGATCGCGGTCGCAGCTTCCCGTTCGCCGCGGCACGGCGCCCACGTCAGCATTCTTTATTGTTGTTGGCTGCACATGACAATGCACCTCATCCTGTAGCGGCAGGTGAGTGCGCTGTTATGTTATGAATATGGATGCTGGCGGTTGCCATTATTTATCCCTCTAAGGCTGCCAAAAACCGTGACCTGATTAATTTGCAACTGAAGTGCATGGGGGATGGGCTGCTGATAAAGTGATGATTGCACCTGCGGTGAATGTGTGGAGACACCAGCAGGAGAAGTGGAAATGTAACGCAGACACGTTGGCATTCCCTTTTGGCGCGGAATATGTGTGGCTGCCAGCAAACGCTTAACATTCATCCAAAGCACCTCTGGCAGGATAATGGAATCCAAATGGTATGTTGAAGCATTTTTCGTTTCCTGTTTAGTCCCAAGTGGGAAGTCATGCATCACGCTTGCCTGTGTCTGTGTCGCTGTGTGAGAGAGAGCAGTCATCCTTGTAAACTCCGTCGCTGATGGCATTCTGTTTTTTTTTTTTTCTGGTCGAAGATGACGGACATTTATTTTAATTCTCATTTTGGGACATCTTGAGCGGGATGATTTGCATAAAAGGGCTTGCTTGCGTGACAAGCTAACGATGGCCACCCACGTGACTTGCAACCGATGCAGTGGGTTGGTGTTTGGGATGACGATGGGTTGCATTCATTACAAGTTCCAGTGGGTTCTAGACTCACGCATGGATGCAAAATGCTTCTTTTGAGCCCAGAACCATGTCATACGTCCAGTAGCAGGTATAAAGAAGTGTCGCAAAAGGTGACCTGAAGAAATCAATTTTGGAAAATCGTCCATATCTCAGCTAGAAGTTAGAATCTCAGTTCGGTCCAGATTCGAAACAGAATTTCATTTGCATTAAAATTCTCCAGCATTTCACTCGTCATTGTCTTTAAACTCCACCCATCACAGACCCCTCCTTACCCATCAACAGTTTCGTCTGTGTAATAAACTTTGATTTGATTTCGCATTTCTTGAAAATGAAACTAAATTCTCAGGACACTCGTTCCAACATCATCCATCAACACTTTTGCTTCACAGGCAAACCATCACACTCTCCGGCATTGGCACCGCTCTGCTCGGTTCAGGCAGCTCAGTGGATTAATTATCAAATCCACAGAAATCAAAGAACCCAACCGGGGGGGTGGTGTTAGATGTGTATCCATCGAGCATCTCAGCCGCTGTTCGTCCCCACTGGATCACAGGGGGAATCACTCAACTGTGGACAAAGTTTCCATTTCATTTTGTGTTTCGTCATTTTTTTTCTTCTTCCCTTCTCTCTGGCTCTGTGGCCCTCTTCTCTTATGCAGTCATGATCCTCTGGGATAACCCGGAAGTCCAAGAAAGTGTAGGGAGCTTTTAATTATGACTTCCTTCGTGGTGTTCATGGCATTTCTTAAGAGCTGTCTGCTGCCAGTTGTGTTGGAAGGGTTTTGCAACCCGATGATGGTGGAGAGCGGCGAGGGGATGATTAAATTAGCGAGGAGCACGGAGTGGGTGTCTCAAACTGGTTTTCAATTAATTGAAGGCATGCAGTAGTAAAATTCCGTGAAATTTTAATTACTTCCAAATCCCAGGGAACCCATACGATCCACTTCCAGTTTCAATCGTGCACCAACGCGAGGAAGGCGGCGCCGTCGTAGGGTGACTGCGCTCCATCTGCTGCCACTGTTGAGTGAATGATGTGACATCTCCAATCAGAGCAACCCTCTCGGAGGCCGGCTCAGCAATTTTTTGGATGCAACCGGCACCAAATTCGAATTCGATTTCACCCACAGTTCACTTTGAATGATGAATGTCTTTGTTTCTGGAGTTCCTGGCCCAAATTCAGTAGGGGCGCCTTATGATGGGGTCTTGGTACATGGTGCCTGGTGCCTGGCGAAGCAAGAGATAATGAAAAGCCATGATGCGCGACTTGGCTTGCTCGCTACAAACTCATTTGAACGGAAAACACGATGTTCGCTTTCCACCGCAGCCGCTGGTGCGGATCGCACGATTTAGAAGCCGACGATTTTTATGATGTGTGAATTTTTAATATGAATTTTGACTTGGCGACAATCACTAACAAAGCGGGGTAGAGAGTCCCTCAGGTTGGCATGGTTTTCCATTAGTTGAATATTTCAGCTCGAAGGATTAAGCATAGAGAGAGAGCGAAGCGAAGGCTGATGGAGGATATGATGCATATGGCTGGCTTGTGTGTATGTCAGTGTGTGTCTGAAGCAGAGGCTGACGCCGGAGCATAACGCCGCCGCTCTTAATGGATTTACGGTCGCCAAGAGGAGAAGGAGGGCGGATTGACAGATGCGAAATCCTGAGAATTTCAGTGATTGACTTTGGACTTAGCCGAGAGTGTTGGGAGAGAGAATGTACATACACTGAGTGCGGATGCAGATGAAAGAGGATGCTGCTTCCTCAATCAACGTTAATTAATTCGAATGACAAAGCGCTCGACACACGCACACACACACCGAGAGATGTTCAACCAATGTGAGGGGCCTGTGGGGCCACTGTTTGACGAGATGACACGCATGTCGTTGACCTGAGCGTTGCGGTGAATAGGGTCTTGGCTTGAGTGAGTTCTTTCATGGTTTTAATTGGTGTTCCGATTCTGAGCTTCAGCTTACTTTGATGAATTCGTTTGGTGTGTGTGCGAGATTGAAGAACTATCTCTGCGATGCCTGCTGAAGCGGAAGAATTCAATTTAATTGAAGGTTGTTTTTTTCCCTCCAAACAGTCGAGGTCTTACGAGAGACTCTTTCACATCTTCGAACTGTAGCGAACTGCATGTCCATCGAGCAGCCACATTTCGGCTAATTAAATTCTAAGCAATTCCATTTCATATCCCTGTTCATAGGTGTGTGTGTGCTGATTTCATGGCTCATTTCAGATCCCCTGGTGAACTCTGATGACGGCTAGTCATTGCCCCCCAACCAAAATCTCATTAGACATCCTTTTGCCCCCTCCCACCCATCCGCCACTTCATTCCGATTTCGACACGATTCGGCAACCCTCCCCTAACCGAATGTTGACACGAATTTGAATTATTTACGTATCCCGCTTGGGTAAACCGCCCGCGGCGATAGTTCAATCCTAAGCCTGATGTTCAAATCCAACCAAATTTCCTCTGTCATCCGAATACTCATCCGTCCTAACCCGAACCGAATCCCATTTCACGGTGTTCCCTCCCGAAAAGTGGGCCTCTTTCAATTTGGATTAAATTAATGCATAGCCATAGTCCCACTCTCTCTCTCTCTCTCTCGCTCGCACACACACACACACGGACTGGGATTCTTTTGAGTTGTAACCATGGCTCCGCAGTAATACGCGCCCGTTTTGACAGCATTACACGGTGCACCTATGTTTTCGCTCCGAAAAACGGTCCGGTAGGGGAGGACGGGTGTGGGGCCGTCCCTCGAAATTTTTGCAGCGCGCACACGACATGGTTTGAACACCACGAAATTCGTGTTGTATCCAGTGCAGCAGTGGCGGCCAGGTTCACGCTCAGATGGTTATCGCTACACGTTGCATTCCGTCCATGACGACAGTCACGAGGGTTGCTGGCGGATGGTGGGTGGTTGGTGGCGGGTGGCAACGACGATTTGTTTTTTTTAATCTTAATTCAATTAATGGAATCGCTTGCAGTAGTCACCAGCGCGCTCACCACTGCGGCAGGAGCTAGGAGATGATCTTCTGGTCAGTTCATGGCTGACCAAGCGCTCAGTACACCAGTCGCAGTGGATTTTTTCGGTCGGAAATGACGGCGAACTGGCTGAAAGCTGAACAACCAGGCGGCTCGGGATCGATATTTAATTAATTCGCATTTAGTTTCGTTAATTAGGAGGACCACGGGGGGAGGGTGGACAGGTGGATGTGCAGATGTATGGTTATGCTGCGCACCAAAGATGGTGGTGCTGCTGGTGGTGGACCAGCAATTAGCAGTTGCATGGGTGCTCTTCCGGTAAATGGCAACCGGCAGCGATGACCATTATCACCACGGGTGCGCATTGTCTGCCAGCGGATACGGTGAATGTCACTTTTGATGTGCTCAGTGTCACCGTAAACATCCAGCGGCAGCAGCAGCACCAACGAGAACTACATCAACGTTTGTGCTGCTGCGCCGTCGGTCGCCTGACAGACATGGCGCTTGCCATCTTTCTGTGCGAGTGCGAATGATTTAAGTTAATTATTTTTGTTCTGTTAAACATGCCAAAGTGCTGGCAATCCGGCCAGTTTTCCTGCAGCCAGCCAGCACACATCAATTGATAATGCGGCCCATCGCACATGGATGTGCTGTCAATGATGATGATGACGATGGT
This sequence comes from Eristalis pertinax, assembly GCA_907269125.1. Classification (NCBI taxonomy): domain Eukaryota; kingdom Metazoa; phylum Arthropoda; class Insecta; order Diptera; family Syrphidae; genus Eristalis; species Eristalis pertinax. Next base: position 10,961,107 of record OU026146.1, on the reverse strand, counting down.
GTTGATGATGGCGTTGGCATTTCGAAGGCTCGCCGCTTGCAGCAGCAGCAGCAGTAGCTCGATGATGGATCCCGAAATTGAGTTTTCAACTTTTCCAATTCGACGGTTAATTAGCATATGTTCGGCGCTGCATAATTCATTATGATTATTTTCCTTGCACTACACTCCGGCCATTCGGTCGGTCCATCATTCGTCGGACATTTTTCTGAACTCTTTTACGATGCGGTTGTGTTTTTCGACAAATAATGAAGTGCGATCGAGTTGTATCCTGCTGTGGGTGGTGGCGATGGATGCAGGTCTTCTCCATCCGCTTGGGGGGTAGTTTTCCCACTTAAGTCTCACATACCCTCACAGAGCGACACATGCCATCGACTGGCTTTTTGCGGAAACCTTCTCTCCCTCTCTATGTGCGTGTGTGTGATGTGATGCGTATTCGAGGTGGTTTCGTTTTCAATTTCCGCCAATAAATTCATTTAATTTAATTAGCCAGTGAACAGTATTAATGTGAATTATTGGACGAGTGGTTCATGGCGCGCCCCAATGGCTGGTGTTTTAAACCCCTCTCTCCACCCACCTGCACCCTGCACTGAATAACATTTAATTAAAATTAATTCAGTGATCGTTGAGACAATATTTTGCACGTTATCGATACATGCATGCCGATACCCATCGAGGGGTGTAGAGTGAATCAAATGATACCTGGCCACTCGGCTGAGAGTACGCACATTTTGAAGCTACTGTTTCTGTGGTTCAAAGAAAGGGTGTGTGTTTTAAAGGCAATCGATTTGATCATTTAAGCTTGCATCGGATTTCGTATTATATACGAATATTTGCATGCACACAATCCGCACTATTCGAATATTTATCAAATTATGGCCATTTATTTCAAAGGAATCGAAAATGACCTTGTCAGAATCGAGTTCTCCCGTAGACTGCGGTGGACGACACTTGAATGAGGCTGTATTCCAGTCAAACTAGCAAGGTCCCGGCAATATTTTGAAGCAAAAATTCGATCGAAAATAAAATCATGAACGTATTTTATTTGCAACTACGAAATGGATGAACCTGTGTTAAGAGCTCATCAGTTATGCCATGCATATGTCACGCAGACGAAAGACTTGGTGTGTGTGTGTGTGTGTGTGCCGACTCGAGCGCTAGCTCATTTGACAATTTGACGATGCGGTGACACAAGCCACTGGATTCCATTCTTCCATCTTTGTGATAATTTTCAAGCTTCAACAACATTTTCTCTGTTTTTATCTCTTTTCATCCCGAATTCTGATCTCCTTCCTTTTCACAAACCCTCTGTTTCTCGAAATATATGTACTTCTCTCTGCCGTAACTCCGGGAAGCTTCGGCAGCCCCTTTATCGCTTCCCCTTTTCTCAATGTGAATTCTTCTCCGCGCTTCAACCGAGGAAAACCACGGCAGTCCAACAGCAACATCACTAGTTCCCTTCCTATTGACTGAAAATAACTTAGAATGTCCTGGCAAATTTGTCCCCTAACATCAACATCAGGCACATCACAGCCTCACCGCCTCAGCGCCAGAGTCACCAATGAACTCTGAAAGAGGGCCGATGACTTTACCCGTGGCGGCGGTGATGAGGAGGTGCTTAAATTACTGTTGTTGCTGCCTGCTACCGCTGGATGTTGTCGGGTCCTGACAGGTGGCGACTGCCACGACGAAGTCAGCGAGGTAGCCTAAAGCCGACATATATACCCTCTCGCCCTCTCGCCCTCACACTCACAACCTCTGTCGCGTCAGCTAAGCAAGACGGGTAAACTTTGGCCATCAAGGTATTTCCATGGCACTTTTGAGTAAATTAATTCATTGCAAGGATCCACACAATATCTTTGCATAAATAATGAAGCAATTTTCCATTAATTACCACATTTCTGGTGCAGATTTCCTTGTGCATGGCGGTTGGGGAAATTAAAAGTGAGGAGCGCACAAGGCAAAGGATTTTATAATTTATCGCCCCAAATGTGTGACAACAATGTCACGCCAATGATGTCCCTCCACCCGACTCCCACCACCCACAAAACATTTTTAGTGGCATCCTTCTTCATCTTCCAGACGAAGATGATGAAAATGATGATGATGATGATGACTCCTAAACTCAACCACCCAAGGGATACAGCAGAACACAGCGTTTCTCCGCCGCGTTATCCTCTCGAAAGTCATAATTTTTAATATAAATTAACTAATTAGACATTTTTCTATCATCAACAATTCATTGATGATTTAGAGTCCGTTCCTTGTGCCTCCTTCACTGTTACGGCGCACGGCAAGGCACTGGTTGCCACCCGAAAATGAACCTCTCGACATGAATCTTGGCAAGCGGACGCCCGAGATGCTGTCGAAAAAGGATTTTCTGGGCGCGTGGGGCTTGGGGTGTTGTGTGTGTGCAATGAGTGTAAAGCAGAATTCAAATAAAATTAATGATAAAAGGATTCATTTTCATAATGTTAACAAAACACATCACATCAGGGAAATGGTGTGGAGGCAGAAAAAAAATCAAACGCCAGCGAAAGAGACGGCGGGAGAAGGATTGAAAAACCCTCTAGAGAGACCTCATCAGTTTCGGCGGGGTGAAGGATAATGATTAAAAGATCGGCGGACGGGCGGGCGGTCGGGCTCTCCCATGCGGCAAGAGAAGAGAGTAAAAGTTAAAATTTAAATTGTTAAGGAAATTATTTAATTTTACCACTGTCGACCAGCTCCGAAGCGACGGTGGAAAATTGCCAGCAAATCATCTCAATAGCCTGCAGCCGGTCTGTTTGAGCGAGAACCACCGGAGGAGCCCAGAGTTGCTGAAGAAAAACAAAAAAAAGGATAACCCATCATTGTGTGCTCCCTTGCGTATCATTTTTTATCGCTTATTAAAAAAAGAGAACTCAGGCCCCGGTTCTTCGGTCTTCGAGTGAAATTAAAATTTAAATTAAACAAAAATTGTTAAAATTGCTTTCCTCTTGGCGAACGTCGGTTGCTGGTCAGCGGTGGGCTTTGAGGCGGCAGTCATTACTTCGCCTGGAATGTGAGGCCCAGGACAGGCATTCATCAGTGAAGTCATACATGAAACCTTTGTGGGGAGAGAGAGAGAGAGAGAGGGAAAGGGTCCCCATTCTCACATGAACAGTGTCGTCGCGGGGGCGCTTTTTTTTCCTTTCTCTTCTAAATTTACATTTGAATCGTTGGTCTGCTGGTGAAGATAATTCCACTTGGGTGCATTCCCATGCTGACCAGGCTCTTCTCCGGTTTTTTTTATAGCCCCTCCCGAGGGGGCTGACAAACCACAAAAAAACATGGAAATCATATCCTTTTGCCATGAAATAGGGCTAAAAGGCGACACAAGGAGGTACCTCGTCATGGGTGGAGTTTCACCTGCCTGTCGGGGCGGGTACACAACTCTGTCAATCTTTATGAAATTCACTGGTCATTGTGATGTGATGTGGTCTGGGAAATGATTATGAAAAATAAATCTCATTAAATCTTTATTCGTTTCGGCCTAGAGGGGGGCAAAGATTCAATTTGCTTTGTCATCTCGTCTGCTGCTGGAAGGCTGACGTACTGCTTATGGGGGCCATAAAGATATCAAAAAATGTCTCACGTGACTTTTCACTTTCTCCTCGAAAACCATAGAACCTCGTACTTGTTCTCATTTTCGACTGTGTGTTGAGTGTGGACACGGTGAAGGACTCACGCTTCCAGAACAAGCCTTTAAATAAAATTTACTCGCTCTTTTTTGGGCCGTGAGTTGAGTGGTACCACGGCGGACTACTCGAGCGTCAGGAGACTGGAATTGTTGGTGAAATCTACTCTTTATCATAACCGTCCTTGTCCTGATCTTCGAGCTGGACTTGAGATGATCATCGTGTGCCTCTCGACTTTCTTAAAAGAATCTAGTCTAGACAGGAATTTTGTGGAATTTATTCACTCCATTATCGGCTGTGAGTCAACGACTAAAAACTCACCCTTCCGCAATGTAGCCCAACAGGAGAATAAATTCCATCGAACCCCCTATCGAGCCCCTCTTGAAACCCGATTAACCTGTACTTGTTCACCTAAAGGTCTCATTGAGAGCCAATTTGTATTCCCACAGCCCGTGCATCACTCGAGCCAGTCATGAGCTAATCGTTGGCACTCAAGACCGGCGTATTGCAACATAATCTTGGCGCGATAATTAACGAAGGTATGCCAGCACATGCCTGACAAAACTGCAGTTACACTTCGCTTGACCCCCCCCCCCCATTCACACAACAGCAAAAAAAAACACATCATAAAAATAAATGAGAGAATAAATATAAAAGCAAGACTCACCAATAACTAGCGCGGCGGCCAGCAGAAATCCCCTCGAGGGTCCCATTTCTTTGCGCTTTGTTTCACTCCGTAGATGATGTACTCGCACTCGTACTCGCACTCGTACTCGCACTCAGACTTGCAGTTCGATTGTTCACCGCTAAAGTGGTTTTATTGTTTGTTCACTTTGTTTTCTGTTTTGAAATTGAAATGGCCTCGTATTGCGAGTGCAGCACACAACGGAGCACAATCAGTGTTTCAATTGTTTTATGCGCGGGTAGCTTTAATTTGAGTGCGTCCAGCGAGGACGAGGAGGCTTCAAATCATTTCCCGACGACGCACATACACGTGAGTGACAATAAAATAAATTCAATTTCAAACGAGAATCGTGTCCTTGTGATCTGCAAATTATATCCTAGAGCAAAAAAATGGAAAAAAAGCATGAAAAAAGAGGCCAATCAAATTTACTACTACTTCTCCTCCTGCTGCTGCTGCTGCTGGTGTGTGCTTCGCGAGACCACCACCCACACCCACACGTCGTCGTCGTGCCAAAAAAAAAAACGTCTTAATGCCAATCCAATAAAGGTAACACCATTAAACCTTTTGTGTGTGTCCTTTCTCGACTAAAAGAGGGACACAACAGCCAGCAATGAGGTTAGACGACAAAGCTTAGGCGTCAAAAAGTCATCCTGCTGTGATCCGATATTAGTGCTGTTCTCTGGCCCGTGTTGTTGCCGTGTTCTTCAAATTAGGAGTCAGCGCAGACCAGAGAGAGCGAGCGAGGGCTGTCCGTGTGTGTCACATAAGAAATTTTGATCACGTGTTGCTATTGTAGCACACATTCCATCTCGCTAACAATGGGGGAGGGCGCTGTGTTGCGTGCCTAACCCAAACTCGAGGAAGTTCTTGAGGAACGGTCGGTTGGCTTCTTTGAAAGGCCACTTTGGGTGAGATCCAAAATCGGGGGGTGGAGACACTGACAAAAAAAAACTTAGCTGATGGCTGTGTGTCTGATGGCATTGTTGTGATGTCGAAAACGGATTAATCCGTGTACCCTTGTTGTACGCACGTTGCGCTCGTCCGTCCTTAAGTGGAAAGGCTTTCGATTTAATGAGACTGAGATGGCGGAGGCAATTATTGCATAATAAATACCGCATAATTGACTTTTTGTGACCGTCTTTTGTTTGACGGCGGAGTCGGTGGTGGCGGAGGTGATGGTTTGGATTGTGGCTGTATGCAGACCATGGAAGGATTGTAATGAGCTGCGATTACGAGTGGGGAGGCAGTCGAAGTGCGTGGGAATAACTCGGTCTGTCATATCCAAGAGTTACAGATTTTTGAATAGATGGGGAGCGGACTAGAAATTCAGTTGGAGAAAGGAGATTTTCACGAGTGTCATGAAAGAGGTTGCTTCGTGAATTTGGTAGGGGATGTGCTTCGTGGCAGTAAAAATGTAAGAAAACATCAAAACCAAAGGTGTATAGAAGTCGTAGGTAGGTCATATAGGGCCGCTGTGGCAGTTGGTAGATGAACCAGGAAAAGGCTGAAAGTTGACTATGAGATTTTTGGTCAAAATTTCGATGTAGTTTCTTCCGAAGTCACAGAAGACTGTGAGATGGGCTGCAGCTGATCACAAATATGTGAGAGTTCAGTGTTTGGCTTGAGCTGACCACGGACTGCCAAGAAGCGCCAAGAATGTCTTCATCTTTGAGCTGAGCTTCAGGTGTTCTCGAGACTTTCTTAAAATAACCGAGTGTGGACATAGTCTCGAGCTGTTTCACAGTGCCTGTATTGAGCTGATCATTGTCCGTCTCGTGAGTTTGGGCTATGCCCGGCTTGAGCTGACCGTCGAGAGCTTAGCGACATCCGTAAAAGAAGGACAATCCGTCGTCGAAAATGTGGAGGTAAGCTCGTTCTTAGCTGATCATCGTGCAAATGTAACGAGCTTCACCTCGCCTTGGCGTCAGTAATGACATAAAGCCGGGACGTTAGACCTCCGTCTGAACTCCCTTTCGAAGTTCCTTCCTCAAGTTTACGACTTCCAGTTGAAATCAAAACAACGTTCCTTAACTTTCATTCTCCGAAGTCGCATAAAAAACCCCATTCACTCACCTCCACCCACAACGACGACATAAACTTCGCCAGTTCCTCTTAATTTTTGCGTTTTAAAATAACTTTTAATCAGCACTCATCTCGAAATGTGGATCAATCTGAGTCAGCTCAGCTCAGCTCAGCTGAGAGCGAAGTTTACAGGGAATTAATCATGGATTAACGACTGCCACAAGTCGTGAATTCCTAACACAACACATACCTGCTCTATTCTATCGGCGCAATAAAGCACTCGAAAAGCCAAACTGACATTAGCCTGAAGTCTGAAATGTGAAAGGAAGCAACCCCCGCCGCATCAAATCACACAAATCACACTCAAATCGCTCTTATCAGCCGGCATTAAACGTTAATTTGGCCAATCAAAGTTTATGAGTGCTGCTCCACCAAATTCGACTCAGGTACATCTGTCTGAAGCGGCAGTCATACACATCAAGACACATTTTAAACTGGTCCCACACGCTCGCTTGTTGGTTTTATCGCTGTGTGTGCTCGCGGAAAAGTTGAAAGTTTAATTAAAGTCACTCGAGGATAGGTGGTTGTAGTTTTTTACTCGTCTCCCGGAGCAGTAGTGGAATGGGGGGGGGGGGTGGGGAAGGGCTTACCAAATTGACGTCCAATCACATGCCACGAATTGTGGATGCATGCATCCGAGCATGTTGCAATGCCAAGCAAACAAGGAAGCAACTGCTAGCGCGATGTGGCAATGTGTCGGATTCATCAAGACATCGTACAAGTGAGATAGACAGCGGAACGCCGCACTATAGGACGCGCGCGAGTGTCACCTGATAGCATCGTATTTATTATCAGATAAACAAACTGATGTTTTTCTTCACAAACAAAAAAAGTCCCCCCCAGCCATTCGTCTCTTTCCGAGTGGGGCCGGTCGTCAGAGATAATAAGCGCTTCCGCACCTGAAAGCACTCCGCAACCCCCACTCGTGTTCGCCGTTGTAATCCGCGTATTTAGAACGCTCTGATAATCAAGATAAATCGCGACCAAACACCTTAAGGATATTTTGGGATCTACACCGGAGAGCACTGAGTAACACTCGTCCTCATCAACTGCTGAAGAATGACGATGGGTGGAGGAGTGTTCTGGAGCGTCGTCGTCGACAAAAGGGCGAGAAAAGGGCAACACAGAGAGAGAGAATGTTAAACTTTATGGATTACCCCATTGCTCTGAGGGGATTCTCTCAACTCTCGTAACACATAAACTTGATTGGGGATCATTGACTTGTTTTGCAAGGTCTTTCGTTGCCGATGGCACACGAGCCCAAAAATAAAACACACAGAAAAACACAAGAGAACAAGACAAGGAATGAGACACACCTCCTGTTGGTCGTTAAGGGACTAAAAGACTGTATGATAGGCGGTGTGTGTTTTCGTATGTTTTTTTTTCTGTTTAATCCCGAGACGAGCGGCAGCACTTGGGTCAACCGGTTTCCTACTGGTGACGGTGGCGACGGCGGCGACGGTGGCGCAATAAAACTTAACTGCGACTGCACTGGAGTCGCGGTTGAAATGTGATGCGACCGGCGGCAAACAATGACTGCAAGAGTTGGTGGAGAAAGAGAGAGGGAGATGCGGTTGTTGCATTGAGAGATGGTACATTGAACCATCAGTGCACAGCTTGAATTCTTGCTAAGTCTTGTTAATCAATGTGTGCATTTTGTGGTGGCGGGTAGGGTGGTAGAAATTTTATGTGGAGTGCTTTGTGATCGGGGTGGGGGGAATATTGCGTGAGACTCGGGACTATTGAGTCGTTATGTCTCAGCGAATATCTCAAAGGAAGTGGTTTTTTGACTTGTTCTAAATGTTAGACTAATCGAACGATAGTCAATTGCTTGCAGAAATTGCTGCAAATAAGTAAGCAATTGCTGTAAACTCTTGCACTACTTAAAGTTGTCAACAATTTTGAACTCTTATCGTCTTGCTTTTTTAACACTCATTTAGAACATTGTTTCATGCGGTCTTAGAGACTGCACTTCAGATTAGAAGACTGCGAGATTTAAGGACACATTAATGCAAGATTTCATGAACCTTAGGGATCACTAAGGCAGATGGTAGGGATTTTCACGAATGGGCACAGCTCACGCAAATTTTGATCACATCTTGTTTTTTTGGAATTGCATTCATAATCCTTTACTGCTGGGTGCGGAGACCTGAATCCTTCCAAAAATTGCTGGACCAAATGAGATGAACATTTTAGGCGTTTGTGGTACAGGAGCACAAAATGTAGGTCTTCTCTAATTTGGATGTCAAAGCCTTTTTTTCTGATTTGTTTGTCCAAAAAGAGGTGCATTCAGAAATAGTGGACCATTTTGGACTTCCCTTTTTGACCGTCGACAATTTCTAAATTTTCGGCAGAAAGTATGTAGGTCTTCTCCAACTTGGAGGTTTTGTCTGAATTTTTTGTTCCAAAATCATGAAGTAAGGTATTTGAACCCGGTTCAGACCTCCGGTTCACCTTTAAACGAGTACACAATTCAGACCTCATTATCTGCAGTGAATGACCATATTTGGGTCAAATCTACAATTTCAGGGCATTTTGTAATAACACCACATCCAAGTCTCAAACTGAACCCATGACTCAATGCATCCGCTCTAAATTCAGCTGTCTTTTTTTTAGAAACAGCTTAAAATGCCCCCACCTGGGACACATATCTCTCATATCTCATAATCCATCTCAGCGCACATACACAGGTAAGTATGTATCACCGTCTTCTCACAGTCTTATGTTTTAATTGAATTCTTCTTCTGCAGTTCCCTACCTCATTATCAGAAGAGGAACGAACCGATCGAAATAAAGAAACAACAAAAAAAATCTGGTTTCGAACAACTAGTACACTCAGTTAATTGGGCAAGTCGCGCCGCGATAGATTGAAGTCGAAGTCAAACATTCGACACCGCCAAGACCGGTTTGGGGGAGCTGCTCCAAGACTGACTGCCTCGGCTGAGCGCACAATGATACGGGGGCCGAGAATATCTCGGAAATCGGAGAATCAAGTGAGTTCAAGCGCTGGCAGGCAGGAGGCACGGTCGACACACTCTCTCTCACTCGCCACAACTGGATGGCATTTGTTTACGATTTGAGAAAAATATCTTTTTGAGTAAACATTTCAATTTGTGAACTTCTACGCGTTTCAAATATGAATGGGCGAGTGACACACGCATACACATTCACAAACACACACAAGTTCGACGGGGGCAGCCGTTGATATCGTTTGAGGGGCCGATATCAAAACGATAGACGATGGCATTTGAATATTAATTTACATCGCTTGTGTAAATTCATACGAACAACCGAACGAGACAGTGTGGTGCAATTTATTTTTACACCGCATGCACTAGATATAAATAAATACACAGAAACTGAACAAAAAAAAAGAAGAAAAGAAAGCACACAGTAGCAGCAAGCCAGCAGTAGCACGCGTTTTTATTTTTGTGTACATTTTGATTAAAAAAATTTCGTCGTATTCACAGTGCGATGACGGGCTCTTAGTTGCGTTGCTCACCTCAAGATCACCACGCACACGAACTCACACAAAAACTTAACGCACCGTAAATTGATTTTAATTGAATGCAATGCAATGCTGCATCAAGCGTTATGTTTGACCAGGGACGCGACGGAATACGGAGTAAATGAAGGAAAAAAAAAAACGAAGAAGACAATGTCTTAACGAACAGACCACGACGACTCAGGCGAGATTCAATGCAGCACGATGCAGCGGATTCTGCATTCACTTGCATGCGCGTGTAACTGCGGTTCAACGTTGACTGACTGCTGAACGGGAATTGGCAATCGTTTATATCAAAAAGAAAATACGAAAACAAAAGTATCTAGAAATACGTCAACGGAACAAGAGTCGCGCCATATGATCGTCGAATCTCAGCAATAACAACATCACCCTATACGCCACCTTTCAACGTGGAAGACAAGCAATCACTGAATAAACTGCTCCACCAAGCACATCAACAGCAGAGGCAGCAGAGGCAGCAGCGGCCACGAAGCAGTGTGTTGCCGCAACATGTTGAACTGGCACACGACAGTTCAGTGTTGCTTGCTGGCTTGTTGAATGGCAGATGAAGTGGGTGCGCGTTCGTTCGAGACGTGTGATGTGTTGCACGATGGGAGTGCGCAGGTTTCATCTGTCTACTTCGGATACAACAGGTACACGACGACGCGAAGGGGGTGGGAGAATGAGGAGGGGGTCCAGTGAGCGTGTAAACAAGAGTCCGACCGAGCGACCCGAACCTAGGCCAACATAAAAACGTGCTCTTGATTTCAATGCTATCAAAACATGTAGCTCATCATAATACCGGTATGCTGGAGGGGGTTGGATGGGGGGGCCTGCGGTGGTGCTGGATCACAGTGAGGTAGGTTGGGCAGGAAGAAATCACACGACGTCGACGACGAGAACAACGACGAACGATGATGATGATGATGTTGATGATGATGATTATGATTATGGGATACCCACTTCCATCAGGCCGCTTCCCGGTCTTCACATCGTCATGGTCGTCGTTTTCGTCGTATTCGCCGCTGTCGTCATGGGATGACTGAGCGTCGATTATGCGCTTGGTTTGTTGTTTATGGCACGGCTGGCGGTGGACACAATTTTTGGCTGCTTTTCCGTGTGCACGGATATTCTGAGTGTTTAGTGGCCTTGCAAATGAGGGGGGATAAACAGAGAGTGAGAGAGAGAGAGAGAGAGAGAGAGAGAGAGGGAAAAGGGCGCGTGTGTGTGTGAGAGGGGAGAGAGGTTTGTAGGAAGAGAAGGCATAACGTGTTGTGCCCTTTGGCCGTTGTTGAGGTGGCCCGAGGGTGGCACAGAACTACAGCAGCGAACGGTTTTGTTCTTACTTGTCAAGATGGAAAGATACGAGCAGGCGAATAGCGGCAAACGCATGTAAGATTTAAGAGCAGGTGTCGTTGTTTGTCGAATTCGGTGATTTGTGGATATCTGCACTTGAGAAGAGATAGGATGGAAGGAAGGAAGGATGTCTCGGACAATGGCAGAGATGAGGAGCTCCTGTCTGTTGTTTATATTGCACTCCAGCTTGTGTTGTGGTCGGTCATCATGGGCAACTATCTTCGAGGAATTCCAATTCAATGAAGTCTAGTGAGGTTGAGAGACAAGAGCGTATTCCTCTTTTATTAAAGTCAGATGCTTTTGCGGAGATTGACCAGATTCCAGACAAACAGTCTGTTCAGAGGGAGCGTGACAATGGCATAGCATGTCATTCATTGCAAAAAGAATGAATCGCTTCTAAAGCCTCTTCAAGCAAGAGCAGCCCCAAAACCCCACTCAAAGCCCCGCATTAACACATATCTCAAAACTCAGATAATCCAGCCCCTGTCTCTCGGTGTCTCCGAGATAGATTTCGAAACCACCTGCCCCAGATAAACAGGTTCTTACACTCGATCCGCTTACCGTGTCTGTGCCTTGAAAGTAAAGCCCAAACGAATTCTTGCGAACAATCTCAGCTGTAAACAGGTTTATTTTTCGTGTTTGTTTGCTTTTTTTTTCTTCTCCGAATAACTTACTTTCATGTGTGCATGCAAAGTGTACGAGTACGAGAATATCTGTAAACAAACAGCGTATTTAATCGAGTTTACTTCGTAATGGGGACAATTTCATATTCCCGGTGTGCAGTCAGTTCGTGGATCAAATAGACTGCGTTATGAGTCTAAATTGATGGGAATTGCATATGCTCGAGTGCGTTTAGTCATCGCTCATAGCGTGACATTGAAGTGAAGTCTAATCAAGTTTTGGCGTTTGCACTGATATACTTTGGTTGTGTACAGCTGCTGGGGGTCTTCGAACATAATATATAATTTTTGCGTCATAGAACATACGGAGAACAAAAGAAGGCGTAGATAATTTCAGCGTGCGTCACTTTTGTGGCCGTGGTGTGGAACCAGTCATATCAACGTCATCCGCGTGCCTCTAGAGTTGGCTGGAGAGTCTTGCACGATCATCTCAAGAACGGTGTTGAAGAAGTCCGATGACAGCGCCTCGTTCTACCTGAGACGAACTCTCTTGACATTAAAAAGGTCTCGGTGAGTTTTTGATTGAACAGCTAGTTCTTATCCATCGTCCGCCTGCACAACCTGAAGTGTTCAGCAGGATTGTCGGAACAAGGCATGGCGGCGCGTAGCTCGTCTCTGTATACTGAATAGACTACGGGTGGGTGGGTATGTATCGATCTGCCGCAGAGTGAAGAGCTGGTCTCTTGTTAACTCGCCTGGTTTCAGGCAACACTGACAAGGACTCAAATGGCCTTCAGTCGTTCACACAGAATGGCAGAGAAGATCTTATGTGCGACAGCTGACAGCGATGAGGCCCAGCTCCACCCCTTGCCACCCGAGGCACCTAGTTGCACACGAATGGCGTGGGTGGCAAGGGGTGGACGGGCCTCATCGCCACCCACGTCATTCGTTGACACATTCACAGACGAAGTAGCTTTGTATCCAACTAGCTGCCTCGGTATCCTCGGTGAGCTCATAAACGCCCTCGACTCATCCGCGGCTGACTCCAATCCAGGATTCCGACCTCGTCTTGGATGAATCCTTTTAGATTTGAGATCCAAATATATTGGCGTAGCTCTAAAAGGAGGTACACAGCATGAAGCTCCTGCTGACTGGAGCTATTGATGTCGCTGTTAGTCAATCAGTTGATCAGGTACTCCTCAGTCGTACGTAAAGCGAGCCCTTCTGCCTCCATTTGTAAACAGTTCCAAACGACGTCCCACGAGGGTCGAGTACCCCATTTCCGAGATATACCGGGTGAGCCTTGCTGGTCGATGTGCAGATCTTCTTCAAATTGAAGTTGGTCCAATTCGAAAATGTCATTTGCACGCCACCATGGGGGAGAGATTCAAATTATTGCTATACCTTAAGAGAGTTCTTGACGGCAAACAAACGACTCATCAGGGTGCCGTGAACTGTTCTCAGGTCCACAGGAGGATCGATTGAAAAGTCATCCATCATCCCAACTTTACCCCGATTTTATTAATTTCTTCTTAGGCGTTTTCAATCAACTCCAGGGCACCACTCGGTCCAGGAATTTGAAGGCGGGGGAGGAGCCTCCCTCGAGTCGATTGAATACGCCTAAGTTTCAGTACCTCTCGGTCATGCAGAGAACTTTCTCATTTCTGATTCCAGATTTCGAGGACGAGTAAAAATATCCACCACTGCCCACAAACTGGACTGCCACACTCGGTGATGCACTTTATCGTCCCTCCAACCGTGCACCTTGACCAAGCATTCTTCTTCCGTCTCCCATCTGCCGCCGCTGCTGCTCGCCTTAGGCAACCTTCTCCCGAGCCAATTTATTTGACAAATTGTTTGCCAATCTCTTCCTCTCCTCTCTCTCTCGTTCGGTCTCTCCCTAATCTAGATCACGGCACGACAATCCTCTGGACACTCCGGACGACACAACGAGGCTCCCATTCGGGTGCAGTTTCATCGCAAAACACAATCGATTCCCCTTTGCAATCAGACACAGTCGTCCACAGGCTGGTTAAAAAATTCACAGGCAGCACACAAATTCCCCCAAGTGACCAAAATACATTCCCCACCCACCATCCACTAGCCACATCGCCCACTCATCAACTAACTCTCGACGGTTGTTTGCATGTTTTTTTTCTGCTGATCTTGGCCTACTTAACCGAATCAAGTGCAATGAATGGGAAATTTTTGGCGTGCAACCGAACCTCTGGCTGCCCTTCTCGGTGGTCGGTCAAGTGTAGGCACTGATTAGAGCTGGGGCGACCACGTCAAGGGCTGTTTTGAATTTCCCCAGCCGCCCAATCAAACACGCGAATCCCCAATCGATTAAGAATCTGCACCTGCCTGTGCCTCGTGCTTCTACTGCTATCCGTGACCACGCCAGATTCGCGACACAAATCCAAGAGATAAAACTATCTCACGGATGTCGTTGGCAAATCCGTAATTAATCGATAAAGAATATCACTCGAAACAAACAGAAAATCCCCGACACCCCAAATGGATCGGATAAATTATTTTATAGATGTTTGTTGTTGCTGTTTTTTTTTTGTTTGCTGTTTTTGTTAAATATTCTGATTTCCGGAGCACTTAATTAATTACGGGCTTGGCGAGAGGGGGCTAGTTGCGGTGGCCGCGATAAGAGCTGTTGTGTGAATCCTCCGCAAAGCGGTGTATCCGAGGCGAAGGTGAAGTTAATCCGAGAATAAATTTGGCGAACTAATAAATTCTCAAAAAGTGTCGGGCGGGGGTGAGGGCAAGGGCAATGATACCTTTATCCAGAGCTGATGGCGATTTGTCGGTGTGTGTGTGTGTGTGTGTATCGCACTCACCCCTTCGTCGGTCGATGATGAATGCCCTCGATATCCGACTTCGCTCGCATCCTTGCACATTTCCACTAGCCGCGGCTGTGGCTGGCTCCTCGCTCTCTGTGATTTCGGATTCCTGCAGCGTTCTGCACCTGGACATCGGGATGGCGGATGGACCACGGTTATAAGCAGCGGTTGCGGTGCTGCGGTGCCTCACTCACTGTCGGTCTTAATTCTGTAATTCTGTTTGCGTTCTGTTCGCTCGCTCGCTTCTCCCGTGGGGGGAGCAAGGAAAAACGTTTAGAAAATCTTGAATGTAGGGTTCACCCTCCTCCTTGGTTGGCCGCACAGTGTATCTAGTGTATTTGTGGCTTGTGGCATTCTGCGCGAAAGGAGAAAGCAACATTTTGTTGTGCGAATTGGATTTGGGAATAACTTTATGGTCGCAAGTGAAGCCGGTTGCTTTGGTTGGCTGCTGAAGTTAGATGACCACGAGAGGAAAGTTGCAGCTGAAGATAGTGGGTTGAGGTGAGTCCCTTCGTCACTCTATCGCACGTAATCGCAGTCATCGCTCCCTCCACCTTGGACAGCGATTGCAATCAACCGCCCCTTCCACTACTCCTCCCCAAGAGATTAGCATAAGCAGACGCAATAAATGCTGTCCCCGGTCGAGTGTGCCACGACGACGTTGCACTTCAAACGCCTCCAGCTGCTGATTAATGAACGTGAACGTAATGTGGGGTGGCGGGTATTTTTGAAAAATTGACTTCCCCGTGACAAGCTATGTGCATTGATTTTCTGTGTTGGGTTTTAACGCCTCACATGCTCCCGTCAAGTGGCTTGTGGTGGTTTTGATAGCTTTTATTTCCCCCGTAGTCGCGTGTGTGGATTGAATTTCAGCTTAATCGGATGATTAGTGGAAACTTCCCAGTCCGTCAAAGTCACTGGATTTCTTCTTAGCAGAGCGTGCCGCTCGGAACACATAAAAATTCGAATAGTTCACGTGAACTCAGACTGGCGTTGATTTGCGAGAAACGCTTGCTCTGCCAGCTGTCGGCGTACACAGTCGAGTCATCGTAATGAGTGTAAGCCCACGCTTTACACAGAAACCTTTGACGCTCGCTTTGTGTGTTGCTATTGACGTTGTGATCTGCTGATGAGGCGCATTAGATGGAGTGGGTATTGTGTGTCGGAAGCTGCGCTCACTCACGTCACAGAATTGCTAAACATTGTGTAAGTTCATTGGTGACGACGCGGTTGTCTGAGAAATGCTCTATTTGGAGCGCACTGGTTGTTGCCGTAACTTTGTGCTATTCCTAGGATCAGTCGGCATTCGAAATGTTTGTGGTTTTTTTTATGTGATTGGGTGGTTACATACCCTGACGACCTTATGGCTGTGGTTCAGTTAGACGAGCGTACTGGGCTATATTCCAGGTGGATCTGGGCTTCAAATAACATGTCTGAACAAACCAGACTCTTAACTGTAGTGGCTGCTACCCTGGTCTGCTCTGGTGCTATTGGTGCTAACTTCGTAGCATCTGGGGGTTGCAGTATGTGCAAATAAAACAGTCATGAGAATGGCAAAAGAAGGGATAGGGAAGGACAGGTGCATTACAATTCGATGCACTAGTTAAAAAGCTACCACTCATGGCCATTCCGAAGGATGATGCTATAAGGAAATTCTATTTCCAAAAGGAGTTTTTAAGCTCAGTCCCAAAAAAGACTGGAGCAATGAGTCTATAGTCCACAGATTGAGCAGCAATACGGTAAAATGATAGAACTGATGAAGGAGTATTTGGACCTCGAACAAAGTACTACGAGCCCATGGGCTAATGCACCAGTATCTTTCAAGCATAAGTCTATACCATAGACAGATGCCCTCAGATAAGTCTTGACAGGAACTATACCAACTGTGACGTAGTAATAATGTCGGACAGTCGTGCCGCTATCCTGGCACTAAACTCCTATATCATCAAATTCAGGCTTGTGTGGGATTGTCTACAGAATCTTAAGAATCTGAGTAGGAGTAACAGAGTAAAACTGGATAGCTGGCCATTAAGGGATATAATACAATGAAATGGCCGACTCCCTCGCTAGGAGAGGAGCATCAGAACATTTTATGGGCCCCGAACCATTCTGCGCTGTAGGAGATCACGTCCCCAGGGAAGAGTTCAGGGAAAGAAGGAACCGGGCAGATACATGGAACAACGCTCATGATATGTATCAGGCCGAGAAACTCTTGGGTCAACATGACCGCAAGAGTTTTGAAGCATGTATCCGTATCCTAACAGCCTTCCTAACTGGGCATTGTAAACTCAGGGAGCATCTAAGGGAACTAGGAGTATCAGAAGAAGGTCTAGCGTTTTGTGCGGCGTTAGCTTCCACCTTCGCGCGATAGGAGCAAATAACCCTCAATACCATCCTCAGCTCTTAAGAAAGCAGAGGTATGAATAGTGGACACAATAGATCTAAAGGTCGCGGTGCAATTTACCCTCAACAATAATAATAATAATTATGGTTTCTTGCTAAACCCCTCCATATCAAGTTGGTTGAATTGCTTCTGCACTGGTGTGCGGCATCTTAAAACATGAGTGTTGTTTTGTTCCACCGAAAGGAGTCGAGTATTCATCGGAACAGAGCCAAGCAATTCAATCGGCAAGGCTTAGACCTTGGTGACGTGAAATAGGAGTTAAGGAATTGAGGGCTGGTTTAGAATTGGACTTATGTCTTGTTCCTGTCTGTTGTTGCGGTACTCCTAATCTAAGGACACGCAATGAGTGACGAGGGGCTCATCGATTGAACGACGAGCAATCAAGCGACGGTATTCAATCACACAGCTGCAGAGTTGTGTGTTAAACCACACTCCGTAGTCTCCCCTAGGATTAGTGGGGCGAAGATATCAGCAGTGTTCGTCTTATGATTGGGCGCGTCTAACGATCGTGTACGTCTAAAAATCGCATATGTCCAATGTCCGTGCACGTTTTGAGGTTGACAATGGTTGCGACGATCAGATTACTCGATGCTTGGTTGGTGGACTAGCAACAAGAGTGAGGAAAATTAGCTTTGGAGTGTCTCTTCTAGGAATTTCTTAGATCACTGACTCGCCTTAAACTTGGGTTTGTGCAAAATCTACTTAACTAGTTGCACGTTCCTTGAAAGATCCCTGCCTTGTCCATGGCCGACCGCTTTTTGATCATGTTCCAGGTACATTCTTTAATCAAATGACAATATTGTCTCGGTCTGATCATTGTTCCTCATATCTTTTCAGTTGATTGTTCCCCACGGCTGACATGATCGCGGCTACCTTCAACTGACCACAGACATCGGCTGCCATGATCAAGATGTTGAAACCGACTAGAGACTGTCCCGAGACTATCCCAATCATCAGCGGATCCACTCCGTCTCAAGTTGTTCATCACCAAAACTCGGTAAGTTTGTTTCCCATATAAACGTCGTTTACCCAGTTTATTCAATCTGCTCCAATTACCCCACTCCATCTTTTTGTTACCACGACCACCCCCTAAAAAGCTCCAGTGCACCACCTAGAAGTATACAACTAAAATCCCCTCGTCACCTCCAAGATTCTGAAAAGCTCCCTCTGCCTCTGTTTCTCTTTCACATCTCTGTCGAGTGGAGACTCAGAGAGTGTAGATGAAGAGAGTGGAGGCGCCTAGACTTCCCTAGATAGTCTCTTAAAACTGTTGTTTACATTCACTCCTCCGTCAGGGCTGGTGGATGGATGGAGCGCAGTCTAATTGGGTCTAATGACCGTCGCTTAATATTTTTTTTTTTTTAAATAAGCTTCCGTTTTGATGCTGTCTGCCTAGAGGTGGTGGTTGTGGTCCACATTGGACTGGTGGTGAAGGAGAAGATGTCAAGGACTGTAGGCGGAGGCACAAGTTCACTCGGGACTGTCGTGGCGTAAGAACAAGAAGGTTTATAAAATGA
Organism: Eristalis pertinax; assembly: GCA_907269125.1. Classification (NCBI taxonomy): domain Eukaryota; kingdom Metazoa; phylum Arthropoda; class Insecta; order Diptera; family Syrphidae; genus Eristalis; species Eristalis pertinax. The sequence continues at coordinate 10,942,430 of OU026146.1, read as the reverse complement.
GATCTAGATCTCCACCCACAACGAACCAAGGAGGACTGCCCTTCAGTCGTTCGATTTTTCGGCATGACCAACAAGAAAATATCTGAGATAAGGTTCAGGTCCACCCTGAAGCGCCATGTGGACAACGACTACCCTCCAGTCAACTCCAATTATCAATAATCTAGCTGACATATAGACAAAGTCTGACTACGCGTCTAACAATTTCAATTAGCAAACAAAAGCGTCACCTCCCACACGCCTCCCCACTGTGCGCGCGCCACTGTTGAGTCAAAGGTCTCGAATTAAGCACGTTGTTGCCAACAACTCGGCGAAAAGATTTATGTGATACCTCTCATCTTCCCACATGGTCTGCTGCTGCATGTACCACTGTACCACTGTAACACTGTTCAACTGGCCCACGATTCATAACTTCATTACCTGGCTGTGCCAGTGTAACACACGCGCGCACACACACTCACCCATGTATGCGCTCTCACATGTTTGCCAGCCAGATCAGGCGTGGGAACCACGAAAGTGCTGCTCCGCTTCAATTAAAATTTAAGTCTTTCTGTGCCACCAGCGGACGCGAGCGGTTTGTGATCTCGTCCTGCGGCAGGCGCAGCCAAACTCCGGGCTGCAAGGGAAAACGGCAAAATCACGAACGCGACTGTGAACGAGTTCGTTTTTTTTTTTTGTTTTTTTGCCGGGCAGATCCTAAAGCGGAGATCGCCTCACGAAATTGGATCAAATGGTATGCGCCACTCTCCGTGCAACATCATCTCTCCCACATGCGACGACGGAAATGATGATGATGACGAAGACGATGATGATGTAGCTGGTGGATGGTGGTGGCAGGAGAGGGTGGTGGGTGGTGGGTGGTGGGCCTTGCGATGCGAAACTGATTTCGGTGTCCCCACACAGTTGGAAGCGGCGACAAAATCGTGGAGCAGCGCTAGACAGAGATCAACCTGCCATTACATCTGACAAGATGCAGTCGCACCGGTATCTACGCCACCGCAACAAAATGACGTTATCAATCAATTAAATCGCTCTCGCTTCGTGTTCTGTTTGCGATCGAC